>CM060701.1:213812217-215012217 GCA_030686995.1 Artemisia argyi
ACCCTTTTAAGTGCTTGTTCAAAACACAGTGATTACACAAAGTCAAAAAAAGTTTTTGAATTGATGAAGGAGCAAGGGATAATGCTTAATGAGTTTTGTTACGGGAGCCTTATAGGATGCCTTTGCAGAGTTGAGAAAATGGATGAAGCAAGATCTTTTATGAATGAAATGATTGAGAATGGTCTAGAAACAAACACACACATATTTGGATCATTCATTAACGGTTATTGCAAGTTAAGGGACTCAAAGGTTGCAAATAAGTACTTTTATGCAATGTTAGGTCGTGATTTAGTTCCTACTGATGAAACTTACACAGTTTTAGTTGAAGAAAATTGTAGAACTGGAAACTACATCGATGCATTTTCGATTTTTAGATGCATGCTTTCTAGAAAAATATTTCCAGACACTCGTTCTTATAAAGTCATTATTGATTGTCTTATGAAATATGGACATCTCGAAGATGTTTCCGGGCTATTGATTGAACTTCACAGTAAGGGTATCGTCTATAATTATCCATCAACTAAGTCTCTTGTATTGAGTTTATGCAAGAAACAAAAAGTTGAAGAAGCTTATAAGCTTGTTAAAAATGGCGCGGTTAATTCAAGTATATTTACCTATAACATTTTGATAAAGGGTTTTTTCAAGATTGGTAATATGGATAGAGCTAAGGAATTATTTGACGAGATTAAGGAAAAGGGTTTGAGTCCAGATCATGTCACGTATGGTACAATGATCATTGGTTTTTGCAAGTCAAAAGGTGTGACCGAAGCGTGTGAGTTACTAGATGAAATGTTACAAATGGGCTTATCGCCAAGTTCCTTTCTTTATAATGCTGTTGAAGATTGCTGCCACAAGACTGGGAATTCTGAAAAAGCTAAAGACTTGTGTCGAAAAATGACCGAGACGGGTATTATTTTGACTTCGTCTTTTGACCCGTTAAGTATTAAAGATCAAGATCTAGAGAGAAGCCAAGTGGTAATATGATGAAGGAAGCAAATGCACTCTCGTTAACAGTTTTGTTTGTAGCCTTGGGCGAGAACGGATTGGAGAAGGGCTTGATTTCTACTTGGAAAAGCCTCGGGACAAAAGGTAATGGCTAATGAGCTATTTATTTGCTAGGGGTTGAAACTGGCCAGGTTGATCCGCAAACATCTTTTATTCCAATTCTTAAAGAAATGCTAGTGCGTCAAATATGATTACAAGGACAATATTATTAGGGTAATAGATTTATGCTTTTTGAAAAATGCATACAAAAACAGAAATTGGGCAGAAAATTTATCTGACCTGTAGAGATAAAACACAACCCAAATCGACCTATATACAAGTAAATGAGTTGAAATTGTCACATCTACTAATCATAGAAAAAAAAAAAAACCTTATGTTGACTTGATATGTTGCTCTATTCAGGTCAAGCAAACAGGGTCAGCAGTTTCGGTATCAAAATCTTTGAGCTTTCCAACTTGGAGATGCAATCATGACGAGCATTGTGTAGCCAGGTAATACAACGTTCAAATTATCTTGTAAAAGTTATCAACCTTTTTTGCCCTCTGCATAGACCCGAGATAGAAAGTGGATTGAAAATTGCAGTACTGATGATCAAAGTTGAGCAAATAAATAGCATATTTGTCACCTGCACTAACACATGATCCATTTGCCATGAGTTGGTTACCATTTGCATATTGTTATCTTATGAGGGATGCTATCTCAGAATCAGGCAGTTGAGAAAATCAAAGTAGTAAATAGTGCTTAAATGGTCTTGCCTGAAAGGCTGAAATTGTTTGTTATATTGGTTGACTTGAACACTCATATTCACCTGTAGACTGCTAAAGCTTATGAGCATACTGTAACTACAAAGTAGTCACCAACTCATTTTAAGTGGTTAAATAGTTTTGAAGTTAGTGGTTTAATTCATACTGTAATATACAGGTTACATGCTGATGACAACTCTCCAGTAGATTGTTGACTACTTAATTACTGATATTCTTATGTCGAAACTATTGAGCTTAGTTACAATAAAATGCAATATCGTAAGCACTTACTAACATCATATACCTTTGTCAGTATTCTTATCATAAACATCAATGAAGTGAGAAAGGATTAGTAACAGTTTGCTACTTCTGCAACAAAATTTTATCCAATTAATACATAAGGAGGCATATTAGATTTTAGAGGTGGGCCAGACAGCTTAGGTGGCCATCCATAAGAAGTCGTGTTGGAACGAGATTTGTTTTCAGTAACAGGCTGATATGAACAGGTCTGGGTCAGGTTGGCCCACAAACATGTTTAAATCAGCTTCATTTACTTAGTCGATCTTCTTGTTCAGAATCCTACAAATATATACAAACATATAAATGGTTAACTTATGTACGGCATTACACACAAGGATTGGTGCTTCTTAGATGCATGTTTACCTTGTAAACTGTATACAGATGTTCACGATTGGATCACCACGAGTTTCACTACTGTGAAATTATTTTTTTTCTGACATGTTGTAAACTGTGATACTTTTCTTTAGGAAAGGGTCTCACATAGCTCTAAGGTTCTCGAACTCCCAAGGTTTAAAAACTTATCTATTAACTTCTCTGCTTCACAGGTGACCACTGATACCACGTTTCCCACAGGTTATTGTTTGCTGCATTTCAAGACGAAACCTGTGAAACAAGATCACCCCTCTCCAGTTTTTGTATGCAAGCCAAGCTGAGATTGTCCATTACGCTTCCTTTATTGATGGACTGCAAATAATGGTAGCAGCTGAATCTCGAAGCCATTGTTCAGAGGGAAACTGAGTTGTAACACGAAAGTAGTAATAAAAGATGGAACTTGGTGGCATGATCAGCGTTCACAGATTCCTGATGATTATTTTTATTAATGACTTACCATTGATTTACATTTATTTTTTCTTTCCCATTTTTGTCCAACAAAACATTGAATTGTGTTCAAATGGGTTAATACAACTATGGTTGTAAATAGATTGTTTGTGTTTATAAGCTCTGGCTCCTTGTATAGTTTGAGCTCAACATTTGCAGCCATGGTCTTTCGATGCAAATATAAAATCTGAACGTAGTGTAAGAGGTGTTTGGAGTTGAATGTTGAAAATAAATTATTCATTTTGAAAAGCCATTAATTAAATTTTAATATTTACACTAACTGTTAAAAAAGTGGTAACTTGTAATCATGGTTAGAGTGCTCAATTCACATGTAGTGAATCACAAGTTTTAACTAAAACCTTCACACAAATTCAAAGCACATTACAAATAAGTTTTTGTAATGTATCTTGATTTTCATGTTAATATAGTATTTAGAGTGGATATATAAAGATCTCACTACTCTTACCTTTGAGCGATGTGGGACAAGTCACTGGGATAGTGAAGAATTTCATATATCCAGTCATCCAAAACACAAGAGGCTTTTCTACTTTGATTAAAGATCCGCAACATGGCCCAAAATTTCTATAAGACATTCATCGTGGAGAATGCGTGCGGGTATGATTTTCAAAGAGACAAAAGGTCGCGACACTCGAAATGTTATATAACAAACCACTTGAATTGCTTTTGCAA
The DNA here is from genome assembly GCA_030686995.1 of Artemisia argyi. Taxonomy (NCBI): domain Eukaryota; kingdom Viridiplantae; phylum Streptophyta; class Magnoliopsida; order Asterales; family Asteraceae; genus Artemisia; species Artemisia argyi. The sequence goes on from CM060701.1 coordinate 213,815,775, forward strand.
GTTTTACTATTACCCACTAACGAACCCATCTGTCACCAGCTAAAGATTTTATCCCATATACAGCCCTTGCGAACCGACAATTGACCAGAGCATGGTCAATGGATTCCGTAAAGTCATTGCACACCGGAAAAAAAAAAAAAAAAAAAACATAATGTAAATCAGTTCACCGACATTCAAGGATGAAATGGGATTGGTTTCTTTTAACATTCATTCCCGAACCTGTTTCCCCTGTGCAAGGATGACACGTACAAATCGAGAAATGGTCCAAAAAAATTGTTTCAATCATTTTTGTCATCTCCGGAATTCTTCTCTTTTCCCGAACCTTTTTCACCATTTATTTTTCATAACAATTTTCTTCATAGCATGAACGCTTTTATATCGAAGTACTTGATTTTTGCAGTATGATCTAGGACTCTACGGATATGTTATGGTCAGAAAATGGAAGCAGGTAGTTAATCTGCCAGTCGTGAGACACTTCGGGTAATCCAAAATGCATACACAACACAATTAGTATACCGGGGCTGTTTTGGTCTCTTGCGCATATAGGTTTATGCAGATTTACTAAAATGTTTCCGTCAGCTAATAAGCTATATGGTATGCAAATTTACTAAAATGATTGTGAAGAACCGAAATGTGCTGGGGCTGGTCCATTATAGCAAACTGGGCAGGTGCACTAATGCTAATTCACTTTGCTGGTCCTAATATTATATCAAACACAGATGGTTCAGGGCTAGGTGCAGTTGCACTAATGCTAGTTGCATACAAGCGTGTGCTAATGTGCAGTTGCAAACTATAAATAGCTGTGACGAAATGCAGGAAAGCAAATCAAACACGACCATGAGGCAGGTATGTGATTGTGTTTGAACTTCAATTTCTGACTTTAGTTGGCTGGACTTAAAATGAGGCACATTCAACATGTTTTGTCAATTACAATGCTAGTTCATTTCCGTAGTTCAAGTGATATAATATCAATGGTTGTGAACAGAGGCGGAGCCACGGGGGGTCACAAGGGGCATGTGCCCCCCCACCGGAAAATTTTGTAGTGTAAAGTTTCTGAATTTTTGAGGTATTTTCTTGATTTGCCCCCCCTAAAATTATTTGGCTTCTATAAGTTGAAAAGAAAAATCAATGTTTGGATGCAAAACATATTTTGTGAGATGCAATGGATTCTTTAAAAACTTCAATTGTAGTGTGGTAACTGGTAAAGACTATGAAATGCAATGGAGAAGATGCATTGAAGAAGATGAAAGAGAAGGAATCTATTGACTTTTATTCCTTGGGTTTTGTAATTTGTTAAGTCACGTGGGTGGAGGACAGTAAAAAAGAAAACATGTACTAGTAGTACTTTAATTTTAAATCCTTTATTTACATTGATGGACGACAATATGTGAGAGCCTATAGAAATTAACATTAGTGTGTCTTAAGTAGTTAAGTTTATTGAAGTTTTATATAGACTATACAGTATTAACTTTTCATATTTTCACTCCTCGCAATTTTATTATTTTTATTTTTTTAACAAGCAAATTATAGTTTACTAATGACAAACTTTTTTCGGTTGTATATTTGGTTTGACTAAAAAATTTTTTTTTGCCCCCCCTCGGTTTTTATTCTGGCTCCGCCCCTGGTTGTGAAGCTAATATGAAGTTTGTGATGTTTTCCTAACAAATCATGCCAATATATTAGCTACAGTATTCTAAAGCCTTAGTTGCTTAGACTATCAACTTGGTGGGAAGCATACCTCACTAAAACTAATAAACTAATCCTCTTTCACAAACTGGAACTTTGGTTTAGTCGAACAAAAAATCAAATTGCAAGCTAAACAAACTCTGTTTATAAGTGACCAAGCCTAAACGGTCAACTAAATTGACCAAGTGATTTGGTCAACAAAGTCAAACTGCCTAGAGTCAATGCTCCGTGGATAGTATAGTGTTTCCCTGGGTCGTTATGTCCTGACGAGATTGAAATGGTGTTTGAAAACGTTTTTGAGAATGAGTGGCACTGAGGACAGTAACCAAAGATGATTGGGAAGTGATTATACTACTGATTGCTTGGTATTTTGACAATTTGAAACAATATTAACAATAACAGATATACAGATATGATTACACAAACACAAATTGAAAATTAGATTTGTTTACAGCCAGAGAAAAATATGAGATTTAGACAATTTACAAGTACAGGGGGTGCAAGTGAAAATTTTACAAACTTAATTTTAAAAGAAAATGAACTTAAAAAGAAAATTATTTTTTTGATTATTTCATTACTTAATATTAATTATTTAAATAAAACTATTTAACTATTTAATTAAAACTAATTAACTTAAAAACTTAATAATACAAATTTTAACAAAGAAGTTACAAAATTAATTTCTAAAAGTCTAAAATAACTTAAAATAAAATTAAAAATTAAAAATATGTATTTTTGTCTTTTTGTTGTTTTTTATTAATTAAATACTAATTATATTAATTAAGCTATTTAAATTATTTTAAATTACTAATAATACTAAAAATGACTAGAAAATTATAGAAAAATTTATAAATCTAATTAACCATCACAAGAATCGTAAAAAATTATAAAAAGCATATAAAAATTATTTTTAGACTATTTTACTAATTATTTACTTGATTATTAATTAATATCTAATTTAACTAAATTAATTAAGAAAATTAAAAAGTGAACAGTAGTAATTAAGAAACTATTTTCTAAAAATACTAAATGACTTATAAAATCTAGGAAAAATATAAAAACCTACTGTTGTTAATTAAAAATTGATAAAACTATTTAATTACTAATATTACTTAATTATTAATTAAACTAATTTTAATTCTAATAATTACTAAATTAAAAGAGAAAAATCTAAGAAAATTACTGAAAATACTTTAAGGTAAAAGAAAATTAAGAAAAATATAAAAATGATGAAGTGCTTATTAATAAGCTGAAAAGAAAAATTAAAAAGATAAATCCTATTAAATAGAAGCTATCACTATTTTTAAATTTGGTTTGTGTTGGTTTTTCTTATTGAAAAATAATTATAAGCTAAAAATGAGTAACTTTTGTGAAAAGACTTATGATATAGCTTATTAATAAGCTATGTGCACCCCCTATGTGCTTAACAGTTAAGAAAATAGCTTATTAGGACTTTGTGATTATTGAAAAAGCTGAGAAATGAACAACTAAGCATAAACAGATGATTGACAACTTGAAATAAGCAATTTGGAACAAATAAGCATTCAAAATAAGCTGCTATGAACAAATAAGCACTTATTACACTACTTAGGCCAAGACAGGCCAAACAAAGAGGTTTTGGACCTCTGTGGGGTCCACAGAAGTCAAAGGAGGTCCAAAGTAAGACTTGGACCTTCAAGGTGGACTGGTCAACTTTCAAATAAGCTAATAAGCTGGGCTTATTGCTTATTTTTAAGCACTGGGTGGTGCTTGGAATTTGGTCTCAAATACTAAGTGACTCAGTGTACACAGTCAAATGGGACAATCTTCTTGGGACTTGCAGCCCTATCAGATAAGCTCTAGACACAAAAATAAGCACTGAACCTTGGAGTTGAGCTTATTGGCTTTCCAAAAAGCCAGGGTACAGGGTGTGGGGTCCACTAGGGGAGTCACAAAAGGAATTGGAATTATGGCCAAAAACCTGTGCATAGGGCATGCACTTGCCCTGCAGGTCAAAATAAGCTATTGCACAAGCTATAATAAAAATCCTAAAAATAAGATGATGGTGGGAACTTGTAGATTAGGTGACATAAAATAACTTGTGAAAAGCGCAGGGTCTCAATCCTAACACAAAAATCACAATAAATCCCCCAATTTTTTATTTTCTGACAAAAGGTCTAATTTGACTTTTTGAAATTATGAACTTAGGTTGACTTTTATGAAACTCTACCTAGATTTGAGCACTGATTATGCTGAAATAAGTTAAAATAAGATGAAATTAAGCTAAGACAACTACTTGTGGAGTGATTTGATGAGGTTTGAACTAAAATCCTTTGACAGACAACAAATGAGACCAAATCAAAAGGTGTTTTGACTTTTTCACAAATGATGACAGGTTTTTATGGTATTTCTGACTCAATAGGAACTAGGTGAGCATGTTTTAAGCACAAGTGATCATCAAAAGCCTTTTTATCTCAGTGAAACAACAAGATCCAAACATCCCTTTAATGCACTGTTTTGTTGATTTATATTTCAAAATGAGCTTTAAGACCAAGAGGTCACTACCAACTGACTTATTATGTTGTATTAAGCTTTAATAAGCATAAGAAACACAGGAATATTCCACAATTACCAAAAATCACTAAATATGACAATGATCACAGTCAACCCAGGATTTGATCACCAAATGTTTATTATGAACTAGTATACTATTCTAAGCTACACTATGACTAAATAACACCTAATAAGCATAAAAAAACCAAATAAACAGTAATAAGCTATGCTACAGTAGAGATAAAGAAATGAGATTTTGAGCTTACAAAGTGCAATCCTGCCAAAACCATGAATCAAGAACCATAGACCTTTCCTATAGAATCCCCACAGATTGACCAACCCACAGCCATCCAAGATTTACTGTGCTCCAGCTTTCTCCTCCATTTAACCTGTTTTGCTTATTTACTTGACTTTTGTTGACTTTTTTTGTTTTTTTGATTTTCTTATAACTAAACTGATTTTAAAGGGTTACTAATAGCTTTTATAAGCTATCTAGGAGCTTATGTGAGCATATGAGTCCAACATAACAACTAGTAATAGCAATTAAACTTTTTGGTATTTTTTTGAAAATAAAAATGACTTGCATAAACTGATAATCAAACTGAAACGTGTAGGATATTAAAGGAAAAGGTTTAGATTACACTGAATATGATTAATACAATACTTGGAAGCCAAATATTACACTAGAAATTTGAAATTTAATTAAAAAACGATATGCTTAAAACTAAAATTAGACTTCTACTTCTTCCTTCATGATTCTCTTCCTTTTATAGCTGAGTATTAGGGTTCCCCTTGACTTTCTGAACATTTCCCACTATCATCCTGAGCCGTTGGATCACTGAGATGCCCCCACAGGCTGCCACGTGTTTTGGCGGGAAAATAAAAAGGAGCAAATTGCTCTGTGGATATGCAAGGGGGTGGTAGCATTTATGGTGGTTTGTTTTGTTTGGTGAGAGTGGTGATGTGAGTGGTTTGGGCGGTGGAGATGGTGGGAGAGGTGAGGTGATGGTTTGCAGTCCAAGTGGGAGGGTAGGGGTGAAGGGGGTGGTGAGGTTTGACTGTTTGACCCTGGAGTATTATTTAGAATGTTTTTAGGGTGAGTGGGCTTAAGGGTGCTGGGCTGGAGAAAAAGGTTTGGGCCTGGTGATGTTGTGTTTGGATTGGATTTGCTTATAGTAATAATAAGGGTCCGTATGGTTTAGATAATATCACAAGGACCAATTTGTAACATGCTGAATTTTGAGGACCTGTTTTGCCAATCATCCAAAGTTGTCACAAGGGTGTTTTCTGCCAAGTTTCAATATCCCAAGGACCATGATGATAAATTCCACTTTTGAAATTCCAGGGATCAAATCTGCCATACTTTGAAACTTCAGGGACCAAACATGTAATTTCACCAAACTTTCCAACCAATGACCATTCCTGCCATAGATGAGAAGTACAAGGACAAAAATTGTTTTTCTCAAAGTTTTAATATCCCAGGGACCATTTTTGTCAATTTTGCAAAGTTGAGGGACTAAACTTGTAATTTTGTGAAACTTTACACCAAAGGATTAATTATGTAATTTGTGATTCAAAAAGGACCTTTGGTGACTTTTTCATGTTTTTAGAATAACCAGGGACTAGTTTTGACAACTTTTGAAAGATGAGAGACTGAAACTGCCAATTATGCAAACTTTGTTCAATTTTCATTTGTTTTTGATTATTTTGCATCTGAAACATATAAAACACATTCCTGGGATATTTTTAGTATTATGATGCATTTTTGAGTGTTTTTAGATGTTTTGGCAGCTCAGAATAGGTAAAAATGATGAGTATTTACACACTCATCAATCTCCCACACTAAAACCTTGCTAGTCCCTAGCAATCTTTTGAGAAAACTTAATGGATTTGAAGTCTCTTTACCAAAAGCCATTACTTCTGGAGTAGCCAAATGTTTCAGTTCAAGTAAGAACTATGGTACACCGATAACCATATGATTTTGAGCAAATCATAAGCTGTAAACGGATTTGATTTGTCTTTACCAAAAGCCGTTTGCTTCTGGACTAGCCAACTCTTCACGATTAAGGATATGGTGAGCTGGATCCCATACAATTTTTGGCAAATTGTCAGCCATCAACGGTTTTGAGATATCTTTACCAAGAGCCGCTTGCTCCTGGATTAGCCAGTCCTTGTGTGAGTTAGACATGGTGGACTGATTACCATTTGTTGTGTTTAGTGCGAAGCACTTCCACTAAAAAAAATTTTGGGCTAAAACGGGGGTATTATGGCACTTATAGGGTAAAAATGTGATAAAATTCGCCAGAATTTCCCCGCCCCCAACACTAGAACTGAATATTGCCCTCAATATTCAAAGTACCGGCCATTATGCCGATATTTTGAAAAACTTTGATTTGAAATTTGAAACTTGGGCAAGTGTGGGAATAGCATTTTTTTTTCAAGATTACTTTATATACAACAGCATGGGGGACTCCCCCACACTAGTTTGGTAGAAAGTAGAAAGAAGTCAGAGATATGGGTGAAAACCCATGTTTTGCTAATTTTTGTTCACCGAGTCACTAGCTTGACTCGATCCCCGAATTCATTTGTCCATGGGGAAAGTTTGGAGATTCGGGACAACCATAGATGCTATGACCATTCACTTTGAAGTTAGGACCTTCGGGTTGAGATAACTCAACAGTCCCGTATGGGTATACTTTTGCAACAGTGAATGCTCCAGTCCATCTGGTTTTTAATTTCCCCGAGAAGATCTTTAACCTTGAATTGAAAAGAAGGATTCTGTCACCAACATTGAAAACGTGGTTCTTAATCTTGGAGTCATGGATCTTCTTTGTCTTTTCTTTGTAGATCAAAGAGTTCTCGTAGGCTTGATCACGAAGTTCCGTTAATTCATTGAGTTGAATTTTACGGTGATCACCCGCTTTATGAAGGTCGTAGTTTGCATGTTTCAAGGCCCAATAGGCTTTGTGCTCAAGCTCGATCGTTAAATGACACGCCTTCCCGTATACAAGCTTGTAAGGAGTACACCCGATGGGTGTTTTGTAAGCTGTACGGAAGGCCTATAGTGCATCATCTAGTTTGTCCGATAAGGAGGCACGGTTTTCACCTACGGTCCTTTCCAGAATCCGTTTAATACCACGGTTGGAAACTTCCACTTGCCCACTTGTTTGTGGGTGATACGCGGTAGAAAGATGGTGAGTAACACCGTACTTAAGCATGACTTTTGCGAATTGATCATTGCAAACTTGTGTACCGCGATCACTAATGATGGCACGGGGAGTTCCAAAACGAGCAATGAGGGATTTCAAAAATTTCACAACTACTCGGGCATCGTTGGTGGATAAGGCTTTTGCCTCAACCCATTTTGGCAAATAGTCAACCGCCACGAGTATGTACTTGTTTCCACGAGAAGATGGGAAAGGCCCCATAAAATCAATGCCCCAGACGTCAAAGATTTCACAAACTTGAATGGCATTTTGTGGCATTTCGTTCTTTTGTGAAATATTCACGTGACGCTGACAAGCGTCACAAGCTTTGTGCAACACCCCAACCCGACAAGGGTAAAAGTGTCACAACAATATGGTGTTACATCACAACAAACAGAACAGATCAAAAGCGGAAATCTTAAATAAATAACTTACTTTAAATGACTATGGTCAAAATCTTCAATTCAACTCTACTCTCAATCCCAAAAAGATATCCCAAAGCTAACTTGAATACCTGCCACAGTGAAAGAAAATGCGGCTGAGCTTAAAAAGCCTAGTGAACGGATATAACAATAATAATTGAAAATAAATGCTGAAGTACAAATGATGTATTTTGGAAAAAACATATTTAGGTATAACGGATGATACGGAAATAAAATGTATAGGTTAGGTAAGGAATTCATACAGTCACCTGTACGAACAGAGTCAAAACCATAATCATACCATAAGCTCAGAAACAGATAACTTATCATAATCATAATCACATATCTTCACAAACATATAGAGGGGAGACCTCTTAGATAATCAGACAATAACGAGGGGTGTCCTCATATGGGTGGAGTAGCTAGCTCCCAGAAATGTGAAGGACGTGTATTGCACACACAGCCACATTCACCAGACAAATCATAACATATCATATCATACCATATCAGAAACAGAAACATAAACAGATCTAGGATGCATCCATACGCCCCTTCCCAACACATAAACATTTGCAGCCAAACCAAGGGACGTGGCAGAACATCACTCTACTGCCCTAGAGTCATGTCAGAGGTGCATCTCTGACATGGACATGGAACCCCCATGCCTAGTGAAACTCATGTAACCAAATGGTTCATATTTAAGGGTTCAAAACATAGTTTTCATATCAGAAAGTTCAATAGCAAAGTTTTCATATCAAAGGTTCAAAAATAGAAGGTTCATAGTAAAGGTTTAAATCAGAAGGTTCAAAACAGAAAGTTCATAACAGAAGTTGTAATCACGAAGGAAACCATAAGAGTAAGGTCAGATATCCGTACCTTGGAACGCAATTGCGAAAATAACAGAAACATAAAGATCAGAAGCAAACTCCTTCCTTAGTGAATCTACATGAATTTATGATCGCCTTATTATTAATAAGCTTATTATAGTCAGATTACACATTTGGGGTTTCTTTCTATTTTTAGAACTTTCCCTTTTTAGTAATTTTCCTGATTTAGCAATATTATTATCTATAGTCAAATTAAATTACCATTTTATCAAGTTAAGGTATTAAAGGGACTTTTATGCCATTTAGCAAAATATAGGGTCAAAATGTGAAAACCATTAAAGTTAGAGGTTACAAGTGTGACTTTTCATAATTTATGCTTATTAGATAAATTTTATACGTATTATTTATCATCTTTTCAAATGAGTATTTCATTTGCATTATTATCTAATCGATTCGCCGTTAAAATTACTAATTTTCGTTTATATCTTGAAGTCGAATACTGGTATGTGCTAATTCACATACCATTTTATGGCCAAATACCGACCCAAATTGACTAAATGTGCTAACAAATGCCGAAGAAATATGTGTTTTTATGTTGTGAATATGCAGGCACGGATTTATCACAAAAAGACAAAAATCATGCAAAAATCAGAAAAACGGGCACGAGAGTGGGAGATGGTCAAAAAGTCAAAGCTGGGATCTAAAAGTCAACATAAGTCCTTCATGTATTCAAGATTGGCAGAATGAGTCATTGAGTTATATTTTGAGAAAATGACAGAATCAGCCCTTGGAGATTTAGAAAATTACACAATTAGTCCTTGGATTCTAATATTACAAAATCTGAAAATAAAACACAAGTCTAAGTTCGAAGTGAATCACTAAGCCCAAAGTTCAATTCATTTTATTTCAAAAGCCCAATACCCATCATTTATCCCAAGCCCATTCCCACGGTCAATATTTTTTACCCAGGGTCCAAGGTCAAAGGTTAGTCAAACCAAGATATAAAAATACAACCGCGCCCCTCTTCATCCTTTACCCAGAATTCCCAAACTCTCCATGAACCCTAGAAATTACTTTTCTAAAATTACCCATCCCCACAGTGATTAACCAATAATTACCAATGATTGGACTTCTAGAAACATACCCCATGTGATATGGGCGTGTCAGAGAGAGTGTTAGAAGCTATGATTGACACTTGGCTGCTCACCATTGGACAAGACGCGTCAATCCAATCATTGGATTCGCCTTCTAGATGCTTGCTGACAAGTCAGAGAATGAGCACATATTTGGGACAGATGGCAGTATACTATTGGGCAAGCCACGTCTCAAATTCTGATCCAAGGGTTTGCATTTGATCAAAGAAACACAATATTGATCCAAGGGTTATGAAGAGATGAGAAGAAGCACAAAAGAGGTGTGGATCGCCAGCATGGCATTAAGACCCCAGCCCCTTCACCTCAGTTATAAATAGGTCTCCATTTTAGCTTATTTGTGTGTAATTTTTAGTGTAGTTAAATGCTCTCAAAATTTCATTGTAACTAGTTTAGCTTATGTAATCTTCTATTGAGTTTTTAATAAAAAGTTTTTTAGTTCACTGTTATATTTTTAGCTTAATCATCAGTACTTATTGCTTATTCTATTTTAAATCTATCTTATTCTAGCTTTTATTTAGTAGTTATTAGCTATTTGATTTAGTTATAATCATTAAATTCTCATATCATTTACAGAAAAGAAGAAAAATAAATAAAAATCAGATAATTGTAAAAAAATATAAAAATGTTTCAAAGTATAGGTGTTTTAGGTCTCCAATAAGCTGTATTCAGCTTATTAACAATATATACCAGCTCAATAGCTTGCTGTATATTTGTTTCATTTTTCATTCCACAAAAGTTTCTAGATCAGTTGATTGAAGGTGTTTGATTCAGAGGTTGCTGTGGTGTAATTGATAGCATGAGACAGACAGGGATGGTCTCTGCCTATCTTAAAGATAGGCAAGCATAGTGATCTACCTCTGTTCTTGCTGAGTTGGTTATTACTTTGTAAGTTTAGATTCTAATATCTTGTTTATAGTTTAGACTGTGATTGTTTGGTTTAAAAGTGAGATTTACTGTTACATTGGTTGAGTTTATTGATTTAGTAGTAGTTATAGTTTAGATTTAAGCTTGTTATAGTAATTGATACTTCTGAATTGTTAGATCTGTGGTTTATAGTTTTATCAGTATAACTATATTAGTTTGGATCTGTGTTGCTATATAATTGGTTGATCTTGTGGTTTTTGGTTAACTGGTTGTGTTCATGTTAGTAATTTGTGATTGATTTGGAACTGAGTTTTAAAGATTTGTGGATTGGTTAGTGATATCACTGTTTCATCTAGTTGTTAATAGTATAAGGGAGTGTTTGGTTAAGATTGTTGCATTGATTGTTTGAATGTGGAATAGGAGTTTGCCTGCACACATAGGTTCAATTTTTGTAGTATTAGAGTAATAAAACCTAAAATTCAGTAGTAAATTCATTTTCAGTCAAACTTAGCTTTAAATTCTCATAGCTGTTAAACTAGTATAATTCAGTTAAGTATAACAGTAGTAGCAGTTGTTAATTAGTTTAAATTAGCTTAAATCAGTTGGTAACTAGCTTATTGTAACTATTAGGAGTAACTTTGATTGATTAAATTTGTAATTAGTCAAAGTTTAGTGGATAATAAATAGTCAAACTTAATCAGTTTTAGTAAGTTCAATAGCTGCTGAACTCAGTCAAATTTAGGTTAATAATTAGTTGCTTCTGGTCTTATAGTTAGTTGATCTAGTTTCTCAGTTGTGTTATTGAGCTGTTGCCCCCATAAGCTGTTACATTTGAGCTTATTTGGGTACTTGTTTGCTCCTGCTTATTTGCACAAGTGGGACAGGAATCTGTTTTTAATTTTAGGCTTGCATATGTGTTTTTGAGCTTACATCAGTGTTTGGTGTTAGTTTCTGAGCTCAATTTGAGTAGCCTGAGTATTTTGTATCATTGCTTGTCTTCTGAGATTGCTTGTTCTAGCACTGCTTATTAATAGAGCTTATTGCTTGAACTTATTGCTTACATACTGAGCTTCTGTGGGTAATTGTGATATCATTTGATAAATTTCTGCATAACTGAGCTTCTTTAATATTCATAAGTTTGTTTTTGAAGTTTCATAGAGATTGGGTCACAAGTGCTTAAAAATAAGCACTTGTGATAAGCAATCTGTCTCAAATAAGCACTTTTTCAGCTTATTTTAATTCCAAAATTTTTCTCTGAGTTACTTTTATTATTTTTGATTTTCTGGAATTTTTCCAGATTTTCCAAGCATTTTTAGTATTTTTCTTAATTTCCTTTTGATTTTATTCATTTTTAAATAGTTTTTAAATAGCAAAAATCCATAGAAATTCAGAAAAGTGAAAAATACAAAAATATTTTTAGAAATTCTTTTATAATATTTTAGAATTTTCAGAATTTAATTTTCATTTTTCAACCTTATTTTTCTATTTTCTTCCATTTTTAATTCATTTAAAATTACAAAAATCAAAATAAATTCATAGAAAATAATAGAAAAGTAAAAAAAAAAATATTTTTCTTTTTCTGGAAATTCATTTTAATAGTTTAAGATTTTTAGAAAATATTTTCACATATGTAGGATCATTTTTCAATAAAAGTTACGTTTTAATAAACGCGTTCGCATTTCCGTTTTTACGTTTTAGATTTTTGTGCATTAATTGCTTGTACTCATAAATATAAGTCAACTTCTATATTGGAAAAAAACTCATTCGAAACTATAAAAACAACATGTTCCTATGACGTTAATTTATGCTATTTTATGTGGTCTATTGAGATTTCATGCAACTAATTTACCACAGTTTTAATGTCAGTTCATGGTACAATTTATAGTCGAGTATGCATGTCCTAGTTTCGATATTTTATGCGCTGTATAACCATGATTTCATGTGAAAAATTTCCAGCTGTTTTAGGGTCGATTTGACATGATATAATATAGTCGCTTACATGTTTTATCTTAGTGATGTTTTATATGATTTCATGTAGTCACTTATGGATACATATGTACGATCAATACAAAACAATAAGATGGAGAGTTTGAGCAAGGAAGGATACTATACCCCTTTGTAGTCGCGACTAGGAAGAAAACAACAAGATCAATACCCAGCAAAACCCCACGACAGAAAGAAAATACCCGCGAACCACATACCCTCGGATCTGCTACAAAACCCACGATCATAAAAACACCCCTTGTACCTCCTTTGGTTTCAAACAGGAAAGAACACCACCAGAAAATAAATTCTGCTTCATGTTTTTAGGGTTAGGGTTTCTTGAGTTTTTCTTGAAGCGTACATTGTGAAAGAAAGAAAACAACCGGCTCTTAATTTATTGTTGGTGATGGGTCGTGAATGGGCCAAAAGCCAAAGAAAACTCATGGGCTAAATTTAGTTATTGGGTCCTTTGTTGTTATTGCTTGTGTACAAAAAGAAACGGCCTAAAAAAAATTATTCGTGCCGCGTTAAAAGTAGTTCTCGTATTTTATTTTAGGTTTCTAATATATTCGGATTCAAAATGTGCACGGAGGTTCACTTGTGATGTTTTGTTTTAATTTATTTGGATTTACGGTTACTTCGTTAAATTATATTCGCGTTTATAATTACTTGTATCGTTATTTAGAAAATTTAAAATTATACGTAAATTAGGTATACAGGATTTAGGGTTTTACACTTTGACTAATTCGTGGGCATTCTTATAAATTGTGGGCCAATAGAAACCGGAGTCAAACACCTTTTTGGCGGTGTAGTTAGGACTATGGTGGCCTCCGGTGGGTCCAGCATGGCAAGCCTTGAGAATATCAGTGGCTTCCTGTCCGTAAACACATCGCCTGATGACTTGATCGGCACAGATTTTGAACAAATAGGGGTCGTCCCAGAAGTAATGTTTAACGTCTTTAAAAAATTCGTTTTTCAGTTGGGACGACATCCCCTTCACGATGAAGTTACCCGCATGGTAGTTTGCAAAGTCGGCAAACCATGGGGTAGAAGAGTCACCACGAAAAGAAACTACATTGAGTGTCTCGAGAGGAAATGTTTCATTTATTTCTTGTTTCTCGGACACATCCTGGTGAGGGTTTTCTAATCGTGAGAGATGATCAGCAGCAAGGTTCTCGGATCCTTTTTTATCCCGGATAATGATATTGAATTCTTGCAGGAGGATAACCCAACAGAGTAGCCTCAGCTTTGTATCTTGTTTTGCAAAGAGGTACTTCAAAGCTGAGTGATCCGTATATACTACGCATTTGGTCAGTATCAAATATGGCCAGAATTTTTCAAAGGCATACACCACGGCTAATAGTTCTTTTTTAGTGGTGGTGTAATGACTCCGAGCCTCGGTCATAGTTTTGCTTGCGTAGTGTATAGGCTGAAAGTATTTTGCTTTTCGTTGCCCCAAGACCGCACCTATGGCAAAATCACTAGCATCGCACATAAGCTCAAAAGGTAGGTCCCAATCGGGGGCAACAAGAATCGGTGCCTCAGTAAGCTTTTTCTTTAACTTTTCAAAAGCTTCGATGCACTCAGGTGACAAGATAAAAGGAGCATCCTTCTCGAGGAGATGGGTCATAGGCCGGGCGATTTTGGAGAAATCTTGAATAAACCTACGATAGAAGCCGACATGACCCAAAAAGCTCCTAATACCTTTGACGGTAGTGGGATGAGTTAATTTCGCGATGACATCAATTTTGGCTTTGTCAACCTCAATCCCGTTTTTTGAAATTTTATGGCCGAGGACAATGCCCTCTTTAACCATAAAATGGCTCTTCTCCCATTTGAGACTCAAGTTCGTATCTTTACAACGTTTTAGCATCTTTTCCAAGTGGGAGAGACAAGACTGGAATGAATCCCCGATGACTGAAAATTCATCCATAAATACCTCCATGGTTTTCTCGATCATGTCGGAAAAGATTGACATCATGCACGTTTGGAACGTGCCAGGTGCATTACATAAGCCGAAAGGCATACGTCTGTAGGCAAAAGTTCCATAGGGGCATGTGAAGGTAGTTTTCTCTTGATCCTGTGGATCAATGGGGATTTGGAAGTAACCCGAGAAACCATCGAGGAAATAGTAGTATTCATTCCCTGCTAGTCTTTCGAGCATTTGGTCCATAAAAGGCAGAGGAAAATGGTCTTTGCGGGTGGCTTCATTCAACTTATGATAGTCAATGCATACTCACCAACCCATGACCAAACGAGTTAGAATCAACTCGTTTTCCTCGTTTGTGACAAGGGTTATGCCACCATTTTTTGGAACGCAATGAATTGGGCTAACCCAAGGACTGTCAGATATAGGGTAAATCAATCCCTCATCAAGAAGTTTTAGAACTTATTGTTTGATAACTTCGTGAATTTTAGGATTTACCCTCCTCTGACATTGCACTGCTAGCTTAAAGTCATCCTCCATCAAGATTTTGTGTGTACAAAAGTCCGGGCTAGTGCCCTTAATGTCGGAGAGTTTCCAAGCAATTGCTTGCTTGTGTGACTTAAGAACCTTTATGAGTGCAGTTTTCTCCTCATCTTTCAGGTCTTTAGCAATAATGACGGGTAATTTATCATCACCCTCCAGAAATGCATACTCTAGATGAGGAGGTAAGTCCTTGAGCTCGACCTCGGGAAATTCTTCAGATTTTTCAATAGACTTAATTTCCGCTTTATGAAGTTCTTTTGGAGACGGAGAGGGTGAAGGATCGTCATTTAACAATCTTTCAAGAAGAAGAATACTCCCCTCCGGTTCAAGATAGTTTTCATCAATCTCATTTGAAATTGAGCTATCTTGAGTAAGAAAGGCCTCGACCTCTTCCAAAAGGAAGTCACTTCCATTAAACGAAGTGAGAGAAGGGGAAGAGTCGGATATGATAGGCTCTGAAGAAATAGTGGTACTGCCACTTGATGATAAACCCAGAACCTCTTGAGAATTCTCCTCTGAAGCAACATCGATGATGTCAATTTGATTTACCGTTTCAGAGTCATAGTTGGAGGAGTATCTTGAAGTCTGATCAAGGTTGAATGTGACGGCTTCATTACCAACGCGCAAAGTGATTTCTTCTTCGAAAACATCGATTAGAGCACGACCCGTTCTTAAGTATCCCCTCTCGAGAATGAGAGGAACTCTTGGGTCAGCATCGAAATCAACAATCACGAAATCTGCCAGAAAATGGAACTTTCCTACTTTCACAAAGATATCTTCGACAATGCCGAGGGGACGAGATATAGTACGGTCTGCAAGCTCGAGAGTCATGCAGGTAGGAGTGAGCTCAGGAAGAGAGAGTTTCTTCCAGACTAAGTGAGGCATAAGGTTAATGCTTGCACCAAGATCGGCCAAGGCAAAGCATTCAACCATCCCCGGGAAAATGCAAGGAATGAGAAATTTCCCGGGATCTCCAAGCTTTTCGGGAAGCTTTTTCAAGAGTACTGCTGAGCAGTGCTCATTCAGTGGAGTTTTAGCCATCTCACAGAGTTTTTCCTTGTTACTTAACAAACTTTTGATTGTTGATGCAAATTTAGGCATTAGAAGAAGAGCATCTGCGAAGCTGATATCGAAATGTAATTCTTGGAAAATTTGGTAGAATTTTTCCATCTGATGATTAGCTTTTTCGCGGTTCTTTTGATCATTCAAACGTGAAGGATATGGAATTGAAGGCTTGGGATTGTTCTTTGGAATTTCATCAGGAATTTCCGGAGGATCAAATACAACTTTTGACTTGGGAGTCGGGACCGGGACAACTTGAGGGTGGACGTTGTTGGTACCTCCATTATTAGTAGGAAGTACCGCGTCCGTGGTAACCTCAGGTTCACGTTCCGCTACCTTGGTAGGAGGAGAAGAAGAGGAAGAGGGAGTCGTGGGTCCATTGTATGATACTACACTTCGGGTAGTGATCGCCTTAACATCGCCCCTCGGGTTAGCGATCGTGTTGCTCGGTAGTGTACCTGAGCCCGAGGGTCGATCATTTAAAGATTTCTGAAGTTCAGAGATCATGCTGACCAATAACCGATTTGTTTCCTCTTGTGCTTTCATAAATTGCTTTAACACTTCATCGGAGGAAGGTTGGGGTTGAACAACGTTTTGATTTTGGTTAGGAAAATTTTGAACACGGTTGTTTTGAAAATTTCCTTGGTTTTGGTTGTTGTTACCCTGAAAATTGTTTCTCTGATTGAAATTACCCTGATTGTAATTCCCTTGACCTTGGTTTCTTTGAAAATTTCCTTGAAAACCTTGATTTTGATTGCCATTTTGAAAATTGTTTTGATTAAAATGACCTTGATTTTGGTTCTGGTTTTGGAAATTAGGGTTTTGACCTTGGTTAAAATCTCCTCGATTTTGATTCGAGTTACGGTTTTGATTTTGGTTAAAACTGGGAGGTCCGAGAAAATTATTGGAACGAAAGCTTAAGAGATTACGATCCCCTTGTGGCTGGTAAGAATTACCCCCATGTTGTAGGAACCTTGAGCAGCATAAACGTTCTCTTGAGGATAACCAGCAGTAGCTGGATACTCGGAATACATATGTGGGCCTCCACAAGTTTCACAACTTCGGGCTACGGCTTTCACTTGTTGATTTTGGAGGGTTTGATTCATCCTCAACATAGCCGTAGCAAAGTCGTCCATCTTTTTAGTGAGAACCGCGATATCAGGAGATTATGATGATGAAGGAATGATTGATTTACAAGACTCATCCCTCTCCGCAGAGGAATCCCAAAAGTTATGGTGGGCAGTCATGTTCTCAATCAGATCATAGCACTCTTCGGGACGTCTTTTCATGAAGGTCCCACCAGCAGCAGCATTGAGAATATCTCGGTGCCTCAATGTTAGACCATTATAGAAGGTATCTATGATGGTAACTTGTAACATATTGTGGTTAGGGCACCGATCAATTGCTAGCTTATAACGTTCCCAAGCCTCGAATAGAGACTCATCGGGACGCTGCCGGAAGTTGCTGATATCATTTCGTAACTTGGTAACCATGGAAGGTGGAAAATATTTTGCTAAAAAGTTGGTTACCATTTCATCAAAGGTACGAATAGAATTCTTGAGGAGTCGGTCAAACCACGCAGTGGCATGATGGGTAAGAGAATAGGGGAAAAGATACAGACGGAGGGCATCATCGGTAACACCGTGTTGTTTCATGCTTTGGGTGACGGTAAGGTATTTGTCAAGATGCTTGTTAGCGTCGTCACCCGGTAATCCATGAAATTGACACAAATTTTGGACTTGTTGGATCATGTGGTGCTTGAGGCCAAAGTCCGTAGCCTCAATGATGAGTGGTGCAATAGGTCCGCCCCTCCCTTGCATGGTAGGCTGACACAACTCCTCCATCGTTCGGAGATCGGAAGCTGGCTCATCCTTGGGAGGGTCAGGGGGTGGTGGTGGCACGTCGTCCATTTCTGTTTTTGGTTCTTCAATAACAGTACGTAGCTCGGGTACGTTTTTCTGATTTTTACGCTTTGTTTGTGAACGAGTGCGCATGCACTAAAAACAAATTTTCAAAACAAATTCGAGGCAAAACAATAGGGAACTTAAACCAATAATCACAAGTGAATGACTTCTTTGAAAAAGGTACACCACTCACAGGGATACAATGGCAAGTTTTAATCTTATGTTTGAGAACTTATTATGTCCACACCCCCAGTTGGTAGGTGTTCTGCCTTGGTTTGTGGTGGTACGATTTATGTAATTATTATTAACAGAAAAAATTGTTTTTGGGCTTTCCGGGTGTGCGTGCAGAAAACTTTTGGAAATATTTTTGTTATCGATTCGTTAACCGAAATCGACCTCTTTAAAATTACTCGCAGGGTGGCGGGAGAGAAGAATGAATCTCTCTTCAGTTCGCAATTTAATGTCAGAACTTCCGTATTCCACCTTTGTAGGTTGTAATCTTAAAGAAACCGAAGTAATTTAACTTTTGTTTTGTTTTTTTTGATTTTTTTTGGTGTTTTTAACACTTCAGAAAAAGTGTTAATGAACTTTTTGATATGATTGATATTTTTACAAAAACTTTTTACAAAAGTGGTGAAATTTGTACATGGAGGGTTTTGAAAACCACTAAACTTAAAACGATTTTAAAACACGCAACAACCTCCCCGGCAGCGGCGCCAAATATTGACCAAGCCTAAACGATCAACTAAATTGACCAAGTGATTTGGTCAACAATGTCAAACTGCCTAGAGTCAATGCTCCGTGGATAGTATAGTGTTTCCCCGGGTCGTTATAAAAATTATTTTTAGACTATTTTACTATAAAAATTATTTTTAGACTATTTTACTAATTAACCATCACAGGAATCCTAAAAAATTATAAAAAGCATATAAAAATTATTTTTAGACTATTTTACTAATTATTTACTTGATTATTAATTAATATCTAATTTAACTAAATTAATTAAGAAAATTAAAAAGTGAACAGTAGTAATTAAGAAACTATTTTCTAAAAATACTAAATGACTTATAAAATCTAGGAAAAATATAAAAACCTACTGTTGTTAATTAAAAATTGATAAAACTATTTAATTACTAATATTACTAAATTATTAATTAAACCAATTTTAATTCTAATAATTACTAAATTAAAAGAGAAAAATCTAAGAAAATTACTGAAAATACTTTAAGGTAAAAGAAAATTAAGAAAAATATAAAAATGATGAAGTGCTTATTAATAAGCTGAAAAGGAAAATTAAAAAGATAAATCATATTAAATAGATGCTATCACTATTTTTAAATTTGGTTTTGTTGGTTTTTCTTATTGACAGATGATTATAAGCTAAAAATTATTTTTAGACTATTTTACAAATTATTTACTTGATTATTACTTAATATCTAATTTAACTAAATTAATTAAGAAAATTAAAAAGTGAACAGTAGTAATTAAGAAACTATTTTCTAAAAATACTAAATGACTTATAAAATCTAGGAAAAATATAAAAACCTACTGTTGTTAATTAAAAATTGATAAAACTATTTAATTACTAATATTACTTAATTATTCATTAAACTAATTTTAATTCTAATAATTACTAAATTAAATGAGAAATATCTAAGAAAATTACTGAAAATACTTTCAGGTAAAAGAAAATTAAGAAAAATATAAAAATGATGAAGTGCTTATTAATAAGCTGAAAAGGAAAATTAAAAAGATAAATCCTATTAAATAGAAGCTATCACTATTTTTAAATTTGGTTTTGTTGGTTTTTCTTATTGACAGATGATTATAAGCTAAAAATGAGTAACTTTTGTGAAAAGACTTGTTTTATAGCTTATTAATAAGCTATGTGCACCCCCTATGTGCTTAACAGTTAAGAAAATAGCTTATTAGGACTTTGTAATTATTGAAAAAGCTGAGAAAAGAACAACTAAGCATAAACAGATGATTGACAACTTGAAATAAGCAATTTGGAACAAATAAGCACTCAGAATAAGCTGCTATGAAAAAATAAGCACTTATCACACTACTTAGGCCAAGACAGGTCAAACAAAGAGGTTTTGGACCTCTGTGGGATCCACAGAAGTCAAAGGAGGTCCAAAGTAAGACTTGGACCTTGAAGGTGGACTGGTCAACTTTCAAATAAGCTAATAAGCTAGGCTTATTGCTTATTTTTAAGCACTGGGTGGTGCTTGGAATTTGGTCTCAAACACTGAGTGACTCAGTGTACACAGTCAAATGGGACAATCTTCTTGGGACTTGCAGCCCTATCAAATAAGCTCTAGACACAAAAATAAGCATTGAACCTTGGAGTTGAGCTTATTGGCTTTCCAAAAAGTCAGGGTACAGGGTGTGGGGTCCACTAGGGGAGTCACAAAAGGACTTGGAATTATGGCCAAAAACCTGTGCACAGGGCATGCACTTGCCTTGCAGGTCAAAATAAGCTATTGCACAAGCTATAATAAAAACCCTAAAAATAAGATGATGGTGGGAACTTGTAGATTAGGTGACATAAAATAACTTGTGAAAAGCGTAGGGTCTCAATCCTAACACAAAAATCACAATAAATCCCCCAATTTTTAATTTTGTGACAAAAGGTCTAATTTGACTTTTTGAAATTATGAACTTAGGTTGACTTTTATGAAACTCTACCTAGATTTGAGCACTGATTATGCTGAAATAAGTTAAAATAATATGAAATTAGCTAAGACAACTACTTGTGGAATGATTTGATGAGGTTTGAACTAAAATCCTTTGACAGACAACAAATGAGACCAAATCAAAAGGTGTTTTGACTTTTTCACAAATGATGACAGGTTTTTATGGTATTTCTGACTCAATTGGAACTAGGTGAGCATGTTTTAAGCACAAGTGATCATCAAAAACCTTTTTATCTCAGTGAAACAACAAGATCCAAACACCCCTTTAATGCACTGTTTTGTTGATTTATCTTTCAAAATGAGCTTTAAGACCAAGAGGTCACTACCAACTGACTTATTATGTTGTATTAAGTTTTAATAGGCTTAAGAAACACAGGAATATTCCACAATTACCAAAAATCACTAAATAGGACAATGATCACAGTCAACCTAGGATATAATCACCAAATGTTTATTATGAACTAGTATACTATTCTAAGCTACACTATGACTAAATAACACCTAATAAGCATAAACAAACCAAATAAACAGTAAATAAGCTATGCTACAGTAGAGATAAAGAAATGAGATTTTGAGCTTACAAAGTGCAATCCTGCCAAAACCATGAATCAAGAACCATAGACCTTTCCTATAGAATCCCCACAGATTCACTAACCCACAGCCATCCAAGATTTACTGTGCTCCAGCTTTCTCCTCCATTTAACCTGTTTTGCTTATTTATTTGACTTTTGTTGACTTTTTTGTTTTTTTGATTTTCTTATAACTAAACTGATTTTAAAAGGTTACTAATAGCTTTTATAAGCTATCTAGGAGCTTATGTGAGCATATGAGTCCAATATAACAACTAGTAATAGTAATTAAGCTTTTTGGTATTTTTGAAAATAAAAATGACTTGCATAAATTGATAATCAAACTGAAACTTGAATGATATTAAAGGAAAAGGTTTAGATTACACTGAATATGATTAATACAATACTTGAAAGCCAAATATTACACTAGAAATTTGAAATTTAATTATACGATATGCTTAAAACTAAAATTAGACTACTACTTCTTCATTCATGCTTCTCTTCCTTTTATAGCTGAGTATTAGGGTTCCCCTTGACTTTCTGAACATTTCCCACTATCATCCTGAGCCGTTGGATCACTGAGATGCCCCCACAGTTTAAAAACTTGTCTATTAACTTCTCTGCTTCACAGGTGACCATTGATATCACGTTTCTCACAAGTTATTATTTGCTGCATTTCAAGACGAAACCTGTGAAGCCTCTCATTTTTATGGGAAACAAGTTCACCCCTCTTCAGTTTTTGTATGCAAGCCAAGCTGAGAATGTCCATTACGCTTCCTGTATTGACGGACTGCAACTAATGGTAGCAGCTGAATCTCGAAGCCATTTTTCAGAGGAAAACTGAGTTGTAACACGAAAGTAGTAATAAAAGATGGAACTTGGTGGCATGATCAGCATTCACAGATTCCTGATGATTATTTTTTATTAATGACATTTACATTTATTTTTTCTTTCCCATTTTTGTCCTCATTGGATTGTGTTCAAATGGGTTAATAGAAATATGGTTGTAATTTGTAAATGAATAATGACATTTACTCATGTTCGCAAATAACTAGATAGTTCGTGTTTATAAGCATGAGGTTGGCTCCTTGTATAGTTTGAGCTCAACAATTGCAGCCATGGTCTTTCAATGCAAATATAAAAATCTGAATTTAGACTGAACATGAAGCTAGGTAGTGTAAGAGGTGTTTGGAGTTGAGTGTTGAGAATAAATTATTCACTTTGAAAAGCCATTAATCAATTTTTTAATATCTTGACTAACCGTTAAGAAAGCAAACGAGTAAACGGATGTGGTTTTCTCTATTTAGGGTACCCGGTAAGGGCGAGCTTTTTGACTCAGATGTACGCGGTCTCATCGGGATCACGGGACCGTTTCTGACCCTTCCAGACTAATCCACATGTAGTGAATCACAGGTTCTAAATAAATCTTCTGTTTTACGTTATTTCCAGTTATGTGCTATTATTTGCTCTGCAGGTAGTTTTACATGGTCTCTCGTATTTAACATTTCTACTAGACAATTATAGTAAAATAATGAAGATTAAGATATAAAAATATAAAAAAACTACAAGTTGACTAAACATTACAAACAAGTTACTTGATTGTAATATTCAGCTCAATTGTAATTGATGTAATATTGAGAGTTGGGTATATAAAGATCTCACTACTCTTACTTTTCAGCGATGTGGGATAAGTCATTGGGATAATGAAGATTGAAGAATTTCATATATCTACGTTAAGTCATGGTAACTCTATATATCCGACCAGAATTTAAAGTTTTAATTATACCCACTAAAATTACTTTTTGTATGAAACGGCAATTTTATCAAGAAACTCAATCCGACAAATTATAGCAATGACAAACCAATACAAGACACCTCTAGTAAAGGGAAATCGAAAAGAAGTAACACCTATGGGTAGAAACTCCCACAAGCTAAACAAACCCTACGATTTTTAAATCCAATCATCCCCAACACAAGAAGCTTTTCTACTTTGATTAAAGATCCACAGCATGGCCCAAAATTGATTCACGAAAGTCAATGAGAATAAGTAACTCTTGATACCCAACAACTAACCAAGGTACGCCTTTGTCCCATGTAGACCTTAAACCCTTAACCAAGTTGAATGGCACATCAATTAAGAGGACCTTTGATACTGCTAGACCACAAAAATGCTGGTCCGTGGCTCCAAAGTACGTCCTATCCACTAACTCCGCGTAAAAATTACAAGTAGACAAAATTAGTTGGCAAGGTAGATTGGTCTATGCTTGCAAATTTTTGCTGGTCTCATAAAGATTTTGCAGGGTTCGTGTCAAAGACGGATGGTTTAGGGATGAGTGCAATTGGATTAATGCCTGCATACATGAAAAAACTATATATTTGGATTAAATAAAACTTGATAGATACATTAGTCTTTCAAAGCTGTATTCAATATGTGTATGGTAATATATAAGGCAGACACATGATTGTGTTTGAACCTCGGTTTCTTACTTTAGTTGTCTGTAAGCTATGCGTGTCAATTGGGCCGCATTCAATTTGTTTTAGCAATTACATGAAAGCTATATAACAAAAGCTCACCATAAGTTAAAAACCAGTTCATATAACTTTATCAAGGGTAGAATATTACGATATTAGTATATGTTGATTCAAATATATAGAAATGCACGCTTATTACATGAGCCTCGAAAAGATTGATGAGTCGAACTGTTACAAGCTTAAGTCTTGGCACATTATATATATCAAGCGAGGCTGTTTAGTTACCTGATAAAATTTTACATGATTGCAAGTCTTAAGAACTTCAGCTAATAATATATATTTACATGGTATACAATTTTATAACATACAATAACTATATGAAGAAGTGAAACAAGTCAAAAAGTAGTGAATTAGTTGATAATGTAATAAAAGCTGCTCTAGTCAATTTATCCCACATCGGCCAAAAAAGGAAAATATAGACACTTTAAATAAGGCTGGAAATTGCTTACAATCGTCCCTTCTGGGACATCCGATAAAATTGGAACGATACAGAGAAGATTAGCATGGCCCCTGCGCAAGGATGACACGCACAAATCGAGAAATGGTCCAAAATTTTTTTTTCCAATCGTTTTCTTCATCTGCGGAATCCTTGTCTTTTCCCAAACCTGTTTCACCATTTATTTTTCATAACCATTTTCTTCATAGCATGAACACTTTTGTATCGAAGTACTTGATTTTCGCAGTATGGTGACTCTACGAATATGTTATGGTCAGAAAATGGAAGCAGATTGTTAATCTGGCCACTCGTGCACATCAGACACTTCGGGTAATCCAAAATGCATACACATCACAGTTAGTATACCGGAGCTGTTTTGGTCTCTTGCGCATATAGTTTTATGCAGATTTACTAAAATGTTTCGTCAGCTACTAAGTTATATGGGATGCAAATTTACAAAAAAGATTGTGAAGAACCGATATGGGCTGGGCACAAGTGCTAATTCACTTTGCTGATCCATATATAACATGACCATGAGGCAGGTATATATGTAATCAACACGACCATGAGGCAGGTATGTGATTGTGTTTGAACTTCAATTCTGACTTTCGTTGGCTGGACTTAAAATGGGGCGCATTCAACATGTTTTGTCAATTACAATGCTAGTTCATTTCCGTAGTTCAAGTGATATAATATCAATGCTGTGAAGCTAATATGAAGTTTGTGATGTTATCCTAACAAATCATGCCAATATATTATGCTACAGTATTCTAAAGCCTTAGTTGCTCAGATTATCAACTTGGTGGGAAGTATATTAGCTACAAGTTGTAAATCGATGATCTTAGTTCCACTTTCACAAAAGCATCTTGCAATTAATATCTCATATACATTGTACATATGGTATCAGTTAAATTAATTTATGTTAAATTGCAAAGTTTTTGTATACTTTTGATGGGTTTAACACACATGCATTTACTAGTCATTATGGGCTTATGACCTCCAGGGGCCGAGCTTAGTGAGGACTGGGAAGGGTCCCGGCCCCCTAGGCCTAAGCCCGTTAGTGTAATTTTTCGCGATTTCATGTGTTAAAATTTTTTTTGTTTCACCTCGCCCTCCTATCTAATGTATTTTCGGAAAAAAATTTGTTTCGACCCTCCCACAAATTTTTTTCTAGCTCCGCCACTGATGACCTCAACATCCTAACAAAAGGCCATAAGTTGGCTCATGTTACCTAAACCAGGAAGGGTGCCAATGGACTGACTGGTTGGGTAACACTTCTACGTACTGATCAAAATGGGTCATGATGAAACCAAAAACCTTTTTTTGTTCACAGAAATATTAATTTTTAATGTGTTGAGTTTGACTTAAGGATATTCGAAATCGGGTTGAGCTTACATTTGATAATCAAACATTTTAAGATGTACATAAAGCTTATATGTCATGAGAACCCATTTCATTAGTACGTAAAAGTTAGAACAAAACTTCACCATACACAAGTTTAAAACCAGTTCATACAAGTTTATCAAGAATATATTATTCGAAATCGGGTTAGCTAACTCACAATGATTATAGTTTCGAGATGCATTAACTTGTAAAACAAGACCGTATATCCGATTCTTCGAACTGAAACATAAAACTACAAATCAACAAAAAAACGGTATGGAAATTTATTTAGTAAACCACGATGTCGATTGAAAAAAAAAAAAAAAAAAAAAAAAAAAAAAAAAAAAAAAAAAAAAAAAAAAGCTGAAAGAGCTCGAGCAGGGGCTTTTATAAGCATGACGTTGGCTCCTTAGTATAGTTTTAGCTTAACGTAGACACAATAATGAGAACAACTAATCTTAGGACCTTTTTGTGTTACGTTATTTTTCCAATTATGTCACTATCCTTTGCTCTACAGGTAGTTTTACATGGTGTCTCGCATTTAACATTTGTACTAGACAATTATAGTTAAACAATGAAGATTAATATATAAGTTGGATTTTAATAAAATACTTAATTAAATAAATATCCAATAAAAAATAACAAACGAAAGAACATTACAAATAATTTTTTGTAACACGCTTTCGTCAGTTTTTTAAGTGTTGTATTGAGTGTTGGACATATAAAGATGTTACCGTTCTTACTTTTCAGCGATGTGGGGTAAGTCATGGGGATAATGAAGATTGAAGAAATTAATATATACTTATGTTCACTTTTTTTTTTTTTTTTTTTTTTTTTTTTTTTTTTGAACAAACTTCTATTTACTTCAAATGTGAAGTAAACATGAATATGATTAACACAAACTGAACTGCATAAACTTGACAACAAATCTACAGATTCTCAAACTTAAATATCTAAATCAAGATTGTAAGATATATCGCACCCGACTCTAATCAACTTGTCTACCTCTAGCATTCATATTCATGTTAAGTTTTTGTAACTTTACACAACACCCAGCCAGAATTTAAAGTATTAAAGATACCAACTAAACTTACTTTTTTATGGAACGACAATTTTATCAAGAAACTCAATCCGACAAATTATCGGAGAGCGATGACAAACTAATACAAGACACCTCAAGTAAAGAGGAAAACAAAAAGAAGTAACAATTTTGGCCAAAAACTCCCACAAGCTAACAAGCTAATCCAGCCATCCCAAACACGAGAAGCTTTTCTACTTTGACTATAGATCCACAGCATGGTCTAAAATTTCTATAAGACAGTCATCGTGGAGAATGAGGGTATGATTTTCAGAGAGAAAAAGCCACGACAGCCAAAAAGTTACGGAGTATATAACAAACCACTTGAATTGTTTTTGCAAACTTTACTATTACCAGATATAGGACGAACTCATCTGTCACCAGCTAAAGATTTTATCCCATATACATCTACCCCTTGCGAACGGAAAATTGACTAAAGCATGGTCGATAGATTCTGTTGGAAAACACGAGGGCCTTTTAGGCTTACGAAGAGAGGAATACTTAGAGAGCTTTCACAATGGAACTTTTATTCCTTAAGCTTTGCTTTTTTGTGGTACATTACAAATGCATTACACTAACATCTATTTATACTACTCCATGGAAGATTCTAGAACTGAGATACTTCCATGGATATTCTAACATAATCTAGATAATTCTTATTACATCATCATCCTTATCTAATTTTAGATAACTACCACTAGATATTTCTATCATATTTGCTACATACTTCTAGTAGATATCATCTACTACAACATTCTAGAAGCTTCCGTACCTTTCTACGACTTTATTGAAGCTTCCATCCCATTCTTCGTCATTCTAGAAGCTTTACGACTTTCTAGAAGCTTCCATACCATTCTACGACTTTCTAGAAGCTTCCATACCATTCTTCGTCATTCTAGAAGCTTCTTGATCACGGGCTTGTGCTTTTATGGATAGTCCAATCTTTATTGGACTAAATCAAGTTTACGATCCAACACCCCCTTTAAACTTGATTTTCCGACTCCAAGCATCATCCTTAGTCTTGAGAAATCTCGCTCTTTGAGCGGCTTGGTGTGGATATCTGCAACTTGGTTTTCGGATCTCGCATGTATCACACACACATCCTTCCTCTTCATAGTCGATACCATGCTTCTTCTTGTACCTTTTAGCCACAAGCCTTTCCTTGTACTTCTTCACTTCGCCTTTGGCGTTTTTCTTGGCCTTGTATACCCGCTTAACTCCAATAGGCTTTTGGCCTCTCGAAAGGGTCGTCAACTCCCATGTATCATTCTTTTCTATTGACTTTATCTTATCGTCCATGGCTTGTCTCCATTTCTTACTTTTCATAGCCTCCTCAAATACTAAAGGTTCACAATCAGCGTATAAACAAGGAAGGGGTATCTCGTCAGTTACCTCGTAGAGCTCCTGCAAACTTCTTGTCTTTGGTTCTCCTTCACTTGGACTTGAAGGTGAGTCTTGGGTTGGAGTTGGACTTTGAGGTTGTTGGACTTCTTCACTTGATTCACTTGTCTCTTCTTCGTCAGTAATAGGAAGAAAGTCATACCTTTCATTTTCTTTGATGCTCCAATCCCATGCTTCTTCTTCATCGAAATCCACGTCTCTACTCACTACCACCTTCCTTGTGATTGGATTATAGAGCTTATAACCTTTCGACTGCTTATCGTAGCCAACGAATACACGCTTCTCACTTCTATCATCAAGCTTTAATCTCCTTTGGCTCGGAACGTGGACATACGCTATGCTTCCAAATACCCTTAGGTGAGAAACGGTAGGCTTCATTCCATTCCATGCTTCTTGTGGAGTCTTGTTATCTAAACTTTTTGACGGACACTGGTTCAATAGATATACCGCACAGTCAACCGCTTCGGCCCAAAGCTCCTTTGGCATCTTCTTACTTTTCAACATGCTTCGGACCATATTGAGAATGGTTCTATTCTTTCTCTCCACCACTCCATTTTGTTGTGGGGAGTAAGGAGCCGTTAGAAATCTCCGGATCCCATTATCCTCACAAAATTTGTTAAATTCTTTTGATAAAAATTCTCCACCTTTATCGGATCTCATGGATTTAATTTTTAAACCTTTCTCCTTTTCTACCATAGCTTTAAATGTCTTAAAAGCTTCAAAAGCTTGGGATTTTTCTTTTAGAAAATATACCCAAGTTTTTCTTGAAAATTCATCAATAAAGAGCATAAAGTAAAGATTCTTACCATGAGATGGTGGAGTAATGGGACCGCACAAATCCGTATGAATTAGTTGTAGAGGCTCCTTAGCTCTTGATGTCGCTTCTTTCGAGAACGAACTTCTAGCATGCTTCCCAAGAAGGCATCCTCCACACACTTGATTTGGGATGATCAATTTGATCTAACCCTTTCACTATTTCCTTTGAGGATAATAACTTTAAGTCACCAAAGTTTAAGTGCCCGTACCTCATATGCCAAAGCCACGAATGATCCTTTAAACAACTCTTTAAGCACTTAGCTTCATCATGTTGAATGTTTAGAAGGAACATTCGGTTTTTAGTCATAGGGATTTTAGCTATGAGCTTTCCTTCAGGATTTCTTATTGTAGCACTACGATCTTTGAAATGAATATCGTAGTTTTTCTCTAAAAGTTGTCCCACACTTAAAATGTTACTTTTAAGGTTGGGCACATTGTATACATCCGAAATATATTGGTGACTTCCATCTTTAGCTCGGATAAGTATCTTACCTTTTCCATTCACTGGTGCCTTTGATTCATCTCCAAAGGTGACATTACCTTTACTTTCCTCCATCTCCACGCACAAGTCTTCTTCACCCGTCATATGGTTACTTGCAGCGGAATCTATATGCCATGGCTCTATCCTATCTTCTTTTTCATCATGTCTTGCCATTAGTAATGTAAGCTTATCTTTGTCTTCTACCTCCACAAGATTGGCTTTTTCTTCCACTTGTCTTGAGCTACTACACTCACTGGCATAATGACCATATTTGCGACAATTGTAACATTGTATATGGGGCTTACCTCCTCTTTGAGACTGAAAGCCTCTCCCACGACCTCTTCGATATGAAAACCTTTGGTTTTCATCTTTTTTGTTAGCATCTTCTCTTCCTCTTCCTCGTCCTCGGCCTTGGAAACCACCATGACCTTGAAAAGTACCGCGTCCTCGTCCTTGTTCCTTTCCATGTAGAAAGCTCTTTTCTCTTTCTTTGAAAGAGAACTTTGAGTATAAAGCTTGCTCAAAGGGTTCTTTCCCCCTTCTTTTCTTCAACTTCTCTTCATGGCCTTGTAAAGATCCCATGAGTTGATCAATGGTCATAGAGTCTATGTCTTTTGACTCCTCTATGGCCACGACAATGTAATTAAAGCTTGGTGGCCAAGAGCGAAGAACCTTTTCTATCACCCTTGTGCACTCAAGCTTTCACCATTTCTCTTTATTTCATTTGAAATGGTCAAGACACGAGTGAAATAATCTGAAATGGTTTCGGATTCCTCCATTTGGAGCTTTTCGAACTCTCCTCTAAGAGTTTGAAGGCGTACCTTTTTCACCTTGTCAATTCCTTTGAAAGCATTTTGAAGGATCTACCACGCTTCTTTAGAAGTGGTTGCATTTGCAACTTTCTCAAACATCGCATCATCAAGACATTGATAGATGAGTGTAAGAGCACTTTGATCCTTCTTTCTTGCCTTTTGCAACTCCACCCTTTGGGCGGCATTCAACGAACTTTCATCATCAGCTTTCTCAACACCTTTTTCGACTATCTCCCACACATCATGTGAACCAAGCAACGCTTTCATACGAATGCACCAACTACCATAGTTGTCTTTGGTAAGACGAGGAAACTGGAACAAGTTCATTGCACTTGACATCTCAATCTTCTAGCTCTGATACCACTTTGTTGGAAAACACGAGGGCCTTTTAGGCTTACGAAGAGAGGAATACTTAGAGAGCTTTCACAATGGAACTTTTATTTCTTAAGCTTTGCTTTTTTGTGGTACATTACAAATGCGTTACATTAACATCTATTTATACTACTCCATGGAAGATTCTAGAACCGAGATACTTCCATGGATATTCTAACATAATCTAGATAATTCTTATTACATCATCATCCTTATCTAATTTTAGATAACTACCACTAGATATTTCTATCATATTTGCTACATACTTCTAGTAGATATCATCTACTACAACATTCTAGAAGCTTCCGTACCTTTCTACGACTTTATTGAAGCTTCCATCCCATTCTTCGTCATTCTAGAAGCTTTACGACTTTCTAGAAGCTTCCATACCATTCTACGACTTTCTAGAAGCTTCCATACCATTCTTCGTCATTCTAGAAGCTTCTTAATCACGGGCTTGTGCTTTTATGGATAGTCCAATCTTTATTGGACTAAATCAAGTTTACGATCCAACAGATTCTGTAAAGTCATTGCACACCGGGCAAAAAACATAATCTAAATCAGTTCACCGACATTCAAGGATGAAATGGGATTGGTTTCTTTTAACATTCATTCACGAAAGTGATCAATGAGAATAAGTAACTCTTGATACCCAACAACTAACCACCAAGGTATGCCTTTGTCCCATGTAGAGCTTAAACCCTTAACCAAGTTGAATGACACATCAATTAAGAGGACCTTTGATACTGCTTGACCACCAAAACGTTGCTCTGAAGTACGTCTTATCCACTAACTCTACGTAAAAATTACAAGTAGACAAAATGAGTTGACCATGTAGATTGGTCTATACTTGTAAATTTTTGCTGGCCCATCATAACAGATTTGGCAGGGTTCGTATCAAAGACGGATGGTTTAGGGATGAGTGCAGTTGCATTAATGCCTGCATAAAACTTGAAAGAAGAAGCTATTATATAGTTGGATTCGACAAAACTTGATAGATACATTAGTCTTTCAAAGCTGTATTCAATATGTGTATGGTAACATATGAGGCAGACACATGATTTTTTTTGAACCTCGGTTTCTAACTTTACTTGTCTCTATGTTGTGCATGTCAATTGGGCCGCATTCAATTTGTTTTAGCAATTATATGAAAGCTATAACAAAACCTCACCATAAGGTAAAAACTAGTTCACATAACTTCATCAAGAGTAGAATATTACGATATTAGTATATGTCGATAGCCTCGAAAAGAATGATAAGTCGAACTGTTACAAGCTTAAGTCTTGACACATTATATATATCAAGTGAGGCTGTTTAGCTCAAACTTGAACTCGATAAAAGTTAAAGTTGAATGAGCCCAAGTTGCCTGATAAAATTTTACATGATTGCAAGTCCTAAGAACTTAAGCTAATAAGTTATATTTACATGGTATACAATTTTAACATACAATAACTATGTAAAGAAGTGAAACAAGTCAAAAAGTAGTGAATTAGTTGATAATGTAATAAAAGCTGATGTAGTCAATTTATCCCACATCGGCCAAAATATAAAAATATGGACACTTTAAATAAGGCTGGAAAATCACCATCCCTTGTCCCTTAGGGGACATCCGATAAAATTGGAACGATACAGAGAAGATTAGCATGGCCCCTGCGCAAGGATAACACGCACAAATCGAGAAATGGTCCAATTTTTATTTTTTTTTTCAATTTTTCCTCGTCTCTGGAATCCTTGTCTTTTCCCGACCCTGTTTCGCCATTTATTTTTCATAACCATTTTCTTCATAGCATGAACGCTTTTGTATCGAAGTACTTGATTTTTGCAGTATGGTCTAGGACTCTATGGATATGTTATGGTCAGAAAATGGAAGCAGATAGTTAATCTGGCCACTCGTGCACATCAGACACTTCGGGAAATCCAAAATGCATACACATCACAGTTAGTATACCGGAGCTTTTTTGGTCTCTTGAGCATATAGGTTTATTTAGATTTACTAAAATGTTTCCGTCAGCTAATAAGTTATATGTTATGGAAATTTACTAAAATGATTGTGAAGAACTGAAATGGGCTTTGCTGGTCCATTATATCAAACACAGATGGGTCAGGGCTAGGTGCTGTGACCCGATTAATCTTTATCTTATGCTTGTTATTATTATTAGTTTAAAGTTAGAGGACCAAACTTGTTAGTTAGAAACATTACAACCGAAAGTTAGTTAAATCGGTTAGAAAAACATGAAGGGTTACATCGGTTCATACAATACCGATTCATACTCTATATATACATATGTATTTGTAACGATTAAAGGTTAATGAACATATAGATTTTACTTATTCATATTTGCAACTTATTATTATC
The DNA here is from genome assembly GCA_030686995.1 of Artemisia argyi. Taxonomy (NCBI): domain Eukaryota; kingdom Viridiplantae; phylum Streptophyta; class Magnoliopsida; order Asterales; family Asteraceae; genus Artemisia; species Artemisia argyi. The sequence continues at coordinate 213,848,820 of CM060701.1, forward strand.
GATCTAGAAAGAAAGTGGGACAACAATTGGCATCAAGAGCAAGGATTATACATCGAGAATTCACAACGATTTCTGCATAACGAAATCAAAAATTCAGAACAAAAGCCAAAGAAAAGACGCAGGAAAAGAGGAAGAACAAAATCGTTATTCCTTCTTGAGCGAAAGAGACAACTTGTTTTCTTTAATCTTCCAAAGGAAACATACAAGTTTGAATAAGGAAACGCGTAGAAAAGATAGTGCACAATCTGATTTACGTAGGGGTTGCAAACGCATAACATCAAGCGTATTGGTGTCGTGGAAGAGAAGGAGACTTTGTGTAGTAAGAAAAACGAACCGGTTTGAGAAAAGAAAAACACAAAGCAAGGCGTTGTTGAGTAGAAAAGCGTATACGTAGTATCTTGAATACTTGAAAAAGGATCGTGTGGAGTTTGTGTCGATTATAACACAAAGAACAACAACAACGAGACGCAAGAAACATAAGAACCAAAGGTTTGATTTGTTTCGCTGCAACAAATATCAAAACGAAGTGACTGTTTTTGACTCAAAGATTACCAAGGCGTGGTAACGAAGGAACGTGTGTAGGAGACTTAGAGATCTCAAGAAACGAGATCAAGGACAACACACAAGAAGGAAAATAACAACGTGTAGTGTGGTATATACTTGTTTTGTTTGTGTCGAAATACTGAAAACATACGACAACAACAAAAACAAGAAAGAGGTCGAGACTTGTTTGGTTCAAGAAAGAATTTTGAACAAGGCTATGAGGCTATTGAATTTTGTTTAGACTCATTGGATAAGTAAAACAACATCAATTCGACAAGAAGAAAAAGGGAACTTTGGTGTTTTGTTTACTGGTTCGAATCAAAACAGAAGAAAAGAAAAGAATCAGAAAGTTTTGCTTGGAAAATTGAAGTCGATTTGGAAAAGGAAAACAACGAGGCAGGAGAAAAGTAAAAGAGCGAAGGGAATAACAAACGTTGGTGAACGAATCTTACTAACGAGACAAGGGAATACATCTCGTATTCAATACAATAACGAGGTCATAAGTTTCTAAATTTTCTGGATTTCAATTCATATTAGAATAGTATAGATCTTGTTAGTTTATACTATTAGGAAATCCCGAGAACTATTATTGATCCTGTAATTGCTAGGAATTCCCGAAAACTAAATATATTCCCATAGTAGAGGAGATACCATACTAAGAAAATAATTCCCATAAATAATAGAAAGTGAAGATAATTAATACTTTCAAGATGGGCGATGATACAAACGCAACAACTACATTAAAACCCTTAACACCTATTGCACAATACCAATGCCCTAAGTTGAAAAATACAAATTACACGGTATGGGCTATACAAATAAAGGTTATATTAGAAGCACATGGTTTGTGGGAGACAATAGAACCTAAGGAAAACACCGAATTAAATGCTAAGAAGGATAAGGCAACTATTACCCTTCTATATCAAGCATTGACCAAGGATGTGATTTTACAAGTAGCAAGTTGTAAAACGGCAACGGAATTATGGGATTCGTTAAAAAGGAGACACGTTGGCGAAGAGAAAGTGCAACAAGCACGATTACAATCATTAATGATAGGATTTAATGCCCTTCAGATGAAGGAAGATGAAACGGTGGATGCATTTGCAGATAAGTTAAACGGCTATGTCACGAAGGCAAAAGAACTAGGGAAAACAATAGATGAATCACTTATAGTTAGAAAACTATTAGACTCCACACCCGATAGATTCATTCAGATAGTAGCATCCATAGAACAAACTAGTGATCTAGACAACTTTACCCTAGATGAGATCACTGGAAAACTCAAGGCGTTTGAGGAAAGGATAAAACTCCGAAAAGGAGATCAAGTTGAAAGCCAGGAGAATTTACTATTCACACATGGTGAACACTCAGGAAGAGGAAAGCGTTTTAATAAGCGTGGAGGTAGATCAAACTACTCACGAGGAAACTGGCGAAACAACAAACACAGAAATAACTCACAAGAAGGAAACTCAAATTATAAGGGAAACCCTAATAAGAATACAAATAGAAAGGATTTGAGTACGTTAATGATGAGGCGAAAAATGGTCCGTTTTTAGGGGGTCATTTAAGCCCGAATCCGAATTTATTTGATCAAATATTGCCCTAAATCGTTCCTTTTGTGATTTTAGGTACTTGGAGAGTGAATTCTGGAAAAGAAGCCATTTTGGACGTTTTTGGAGCATAAAAGAAAAGAAAACGGCAAAGTCTCAATTTTCCATGCTGGGAACAGTAGGTGACGGCGTCAAGAGTAATTCCCTGACGGCATCAAACCTCAAGAATTAAAATCCGTAGTTCATGAAGGCGTCAAGAGTTGTCCTGACGGCGTCAAAACCCCAAGAATAAAAATCCGTAGTTGATGACGGCGTCACACACAGGGCGTCAAGAGTAATTTGTGTGACGGCCTAGGCCTTGACGGCGTCAGAAGTAGATCAAGGCCGTCCGAGGAAGTATTTGGCGGCGAGGTGACGGCGTCACATTGTTTGTCTTGACGCCGTCACCCCTATTTTCCTATATATAGTTTTCTAGTTTTTCACATTTAGAGAGAGAAGTTTTTGAGAAACCTTAAAGACGATTTTGGTGCAACTTTTACAGGTTTTTCAAGGGTTCCAAACCCTTGATACCTTGCATTGTAATTGAGATTAGTGTTCTTCTAATTCAATCAATATGTCTATGTGTTGGTTGTCTATATCTTGTTCTTGTCTCAATTCCATTATGCTAGGCTAGATCTCTTTTGTGTTTGCTTAGATCTAATGAAACCTAGATATTGATTATGTGTTGATTACTTGTTTATTCTTGTCTTGGATGAATGATTTATATGTTAGGCTTAAGAAAACTGGCAGATCTCCAAATGGTAACATGCTTGAACGTCTTAAGAAACATGAACCGAGGCGTACTAGGTCTTTATTGGTTGTATTTAATGCATGAGCCACTGTTTACAATCCCTATAGTTGTGCTGGGCATGGTGTAGGAGGAGTTAAGAGCTCATAGAATTGGGGAGTTATGTATGCCACCCCATGAATGGTATTAAGGAATATGATCCGTCATCCATGCAATTATAACAAGTAATTAACGTGTAAAAGATATCTAGGGAGTAATGAAATCTAAGTAAACACATTTTCTCCAATTACTGCTCACAACTTTAGTTTAATTAGTTTATTTTCATTTTTATTATTTTATTTTGATTGCATCTTAGTTTTGGGTTAGTTGAATAGCAACTAATTCCGCCCACTCTTTTAAAACCCGAGATTTTTACTTGCTTTCAAAAAAATATAAAAATACAAAAATAATCATCCCTCACCTTTAGAACTAGTAATTAGGCTTTCTAATCCTAGCGACACTATTCCTAAGCTGAACGATCAATCCCCCGGTACTTGTCACTATACTATACTACAACGATCAGGTACACTGCCTGGTGGGGGTTGTAAGCTTCTCGAGATCCCTCGAGAGGTAAAGCCTGTTGCGATTCCCACGCATCAAGTTTTTGGCGTCGCAGCCCGGGGAATAGTTATTGTCTAGGTTAGGATTCCTTTTTATTAGATCTACTTGCTAGATTCCTTTCTAGTAAGATTTTATTTTTTATTTTTAGGTCTTCTTTAGTCTATCTTATTTCTTCGTGCCTTTGTTCGTAACTCTTTACCATCCGACATCATGGAAGGTGGTAACATCTTTGAACCCGTCATCCCACCACAACAAAACCCACCACTAGAACCCCTTAGGCCCCGAACCTTAGGAGAGTATTCCCGACCTAGCCACCAAGGCTACCGAACCATTGAGCTCACCGGAGCCAATGTGACCCCCTTGCGATCCGACACCATCCGGTTGGTGCAAAGCGAATGTGCATTCCATGGACTTCGGTCCGAAGATCCAAACCAACATCTTAAGGACTTTCTCAAAATCGTAGATTCCATAGACCTAGGTGTTGAAACTAGAGAGACTACCCGTTTACGCCTATTCCAATTCTCTCTACGGGATCAAGCTAGTCAATGGCTTGAGTGTTTACCCGCGGGATCCATCACCACATGGGATGATCTCACCACTCGTTTCCTTGCTCAATTTTTCCCACCGGGGAGAACTACTAAGCTTAGGAATGACATCCTGATGTTCCAACAACGTCAAAATAAATCTCTTTATGAAGCATGGACTTGTTTCAAGGACTTACTCCAAAAAGTCCCTCATCATGGCATAGATCTTTGGCTCCAAGTCCAAAATTTTTATGACCACATCGACATCCCCACGAGGCGAACCATTGACCAATCGGCCGGTGGCAAGCTACGTGATCTTAGTGCGGAACAATCATGGGAACTCATAGAAGATCTTGCTCTCTATGACAACGAAAGTTGGAATGATCCCCGTGACTTGAACAAAACGGTCAAGGCAATATCTTTACCTTCGAACAACTCTAGCACTCCCGACCGTAGGATCATGGAACTTGAGGACCAAGTCAAGTTTCTCATGAAATCTTACGAAGCTCCGAATCCTTCAAGTCAAGTAAACAAAATCACTTCTTCATGCGAATTATGTAGTGGTCCCCATGACACTCGTGATTGTGTGGAACTCCCCGGAACAGCTTTTGCGGACTACGCATCCACGCATACCGACGAAGCGGGAGATAAGTGGTACACTTTCAAGCCCGAGCCAAACACTTACGGTGATTCATACAACCCCTCATGGAAAAATCACCCAAACCTTAGGTGGAAACAAAATCAACCCAATTCTTCCAATCCGCCTAATCGTTACCAACCAAACGGTCCACCATCCAACCGTACTTTCAACAACAATCCTTCTAACAACTATGGTAGTACCGACAATATTGAAGGATTGATGTCAAAGTTCATGGCATCTCAAGAAGCTCGCATATCTAAATTTGAAGCCGATTTCAAACAAAAGCAAAGCGAGATGACCACTAGAATTGATGCATTGTTGAAAGTTCTCAATGACCGAGAAATGGGAGCACTCCCAAGCGACACGGTCAAGAATCCGAAACTAATCGTTAATTCCATATCCTCAGTTTCGTCACCCACTTCGTGTCCACAATACTACTCGGTTAAATCAACGAGCACGTGTTTCAAACAAAACCAAGTTCCCCAAAAGGACCAATCAAATAAAACACCCACTATAGAGCCGGTCAAAAGCATTGTTGAAACACCTCTTACGCAAGACCTTGACGATGAATTCAAAGAACTTCACCTTGAACGCCCCGTCATTGATGTCTTAGCGCGTGCTCCTTACTATAGTGCCCTCCTAGAAAAATATGAGAAGTATAAGCTAGGTAAAAATGGGACCGCCTTCGTTCAAAACAAGTTGCCTAAAAAGCTTGATGATCCGGGTATATTTGTTTTGCCTTGTAAGATAGGAAGATCCGAAGCTTTCGACACACTAGCTGATTTAGGGTCAAGCCTCAACTTGATTCCCTTGTCCTTATTCACTGCTCTTAAGCTAGGAAAGTTAGAGGAAACGGAGGTATTGATAGGGCTAGCGGATGGGAGTATTGCCATCCGGTTGGAATGATTAAGGATGTAGTTGTTCACGTAGGAAAGTTGACTATATTAGCGGATTTTCACGTCCTAGACATGGTTAGTGACACTACATGCCCATTATTGGTAGGAAGAGGATTTTTAGCAACCGCTAGTGCCATGATAGATTGCAAGGAATCAAAGATAACGGTAGGTGAAGGCGATACTTGGTCGGTGTATGATGTTAAGAAGCATAGTTATGATTGTGATGATGAACCGACACCGCATTGGGTAGAGATGAATAGGAGACCATCTAGATATGGACCTTGGATAGAAAGGAACTTCATAGGACCTCAATGCCCATTCTATCTAGAAAAAGACTTTGTTGAAAAGACACATTCGGTAGAACAACTCATAGCTAGAGATGAAGAGCTAGACCCCTTTGAGGACCCGTTAGTCTTTAGGAAGATGATTGAGTTATTAAGCGTAATGCCCATCAACATAGAGAGGAATAAATGGAAAAGAGAGGGAGATAAGTGTAAATAGAGGTGGGACAAGCCACCTAAAGAAGGTGACGGGTCATGGCATATTAGAATGACCTTGTATGATCCGGATGGAGAAAAGTTTGAAAGGTCATACCATACTAAGGAAACCGATAGAAAGTTAAAACCTAAGTTTGATCCCAAAGATGTCCTCAATGAGGAACTCACCCAAATCACGTAGTAACCCACGACCTTGAGTCTAGCTACAAGACTCGTAAATAAAGAAAAGCGCTTCTTGGGAGGCAACCCATGTTTTGTGTGATTTTATTTTGTTTGATTGTTATTTGCTTCCGTATGCATGTTTTATTTTTATTGTTGGTTGATCATGTTTCTCAATTAAAATGTGGAAATACTTTACTATGTTGTTTGGCCTAGTCTTAACTCCAACCTAAAAGTATTTTTGCAAAAGATAAGTGTAAGGGGAAACCCCAAATATGTTTTTAAGAAATAAACCGATCATGATTCTCCACAATATTAAATGAACATGTATATTCGTATTTGTTAGAGTCAAATGCTTGTATTGAGTCATAATGAAGTTTTGCAGGATTTTCCAGGAAGTAGGACCAAGTTTTTCCAGAAATTTTCCGGAAACTTAACATAAGAATTTCTGCAGGTCCATTCTGACGGCGTCATAAGTTTACTCTTGACGGCGTCAGGAGTTAAAATCTGGAAATTTTACCGGTTTTGTTTTTCTAACGGAGTCTTATGGTTTTTGTGAATTATTAAGTTTTATAATCTCCAGGAGATCTACAAACTTCATTCCACAAGCATTATATCTTACTTTGTTTTCTAGGATTTAGTAACTTATATAGGATGCCGCCGATTTTACGCGAGGTTGTCTTGTCTATTTTGTCAGGATTTACAGGTTATGTTCGACAAGGAGATGATTTATATTCTGGAAGGGAAGCTTTGATTGTTCATTTTCTTGGAGGAAGATTTAACCTGGCCACCCTATTATCCATACCGAGCGAATCAGGGGAGTATTTGATTTCATTCTCTTTACTTTTTCACTTTTACATTCTTTACTTGAACATTGGGGACAATGTTCATCTTAAGTGTAAGGGGAGGGTAAAAAGATGATACCTTACATATGCACTTTCGCTTGAGTTTGTTTTGTTTAATGGTAGATGTGTAATAAAACTATGAGAAATACTTGTTAGTGTAATTTTAGCGCCAAATTTAAAATTTTTTACAACATTTAGGAGTGAAACTTTAGCCATAGCAAGCGTCTCATGGATAGGAGATTGTATGACTAGCACAAAACCATATATCCAGAAAAATTTTCCACCCAAATATGTGAGGTTCGCCTTTAGATTTGATAGGAAAAGCATTTACTATTAGTGCTTATGAGTGTACCGGTAGCATTTAGATTCTAGAACTTGCGTTAGTGATGCATCCCGAGACCGCTAGTGAGACTACATTCGTGTAGTAGGATTTACTACATGATAAGAGGCATTAGGATTACCCTTGTGTTAAACCCGTATCATAATTACTTGACCATTTAAGTCATATTACTTGGCTAGTTAAGTCAACTAATTTTTCCCACACCCTTAGCGTTGTACTCATTTTTAGTACACGAAACCCCTAGTACACCCCTCCGAGCCTATCTTTTCGTTTCTAACTTTAAGCATTTTACTTAAAGGAAGAATTTGTTACACCCCACTTAAATGTACAACCAAATCGCCTTAGCCTTCCGTGTATGCGCTCATTTTTAGTGCATTATTGTTATTTGTTAAACCCTAAGTTAACTTTCTAATTGATTACATGGTTGCTAAGTCGAGTCATATCCTTGTACATATTGTTTCGGGACGATTGGGACTCATGGGTAAGTACTTATTTTATGGAGTAATGGGGAAGAACGTCATTTATTACCCCCATATGTGCGTTAATCTTAAAAGTGCTCCAAGTGTTTTAATTTTCTTAATTCGAGTCATTAGTTTAGTTTATTGTAAACTATGTAAAGATTCAAGTGTAAGGGGAATGTTCATCCCCTATGATGTATTATTTTGGATGGTAGGGTAAGAGTGTATGCAAAAAAAAAAAAAAATAAATAAAATAAAAAAATAAAAAAAAATCGAAAAAATCAAGAAAAAGAAAAATATATATATATATATATAGAAAAAGGAAAAAGAGAAAAAACATACGAACTACCATCCCGTTTCATTCTATGTTCATTTTATGTTTTTGTTATTTTTCATTTATTAGCTTAAGTCGAGTCTAGTCTTGGCTTAGCAACGCCACTTTGTACATGTAATTAACTAATATTGTTAACTCGCCACCAGTAAAACTTCCTTTATCCAACAAAACCATGTAATTCATATCCCTATACCTAACGTTACAACCCTTTAAAAGACCTCTTTGATAGTTTATCCTAGGTGCTTACGCCATGTGGTGGAGGTTTGATCCTTTCCCAAGCCTATGGTAATCTATTTTGCTATGACAGGTAGTGAGAGATATCTTCCGTTTCCATATTGTAATTTACACTTTATTACACCCGAGAGATGTGAGTATCTAAACACTATTTGTGAGGTGCTAGTGTATGACCTCCGTGCTTGTCTATTGGTCTTTAGTGGAACGATCATTTGTTGTAATTACTTTTATGTTAATTAGTTTATTTTCATTTTTATTATTTTATTTTGATTGCATCTTAGTTTTGGGTTAGTTGAATAGCAACTAATTCCGCCCACTCTTTCAAAACCCGAGATTTTTACTTGCTTTCAAAAAAATATAAAAAATACAAAAATAATCATCTCTCACCTTTAGAACTAGTAATTAGGCTTTCTAATCCTAGCGACACTATTCCTAAGCTGAACGATCAATCCCCCGGTACTTGTCACTATATTATACTACAACGATCAGGTACACTGCCTGGTGGGGGTTGTAAGCTTCTCGAGATCCCTCGAGAGGTAAAGCCTGTTGCGATTCCCACGCATCAGTTAAGATGTTTCAAATGTAACAAACTTGGACATTTTATGAGTAAGTGTAGAGTAAAAACAACAGCTCAGGAACAATCGAACCTTATCTTAGAAGATGAAGAACCATCACTATTAATGACTATGCACGAAACCAAACACGAGGAAGTGTTGTTGAATGAAGGCCAAATTCAACCAGGTAAATATGCTTCAAAGGACGAAAGCATATGGTATTTAGATAATGGTGCAAGTAACCATATGACGGGAACTAAGAGTCATTTTAAGGATATGGATGAAAACATAACAGGACGAGTATGTTTTGGAGATGGATCATATGTACAGATAAAGGGAAAAGGCTCTATATTGTTAGGTTGTAGAAACCAGGAACAAAAGGTAGTACCGGATGTATATTATATACCAAACTTTAAGAGCAACATACTAAGTCTAGGAAAACTTACAGAAATAGGTTGTAAAGTTATAATGGAGAGAAATAAACTAACTTTGTATGATAAGGGCAGAAAGTTGTTGATGAAAGTTGAAAGATCCAAGAACAAACTTTACAATATTAGATTACAGATAGACACACCTATATGTCTCTTAGCAAATATAGATAACCAAGCATGGTTATGGCATGCTAGATTAGGTCATCTAAACTTTGACGATATCAACAAGATGACTAGAAAAGGTCTAGTGGATGGAATACCTAGAATAAATCATGCAGGTCAGATTTGTGATGCATGTTTATTAAAAAAGCACAGTAGAACACCATTTCCAAACCAAGCTAAATTCAGATCAAAGAACCCGTTGGACTTAATATATGGAGACCTTTGTGGTCCTATTAGTCCAGCAACACACTCAGGCAAGAAACTCATATTATTGTTAGTAGACGATTGTACATGTTTCATGTGGGCTTACTTTCTGACTTCGAAAGACCAAACATTTAGTACATTCAAGGAATTTAAGCAAAAGATAGAAATGGAAATGAGATTGAAAGTAAGGATGCTAAGAACAGATAGAGGAGGTGAATTTACATCAAATGAATTCACCAAATATTGTAAAGATAATGGAATAGCAAGACAGTTGACAGCACCATACTCACCACAACAGAATGAAGTAGTGGAGAGAAGGAATAGGACATTGTTATCAACTACGAGGAGTATGATGAAAGCCATGAAGTTACCCTTAACTTTTTGGGCGGAAGCAGTGAAACATGCTATTTACATACTCAATAGGGTACCTACAAGAGCCCTGATAGATAAAACTTCATATGAGGCACTCTACAATAGAAAACCAAATCTAGAGAACCTAAGGATATTTGGATGCACAGCTTATGCAAAAATAACAATACCTCACTTAAAGAAACTGGATGATAGAAGCATACCGATGATCTACTTAGGAGTAGAGGAAGGATCAAAAGCATGTAGGTTATATGATCCGATAAGGAAAAAGAAACATGTTAGTAGGGACGTAAAGTTTATGGAAACAAAGCCGTGGGATTGGGAGAAGAGTGGAGAGGATACATGTACACAAGACACATTTTGGGCTAGTTTTGTGGTAGACGAAGTTGACAATGCAAACCCTATACCTGTCAACATAGAAAATGATGACGATATGTATCCAACACCGGATCCATTACCAGATCCAACATCAGAACCAGACTCACCAATTACACAACCAACATACAATTATGACCCTAACTCAGAAGAAGAAGAAGAAGCTACTATTAGTTCATTAGAAACTTCAGACGAAAGATATGATCATAGACCAGTACGAGGATTGAAAGGTTTAGCAGAAATTTACGAAACTGCAAGTGTAGTGGAAACACCAAGTTTATTCTTCACAGAAGAAGAACCTCGTAACTATAAGGAAGCATCAGTAGATAAGAAATGGATTGAGGCCATGGAAATTGAATTAGATTCAATAAATAAGAATAAAACATGGATTCTTACTACATTGCCAGAAAATCAAAAGGCAATTGGACTCAAATGGGTTTTTAAAACCAAGAGGGATGCACAAGGAAAGATCATACGATACAAGGCATGTTTAGTAGCAAAAGGATATGTACAAGAACAAGGAATAGACTTCGATGAAGTATTTGCCCCAGTTGCTAGGATAGAAACAGTACGGTTAATATTAGCATTAGCAGCATATCATGGTTGGCGAGTTCATCACTTGGATGTAAAATCAGCATTTTTACATGGAGATTTGAAGGAAGAATTCTATGTTACACAACCTGAAGGATTTGTACAGCCAGGAAACTCAGGAAAAGTGTACAAGCTTATTAAAGCTTTATATGGATTAAGACAAGCACCGAGAGCTTGGAATGTGAAGCTTGATCAAACATTAAAGTCATTAGAATTCAAGAAATGTAATCTCGAACAAGCAGTTTATACAAAGAGAAACAAGAATTCTACAATTATAGTTGGAGTTTATGTAGATGATTTGATAATCACGGGCACTCCAAAGAAGGAAGTAGAATTATTCAAATCCCAGATGGAAGAAAAGTTTGAAATGAGTGACTTAGGATTGTTAGCTTATTACCTTGGGATAGATGTCACACAGACAGGAGGAGAGATTACAATCAAGCAAACAGGTTATATTAACAAGATCTTGAAGGAAACGAATATGAATGATAGTAATGATACGAAGATACCAATGGATCCCGGTACTAAGTTGGTCAAGGCGGAAGATGGTAACTCAGTTGACGCAACTTACTACGGAAGCTTAATTGGAAGTCTCAGGTACTTACTACATACAAGACCAGATCTTAGTTATTCAGTCGGACTACTCAGCAGATGGATGCAAGACCCAAAGGAACATCACCTGAAGGCGGTAAAGCAAGTAATCCGATATATCAAAGGAACAAAGGAGCATGGCATAATTTACAAGAAAGAAGGCGGCTGCAAGATTACAGGTTACAGCGACAGTAGTTATGGAATCAACACTGATCAAGGAAAAGGAACTACTGGCATAGTATTTTATTTTGGAGAGTCACCCATTACCTGGTGTACTCAGAAACAACCGACAGTGGCACTATCATCATGTGAATCAGAATTCATGGCGGCTACTGCAGCAGCATGTCAAGCCTTATGGTTAAAAAGATTACTTAGTGAATTAACTGGCAATGAAGAAAAGAAGATAACGTTGAAGGTAGATAACGTTTCAGCAATAGCACTAGTCAAGAACCCAGATTTTCATGGAAGAAGTAAACACATCGACATTCGCTATCATTTCATTCGAGAATGCGTAGAGAATGGACACATCAATGTAGAATACGTCAGCGTAGAACTACAAAGAGCAGATATACTAACGAAGGCTCTACCAAGATTGAAGTTCACGACAATGCGACAAATGCTCGGAGTTCAAGATTTAACAAGAAGCAACGATCAAGATTAATGAGGAGAATGTGACCCGATTAATCTTTATCTTATGCTTGTTATTATTATTAGTTTAAAGTTAGAGGACCAAACTTGTTAGTTAGAAACAGTACAACCGAAAGTTAGTTAAATCGGTTAGAAAAACATGAAGGGTTACATCGGTTCATACAATACCAATTCATACTCTATATATACATATGTATTTGTAACGATTAAAGGTTAATGAACATATAGATTTTACTTACTCATATTTGCAACTTATTATTATCGATCTAGAAAGAAAGTGGGACAACAGGTGCATTTGCACTAATGCTAGGTGCATACAGGCGTGTGCTAATGTGCAGTTGCAAACTTTAAATAGCTGTGACGAAATGCAGGAAAGCATATCAACACGACCATGAGGCAGGTATGTGATTGTGTTTGAACTTCAATTTCTAACTTTTGTTGGCTGGACTTAAAATGGGACGCATTCAACATGTTTTGTCAATTAAAATGCTAGTTCATTTCCGTAGTTCAAGTGATATAATATCAATGCTGTGAAGCTAATATGAAGTTTGTGATGTTATCCTAACAAATCATGCCAATCTATTAGCTACAGTATTCTAAAGCCGTAGTTGCTCAGACTATCAACTTGGTGGGAAGCATACCTCACTAAAACTAATAAACTAATCCTCTTCCACAAACTGCAGCTTGGGTTTAGTCGAACAAAAAATCAAATTGCAAGCCTCTCATTTCTATGGGAAAGGGATAAAGTGAGACAAGTTGTAAACTGTGATACTTTTCTTTAGGAAAGGGACTTACATTGCTTGAAGGTTCTCTAACTCCCAAGGTTTAAAAACTTATCTATTAACTTCTCTGCTTCACAGAAGACCATTGATACCACGTTTCACACAAGTTATTGTTTGCTGCATTTCAAAACAAAACCTGCGAAGCCTCTTCTTTCCCATTTTTTGTCCTACAAAACATTGGATTGTGTTCAAATGAGTTAATAGAACTATGCTTGTAAATGAATAAATAGATAGATAAGTTTTTAATTAGATAGTTCGTATTCACAAAACATTGATTTACATTTTAATGACTCACCATTGATATTTGCTCGTATTCACAAATAAATAGATAGTTCGTGTTTATGTTTGTGTTTATAAGCATGAGGATGGCTCCTTATATAGTTTGAGCTCAACATTTGCAGCCATGGTCTTTTGATGCAAATATAAAAATCTGATTTTAGACTGAACATGAAAGTAGTGTAAGAGGTGTTTGAAGTTGAGTGTTGGGAATAAATTATTCACTTTGAAACACCATTAATCAAATTTTAATATTTAGACAAACTGTTAAAAAAGTGATAACTTGTAATCATAGTGAGAGTGTCGATCCACATGTAGTGAATCACAAGTTTTAACTAACCCATTCGCTCTACAGGTAGTTTTACATGGTGTCTCCTAGCTATCGAGACAATCATAGGATTTTTTTTTTTTTTTTTAATTGATCAGCTAGACAATTATAGTTAAACAATGAAGATTGAGATATAAGTTGATTTTAATAAAATAATTAATTAAATAAATATGCAAATAAAAAACACGGACAAAGGAACATTACAAATAAGTTTTTTTAATGAATTTTTCTACCCATGATTAAATGTGATTTTCAAAGTTGGACATATAAAGATCTTAATATTCTTACTTTTCAGCGATGTGGGATAAGTCATGGGGATAATGAAGATTGAAGAAATTCATATATACTTCTGTTCACATTTTTTTTAACAAACTTCTATTTACTTCAAATGTGAAGTAAACTTGAATATGATTAGCACAAACTGAACTGAATAAACTTGACAACAAATCTACAGATTCTCAAACTTAAATGTCTAAATCAAGATTGTAAGGTATATCGCACCCGACTCTTTAATCAACTTGTCTGCCTCTATCATTCATATCCATGTTAAGTTGTTGTAACTTTATACACACCCAGCCAGAATTTTTAAAGTATTAAATATACCAACTAAAATTACTTTTTTATGGTACGACAATTTTGCCAAGAAACTCAATCAGACAAATTATCGGAGAGCAATGACAAACTAATACAAGACACCTCAAGTAAAGAGGAAAACGAAAAGAAGTAACAGTTTTGGGTAAAAACTCCCACAAGCTAACCAGTCATCCCAAACACGAGAAGCTTTTCTACTTTGACTAAAGATCCACAGCATGGTCTAAAATTTCTATAAGACAGTCATCGTGGAGAATGCGGGTATGATTTTTCAGAGAGAAAAAGCCACGACAGCCAAAAAGTTATATAACAAACCACTTGAATTGCTTTTGCAAGCTTTATTATTACCAGAGATAGCTAGAACCCATCTGTCACCAACTAAAAGATTGTATCCCATATACAGCCCTTGCGAGACAATTGACCATAGCATGGTCGATAAATTCCGTAAAGTCATTGCACACAGGCAAAAGACAGAATCCAAACAAAAGACAGAACCTAAATTACTCATATCTCTTTACTTCACTAAAACTAATCTAATCTCTTCCACAAACTATTCTAAGACAGAATCTAATCTCTTCCACAAACTGCAGCTTTGGTTTAGTTAAACAAAAAATCAAATTGCAAGTTAAAACTTACAAGTATTATTCACTGAGAATATTATAACTTTGTATTACTATAGGCTTATAAAGGGGCCATAAGAAAGTCAATGTTTTGCTTTGGATATGAATTATGAGGATTTAGCCTGGTTCTAGCATTTAGTTTTAGGATCGCCATGAGTTTCACTACTTTGAAATTTAATCACAATTAGCTTTAAATTTCCTGCAATAAAGGTGTTCACGATAAAGCGAGACATGTTGTAAACTGTGATACTTTTCTTTAGGAACAGGACTCACATAGCTTGAAGATTCTCTAACTCCCAAGGTTTAAAAACTTATCTATTAACTTCTCTGTTTCACAGGTGACCATTCATACCACGTTTCACACAAGTTATTGTTTGCTGCATTTCAAGACGAAATCTGTGAAGCCTCTCATTACGCTTCCTTTATTGACGGACTAAAATAATGGCAGCAGCTGAATCTCGAAGCCGTTGTTGCCTCTCTTCAGAGGGAAACTGAGTTGTAACACGAAATTAGTAATAAAAGATGGAACTTGGTGGCATGATCAGCATTCACAGATTCCTGATGAGTATTTTTTATTAATGACTCGCCACTGATTTACATTTATTTTTTCTTTCCCATTTTTGTCCTATAAAACATTGGATTGTTATGAATAATTATAAGATAGTTCGTGTTTATTTGTGTTCATGAGGTTGGCTCCTTGTATAGTTTGAGCTCAACATTTGCAGCCATGGTCATTGGATGCAAATACAAAAATCTGATTTTAGACTCAACATGAAGTTAGCATAAGAGGTGTTTGGAGTCGAGTGTTGGGAATAAATTATTCACTTTGTAAAGCCATTAATCAATTTTTAATATTTATACTGGTTAAAAAAGTGATGACTTGTAATCATAGTGAGAGTGTCGATCCACATGTACTGAATCACAAGTTTTAACTAACCCTTATGTGTTATGTAAGTTATTTCCAATTATGTGACTCATTCGCTCTACAGGTAGTTTTACATGGTGTCTCGTATTTAACATTTCTACTAGACAATTATAGTTAAACAATGAGGATTAAGATATAAGTTGGATTTTAATACAAAACTTAATTAAAGAAATATATTTATACAAACATGCAATAAAAAGTACAAATTAAAAGCACATTACAAAAAAGGTTTTTTTTTAATGTACGTATAAACTTGTATCAGTGTAAAATTCAGAGTTGGACATATAAAAATCTCACTACTCTTACTTTTCAGCGATGTGGGATAAGTCATTGGGATAGTGAAGATTGAAGAATTTCATACATTAAATCATCCCAAACACAATAAGCTTTTCTACTTTGATTAAAGATCCACAGCATGTCCCAAAATTTCTATAAGACAGTCATCTTGGAAAATGCGGGTATGATTTTCAGAGAGAGAAAAAGCCATGACACCCAAAACAACAGAAGCTAAATTAGTTCACCGACGATCAAGGGTGCAATGGGATAACTTTGATCATCAAATTTACTCATTATCTCTTTACCTCACTAAAACTAATAAATTAATCCTCTTCGACTGATTCCTGGATGGAGCCATCAAAATACGATGCCACAAACACACCACAAAAACAACCCATTCAGAATTCAAAAAGAAAAATCTCCCCAGAAGGAAAGAAATTACTGAGAGAAAAGGTACAAGAAATTGTGTCTTATAATTCTACAAAGATGCAAAAGGAAAACAAGAATGATGGCAGTTACAAGAGGAAAGATAGAAGGCCAAAGTGTTATGCATGTAAGAAACGTGGGCATGTGGTCAGAAACTGCCCAAAGAAACTCGACAAACAACACAACATCCAAAACACTGCAGAAACTTCAACCATCTCATCAAATATGAACCCTTCATACCCAACGAATCATGGAAAGGCAAAATATCAAGAACAAGTGCACGTTCTCACAGATTATATGGTTGAGGGGACTGAAAAGGAAAGTTGGGACAATATTTGGTATGTAAGTTCTGCATACAAGCGACACATGTCTCCAATGAAACATTTGTTTAGAAGGATGTTCAAGAGATTCAAAGTGGAAGGAGTAGAAGAGGACGAAAGGAAATTCATTGTTTCGTATGGTGTGGGAGAAGCAGTTGTGGGCACTGGAGATGGAGAGATCATAATGGCAAACGTTTTATACACTCCAGAAATAACGTTGAATGTATTAAGCATGGAACAACTTGAAGAGCAAGGATTCATTGTGACGTATGGGACAGATCGATGCAAGTTAAAATACATGTTTGATAGTTTTGAGAATCATGGAATCGAAGAAGGTATGATGGAAGAACAAGATGATGAAAGCATAATCACAAGCCACAACAGATTTCTTGATGACTACTTCAAATCGTTGGATATTGAAGAAGAATGTTCACTGATCAAAGGTTTAGAAGAATTGAAAATGGATCATCAGGAAGATCATGATTATATAGATCATGATTACATGAGTTTGAATGGCACGTTGTATGCAATGAAGGTCAATACTTTTCCCAGGTTTATTGCTTTTATGAATTTGATCAAGATAGACAAATTAGTATTTGAAAATTGGGAAGTGTTGAGTAAAAGGTTTCTAGAGATGCTTGAATGGTTTTATTTGGGTTTCATGAGGCAAAGTGCATTAGGAGAATTACCACCCACCATTGGTGTAATAAAAGTGGATATGTTAGGATTGTACAAATTTGTTGATGAATTGGGTGGATACATGAATATTACTTTCAACAACAAATGGTATCAAGTTGCAAGACTCTTAGGATTGGCAGATGAAGAACAAGAAACAGTGAAAGAATGTTATAAAGAGTATATTGGAATGGTGAAAATTTATTTTGAAGATGCAATAAGAGCAAATCTAGGGAAGGTAGGAAGTGATGAAAATGATGTTGTAGCATGCATTAGACCACAGCCGGATTCAGATTTGGAAGATGCAATGGATGTAGTTGATGAATCACCAAAGAAGAAGATCAAGATTGAAGGAGAAGAGGCCATGACAGTGAGCAACAAAACAAGTGACTGCACAGAAGAAAGTGATGACTTTGTTGTCATTATTTGAAAGGATTTCAAGCACAGCAAGATGGAAAGTATCAACATTCAGTAATTAGGAAGGAGATGTGGCACAATAATTACTTAGAATGTTGTTTTAGACTATATTATATATGTATTGTAAGTATTTAAATTTGTATGGGTCGAATATGTCTAGTATGGGCTGGGTTGGAACTTAACCCAAACACCCCGTTAAGTTTATGACAGTTATTTTATGGTTAAGGTAGTTATTCATGAAACGTTGTATTGGTCTAAGAATAGTCACAACGTTTCATCATGGTATATAGGTCTAGAATCGAGTCATTGTAAACAACCTTTTACAGTTTTATAAAGTTACATTTGTATTATCAAGTTCTTTTGTTTGTTTTCATTTACTGTTAGATAGAAACGTGAACATGGTGAATTACAAACAGATTCTCAAACATAATTGGCTCCATTCTAAACCTGTGAAACCGATTCAACATCGACAAACTGCAACTTTGGTTTAGTCAAACAAAAATTCAAATTGCAAGCTATAACTTACAAGTATTATTCACTAAGAATTTGCAGTTCTTTAAGCTACACAAACTCCGTGACTAGATACAATATTATAGCTTTGTATTACTATTAATGTTTTGCTTTGGATATGAATTATGAGGATT
Organism: Artemisia argyi; assembly: GCA_030686995.1. Lineage (NCBI taxonomy): Eukaryota > Viridiplantae > Streptophyta > Magnoliopsida > Asterales > Asteraceae > Artemisia > Artemisia argyi. The sequence continues at coordinate 213,867,432 of CM060701.1, forward strand.
TAGCATGGTTCTAGCATTTGGTATATTTTTCTTCAATAAACAAAAAGATTGTTCAATAGCATTTTACCATTGTAAGTAATATTGTAAACATTTTCATCAGATATATGACTTGAAACAAATCTGCCTCAGCTCACACCATTTTTGAGTTAAACATTAAAAAGTATAGTCCAAGAAATAAACTTTGACAGTACCTTTCTTTTGCATTGGCAGGAACTTTGACGAATATTCTTTTTCTAACCCATTGATACCACCTTTCACACCAGATTCTGTTTGCTGCATTTCAAGACGAAACATGTGAAGTCTCTCATTTTTATGGGAAACTAGTTCTACCCCTCTCCAGTTTTTGTATGCAAGCCAAGCTAAGACTGTCCATTATGCTTCCTTTATTGACGGACTGCAAATAATGGTAGCAGCTGAGTCTCAAAGCCGTTGTTGCCTCTGTTCAGAGGGAAACTAAGTTGTAACATGAAAGTAGTAATAAAAGATAGAACTTAGTGGCATGATCAGCATTCACAGAATCCTGATGATTATTTTTTATTCACGACTCACCATTGATTTACATTTTTTTTCCTCATTTTTGTCCTACAAAACATTGGATTGTGCTCAAAGGGGTTAATAGAACTATGGTTGTAAATGAATAATGACATTTGCTCGTGTTCACAAATAAATAGACAGTTCGTGTTTATAAGCATGAGGTTGGCTCCTTGTATAGTTTGAGCTCAACATTTGCAGCCTTGGTCTTTCAATGCAAATATAAAAATCTGATTTTAGACTGAACATGGAAGTAGTTAAGAGTGTTTGAAGTGATATAACTTGTAATCATAGTCAGAGTTTTGACTATCATTCGCTTTACAGGTAGCTTTACATTGTGTCTCGTATTCAACATTTCTACTAGACAATTATAGTTAAGCAATGAAGATTAAGATATAAGTTGGATTTTAATATAATACTTAATTCAGGGTCGTCTTGTAGTTTTTGATGGCCCTAGGGCAACATCAACAAAGAGGCCCTATCACACTTCTAAACTAAAGAGAAATTGCGGATAAACTTGAATTATATGACTCATATATGTTTAATATTATACATATTTATATGCAAAACTAATAAACATGCGGTCCCTTTCAAGTGGAGGCCATGTGCGACAACACCTATTGCACACCCTTCCGAGACCCCTCTGACTTAGTTAAATAAATATATTTATACAAAGAAGCAATTAAAAAACACAACTTGAAACAATATTATACGTATTTATATGCAAAACTAATAAAAATATGGCAGCTCTGTGCGACGAGACCTATTACACACTTCACTGAGACCTCCTTCGGATTCCATATCTCTAAATAAATATATTCATACAAACAAGCAATAAAAAGCACAAGAAACAACATTACAAACAAGTTTTTGTAATGTACGTGATTGTATGCTTCAAATGTAATTTTTAGAGTTGGAGATATAAAGATCTCAATACTCTTACTCTTCAGCGATGTGGGATAAGTCATTGGGATAATGAAGATTGAAGAGTTTCATACTTTCATATATCCTTGTTAAGTCCTAGTAACTCTATACACAAACAACCACAATTTAAATTATCAAATATACCGACTAAAATTACTTTTTGTATGGCGACAATAATCATAGAGCAATGACAAACCAATATAAAACAGATCAAGTAAAGAGGAAAACGAAAAGAAGTAACACCTATGGGTAAAAACTCCCACAAGCTAAACAAATCCTACGATTTGTTAATCAAATCATCCCAAACACAAGAAGCTTTTCTACTTTGATTAAAGATCCACAGCATGGCCCAAATTTTCTATAAGAAATAAATTTTCATCAAAGACGATATGACTTGAAACAAATCTCCCTCACACCATTTTTGAGTTAAAAAAAAAAAAAAAAAAAAAGGTTCAACAAATAAACTTTGACAGTAACTTTGATGAATATTCTTTTTCTAGCTAAAGAAAAAGGTTTTAACAAAGTTTGATGCATTAGAGATGTTCGGTAACAAATTATGCGTACTAGGCTGATTCAAATTTCAAATAACATGGTGTTTTGTGAGAAGAAAAATAGCAGACACAGTATATCCCATCTCTTGCTTAGGAAGAAGAAAAGAGGGGTGAGATCGCCATGATCATGATAATAATAAATAACAGCGGGTATATTTTATATGGTAAAAATATTTATCCGAATTCAATTCTTCAAGTCCCACAGTGTGATGATCATTTTTTTTTTAAAGGCAACAACATATATAACACTCGAAACACAATACACAAAAAAAGGCATCCCTCTCTTTAAATAAGCCACTTAATGACTTAAAGAGCAAGGGACCCAAGATACCAAAACATTACAACCTAAGGGTACAACATACATAAAAACAAGACACAAAAACTAATCCTAATAGCCAAACTAGTAGGACTACACTTTACTGAACTATTTGGGAAAACATTTTATAAAAATTAGAATTTGCAAGCCTTGATCGGGTCTGAACACCACTCAATCCACGACGAAATGGTTTCCTTTGCTCTATTATAGATCCAATGATATGAGAGAACTTGTACCTCATCACAAATTGTCAACATATTTGAAACTCTATTTTCAAAGACTCTCTTATTTCTAGCGTTCCAAATCATATATAACATAACCCAACAAACCGCTTGCCAAACTGTTCTCTGTTTTTTATGAAAATTTGGCAAGCCTTTGTGTTCAATAATATCTTGAAGTGACTCAATATTAAACGTACCCATATTCCACCACTTAAAGAGTTTACCCCAAGAATCTATTACCCGAGAGCACCCTAAGAAGCAATGATCCACCGTTTCGATATCATTTCCACAATGAGGACAAAGAGTTGAGTTAAGATCAATACCAATATGTTCGAGCCACGTGTAGACCGGTAATCTTCTTTGTTGTAGACGCCAAATAAAAATGCATACTTTTCTTGGGATGATCTTGCACCATTTTGTCTCTTGAGCACCATTTGTCTGATTTAGGATCTTGTCATCTATCATTTCTCTAAGTTTTTTAACCGTGAAAGCACCATTGTCGTCATGTAACCATCTCCATGAATCTTCTTGCAACACATTTGGAACAAAAAAATTAATTAAAACCGTCAATTCCTCAAAATCTCCTAACCCTCCACATCTTAATTCTCTAGCCCAATCCACAAATTGTTACGCATATACTATAAATTTGGCAGTTGTTTTAGTGGTTAGTATCATCATGGCTTCATATATTCTAGTAAAATTGGGTTCATTAGATTAAAGAGTAAATTATGCGGATCGTCCGTATGGGTTCATGAAACGCTTGTTCATTAAAATTGTTAGTTTATATATTTTTTTTTTCTTTTATTAAAATTTAGTCATCCGTAATCCGTTACATGTATGTAACTTAACATATACTAATAATAATTGCGTCTTCGAAAAAAAATTCAGTTATAAAACTATATTTTAGGCTTAATATAAGTGATTAAATATTATATAAAAACTTGTCAACGACTACATAAGCTTATTTATTGTTAAATATATTTATGGATGAAAAATATTCACAATCGCATGAAAAATATACAATAAAAGCAGTTTTTGTTTCGGTGCTTTATGTTAAGTAAAATAATATCTAGAGTTTAAATAGGAAGTGTGGTTGTTGGACTGGTAATGTAGCCTTCTTTTGACGCAGTTGGCGTAGGTTCGAACTTAGCCCGAGAACGACAATTCTTTTTATTCTTATTCAAATATTAAACATATACACCTAATTGCATATCACGTGTCCCCATACTAAATTATACATAAAATCCGCTCAGGGGTAATTTGGTCTTTTAACCCGTTTTTTTTTTCCACCTCAATTTTCAAACGCATATATCTCTTAAACAACAAACTTTTAGAAAAAACCGATTTCACCATAATTTTTAAAATTTGATTCTCTTTAATTTGGTAAAAATCTTTTTAATTTTTTCGAAACATTTTTTTTGACATATTCATTGGGTCATGATTTTCTTGATGTTTTTGCTATTTTCGACCCTATTTTTTACCTTAAAAATTGCCGAATCATAATATACTTAAAACACGAAAGTTGTAGATTTTGATTCACTCTGTACCCAGAAATTTCAATCACTCAAATCCGATAGGATATGAGTGAGATATCGCACGTTAAAGATGACGTTTTAGTCATATTTGTTGCACACAACGTGTTTGATAAAAATTTTAGCTTAGATTTTTTGTCTTAAAATCGAGTTAAATGCACCTATTTTTGTCCCACAACGCATTATTAATAATTTTATTAATGTAACATTCAAAAAGTGATGTTTTTTAATCATTATATTTTTAAAATATACATTTAGTTCATCAGTTAGGTTATTAGGTTCATCAGTTAGGTTTTGTTTTGTTCATCAGTTAAGTTATAGGTTATAGGTTTATCAGTTAGACATTTTGTTCATCAGTTACTTTGGTTCATCAATTTTTTCAGATTCATCAATTTCAGGTTCATCAAATTTGATCAAATGTTTGGTTCATCAGTTATTGACTAACTGATGAACCTATAATTATAGGTTCATCAGTTATTGACTAACTGATGAACCTATAATTATAGGTTCATTAGTTATTGACTAATTATAGGTTCATCAGTTAGGTTCATTGATTTTTTGGTTCATTAATTATAAGTTCATCAGTTAGTTTATCAATTATTGACTAACTAATGAACCTATAATTATAGGTTCATCAGTTAGGTTCATCAGTTTGTTTATCAGTTATTAACTAATTGATGAACTTATAATTATTTATCATGTGTTATGTGTCTAGGTTCATCAATTAGTCAAAAATGTTACCATAAAAACTGATGAACCAAAGTAACCTAACTGATGAACCTAATAACATAACTGATGAACTAAATGTATATTTTAAAAATATAATGATTAAAAAACTTTACTTTTTGAGTCTTACATTAATAAAATGATTAATAATGCATTGAGAAACAAAAATTAGTGCATTTAGCTTAATTTTAACACAAAATATATAAGCTAGGCATTTCATCAAACACATTGTGTGCAACAAATATGAGTTAAACACCATCTTTAACGTGTGTTATCTTACTCATATGAGATTGGATTTGAATGATTCAAAAACCTGTGTAAAGAGTGAACAAAAATCTATAACTTTCATGTTTTAAGTTTTTAACGACTCGACATTTATGAGGGTAAAAAATAGGGCCGAAAATGACAAAAAAATCAAAAAAATCAAGACCCACTTTATATGTAAAAAAAATTCGAAATATTTAACAAGATTTATACCAAATTAAAGAGGATTAAATTTTAAAAATTATGGTGAAATCGGTTTTTTGTAAAAGTTTGTCGTTTGAAAGATATTTGTGTTTGAAGTTTTAGGGTGGAATAAAGAAATGGGTTAAAATGACCAAAATGCCCCCTAACCGAATTTAAAAAGAAAAAAGAGAGAGAGTGGGTGGTGGTGGACACTTGTCACATGGTGAGTGGCTTTCTAGCCTTTGTAGACTGTGTATTTTTAGTCTCATTTGTAGGAGATCGCACCTCATAATATAAAAAGTAAAATTTTGTTGCATTGTGTTTTAGCTCTATAAGAAATCGGTAATTTTCTACGAGTAAATTTTCTTTTGAGATCCGCCAAAATATCTACTTATGCTTTCTCTATTGACGAACTGCAAATAATGGTAACAGTTGTATCTTGAAGCCATTGTTGCCACTTGCCACTGTGCAGTGAGACATTGAGTTGTAACACGGAAGTAGGGCTGAGCATCGGGCCGGAACCGACCCGAATCGAGAAAACCGAAAACCGAAATTCAACAAAAATCGGAACCGAAACCGAACCGACGGGCCGTCGGTTCGGTTTTCGTCGGTTCGGTTCGGGTTTGTCGGTCCATGTGTATTTTGGCATGTTTTTGTCGGTTTTGGGCCGAACCGAACCGACCCGAAACCGAAATTCATAAAAAACCGGAACCGAAACCGAACCGACGGGCCGTCGGTCCGGTTCGGTTTTTGTTGGTTCGGTCGGTTTCATCGGTCTGGTTCGGTTTTGAACCTGCGGTGCTCAGCCCTACACGGAAGTGGTAATAAAATATGAGAACTTGGTGGCATGGTCAGCATATCAGCATTCGCATTTACAGATTCCTGATGATTATTTTTTATTAATGACTCGTCATTGATTTACACTTTTACTTTCTTTCCCATTTTTGTCTTACAAAACATTGTATTGTGTTTAAATGGGTTAATCCGTTAATAGAACTATGGTTGTAAATGAATAATGACATTTGTTCGTGTTCACAAATAAATAGATAGTTCGTGTTGTTTGTGTCCACCGAATAATAAGAAGTACCCATTCGGATATGATCCCTGTGATAATTAAGGATTACAATGATCATCCGATGAGTGAATATCCGCCAGGTTCAACCCATTTATAACGGATATGGATGAACTAAATGGTATGGTCCGACCCAGTTATAATAGATATGGATGAACTAAATGAGTACTTAGGGCTTTAGACGTGACGTGAGATGAGGCGTAAAAAGGTGCGTTAAGCCGCAAGGCGTGAGTGCGTGACGCCTTTCTTAAATTCAACTCCATTGAAAAAGTTTTATTTATTTATTTATTTATTTTGGGAATGACATAAAAGAAATTACATGCAAAAATAGTTTCTTGACTTAATTCCATATTTATAACACTTTTTGTAAACTCGATATATATAAAATATGATATAATATATGAATATATAAACATTTTCATATTTTATTGCGCTTTAAGTCATGCCTTAAAATACGTCATGACTCCACCATGATTCCTAATTTGTGAGGCTTGGTCATGCCGCCACGTCACGCCACGCATCTCACTGTATATAATTTTTGGTTATAACACTATTTTATAAGCTTAATATAAGTGATTAAAGGATTATATAATAACTTGTCGGTTCGAAAATAAGCATGCAACAATGAGAATGAAATGCCACTACCTATTAGTACATTTAGCAGAAGTCCACGACTACATAAGCTTATTTACTGATAACAATAATAACAGTTTTTGTTTCAGCGCTTTAATATAAGTAGATTAATATCTTAATTATGAACAGGGAGTGTATGTGGTTGAGTGTTAGTGTAGTCATCTTTCAAAGCGACTGGCATCGGGTCGAATCTTACACTAAGCAACAATCACTCTTTTTTATTTGTTTTTCCTTTTTGTTTTAAAGATCTACAACAAATTTGCATATTTCTTTTCCTTTTATTCTTACGCAAATGAATGATACACACGAAACATATACACCTAATTCTACATAAAAAAATTAAAACTGTAACGAAGTGCGGGATGTGTTATACTCGTTTATTATGAATTTATGATTATTGTTGCATTGTGTTTTGTTTCGTAATAACATACGTTTTAGCTTTACAGGAAATCGGTAATTTTTCATAAGTAATTTTTTTTCCCTCAAATATCCATTTACCTTTATTTGTTTTTCCTTTTTGTTTTAAAGATCTACAACAAATTTGCATATTTCTTTTCCTTTTATTCTTACGCAAATGAATGAAAGATACACACGAAACATATACACCTAATTCCACATAAAAAATTAAAACTGTAACGAAGTGCGGGATGTGTTATACTCGTTTATTATGATTATTGTTGCATTGTGTTTTGTTTCGTAATAACATACGTTTTAGCTTTACAGGAAATCGGTAATTTTTCACAAGTAATTTTTTTTCCCTCAAATATCCATTTACCTATTTTATCCATTAGATATAGACTAGCAGGGTCCCCGCGCGATGCAGCTGCGGGCACCCTGTAATTTAATTTTTCGGCTAATAATTTATTTTATTTATACATTTTTTAGCAATAGCTTTGCTGATTAGTTTTTTATGGCAAAAGTTTGATGAAATTTTGCTTAGTTTATATTATTATTATTATTATTATTATTATGAATATCAAAAATTTCGTTTAGCTCGTGTCCATTCGGGCTCGAGCCCGTTTGACCCGTGACCGTTCGGGCTCGAGCCCATTGCCCGTTCGGGCTTGAATATTTGTATAATATGCTTTATTATTTGTATTAGTGACATTTAATGCAGGAATTGTATTTAAGTTGGTTGTACAATATGTTTGATAATTTGTATTTCTTATGTAAGGGGTGTTTTAATAAGTGCATTAATTGTATTTATTGACAAGTTAATTAATTATATTTAAAATACATAATAATTTATTTATTGTATTTAATGTTAATATTAATTGTATGTTAGAATTAAATATGAGGGGAATCTCTATAAGTAGCATTTGTTGTTGTACTTATAACTTTAGAAATTTTAAGGCTTAATTTTAAGTATTCTAGTAATAGTAAGTCTTCTTGCTTTATAATATAGTATGATATATGATGAAAAACTAAATGAATAAGAATACATGAATCATAAAAAACTAAATGGGTATTGATGTAGATACATATGTTAGGCACAAAATTAGTAATATTTTTTAGGTCTCCTAATCTTTTTTCTTTCACAAATGTGTGTGATGAGAATAATAAAGTCTGAAACTGTTGAACAATTTTAGTTTAGATTAACCTGATGATATTAGAGTATTTATGGTTCAAATTAATCGAAAATTACTGTAGTTGGGTGTTTTTTTTTTTGGGAGAACCTTTTGAAATTGCTTCTTAATCCAACAAGCTCATTTATTTATTTTTCTCGGTTATTAAGAGGCCATCAGTGTTAAGAAATTTTTTTTCTTTATGTTTTATTAGTGTAAGTTTTTCATTTTTTATTTATTTATTTTGCATTCTTTTCCATGTTTCGGCCCTCCATTTCATGTTGAAAGTGCATTTAAAGAGAATCATTGAATCTTTTTATGTTAAGTAAAGGAAGTACAAGTTGATAACAGTTAGGGCGACGGTTCGTGCTGTGTTCATATTGACGGGTTCAGGTTGACGAATTCATATATCTCAACCCTGATCCACCCCATTTAATTAATCGTGTCGAAAAGTTCTATTTAAACCCAAACACGTTTACATCTAACATGACATAAATAAATAAACAACACCTTATGCAAATGCCCCAATATATTTATTAAAATAACATTGTTATATGAGTAAAATTAAAATCTCTATGTCACTACTTAGGTTAAGATGAACCATATTCATATTTTTCAACAATTGATTCACATTTTCAATAAGATTTGGATTCAGTTGTACGCATTAGATTCAACTTAAAGTCTTTTAATAAATAAACAACATCTTGTGTCTGGTTTTAAACAATATAGTATGGGTTAAAATTCGAAACAATATATCAAAATTTGCCCTAAATAGGAAATAAACTTGTCCTAACTTGTCCTTTTGAACTTGCTTTTATAGTCGTATATGTAGATGTAGATGCAAATCTAGGTAGTTAGTGTACGTCTCATGAATCATGATGTGGATGTCGTAGGGTTTTAAATGAAAACCGAAAATGCATGGAACATGTGGTGTTTTCAGTTTTCACTAGACAAGGATCTTTATCAACTTTTCATTATTTGCTATTTTGCCTAAGAATTTATTCACTAACAAAAAGATAATGCGGATACAATAACATGTGTAAACACTTATATGCCTATTACTACTGTATAAAGTTTGAATGAACCAATACTTTAACGATATATGATTTGTGTTAAAAAGAAGTTTAGTTATTTTAGAAACATGCAAAAAGATATTTAAGTACTTCTTTGTAATTCCATGTTTTATTAAAATACTATGCATTGAAAACTTATATTTTAAAAAAATACGTTCAAGTTTTAGTGGACATAAAATCATATATACAATCCCCCAAACCATTATGTACAAAATCAAATTTATAGTATCTTATTTATAACATACAATGCATAACATTTGAAAATCAATAATTCATCACATTTCATAATTGTACCAAACAAAACAGATATATCTTATCACCAAGTTGGCAAAAATAATTTCGATACACAATAATTTATATCATTTTATTGAAGAGTACTACTATACAATTCAGTGATACTTTAAAATACACTGAATAATAATTTTTATGATATGAAATATACATGAATAAAAAAATGTAGGATTCAAGATGCTTGAAGTTGAAGTATTTGGTGGGTGAACAATAATACCCAACCATCGTTAGGTTCATTAAACTAGTTTGTGGCTTTGTGTGTACGACTATGCCTAATCAACATACGTGTGATCATTTGAATCTCGAACAAAATAAAGCAGAACATAACACATTTCTTAAAACAATAATTATTATGTGTGCCTTTGCAATTCGACATACGTTTGTGTATGTATGTATGCAAAACGCAAAATTGTTACTATATCTTTCAATTTCCCATCTTAGCTTCGTATTTTACTCATTAAGAGAGTGTAAGAACGCGAGTTTTCTTATGTATAAAAAGTAGTGACGACTAGATACTCTATTAACTAGCCAACTATAGTCGGCAAAAATAGCTAATATTAATGATACATGGTCTTAAACTTGTGTCTCAGAACATATCAATTTCACTATCCTATCCATCCTCAAATCCGTTATTCGTGCAATGTTTTACATTTTTATAATTTTATCTACATTTTCCAAGTTTTACTAGGATTTTAACTTCATTTCTGCAAAAGGGGTTTGTTATCCGTAGTTATAAGGTTGGGTATAATATTGGGTATTTCATGTTAGCTTTGTTTGTTTTATTTTTTGGGTCCTCCTTTTAATTGGCTTGATTAATTAAGGGGATGCCTTGTTTTGTACTTTTGTTCTTTGTGTTTTTTATAAAATGTTGCCTTTCTTAAAAAAAAAAAAAAAAAAAAAAAAAAAAAAAAAAAAAAAAAGTTGGGTAAACCTTTTAAAAGGCTTATACTTGTGTTATATCATTAAATTATACAACTTTTTATTTTATAAACCTATTCTCACTATATAAACTTTTTCATGTTTTATGAACATCTCAAATAATCAAAGACATTATATTATGATTTATGAAAAAGCTCAATATTATAGATTGTTTCATGACACACAAGCTTGAAAAGAATGCTCATTATGATTTACAAGTTTTTAAACATCTTCATCATTTTATAAACCATCATAGTGGATACCTTAAGTGCTAAAGTTATGGAAATAAGAAATGCATTGTTTTAAGCTGGTTGGAGGTAATTATTTGTAAAGGGTGATCGCATGATCGGTTATTTTTGTTGTAGAATAACATGATGCACGTTCAAGTTAAACATTACCATTACAGCTATATTTAGAATACGAGTAATGATAACCACGAACAACACCATCAACTCAGCGTCACATCAACTTTTCATTACATGACCAACATCACAAACCAAAATACAGAAAACAAATGCGTTATACACTTATACTTGTATTTTTTACATTTACACGATTTTATATACAGTTTTAAGATTTTACTAGAGTTTTAACTCTGTCTACGAAAAATCATATAAAATCTCACAAAAGCATTAATAATCTCTAAAAATAGCCTTTAAAAAAAGGAAAAAAAGGTTAAAATAGTAGTAAAAGTTGTCCTAGAATAATAGACCTCAATAGTTGTTATCAAAACCACAACGTAATCGCTCATTCAATTTCTTAAATACGAATATGATCCTCCGATTTTTTGCATTAGTTATGTTAATAAAATAATAATAATAATAATAATAATAATAATAATAATAATAATAATAATAATAATAATGAAGTTGTTTTGTTTGATAGTTTTGTTAACTAATTAAAAGAAAGTTTAACGAGTGAAGATGATATTTGATTGGTTAAAAAATATAAACAGATTGTTCTTTTGTTTAGGGACAATAATTTTGAAACAGAAGAAATAATTATTAGTGGGAGTTTGTGAAAACTGTCATTAGTATTTTTTTTTAAGTAAATAATAAAATTAAACGTAACAAATGTTCGACCCTCTTAAAAAATTTATCAAAAAAATTCAGTCGCTGATGTGTCAGCGGGTGTGTCATCGGGTGATTGTTTAATAAGAAAGTGAAGAAAAGAGAAAAATTCACAGAATGCATCAATCACCCATGACAAACAATTTTTTTTTTTAATTTGACATAAGTGAGTCATAATAGTGATTTTGGTAAGCTAGTTTAATATGCAAATGGTGTGTCAGTGTGTAATGAGTGACGTAGCATGTGGAAATAGGATATGAAAATCCAGCTGTATTTAAAAAAAAATAAATAAATAAAAAGAAAGAAATAAGTTAGGCATTAGGTTCTTCCTTTTATTGTTCATCTTCAAATACCCAAATAATAATAATAATAATAAAACCAACCTTTTTTTTACATTACATAACACACACACTAGTCTCATCATCAAATCTCACACACACACACTTTTTAAACACTCAATCACCAATCTATCTATCTCTCTATACTCGACTCATGGCGGTATGTAACTATATCTTAATATCTATATATCATCTTCATTAGATTTATTTTTACTGTTTGATTCGATAGTTGATGTGTAACCGATTGATGATTAATTTAGTTTTAGTTTATATATATGATTGATTTGAATGCTTTATGGTTTTAATAGTCGAATCTAATCGGTTATAACTGTAGGATGTATTTATTTTCAATGGATTTGTGTTATTATTACGAAATGACTTTGTAAATGGTTTTGTAATTGTGTGGATAAGATGTTTTTAGGTAGATTGTAGTTTGCATAAGTATCGTCGTTTATGTCGAGTTTTTAGTTTTAATTCTGTAACAAATTAAAAAAAATTGTCTTAGTTTTGTACCCTAAGTTGTTAGGTTTGACATATAAAGTCAAAGTTCAGCTAGTTTGTTTCGTGGCAGTGATCGTATCTGTTAATTATTTACAATTAGGAGGAATGAGGCTATGATTGTATGCCACATCTTGGAGATTGGAAATTCTGATAAGCTGATAAGTATCGTTTGTGCGGAATTTTTTGTGTTAATTTTGTAAAGGAAGTTGCTAATTAGAAAATTCAAAGTCCAGCTCGTATTTTAGGTGGTTAATACTTCATCTGTTGGGTCTTTGACTATTGCGAAGCACAGGGTATGTTTCTATGACCCGTTTTGGAGCCTTGCAAAGTGCATAACATATGATAATAGGAGTTTTTGTCTTTCGATTAGGCATATGTTATCCGAGCCTTTTTTTTTTAAAGAAGATGGAGTTTACTTCATATGAGTAAATCATGGACATTGGATTAAGGTTTCCTTACGAAAACTATGCGATTTATATGTGTGGACTGGCTATCTTCCTGGACATGTGAATACTATTACTCACTTAAGTAGGAACACAGATTTCTCATAGTCATCTTCGGACATAAAATTATGATTAGGACGATAATATAATTATAACTAGTTTTGTAGAAGGGATCTGCTGCCTTACAGAATATCTCTATAGTTTAATGTATGTAGATGATACTCTTTTCTTAAAAGTAGATACACGGTCCAAGGAGATTTAGTTATTGAAAAAAAACGATGAACTAAATGTAAGGGAAATCGAACCATGAGGCTTTGATTATATGTCTCGTTTTAGATCCTTGGAAATAACATAACATATGATATAGGAATAAGGTTTTGCGTTTTTACTAAGGCATATGTTATCTAAAGTTATCATTTCTGTGAAAAAAATTTCCTGCTTCATTTGAGTAAAATGGGGACTGGCTATCTGCTCGTACATTTAAATACTATTAGTCACTTGTGAAATTTCACAATCTAAATGGTGGATTGGCTATCTGCTCGTACATTTAAATACTATTAGTCACTCACAAAAGAATACTGATTTCACAGTCTTCGTCCGACAAAAACTTACGACTAAGCCAATAAATAATCATAACTGGTTTCGTAGAAGGAATCTGTTGATCCGCATAGCATCTTTTCCTCAGTGCTGTCACTTTTTTCTCACATAAGTTGAGAGACTACTTGAGGAACTTATTATATTTTGTCGACACAGTATTTTCACCTCATGATATGTGTGGCCAACAGTTACATATTTGTGATATTTCCTGTTTCATGGCGATAACCTGTTCAGTCATTTACTAAAGCTGTCCCACATGTGCAACAATAATCATTACTTATTTTTGGCTGGGAGGGGACAAAGTTTGCAGTTTTACTAAGACGGGATCAAGTTCAATGTATAGAAACCCCCTATTCCCCACCACCAACCCATTTGCAGAACCCACACAAAGAAGAAAACAGGAAGGACTGTAATTATTAGAGTGTCATGTAGTGTTTTTTGGTTTTATGTGATGATCAATAGCATGGACCATGCTGTGTCATCACTTCAGCTTGATCAATGAAATGAGATGGTGAATTAGAACTTTACAAAGTAGAAAGAACCTACCTTTGCTAGCATTTGAAAATGCTAGCTTTGTCTGAATAGGCAGTTTTATTGAGTGTAGGGTCAATTGACCTCACCTGCATTGAATATACTTTAAGTTGATTGGATTTTAGCCCTACGCAGCCTTAAGGTTGGGTTTTTTCACAATGTAATAATGAACTAAACTTGTGTCCAAAAATAGCCAAAAACCAGATTTATTGAAAGCATGCATTATTATTGGTGCCACCAGTTACCAATGACTCTAGCTTTTATTACATTCTTGATGACCACCCATTTTGGCCCGTTTCTTTTAGCTTTGAGATTGCTACCTTAATTACAACTTATATATTAAGTAAATGGTTACCTTCTTTTTGTTCGTGCACAAAGAAGTAAACTTGTTATTTTTTCTTTTACTTTGTTAGGAGTAGCGATAGGATCATGGCGATAGGATCATGAGTAGCGATAGGATCATGGCGATGTCGTTGGTTATTGATGGGGAGACCGTTAACGTAATCAGCGCGTATGCACCACAGGTGGGCCGAAGTGAAGCAGAGAAGAAGAGTTTCTGGGACTCTCTCGACGCGCTAGTTAGGGAGTGTCCGTCGGTTCAGAGTCTCATTATTGGAGGGGACTTGAACGGCCATATAGGAGCGGCAGCGGATGGATACGCGGGGGTCCACGGAGGTTTTGGTTTTGGAGTTAGGAATGACGAAGGGCGATCAATTTTAGAGTTTGCTACTGCTCACGACATGGTAGTGGCGAACTCTTTCTTCAAGAAGAGAGATGTTCACTTGATCACCTTTCAGAGTGGGGGCCACAACACACAGATCGATTATCTGCTGGTGAGAAGTAGGGACCTGAGAGCATGCTGGGATTGCAGGGTTTTCCCCGGCGAGACTTGCTCATCCCAGCATAAATTGTTGGCCTTGGATGCACTTTTTATGAGGCAACAACCAAGGAGAGTTACGCCCAGGGTGCCAAGGATTCTATGGAAGAATCTGAACGGTGAGGCGGCAGAGTCCTTTAGAGTAAAGGTGGCAGAGGGTTGTGCTTTTAGGTCGGAGGACTTGAAGGCTGGAGACGCGAACCAGATGTGGAACACTCTTGCTGGCATCATTAAGGACGCAGCTAAGGAGTCCCTTGGTGTGGCCAGTGTGGCTAGCGGGGACTCGAGGACCAAGTCTAACAGGGAATCTTGGTGGTTTAGTGAGGAAGTGCAAGCCAAAGTTGCAGCGAAACATTCTAGGTTCAGAGAGCTTCTTGTGTGTCGAGAGGGACAACAAGCTGACATTACCGCCGCAGAAGAGAGGTATAAAGTAGCAAAAAGAGAAGCGAAGAAGGCAGTAGCCCAGGCGAAGGACAAGGCCTATGAAGAGCTGTATAAGAAATTGGACTCAAATGAGGGGGCAAACGATATATTCAGGATTGCTAAAGCCCGAGAGAGAAGGAGGAGGGATTTAGGTAATGTGAAATATATTAAAGATGGAGGTGGACGGACCATTGTGAACGAAGAGGATATTAGGAAAAGGTGGGGAGAGTATTTCTCCTCTCTTTTCAATGAAGGAAGTACCGTAGGTAGTACTGAGGGCAGCGGAGAGGATGTAAACCCTAGCCAACGGACAGAGTGCTACTATTCGAGGATTAGCCAACCAGAAGTGAAGGTTGCAATTCAGAAGATGGGAAGAAACAAAGCAGTAGGGCCGGACCAAATCCCCATAGAGGCTTGGAGGTGTCTAGGGGAGGAGGGGGTAGAATGGTTGACATGCCTCTTCAACAAGATCTTCCACGGCGCTAAGATGCCAGAAGAATGGAGACTCAGTGAAGTCATCCCCATCTATAAGAATAAGGGGGATGTGCAAGTGTGTGGCAACTATAGGGGCATTAAGCTTCTTAGCCACACCATGAAGCTTTGGGAGAGAGTCATTGAGAGAAGGTTGAGAAGGGAGACGAGGGTGTCTGAGAACCAATTTGGTTTTATGCCAGGAAGGTCCTCGATTGAGGCTATTCACCTTTTGAGAAGTCTCATGGAAAAATATAGAGAAAGACAAAAGGACCTGCATATGGCGTTCCTGGACCTTGAGAAGGCATATGATAGCGTCCCAAGAGAGTTGATCTGGAGTACGCTTATTGATAAAGGAACTCCAAGGAGATTTGTGAGGGTCATTAAAGATATGTATGAGGGGGCTAAGACCCGTGTACGGTCCACAGTGGGGACCTCAGAGTTTTTCCCTGTGGGTGTTGGGCTACACCAGGGATCAGCCATGAGTCCGTACCTCTTCGCCTTGATTCTAGATGAGTTATCTAGAGGGATTCAAGAGGGCATCCCGTGGAGCATGTTTTTCGCTGACGACATTGTGCTGGTGGCAGAATCGGCAGAAGGGCTGAACAACAGACTCGAGCAATGGAGGGAGGCTCTTGAAGACAATGGTCTGCGAGTGAGCAGAGAGAAGACTGAATATATGAGATGTGATTTTAGAAGGACCGAGTTAGGACACGACGAGGAAATTGAGGTCAGGATTGGTGACCGGATACTGCCACCCAAGGAGTCTTTTAGATATTTGGGATCGATGATCCACAAATCAGGGAGGACTGATGAGGACGTGACCCACCGGATTAGAGCTGGTTGGGCGAGATGGAGGGCGGCGTCGGGAGTCCTTTGTGACAGGAAAGTCCCTTTTAAGTTAAAGGGAAAATTCTATAAGGTGGCGGTTAGACCAGCTATGTTGTACGGGTCCGAGTGTTGGCCTATCACCAAGGTCCAGGCTAACCGGGTGGAGGTGGCAGAACTGAGAATGCTAAGATGGACCTGTGGTAAAACCTTGCTTGACATGATCCTGAACGGAGTTTTTAGAGCTAAACTCGAAGTAGAGAATATTATCTCGAAGATGAGAGAAGGAAGGTTGAGGTGGTTCGGGCATGTTAGGAGGAGGCCACAATCAGCGCCAGTTAGAAAAGTCGAAGCGTTGGTAGTAGATGGAGTGAGAAGAAGGGGTAGACCCAATCTCAGGTGGGAGGATAGACTTAAGCTCGACATGAAGGAGCTACGCTTGTCCGAAGACATGACCTCAGATAGGAAGGCGTGGAGAGATAGAATTAGGGTCTGTGGGTAGTCCCGGGGGCTTAGTAGGTTTGGGTGTGTTGGGCGGTAGGCTTTTAGGCGCTCCTTTGTTGCCTTGCCCCTTGCGTTAGTTTAGGCCCTTGTTTTTTTTTTGTTGTGCCTTTGTGTTAGGCCTCATGCGTTGCTTTGCCTTGCCCTTTGTTTCCCCTAGGTTTGCTTGCTTTTTATTGCTTTTGCCTTAGCCTTAGGCCCCGTGCGTTTTTGCTTCTGTTTTTTGCTTTTGTTTGCCTTGCGTTGCTTTGCCTTGCCCTTTGCTGCCGATTGTTTTGCCTGCTTTTTATTGCTTTCGCTTTTGCCTTAACTTTAGGCACCGTGCGTTTTTGCTTATGTTTCTTGTTTTCGTTTGCCTGCGCTTGCTTGTTGTTTTTTGCCTTTTGCTCTTTTTGCTTTTCTCGTTCACCCGCACACCTGCACTTGCCGGAGGTCTCATTGGAAGCAGTCTCTCTATTCCTGGGTTTTCCCGGGGGTAGGGGTAGGATCTGTCTACACTCTACCTCCCCCATACCCTGCTACGGCGGGATTGGGCTTGTTGTTGTTGTTGTTGTTGTTACTTTGTTAGTCATCCTCAATTTTTAAATTCTTAACTACTAGGATGACAACATTTGCGAATGAAAGTAAATTGTTTTAATAGTTAGCCAATCCTCAGTTTTGTCATTCTTGATTTACTTAAGCTTATTGGTATAAGTACTGCCCTTTCATTTTATGCCTTTTTAAACTTCCGGCATTGTAGACCTTCCTAAAAATTTTATTAGAATTATGGTCATCATCTATGCAAAGAAATATGTCAAATTTGCAATAGTAGACTTGTTGGTGTTCCACACATGCACACCAACTAGAAATGCAGCTTATACTGGTTTTGATTGTACTGAACTGCAAATATGTGCACTTGGGGTTCTACATACCTTCAATCAATCAGAACAGTCATTTTTCTAAAGAGTTCCACATAAAAAATTTATGTCAACTTTTATGACTTCTCAAATATATCCAGTACCAGTAACTTAATTTGATGCCCTCGTTACATGGCTGCCAATGTATACGCATGACAGAACACCTAATACGTACCTTGTGCTACATTTGCCATCAATTGGTTGATCAAATCTAACCATGTCTTATGGTTAAATGGCCATTATAACTGTACTCATCCACCAATTTTTATTGCTGTGTTATGTTTTGAATGGGTTATATAAATAAGCTGCGTAGTGACGATGCATGATGGTTATATATATCTCGAAGGCAGGTTAAAATAAATTATGTGATTGCTTCATATCTTCTGTAGTGTAACTGGTTATTCTCATGTCAGCCTTGATTAGTTGTTGTTGTAACTTGTTCAACTAGGGTTGTTTGATATTCTTCTTTTAAGACTGCTTAATTCATTTTATTCTTAAATAAGCAGTTTGGAATAAGCTATTCCTATCTGTTTACTCAAGACATCTCGTTTAGATAAGCAACCAAAGACCCAAACACACTGAAAAGTGGAAACGGCTAATCATCTGTATTAGAACGCAGCACACAGCTGTGATAAGCAATACCAAACACCCCCCATTGTTACCGATATAAACTAGAAAGAAGATAAATTAGGAAGGCTATATTATAAGGGCTTGTAAATATTATCATTATTTGCTAAGTACACAATGAATTGCGACCCTTCACCTGTAATTATTTAGGGATACCTGGATGAATGTCCTGACACTTTTCCAAATGATATAAAAGTTGACACTTCCAACTAGTTTGGGATACAAGACTTCCGTATGTTTTACGTGCATGATTTTCATTTTCTATAAAGTCAAACTGTTCCCGTCAATGGTATACCTCATTACCTCATGACTCATGTTGCTTGCTAAAGGCATTCCAACCTCCCAGGAAACCTATCTGAATGTCTGCATATGTTGAGCTAATTTGAAGAACATATTAATGACCAAATAGCCCAATTTCAAGTCATCATAAGACTACTTCCCATTTATTCTCTTTAGCTTGTCACATTTGACATTGGCGGAATACTATCTAATTAAGACTTGTGTTAAGTTTAATTTGGGTACTATAACTAGTTCAACATATTTAAATCTGTGCTGACTTAGACGCAGTTACATAAAAAGTCACTTACTAAGGGTTCAACTATTACAGGAAAAAGGTCCTCCATTGCCGAAGTTTGGTGACTGGGATGTGAATGACCCTGCATCAGCTGAGGGATTCACAGTTATATTCAACAAGGCTAGGAACGAGAAGAAGGCAGGTGCCGCAACAGACTCTCCACCTAAAAGTGACTCCACTTATAATAAGCCTGGGACAGCCACTCTTGGAAAGCCTCAAACTGTAAGCTGTTAAAACATATTGTTTACTTGCTTAGATTACAAAGTTTTTCTCATATTGGTATTACATCTTTCAATCAATGGTCATGGGTTCGAGACTAGCTGCTAACATATGTGTTTTTTAATTATCTAAAAAAAACATGTCAAATTGTCAATCGTTAATCTACTTCTAACACTATATTAGAGTTGGCAAAATGGGCAAGTCTAGAGATTGGGCGAGTCAAAACTGAAAACACGTACTTTTATATACAGGTAGAAAGTAGAAACGTGTCCGGTCATGTTGACCCAGTGCATCTACATATTATTTTTGGAGGTTTTATGCATTATATTATTTTTGTAATAATCAGGTTTTCTTTTAGAAAAATAAATTGGTTTAGAAAAATAAATTTGTAATAATTATTTGACACATCCTTCTATGCTTTTTTTTGGTTGTTGTTATTTCACCCTTTCCATCTGTTTGAAATAACCATAACGCGAATTGACCCATTCATTAGTAAATGAGTCGATATTGGCACCTTTAATTTATATCAATGGGATTGGCGTGATACATTTTGCTATTTTCCTGACTGGATATGGAAAAAATATGTTTTTGTAGAAAAAATGGTTCTGCTGCATGGCGTAGAAGTGATGAGAGACTGCTTGTATCTTATTGCTTTGTGTCCAAACTCCAAGTAGGATCATGCTGGTGTTCATTCTGCTTTAATTTGTTATGATGATAATATGTAACCGTGAACAAAAAAACTATATGTTATGATTGCCTTTGTTCTCTCTTTCCTTCTTAAAAAGAGATTTATTTAATTTTAGGATTTCAATACCTAATGTTTTTCATCTTGGAATGGGCTTGTCAAGTGCTCTTTATATGATGCTTTTCCTCGACCCAAATTTAAGTTTAAATTTTGCATCAACTCTGTCGGTCATGCTTGTGGACGACATGTTATATGTTGCTATTTTGTTCTGACAAAGTGATTTAAGGTGTAATCACACCATCTTGTTTCTTTTTCTAGATATCAAGAAAAGAACATTACAAAACTTTTGTATCGACTTGCCTCTTATCCAAGTTTGGTTTGTGCAATCGATATGTACTCCTAATATGATGGCGAGTCTAAAAAATAACAAGGGTAAATCAGTTCATTTCAAGTGTTGACCGGTTTCAAGATTTTGAAACCAAGCTGCTTCTGATTTAGCACAAAAGCTGTGTGCAACATATTACTACAGCTGTATACTAACATGGTACAACAAGATCATTACTTTTTTTTAGAGTGACACAGCCTGTTCTCTTTTTAGCAATTATCAATTTATCATCCTGAACATGGTAAAACGAGTAACAAATATAAGAACTGTGGGGTTACTAATGTAATCCTACTCCAATATCATACTTTACATTTATATATATATTTTTTTTCCATTACTAAAAGCTTGACCCACTAGAGAATATACATCCATTTTTCATACATGAAATACTTAACCAAAATTCCGCTACTATAATTATATGCGGCTTAAAATTTTTGCCACTTAGTTTCACCCAAGCTTCATCCTATTCATAGATAGATCACACAGGTTCTGCTATGCACGGGTACTCCGCTAATAGATAAAAATCTAAAAATAAACACTCTTAAAGTTTTAGTTGTAGAAAATAACAACTTCACTTCATAAAAGTTAGCTTTTTTACTTTTCCGCAATTTCTGTTGCATTATAGTCTATTTTCCGTTACATATTCCACAAATCTTAAAAATAACATCAAAATACGTTTTTAACTTTTCAACATTTTCCAATAGACTGAAACATCCTCTTTGTTCTAAAGATTTTAAGAAGAGAATGTACAAAAAAACCAACTAATCTCACATACACCAACAACAAATTAATTATTAGAATGAACAAACCTTACGAGTTCATTACTATTTTACGAGATTAATTACGAGATTAATTCACCAAAAATATATATATATATATATATATATATATATATATATATATATATATATATATATATTGAAGACATTCATCGGTTGTAAATGGTTTCATTACAGGCATAAATCTTTCTATTTAAGTCCTCAAAGATAACCACCTACAACAAGTGTTTTGGCTTCAACTAATGTAACGTGTATCAACCACTCTATATAAACAAGTTTTTGTTTCTTTCAACAATGTGGGACTACAATTGCACAAACTTAGTTTTTGAAAAAAAAGTAACAAAGCAAACCATGAATGATTGATCCATTGAGGGTAAGAGAGTTATCATATCGTTCTTAGTTAGGAATTTTGAAAAATAATTAAATCTGTACTTATTACAAGATCTCGTGTTCACGGAAAATACTCTCTTGACATTCCCTCAACCTGGTTCGTAGCCAATACAACTAAAATGCACAAAAAAGAAAGAAAAACCAAAGAAATTTTCTGCTTATACAAAAGCTATCATGTGAGTCACCATCTTAAACTCTTGAAGTCCCAAGTTTGCGCTCAAACAAACGTTGAAGAAGATAAACCTGGAGTATGCTGGCACCTACCAGCGCTGCAGATTCGATTATCGCCTTGTGAACAGCTCTCTTACTCATCCCTTCATTTACTGCACTCGTATTTAAACATTAAAAACAAATCAACAAGTCAGACTTTCAAAGTGAAACAAAGATTTAAATTCCACGTGTTAGTTATACCATATATCATTATCGATAGTGTCATATTATACAAAGTACTTGGACTTTTAAAAGGTCAAATAAATGATAATACACTAGTCTTAGAACAAATTTATAATAGTCATATACATAGAAAAACTAATGTTAAATCCATAAAAGAATTCACATCAACTTTAAGCTTGAATGGTACTCAAGGATCAACTTCAAAAAGGCAAGCATAGGAAATATACAGTTTGACTCTTGGAGTCAAACAAGAAATGAGTCAAAACTCCAAAATTGACACACAAATGCTTGCAACAATGAAGATATTTAGTGTTCCTGTGTCATGCTTTTAATCATTGTGGAAATAAAATGTAGTAACGTCAAACTTATAAATTAATTCTTATAAATCAAATGCAAGAAATGTAACAAGCTTTGACCACAAAACTTAAACAGGAGGTGTCAGGGTTATACCAAGTGCCTGCCGATCGGTTTCAGCCTCTAACCAATGCTGCTCAAACTGAATGTTGTAAAGAGCTTCTTCTAATTTTGATATTTGTTCAAATAATGGGTTGAAATGCTCTGTGCATAGTTTAAAATCCAACAACGGTCAAACCAATAATACAAGAAGGGAAAATTACTAATCTAACTCTGTTTAAGTGGTGTATATTTCAAAATGTCCTACTTATTAGAAATGTTTACAAAATAAACTCATAATTCGCAAAACACCAAAAGTTCGCTTAAAGCATGATTTTTGCCAAACTTTTTGCGATTTATATTGAACTATTGCGATTTTGAAAGAATTGTGAAATTACACGCTGTGAAAAATCAAGATTTTGTCAAATTTTGGGTTGTGAGATTTAAAGAAACCACAATATCGATTTTGCGAATTATGGATTAATCACTTAATTTATAAATAGCAGGATGTGTTATATACTGCACTCAAATAGAGTTATATCAGTAATTTCTCCATACAATACATATAAAAAATGATTAGTCAGTTCTTTATAACGTCACTTACCGTCCTTGGCATGCTGGTCATGGTATGCGAAATGTGCAACTTGAACATCAAAGTCTATGGTTTCATGATATGGAGACTTGTTTCTAAAGCAGAAACGGTACACACCTCTCTTTTGAGCCATAAATTCGTATTTCTCACTAGTTCTGTCTAGTAGTTCGTGTATATGTTGGTCTCCGGGGCCTTTTATCTGCCATTTAAAATACAAGTATAAACAGCATCAATTAAAGCATTAGTAAGATAGAGTACTTGTTTAGTAGAATAAAAGGAATTTAAAGACTTGATCTATTCAGACCTTAATTAGAGATATACTATGTTGAGTGGTACAATAACCATGGATAATAGTTTTCTTAATTCAAAACCACAAAGAACGTATAAACAACATATGGCGACAAAAATATCAAAGAACAAACATCCTGGGGTGTTTGGCATTTGATTTTTAAAGGTGATTATCTGATTATATTGTTTTTTAAGTGTAAGAACTCCGTTATCTAAGGCTCAAATCATCAGTTTAGTGGTGGCAATAGAACTGATTATGATTATCCAAATATACAAAGGGTGACCGGGGTTGCACATTACTTGTGCCTTTTCAAATAACCAGAATTAAGATAATAAGCTCTAACAAAACGCGTTACAACCGATAGTATCAAAAAGATTATAAACAAATATCAGCTCCACTAGTGTCTACCCATTCAGAAACTCTACTTTTAACCATCAAATAATCAGATAATTATAACTATTTGGCCATTATCTGAACACTCAAAAAGCAATAGTCATATAGAAAATTCAACATGCAATACCAAAAAAAAAAAACCCTTAGAGGTCATTACTCAATCTCAAAAAAAAAAAAAAAAAAAAAAAAAAAAAATTACCACAAGATCAACACCATCTTCAGTAAAATGCCAGACAGTTTCAGCTTTGATAACAACAAAAGAGACATGAACAGTGTCACCTTCATATTCAACATTATGTGACAAACACTCTTCTCTATCTATCACAAATCTTATCCCCACAACTTCCCTGCTTATTAACATGGACAACATAACAATCATTAAAAATTTGTTAAATCTTAATGTCCCAGATGCCATTTTTGTTATTATGATTATGTGATCAACTCAAAAACAACATTAATAATATCGAAGGACAAGATTTATAAAGGATCTAGTTTGGAACTAAAAGAGAAGTGGAAGTTGTCGTTTCTAAGTTATGTTTTGATCCGTGTGCATAGGAAAGTACCGTGTACTTTCATTTATTTATTTCTTTAGACCCTTTGGTTTTAAATAAGAGCAATGTGACCCATTTACAAAATCCTCACAAAAAATCTATTCGTTGGCGTGTTATTAGCTGATTGATGCATTTTCAGACAGTTTTTTTCTTCGCTCTTATTAAACTAATCACCCGCTGACATATCAACGAGTGAATGTTTTATGTGAATTTTGTGAGTAGTTCTGGCATTTCTCTTAATCATTTCATCGTTTCAAAATAAATGTTCACTTTTCCATTTTAGTTTGTCTCAAAATAAATGTTTACTTTTTGTTTTAATCTATATAGATTTGTGGATAAGGTTGATATTTAATTAATAGAGAGTATAGTTAGTAGAGATTTCTAAAATATTGTGCAATATGAAAGTGGACATTTAGTTTGGAACGGAGTGGGTACATTATTTGCTATTAGGTTAGGTTCGGTGGAAAGTGTAACAACTCGTACAACATTGGTATATGATATAAGACATATGAGACTTTTATAAGTCTAAAGTGACGAGCTACTAGCCTATCACCATGGTTTTTAGAGGGTGTTTGTTTAGCTTATATAGCTGGCTTATGGCTTATTTGATTTTTGGCTTCTGTCTCATAAGCTCACTTTTGTGCCTTATATTAAATATTTTCGGCTTATATAAGTTTCTTATGTTATAATAAGTTAACATAAGCCCAAAACTAAATAAGCCATAAAGCCGACTATATAAGCATAAACAAACATCCCTTAGTTGAAATTGGAAAATACCTGAGTAATGCATTGATTTTGGCTTTGAAACGACCGTACACAATGTCACTACATTTGCGAGATTCAAACATTGTAGCTTGATCCAAGATATATAAATGATGTTTACTTTAATAGAGTAAATAAAACCAGAAAATGCATAATGCGCTTTTTGTTGTACTGGTATTGAGTACTGACCGAGTTTAGCAAATCCCTCTACACATAGACAAAAGATTGGATACCACAATTTTGAGTAATTCTACAATATGCTCCAAAAGTTAAGGTTTTGATGATTACTTCAAAAACATACATCCAAACACACATCCAATTTGAGTTCGACATAGGCTTCAAGGAATGATGATTGATAATGTACATTGAAGAGGCAAGTTTACAAAAATGAAGAGATCATATCCCATAACTGCAAATACGCCATGAGCCAAAACGGTTTTATTGGTATACACTCGGATCATCATCAAATTGGCTATATAGGTTTTGAGATATCTCTAGCCAGGGAAACAGGAGCATAACATGCTGATAATTCAGGAAAACTCAATGAGTTTTGACCCAAAGTTCCGAGACTTATATGCCCATGAAGTCTAGTAGTATCTATTTCTAGTTGTTTGAGGACTGCATCTACTTTGATCCTTGTTTAACACATTCTTCAGCCCTTGTAAGAGCATCTGTCAGCACATCAATTGTCCAATCCTTCACATCCTCCTGCAAATTACGCACTCAAAAGTTAGTCGGTGTCACAAACCCACAAATATAAATGATACGTTACAAGATATGCAGAAGTCGAACAATGTCAGTTAGATTCTATGTTCATAGTAACCAGTAGATTCAACTTTTACCAAATACATCAGTGCAACATAGAACTCAATTGCTGAACTTCTGTGATCTTCTGGAGTTAAACTAGACAAAATCCTAACGGACTGCGGTTTATCACTTGTGATGGACCACAAGAGGAAATGCAGAAGAGAAAGACAAATATATACTATTCGAATCTAGGGTCTAAGACCAATTTGTAAGATTTTTTTTTTCTTTCTTTCTTTCTTTTTGCAGGGGGTGACGGGGATGAGTAGAGGGTCTAAACTCAAGCCACAGAAACAATCAAAAGCCTATTTGAAGCATACAAGGAACGATTGTGTACACTGTACAGTGTGAAAAGAATAGTAACTATTTCAAGAAAATGTAAAATTGACATTATTCATAGTTACTACGATGATGCCAAAAAAATTCGAATATAGTTATGTAAACAAAAGGATACAGGTCTTACCTAGTTACATGTCAATATTCTATTTCTATCAAGAGATATAAGATTAGATATGATAGTTTGAACTCCTAAGACATCACATTTCAATTTTAGAATATTTTATGAGCACCAAAATATCATGCTTTAAGATAAAAAGCTATCATGAAACTAGGTAGTTACAAATATGTTGGTCTTTTCAATATCAACGGATAAATAAGTAGTTCTTAACTTCTTCCTGTATCTAAATAGATGAAACAAGCATACAAGCGATTATGCAAGTAGGATGTTTCACCTATTAATTAAAGAGCTCAACGAAAGAATGCCTAAAAGGTACTATTTAAAACTGATGAAACTGGCTACAATAGACAAATCTAATTAAATAGGAGTGCATTCTGTCACGAAAATATATATGTATGGAATCTGTTTTCTTTTGTCTTATAATTGTCCTGTTGGCAGTAATTCTATTTTTATGAAATTGTCTCCAATAGTCCCCATTTCATGACCTTTGTTGCTTCTTTCTTCAAAAAATCATACTATTAAAATCAGTCAATTAATAGATCAACTGGTAAACAGAGAAATGGTGTGCAGGCAGGAAAAGGACCAAGTTCTCAACCTCCTCAAGACATGCTAGGCCATGTATCTATGAACATTTTGTTACGTTTTATTATACAAGCACAACAGGGAAGTATACTAACAATTTAAGACCAGGTGTTGCCCGTAAAATAGATTGAAGTTGGATTAACAAAAACACGCAAAATTATCATCAATGAACAATGTCACTTTTAAGACTCTCGCACGAATCAATGAATTGAGACCTAGCGATTAAGGATGGCAACTTGAGGGAAAATCAGGAATCATTGCATGTAAAGGTGATAACAAGAATATGCAAACACCTACAGTGCTTATAAAAGACTCATCATAACAAATAAAACAAAATAAAAAAATTAGACTAAAGAATGGACAAAGAGATATTGGTGATAAGGTTTGAAGGTTCACCATATGTAGTGGCTCCCCGGTTCTAATCCGTGCATTAGGACGAGCAAGCTTAGATTCAAAAGGAGTCCTTGGCCTCACTTCCCGAAATTCTTCCCACTCCTCTCGAGTAAGCATCCTCACTGTGCCTTGACCAGCCGGAGCATTTTGTATCTTCTTCTCTACAGTTTCTTGTGAATGTGCATCATCATACTGCAAGCATAGCATATCAATCGTAAAAAAAATACCTTTCTGATCATAGTGGCTCCAGCTAAAACTTAATGCTTAAGTGTTTAACAGATAAAATAATAAATATGGAACGTTATATTACTAGGCAAAGACTATGAACTTAGTATAAAACCACCATGACATGGTCTGACTGCACTGCTCATAAAGCAAACATCGATGCTCTAGCAGCCAGCTATTGTTTAACATCTCAATCTAAACTATAGGGTAACATAAACAAGGATAAACCTCGCCTACATCTGGTAAAGGGTATGAGATACACTTATTGGCAGATTCATTTCAGCTTCAAATGATGATAAGATATCTTCCAAGTAAAACCTCTAAAGTTATTTTTAGCTAGCTAGGTGTATTTTCTTGAAGAAGTCCGTAAATAAAATTATCCCAAATTGAAAAAAAATAAAATTACGGGCATCTGATCCCATGGTGTCTTTCTATACCCATGTTATCTTAGACAGTTTATTTCAGTACTTTAATTGTCGCAATAACTTTTGAAAAGATTTTAGAATACCATAAGCACAGCCTAGCCCTATGCAAAAGATAATATTCTTCATCTAAATCATTTATAGTTATAACAACCGAGTACTGACATTCCGTGTTCATCTTGTCCACTATAATCCCATCCCATGTCAATTCACGACAAGTGGTCAATACAAGCACTCAGAGACGCTTATGACGTCCAGTGGTTTGGTTTCAAGATTTCTAAAAATTGTAGATACTTACAGTAATCCCGTTAGGTTCCTCTCCCTCTTATATATCTTAAAGAATACGTAAAAGTAAACACAATGACCAAAGCTTTTGAATTATAACGTCACATCATTATTCTAAATCAAAAAGATCAGCAATCATCCATAAAAGCTACTGGAGCCTTGGGGATGAGTTTGTCATCGCCTTCTAAAAGTACGTGGTTATCTGAGCATTTCAAGTCACAGGTAGTCTATTACTAGTAATCTGTAGCTGCAACAAAGCTGATGCTGATCATCTAGGGGTCATTTTACATGTCCGGGTGTTTAGAATTGCTTACTAAAACTGTTTATCTGCTTATTGCGCATTGATAAAGCAGAAAATTAAATCTGAGTGCTTGGACTGAAAGAAGCTGATTATTTGCTTATCTGAGGGTGAAATAAGCAGTTTAAGAGTTGCATATTCAAACTGCTTATCAAACTTTGACGCTTCTCTTTTACCTCTTAAATATTTCTGGGAGTGTTCGTCGAAGCTTATTTTTGGGGGCTTAAGCTTAATATTTAGTAAGCAGCTTATGGCTTATGAAGTTATGATGAATAAACCCATACGCTCTTGTCGAGTGTTTGGATTAGTTGATGATAACAAGGCGAAAGAAAGAGCTTATAAGCGTATCTAAGCCACAAAAAGAAGCTTAACCCCACCCCCTTCTCCTAAATAAGAAGTCCATTCACATATGCTTATAAGCTTGTCTATTTTTCTAAATAACCTAATAATCTCCCAAGATAAGCCAACAAAAACACCCCCTAGATAAGCAAAACTGTCAAACAATCCAAACACCATTTCCTTCACTGCCTTTCGACTTTCATCACAGCTGACTTACGTACAGACTTATAAAGTTATACCACAATCCCAATTCCTAAAACCCCCAAAAATCCTAAACAAAATCCCAATTCCTAATAACCCCAGAAAATAAGCTAACACAAACACCCCCTAAATAACCAAAATTGTCAAACACTGAAACAATTGCTTATCTCATCATTGCATATCATTTCGTTACATCATAAGCAAATCCAAACACCATCTCCTTCACCACATTTCGTCACAGCTAACTTACATGCAAAGTTTTAACACAATCCCAATTCCCAAACACCCCTAAATCCTAAACAAAAATCCCCATTTCCCCACTACAATTTCCACAAACTTAACCACATCATATCTTAAACACAAACACAAACAAATCAACACATTAAAAATCAAACAAAAACCCAATATTCATACCATCATAAGCAGCTTAGCAAAGAGCGCAATCCCTTTGAGATACAACTATCTGCTTATTCTTAAGCCAATAAGCAGTTTGGAGTGTTCGGATATAAACAAACCGCTTCTACTTATATGATTATTCTAGTGCTTAATTGACACTTTAAATCAAACGCTTTGTGCCTACTTGCAATTTTTTACAGCATAAGCCAATCGAAACACTATTTCATAAGCTGCTTATACGCTTCGGCTTATAAGGCGAAAAAATGAACAACACCAAACACCCTATAACTTTAACAACTTCACATTATCACAATCATTTCCACAAACCTAAACCTTAACATATCCATATCACAAATCTTAATAAAAACACAAACAAATCAACACAATAAATTAATGAAAACAAAACATACCATCATAAGAAGCTTAGCAAAAAGAGCAATCCCAACAACAGTAGCAAACATAGGCATACTTGCCGTATCCAACCAAGACAAAGATTCAGGTGTTTCAACAAACAAACGATCCCTTCTTGGATTCCTTCTTTTTCTGTCTTTGTTCATTTCAAGAATCTTTTTCTTGATTGTGTCACTTGGGTTTGTTTTGTTTGTTGATAAAGTATGTATCTTTTTGCATATTGAAAACATTGATCGCACCTTTGATCCTTCCATTGTTGGTGCGAATGACGGGTTGTGTTTTTTTCTTTTCTTAGGATGGTTTATGCCTTTATGGGTGTTTCTTTAAGCTTATATAAGTGGCTTAGGAGGCTTATAAATAAGCTTTAAATTTTTCGGCTTATTTCGACGGTTTGGGGCTTATATAAGTTTATTAATATATTATAAAACTATATAAGCTCATAAGTAATTAGGGATTAAATATACGAAATTAAATAAGTTAATAAGCCGATTAAATATATAAATGTCTAAAATTTCCTCCTACCTCTCTCTAAAATATCCTCCAACCTAACTCCACCCTCTCTCTAAATAGACGGTCGGTTTCGGCCGGCCGTCCGAACCTCTTTTGTACTTTCCCCTTCGTTCAATAAAAGTCATTACTCACATATCTGTCATCTCCCAACTGACGCCGCTCGCTGCCGCCACCGCTGTTCTGCTCAGATCAGTTGCCTTCCGGTCTCCTCTTCTCAGATCTGTTGTGGTCTGTCATCGATGACTTGATGTTGCTTTGGGTTTCGACTTTAGATCTGTTAGGTTTAGGTATGGCTCCTTTAAGGATGCTTAGTTTTATCTTCTTTGTATGTTTTATGTACTTTTGTCAAGCTACACCTTCATATAGTTGTGTCTACCAAAAGCTCACTCTCGTGATTCCACCCACACTTGTATGGTGTTGTTGTAGTCTGTCACAACTATCATTATGTATGTCTTGTTTTGGCTTAACTTGTTACCTTGTATATTTTGCAGGCCCGGATTTGCCTATGGGCCTTAAGGGCGACAGCCCAAGGGCAGCCCAAGAGAGAGGGCATCATTTTACTAGTCTATTTTTTTCCTATACTAGTCTCATTTGTATGGGCTGTTAGGTGTCATGCATCAGTTAGTGATATTTCAATTTTAGTAACTCATAAATTACAAGTAAATAATGAATTTGACTTTTGACTTAATGACTTATTCAAACCAAATATAGAGACGTAGGACTAGGGGATACCGGATATAACGAATCAGTTATTTATTTCATTTATTTTGAACATAACGTCATAACATAACGCATCAGTTATTCATTTATTCACATATTAAGGGTTTCTTTTATTCTCTAATTCTCTTCATCAAACGAGGAGGCAGACGAGGCCATCGAAGTTTCTTAGAAAAAAAATAATAAGAGTCGAATTCGAAATAATCAAGGCATCAAACGAACCAAGCAATCATCTTTTTTTCTCTTCCACAATTTTGATCAGGTGATATTGTTCCATACTTAATTACTTATTACTCTTGCTTTAGTAGATAAATTTACAATCAATATTATCATCATATCATGTTGCGTCGTTCACAACCGTCAGGTGCCCAAAATAGAAAACGAAAAAAAAAATCAACTAGAATCTGAGCGAGCTCTACATGGTTCTATGGATGGGTTTGTAATCAAAACGAAAAAGAATAATAATAGTGTTGCACAAAATAATGACAAGGTTAACGTTAATATAGATAATGAAAATCCTATAAACAATGGAAACCCAAAAAATGATGATGTTAACGCCAATGATGATAAAGAAAATCCTATAAATAGTGATAACCTAGAAAATGATGAGGTTAACGCAAACGATGATAATGAAAATTTAGACGATGATGATGTTAATGTTAGCGAAGATAATGAAAATCCCATTGAAGAAAATAACGAAAGTCTTCAAAATTGTTATGTTGATGGAGTTAATCACAATATTTTTGATGTAAGAGTTTGGGATGGTTTAGATTCAAACTTAAAAAAGTTACTTGTAAGCAAAGGAGTCGTTAGAGAAACTAATATAAATTATCCAAAAGATAAATTTAGTAGACACTTCTCTAATGAACATTATGCACGTAAGTTACGAAATGGCGATTCTTATGATAGAAAATGGTTGATTTACTCAAAAGAGCTTGATAAAGTATTTTGTTTTTGTTGTAAGTTATTTAAAAATGCTAGATCTAGAAGTCAGTTAGCAAGTGAAGGAATAAATGATTGGAAACATCTTAGCAATACTTTAAAGTTCCATGAAAATAGTTCTGAGCATATGATTAATTTGAGAACTATGTCTGAGTTGCGGGTGAGGTTAAGTACAAATCAAACAATTGATAAAGAGTTACAAGAACTTATAAAAAAAAGATACCATTCATTGAAAGGAAGTTTTAATTAGAATAATTGCTCTTGTGAAATGTCTAGCAGAATATGACGTGCCTTTTCGTGGTTCAAATGAAAAACTCTATACAAAATCTAACGGGAACTTTTTAGGCATAATGCAAATGATTGCTGAGTTTGATCCTGTCATGAAAGAACATTTTCGCAGAATTAAAGACAAAGAAACTCACTATCATTATCTAAGTCATAAAATTCAGAATGAGTTAATTGAGATGTTGGCATCCGAGATAAAATCAAAAATAATTATAAAAATAAAAGAGGCAAAATATTATTCTGTAATTCTCGATTGCACTCCCGATGTAAGTCGTCAAGAACAAATGACTTTAATTATTAGATGTGTTGATGTATCAAGCTCTCCTATAAAGGTAGAAGAGTTTTTCTTAGAGTTTTTGATCGTAGAAGATACATCAGGTTTAGGTCTTTTTAATGTGCTACAGGATGTTTTGAAAGATCTTGATTTGGATATTAAATATATTAGAGGACAAGGATACGATAATGGATCTAATATTAAGGGAAAAAATCAAGGTGTTCAAAAAAGATTACTTGATATAAACCCAAGAGCTTTTTATATGCCATGTGGTTGTCATTGTCTTAATTTAGTATTATGTGATATGACAAATTCTTGTGAAAAAGCAAAGCTCTTTTTTGGAACATGTCAAACAATATATACTGTCTTTTCTAGTTCTACAAAACGGTGGAGTCTTTTACAAGAGTATATTGATGAATTAACTTTAAAATCATTATGTGCTACTCGATGGGAAAGTCGTATAGAAAGTGTTAAAGCTATAAAAACTGAACTTTCTCAAATAAAAGAAGCTCTAAACAAGTTAGCTAAAGTAAGTGATGACGCAAAATTATGTAAAGATGCTCTATCATTGGTAAATGGTGAATTTTCAAGTTTTGAATTTGTTCTAAGTTTGGTTATTTGGTATGATATTTTATTTAGAGTTAATTTAGTTAGTAAGAAGTTACAGTCTAAAGATATGCTTATAGATGTTGCAATAAAAAATTTGGATGGACTGATTAGTTATTTTAAAAACTATAGGGAAAGTGGGTTTGAAAATGCTATTTTACAAGCTGAACAAATTGCAGAAACCATTGGAGTTGAACCTGAGTTTCCTATAAAACGTGCTCCTTGTAGGAAAAAACATTTTGATGAGATTCCAAATACTGAAAGAGAACAACAATCTGCTAAAGAGAATTTTAGAACCGATTATTTTCTTGTTTTAGTTGATATGGCTCTTACACAATTAAATAGCAGATTTGAGCAAATGAAACATTTTGAAAATATATTTGGTTTCATGTTTAATGCGTCAAAATTGGCTTATTTAGACGATAAAAGCTTGAAAGAATGTTGTTCGAATCTTGAATCTGCTTTGACAAATGAAAAAGATTGTGATATTGATGGGAATGATTTGTTTATGGAGTTACAAATTTTGCCAGACATGTTGCCTAATGGAACATACGAGGGAGAAATACCTTGGACATCCATTCAGATTATGGAGTTTACGAAGAAAATGGATATGTTTCTAAATGTTTTACTTGCATACAAGATATTGTTAACCGTTCCGGTCACGGTAGCGTCCGCAGAAAGAAGCTTTTCAAAATTAAAGATATTGAAGTCTTATCTGCATAGTACAATGAGTCAAGAGAGGCTGAACGGATTAGCTATTGAAAGTAAATTTTTAGCAGATGTCGACTATGATAAGATAATTGATGTTTTTGCTGCAAGAAACGCACGAAGACATCATTTTAGGTGATCTTGTTATTCGGAATTTATCTTCCCATTTTGTAACATTTTATTTAATGAATAAAAATCGGCGTGGGGTTGAGCCGCCTGGCTTGACCAGGTTCCAAACCCCTAAAAGAAAATGTGTTATTTGTTTACAAGGGGCATATTTCACTCGGCTTGCCCAGGGCATCCGAAATCTCAGGACCGGCCCTGATATTTTGTTTGGCAAGTCGGTTTCGATTTTGCCCATTATGTTCGATGTAACTTGTGTTCAAATTACCTCCATTTCACCATTTGTGAGGAGTGAAATGAAATCTCTATTCAAATATATATATATATATATATATATATATATATATATATATATATATATATATATATATATATATATATATATATATATATATATATATATATATATATATATATATAAGCTTAAAGGGCTAAAGGGCTAATGACATATTTTGTTGTTTTATGTAGCAAACTTTTTTTTCCCCTTATGTAGCAATCTTTTCAAATTTAGTCTATTTCGTGTATTTTCTGATTATTTTACCTTTACTTTTTTCAAATTTAAAAAGGTAAAATGATCATTTTACATGGCTGAATAGTCACAAAATACACATAATATACGAAATTTGAAAGAATTGTGTTTTATTAAGAAAAAAAATTGGCCACGTAAAACAACAAAAAGTGTCAACTTGAATACATTTACAAGCCACTAGCCCAAGCTTAAACAATCAAAGGCTTTCTTTTTCATTTACTTGTTTTACCAATTCTTTTTATTAAGTACTCCGTATTTTAAGATGCAAAGATCTCGATTTTATCAATTTTTATTTTCAGTAATATCTTTTTATTTAATCATAAACAAACAATTTTCTTGTAATTTTCTGAATTATTTTTTTTTTCATACAATTAGCTCAAATTCAAACATTACTTTAGTGTGACGAATAGCCGGAATTTATAATTTTTTTATTTTTATGCAAATTAGTTTATGAATAGGTTATTATTGTAAAATTATATAGGATATTAAATTCAAATTCACATATTTCAAGCTTTTACATGTTGTAGGTTATTTTTAAGTGTGTTTAAGTTATTAAATTAAATATATTTACTCATTCATATAAGCTCATTTTTAAAAGAAGGGTGTTTCGTATTGTTTACGAGGCATGAAGAACCCCGTGCTACGCACAGGCTTCGAATCTAATTGTTAATCGCGTATTCTTTCTGTGTATTGGCGAGTGTATGCTTAATTATTGTTTAGTATGTTGTATGAAACGTTTTGACTTTCTTGTATAAAATTTTAAAAATGTTTGATGTTGTTTTGGTTTTGTGGTGTTGTATTTTATAAATGGGCTTTTGGTTATTAAGTTGTGATGGTTTTGTTTCTTTTGGCCTATTACTTATTTGCATGATAAAAAAATGGTTTTGTTTCTTTTGGTCTATTACTTAGCCCTATAGTACTTGTCCATTAGATGATTTTTGCATGGTAATATGAAGCACATGGGGTCTATCTAATTGGTCATAGTTTAATGTGTGTTATATAATTTATTTATTAAGTTTGTAAGTTAAAGTTTGTATAATAATGTATAGATAATAATGCCACATAAATTATATAAAAATCGTTATAAACCTTTTTAGCTTCATCTCATTTTATTATACAACTAATTTCATTGAAAATTAACATTGTAGTCTAACAAATATTAATAAATTTTATCAATAAACTCAATTCTAAATGGCTAACTAAATGAATATTAATTAACACACTATTAATAATTCCTAAAATTTTTAGACTCCACTATTATATCTTAAACTTAATTTTTTTAATTTACAAATGGGTTTGAACAAAAATTATGTACTTTTTCTTTTATATTCATTATTCAAGTTGCATGTTTACATAAACTAATCACGCTAAAAAGTATAATTTAACCATTTAAATGTTGCTTTACATACATGCCCGTGCACATTTTCTTGAATCAATTCGCACATGTGAGCTACATCAATAGAAAACACACATAAATTACTTGTATATGAAAATGCATTAACATAATACATACATACATATATATATATATATATATATATATATATATATATATATATATATATATATATATATATATATATATATATATATATATATATATATATATATATATATTGCATTAGGTTAAATTATCAATTATTCTTGCAACCTTTTCAACTTTATCTCAATCAATAACCGACTTTTAATTCTATACTAATTACTTAATATCATGTGATAAATTCCGGCAAGCCTTGCACTTCCATCTCAATGTTATATATACGTCACATTAAATGCACCAGTTTTGTTTTTCGATAAAAGTTTTAACTTTTGCTTATATTTAAAACTCAACTTTTTTATTTGATATTATAATTTACAAACAACTTTAAGTCAAAATTATATATTTTTTCCTTTCTATTCATTACTCTATGTGATATTTTTAATATGTCGTATTTTGCTATTATCACAAACTCATTTAATGGGCGTAAATATTAGTTTATCACTAATGATTCTACATATAGAAAAAGAAAACACTTTCGATGTGCGGACCTTCTTCTTTTCAATAATAATTCAATTGCACAAAATAAATTCATTTTTATATTTCTCAAAGAGCATTAGAAAGCAACTACTTACATAAACTAATCACGCTAAAAAGTATCATTTAACCATATAAATGTTGCTTTACATACATGCTAGTGCACATTTTCTTGAATCAATTCGCACATGTGAGCTACATCAATAGAAAACGCACATAAATTACTTGTATATGAAAATGCATTAACATAATACATATATCTATATATATGCTTATCTATAACAATCACCTAAATATGTAAGAAACAAAGAAAATAGTTGGTATCCCAATCTTTGGTTCCATTTATCTGAGCATGCATGATCTTGTATAATTTTCATGGTACCTACGTATGATAACTAAATTAAGAAAAAAAGAAGACCAACTTAATTACAAAGATCTAAAAGATATGTGAATCATCTCCAAAATGTTGCAAAAGAGAATTTACATACCACTACCAACAATCAAAGATCTAAAAGATGTGTGAATCATCTTCAAATGTACATACTAAATGTGATTTTGGCCGGTTTATATAGACAAGAATTAGGTTAAATCATTAATTCTTTTCTTGCAACCTTTCGCAACTCTTGCACTTCATTTAACCGACTTTTAATTCTATACTAAATGCCTAGTGATCAATTCGGGCAACCCTTGCACTTCATCTCCTTTCATGATTTTATAGTTATTATGAGGCTGCATTGAATTTCGAGCATTAGCTATCTTGTACTCTATGCAATCTTGACGCATACACAATAAATTAGAAGGCCTAATCTTATAGTATTATAGATAGATTTCTTGTCTTTGTTAGGTACTAATGAAAATAATGTCTCAATTTCCTTGTCTTCTTTCTTAGGTACTAATGAAAATAATGTCTCAATTTCCTTGTCTTCTTTGTAAAATATGTAATATTATTTTAATTTTGGATAGAGATATTGCAATAAGTAGGTCTTTATCTATTTTTAATATTGTTAAGATTGCGTTTAGACGAAAGAAAGTACCTCTTAGTTCATAAAATGTTTTGTGCATTTCAACAAAAATTAAAATTGCTTTCAAATTAATTTTCTCTAAAAGATTATGTACAAAACAAAAAATCTGTTAAGGAAAACTACGACCCCACAATTTTTGACAATCTAGTGGTAAGAGCCACCATAAGCTTAACAAGCCTTCATTGCGTGAATGCTCCTATGACTTTTAAAATAATTAGATTAGTAGAAGTGGTATGGATAAAACAAAATTGCTTTTATTTACTTGCAAGCATAAAATACTTTCATAATATGTTTTTATTATATTATGCTAAGTTTGACTTATAAAATTTATTTGATTTACACTATATTATCATAATATGTTAAGATAAATTATATACATCCATTTACATAATAATAAATGTGTTATGCTATTTAAGATAAATTTCTTTAATTTAATATTATTTGGTTTTAGCTAAGATAATTTTTACAATTAAGTTTATAAAAGAAAAATTAGCATTGGTTCTTTTTTTAAAGTTTTGAGTTTAATTGTAAATGGAATAGCATGATGTTATTTCACATTTAAGTCTGAATATTTTAAAAGAAATTTTGTGGTACTTTTGTATTTTTAGTTTTTTTCTTAAAGAGTTTCTTTACAAATTTTGGTTCATAGACTTTACCCACATTATTCAACAGACAATCTGGGTAGCTTAAAATTTTACTAGGGTGGTAAAATTAAACAATCTAATTAATTCACACTTTATATCCATTGAGTCTCAAAATATGTTTTATTATCTTAATCTTAGATATAGTTTATAAAAGTTTGAACTTTATAAGTATAGTAAATTTACATAATTACCTTCAAAACTAATTTATAAATGAAAGATGATATTCACAAAATGATGTGTTATGCATTTATAGGAAGATATGGATTTAAAAGATGTGTTATGCATTTATAAGAAGATATGGATTTAAAAGGAAACAAAACAAAAAAATGATTAAAGTAATTTTTGTTGGTCACAAGTCATTTTGTGAAAGTTTTTTTAGAAAAATTTGTGATGTAACATTTTCCTTTATATTATTTAGTCATTAGTAAAGAAGTACTATATTATATTTCATTTTGTAAAAAAGTCCTTACTTTAATATTTCTAAGATGATACTTATTTTATCATTTTTATTCTATTATATTTTATCTTTTTTTATATGAAATAGTTCGCATTACTATTCTTTGATATTATTTGAACCTAAATTCTCAACATTTGTAAAGTTATTAGCAAGAAAAACGTATTATCGAACATATGTATGAGCCGATTAAACCTATGAAAATTGATAAATCAATCAGATAGGATTTAACAATCTTCATACTTTGAGCCTAATTTGTATCGATATTGAATCGATATAATATTGACATGTTGGACGACTAGCGCTTAATATTAACTGTTAAAAAACAAGTATATATAGAACTAATAAGAGCTTGACATTTTGAAAATCAAGAGGTTTGAGTTCAAGCTTTTTATAGAGATAAAATTGAAATTGGTATGCTTGAGAATGTGTTAACTGTGTGTTTAAATTTACCGTTAAAATTAAAATCTTTGATATTGCGGAAATAAATAGGCCATTTAGTTAAACAAAGAAATATGATTTTTTTTTTTAAATTTAACGTCATGTGAATTTTTTATTTAACGTCATATGTTTTGAAAATATATTGTGATTCTTGTCATTCCCATCTTTATTATTTTTGCTAACAGCAACTCAATGGGTGTTGTTTAAGCTTACATTAAATAACAATGTTTCCAAATATGAACTCACTTGATTATGAAATCATTTATTTTATAACGTCATGTGAATACATGATTTATTAAAACTCACTTACCTTAATTATATGTTTTGAAATCATTTATTTATAGAAATTATGAGTTTATATTTGGAAACATAGTTATTTAAAGTAAGCTTAAACGGGTTGTTGTTAGCAAAATCTTTATACAAACATATTTATTATTCTTAACTAGAAATAACTATCTCAACTATTCTTCAAAACAAAGCAGGAAACTAGATCAAATAAATTATATGTGCATCAAAGAAAAGAGAGTGAATAACTACCAACCAAACATCACAAGCAAATGGTACCACATGTCCACATGAATTAGAACAATAACGAGATGGATATTGATTTAGATCATGCACTAAGTTACATAAGGAATTCAAACATTTTTTACTACCTTTTAATTATTCGAAACCTCGTAACAACATCATAGAGAAAGAGTATACTTGTTTGGCAGTTCCGTAGAGGATGCCCGCTTCCAATTAAACCTCTTAAGCCACACATAGTTATGTTGCTCAAATAAGTAGAATCCATCATCTCTAACCTCATATCTACATGTATTGTGATCGAGCTTACCTTGCCTGCAATGTATAGCAATGGTAGTATTAAACACATCAAATACTTGCTCATAATTCGGTCGCCAAAAATGACAAAAATAAAGAGTGGCCCCCAAAACATGTTGGCAAAATGACCAATCATAATCAACTTTTGAAGAATTAAGCACATGATATCCCAAATCATCGTCTTTTGATTGACAACGAAGAGTTACATCTTCATTAACAATGGTTGATTTAATGTATACAGTATACCCTGTTACAAATTATGAACAAGCATTGGAAGAATTAAAACAACTCAACACCAGAAGAATGAAAACAATGAAAAATAAGCTTTTCATTATATAAATTTAACTCAAAGTTTTGAAGGTAAAAACAAGCACATGTACGTATATATATCATTGGACATGCAATGTTAATGTCGTAGGTTTAATTAATATTCACCTATTATGATATTATATTTCATTTGACATGCATTATATAGTAGTATCATATTACACAATATTAACACAATATAATTCATGATTTCATAGTTTTTAGTTACATATAATTATGAAAGTTTTTAGATAACTATATGTAATTTCATAGCTTTTATTACATATAGTATGATAAATATCCACACATCATAATTACTAAGTATTCTTTTTAAATTATTTACACCACATTGAATTATAAAAATAACTTACGTCATGTTAAAATATGAACTTACAAATTGATGAGGTGAAAAATGAACCACTTTTAGGGGGTCATTTTAAGCCCGGAATTGAATTTATTTGATCAAATATTACCCTAAATCGTTCATTTTGTGATTTTAGGTACTTTGAGAGTGAATTCTGGAAAAGGAAGCAATTCGGACGTTTTTGGAGCATAAAAGTGAAGAAAACGCCAAAGACTTAATTTTCCATGCTGAGAACAGTACCTGACGGCGTCAAGAGGAAGACCCTGACGGCGTCAAGAGTAAATTCCATGACGACCCAGTGCAAACATGACGGCGTCACAACAAGGGCGTCAAGAGTTAATTTGGTGACGGCCTGCATAAGGAGAATACATGACGGCGTCAGACCCAGATCTAGGCAGTCCGAGGAACTATTTGGCGGCGAAATGACGGCGTCATACATTTGTTCTTGACGCCGTCACCTATCAAACTCTATATATAGTTTTCTATTTTTCATTCATAAAGAGGAGGAACTTGTGTGGAGAAACTAGGGCCGAACTTTGTAAACCCTAGCTCATATTTTACAGTACTTTCAAGGGTTTTCACCCCTTGAATCCTTTCATGTGCTATTGAGATAAGTCTTCTCTTAATTCAATCAATATGTCTATGTGTTGGTTGTTTATATCTTGTGCTTGTCTTGATTTCAACATGCTAGGCTAGATCTATCTTGTGTTTGCTTGGATCTAATGAAACCTAGATGTTAATTATGTGTTGATTACTTGTTTATGGTTGTAATGGATGAATGATTTCAATGTTAGGCTTAAGAAAACTGGCAGATCTCCATTGTGTAACATGCTTGAACGTCTTAGGAAACATGACCCGATGTGTACTAGGTTTTATTGGTTGTATTTAATGCATGAGTAAATTCTAGTGATCCCATGTTAGGAGCTTCTTAGCCGGCTCGACATAGGAGTGAAGTAGGCGCTCATAGGATTGGGGAAGTAAGTACGCCACCCCATGAATGGTATTAAGGAATACAATCCGTCATCCACGCAACTATAACAAGTAATTAACGTGTAAAAGATATCTAGGGAGTAGTAAAATCTAAGTAAACACATTTCTCCCACATATTGCTCACAACTTTAGTTTAATATAGTTTATTTTCATTTTTAGTATTTTATTTTGATTGCATCTTTAGTATTGGGTTAGTTGACTAGCAACTAATTCCGCAAAAACTCCTTAAAAACCCGAGATTTTTACTTGCTTTCTAAAAAATTTAAAAATATAAAAAGAATCATCCCTCATCTCTAGACCTAGTCTTTATGTTTTCTAATCCTAGCGACACTATTCCTAGCTGAACGATCAATCCCCCGGTACTTGTCATTATACTATACTACATCGATCAGGTACACTGCCTGGTGGGGGTTGTAAGCTTCTCGAGATCTCTTGAGAGGTAAAGCCTGGTGCAATCCCTACGCATCACAAATATACATATTCGAAATGGCGTATTAAAATGTTGTGAGCGTACCTATGAAGTTTTGCGGTCTAGTGTTAATTTTGTTAAAAAAAATTAATTTTTCGGTTTTTCCTAAATGTGTTGGTTTAAAAAAATGCATTTTTAGTCTTTCTTATTACTGTATTTTTTAAATGAATCTGATCATTTTTTTGTCATGGTTTCGTCCCTGATTATATTGAAGGTATCAATTTGAAACACAATGTAATAATCTCGTTTGATATCATACGGTAACTAATGTCGACAAGTACTAAAAGATGTCACTTATACACACTTTAAACCACTATTTTATATTGTAAAGTATGAGGTGAGATCAATAGAACTTATATTTGTCCTAGAACAATCAATCATATATCCATTCATTTTTTCTTTATTTAAATTAATAAAAAAATCATTTTTCATTTTTTTAAAACAACATATCTTGCAAATGGTAAATCTTCAAGCTACAAAAAATACACCATCGCGACGAGAATTAAATTATATTTCTATAGATATGCATTGTTATATACTTTCAACGAACTTTTTTTTTTTTAATTTCCGCCCAGAAAAATCACATGTAATTCGTAAAAATCAAATATGATTTGATTTTTACAAATCACATATAATTTTTACGAATCACATATGATTTTTACAAATCACATGTGATTTGTAAAAATCACATATGATATTATTTTTGTTAGGTCACCATTTAGTAAACACAAGTATAAGAATGAGATAGATATAAGGAGTTGGGTGATTATATGAATAAAAGAAATGTAAGTGCAAGAGTTTCCTTAAGAAATCAAATAATCAACCAAGTATTACATGAGACTAAGGCATCTATTTATAGGGAAGGAGCTAGGGCAACACTCCCTCTCCTTCCACTATCATTTCGTGTGGGCTTCTAAGCCCATGGACTAAAATGCCTTAAGTCTAGTAAACATGTTACATAACATAAATGTAAGTAAATAGTAACTTAAGCAACCTATTATTACAAATGACCGAGACTTGATAAAATAGTGAAAACTATGATCCCAACAATCTCCCCCTAAGGGTCGGTCATCACGGTTGCATGACGTCTTCATCTTTGTCATTGACTTGTGACATGTAAAACTCTAGACGTCTTCAAAAATGATTTGAATGATAATGGATGTACTCTTTGT
Source organism: Artemisia argyi (assembly GCA_030686995.1). Lineage (NCBI taxonomy): Eukaryota > Viridiplantae > Streptophyta > Magnoliopsida > Asterales > Asteraceae > Artemisia > Artemisia argyi. The sequence continues at coordinate 213,910,945 of CM060701.1, forward strand.
TCTTTGGTGATGATGCAGTGATTGTGTTATGAAGTAATCTGCCGTTCGTCACTCCTACGTCTGTGGTGGTTATCCGCCATTCCAACATACTTACACATCTTTGGACTTAGACTTTCACGAACAAGAAGTTCCTTTTCATACATTGAGATCTTTGTCTTTATTCTTTGTAGATTCTTCTTATTGGCGTAGAATCTTTCTTGGGACTTTGTGTTGCTAAGATCTTTGGGGGAGCTTTCTTTGACTTCAAGATGTATGTATGAGCATGTTGGAATCTACCATCATGGAAGTGAAGTACCTGCGAGTAAACAGTTAGCAATAAATAACCGGTACTTACAGATAAGGAATTAGAGCTCATCAACAACATATTGTGAAGACTCATTCTAATCCTTATCCAGGCCGTTCCCATATCAGATACTCCCGAAGGAGCTTACGAGACCTACTAGGTAGCTCAATGACTGGGTGAGTCGCTGGGGATCACTCCACGACTGTAGACCGTAATGGAACCACCGCAAACACTAAGCGTAACCCTTGTGGGGTTACCGAAATGACCTGCTGTCAGGGCTGTTTGATGTTGACCCTGGCAGGATTTCCGTTCAATCATTGAGAAATACATAAGTAATCCTCTCATAAACGTTCTCGGCAGATTGCTAAGATCTGCGAAGGACTCGATAGTTTACAACTGATGCCCATTGATGTAGAACACCAGTTGTAGAAATACTAAGTGTTCCTAAGAGATCTTTGATGTATCTCAAGGCTCTAGACTCTATAAGTGCACACCTAGGTTTCCTATGCGGAGACTAGGGAGGGGTCTCCTGCTTCAATATCAACCGTCTCTAAGAGATAGGTCGATAGATTACGCTGGTTCCCTGTGAGAATGAAACAAGTCCTTTTAAGAGAACTTGAGTGGTTAAGAAGGTTTAGTGCATTGCGTCACTGGGTCCATGACGACTTAATCTTCAATACCGGTGTTGTCTTTTGCAACAGCCAGTAGCATACGTATTGAACCCGGTGTCTGCCCTAAGGTTGAATATATGGAGGGCTATTTCTTTTCACCCTTTTCTTTACTTTTCTTTTTAATTCTTCAACTCCTTCTTTCCCTTTCATTCATTTCTCCTTTTTTTGTATCATACCTAAGGACTTCTAATTCTAACTATGGAAGATGTCCTTGGGTAGATCCCTCCGGCTCTGGCGGATCATAGGACGAATATTCCTATCTTAAACACCTTATAACTTCGACAGTAGCCAAGAAACCTTTGATTGAAAATCTCTCAAAGTGTTTGTGATAATCAAATATTTTGGTTAACACTTTGAGAGTTTTGTGTACACTTTTGAAGGGCTCCCCCTGCACATGTGCTCATAAGTGTTTAATAAATTTGCACATGCGGGAGGAGCAATCATTTAGAATTGATCCACTTTCCGTGAACAAGACCGATTCGAGACACGCTTACATCACTAGTTAAACTATCTTGAAGTTTTTACCCGGCCTGATCAAGTTCACAGAAAGTTTCTCGAGACGGTACATTTCTACTAAGACATATCCTTTTCGAGACACGCTTACGTGGTTAGTTAAAGAGATGCATTGTCAGCTTTTAGGTGACAACTAGCTCTAGTAACTAACTTGATGTTATTACCCGTCGAGGATAAGTCCTTTCGATATTACTAACTTTAATTGTCTCGTCAATTCCTGGGTCAATACTGAGTCTAGCTCGCACATGATACAACTTTTAAGCTTTGACTTCGTATTTTTTAATCACTATTTCATTTTCTCCCCCTCAAAAATAGCATATAAAATGGTGTTTTTGACAAACATTAAGATTAAAATATGCCTTTTAAGTCTTACAGGGAGATTCACCAAGAACTTATGATTTAGAGAAAAGTATTTTGTTTTGACAAGTGCTCCCCCTCAACAAGTGATTAGGTCTTATTGAGGTGAAATACTTGTCCTTTTTAGCAGAATTATGAAAAATCATAAATGTTTGATTAATTCTACTCAAAAGTAAGAAGCCTTCGCTCATTATGTTTAGGATTGAGGCACTGATACGTACCTCAGGGTCCTTTCTTTACAAGTGCGGGTTGTACACTGTTATGTGTGTACAAGCCATTATGAAAAATAATTCAATCAAATGAAATAACCAAATGTACCAAGTTAATCTTCGTCAGGAAGTGGAGCATCAAAGTCAGTGAACTTGGGTTCAGGTCTGACGAAGTTTCTGATAGGAAATGATGGTCTGACACCGATATAGCTTTCCAGTCGTCAGATCTGTTCCCGTCGAAATAACCTTTCTTCAATCTTTAAGACAAAGTTACGAACTTGTCTTCTTGTGCTGGATTTCCATCTCGGTTGTTCCCCCTTAGCTATCTTTCGGCGATCATCATTCAACCTTTTGACCAGCCCATCATGAACAGATTTGAGTGTAACATCACAGAATTTGTGTACCTCATCGAACCTCACGAAACTTTGTAGATTTTTGCTGTTGATGTAGGTGAAACCAAAAGGATCTTGGTTGAGAGTAAACTGTGACGTTTGATAGATTCCATCAAATGTGAATTGCGTCTTTGTCAAATTGATCTTCTGTTGGTAACTTTCCACTCCAAGCTGAAGATCTTCCACTCTTTCTTGAACTATCAATCGTCGGATGTAAAGAAGTAGCGATGCCATAAAGTTGTACTGTACATCTCTATCGAATCCACGCATTCTTCCTTGAACCTTTTTGAGATACATATCTTCGATGTCATTGAGATTAAGGTCTGGAAAGTCTGCTTCGGAGAACTTGTACTTCTTTTCATCTTGTCGTTTAACAACAATTTCACGCATGAATATGTAGTTAAACCGTTGCGACTCTTGAATCTCCAAGATGGCGATGATCTTAGATTTTTGCTTCACATTTTCCAATGATTTCTCTTCTAATCTGCTAGTATAACCGAGACGACGACGTTCTGGCCAGTGTTGAATGCCATGTAGAGCATCTCTGTCGTAAGCTACGATGGAGCTGCTGAAAACACGAGTAGTTTCTTCAATGGCAGGAATTTCGTATCTGGCGGCAGGTACTGAGATTGTGAGTGAGGAAGCATATTTCTTCTTGGGTTTCTCTTGGGTGAGTTTGATGTTATGAAGATCTTTGTTGAAGAAGTAGCTGTAGGGTAACTTGGGTTTATCTGGAAACCCTGTCAATGGTAATGGATTTGTCCAGTCAGTGAAGTAAGGCTTTTCATGGTTCTTGGAACTGAGGTCGATATTCATTTCAGGATTTAGCCAGTCAAACTCGGCAGACATTGCACTGGCTATATTCTGCAAATGAAATTCGTATTCCACTTTGTTTCCAGATCTTTTCTTGAGGAATTCTTGTGCATCCCTATTGATTCTTCTGAGCTCCGTCTTTGTAAGTTTGTTGATCTAAAGATCCTTCATTATGACTTGGGTAAACTGTAGAGTGTTACCGGGAAGGGGTTCTTCATCTTCGAGAGGAGGTTGAGCTTGAACCATTTCTGTCAACCAGTCATTTTGAGGAGTATCATCATTGTCGAGCCATGAATGACGTCTTTTCTTCTTAGATTTCTTAGACTCGGATGTAACATCTTTGTCTTTAGCTTTGGATGGTGACGATGGTCCAGCATGAGAATCAGGAATAGGTGAAGCACGGTAATCGGTGTCAGGTTGACCCTGGAAGTCATCAGTATGTTCCATGAAAGTTTCTTCCTCTTCAGTTTGACCTTGACCAGTAGCTGAGGGGTGTTGTTGATTACCAGGAGGAGTGGAGTCCTTTTGTGGTTGTAGAGAGGATGAAGGACCTGTTCCAGACTTAGGTTTCTTACCTTTAGAGTTTGGGTCAGGATCGTCATCTTTTCTTGTCCTTTTCAGGGTTCCAGCTGCATCTTTGCATTACTCTTTGGATATGTAAGCCACCATAGCATCATAAAGTGCTTTTTCTTCAGCAGTCTGTGTGGTTTTGGAGGCAATGTTGTCGAAGAGTTTGGCAAGCATGTCATTGAAGGATAATTCAGGGACGGTTGGAGCAACAGTAGAAGGTTTTGCAGTGTGAAGTATGAATGGTGTAGTTGACAACATTTTTCTCGTAACACTTCTGATTCTGTGATCCAAGTTGTCATTGATTGGTTCAAGAAGGTTTGCTACTTCAGGAGTGATCATATCAACCAGATTTTCAGTGAGAAAATCATGTGTTGCAGTCCTGATAAATCCTGTGTAATCAGAGTTCAAGAACATATCGATCAGCTGCTTTGACTCCTGGAAGTCCTCAACTTGTTTGGTAAGACTTGTAACCATGTTGGTGAGTTTGTTGACTTGCTCCTGAAGATCAACTGGTTGTTTCGGTTCATTGATTGAATGCTGTTTTGATGCGGTTTCTGAAGGTGTGGGAGATGAATGCTCAGGTGATGATTCGGACGACGACTTGTTGTGAGAGTTTGAAGAAGAAGCGGGAGGAGTCGGATCCTTTGGTGGAGAGTCTTGAGGAGGTGGAGGTTTTGCTAAGGAAGTCTGCTGAGAAGATGACTTAAGAAATATGTTGGTGTCGAACGCGTTCTTTTCTTCGTTTTCTTTTCTACGACGTTCCTCTGCTTCTCGTGCAAGAAACTCTAGAGTAATGAGGTATTCATGTTCCTGATCCGTAGCTATGTTCTCTTGTCCGCCAACATTCTCTTCTATATTAGCAGTCTCTGTCATATTGACATCTCCTGTTTTGTCTGTATCTTTAAGGGTGTCATCAGGCTGTGGAGCTGATTCTAACGTTGTGGACACAACGGGAGGAATCATGCTGCTTGTAGCTCCTTCATGTTCCGACTGATCGATAGGTGGTGGTGTTGGAGGTTGAGACATAAGTCGGCTTTCGAGACTTGCTTTCCTTTGTTCTATGCGAAGTCGCTTTTCTTCAGCTCGTGTGTCGACAACTATACTTTTAAGTTTGCGTTTATCGACCAAAGGTTCAACGATTGGTTCGTCTTCATCATCATTAGGCTCATTAATAGAGATCCCTTTTCTTTTCCTTGTCTCCTCTTCATAAGTTTCAAGACTTTGTTGTATGGTGATCTCAGTTGCAGGGAATCTTTCTTCAGGTGCTCTTACTCTTAGTTCATAATCTAGTTCTTCTTCTTCAGATTCCGTGTCGAACTCGGATTCGGTGTCAGAAGGTGGAGGTGTAGGTTCATCACGAAGAGTGTACTTTGGAGTTACCTTCTGTTTTGGCTTGGTTGCAGGTTTGGGTTTGGATGTAGGTTTAGGTTTGGTGGAAGTCTTGGGTTTTGACTTAGGAGCAGCCTTAGATCTAGTATGAGGTGAGCCAGTGGTGCTTGTAGTACTCCCAGACTTTACACCGCCTTGGCTACGAGTCTGAATAGTAGCTTCTTCCTGTACCCCTTTGTAAGCATTATCATACAGCTTGTAGTTCAGACTTTTCTTGATTTTATCATCAAGAAGGTATTCGGGAAGCCTCATTCCTTTGATCTTGGTAGAGGAAGTGGTCGTCTTGATGAATGAGGTGGTGAAATCTTCCTCGAAGAGGTGTTTCGGCTCATTAGGATCAGTCATCCTATTGATGAATTCTGGAGTGTCTTTGCAGAGATGTTTTATGAGAAGCTTGGTGAATCTTGTGAATGGTATCATAGTCTTCACATGTTCGGTTTGAATACTGTGGACTATATCATTCATGATAGGAACTGCAAAGTCAATGGGTATCAGAGTCACCATTCCCCAGAATGTTTGCAAATGTTCAAGCCTAGGATGTTCATGACCACTTTTTCTTCCTGATATCGATCTTACAACCAACAGACATAATGTTCTCCAAGGCTGAGGGATATTCTTGGCATTGAATCGGGAAAGCTTGACTAGCGGTACGTCATCATCAACCTCATATCCTAACTCAATGAAGAAATCAAGAAGATCCAGTTAAGGTAGTATAGGAGCAAATTCGTTGTCAGTTTGAGGCAGGAGAAGGGCTGTACGAAGAAAGTCGTGATCTACAGTGTAGACTTGGCGATCCAATGTAACAGTAAAAGATTCATCATCCAAGTTAGCCTTAGCCGTAAGCCAGAACTGATGAAGGTAGAACAGAGGAACTGAAGTAGAACAGATGAGCAGATGTTTGCATGGATGTGCAAGTAGAATATATTTGACAATCATGCACGAGTTCTCAGTAATTTTCAATTTGTCGAAATCAACTCGTGGATTGTTGTTGCCAATCGTGACATTGTAGTTATCGGGAGTGATGTCATCCATGGTGAGTAGTGGTTGACTTTGTTTAGTGATGTTCTCGTTGTGTTCAGCCATGTTAATCTGAAAAGCATCATCATAAACCAAACATCCAAATTTGTTACTTGTTAGCAATGATTTGAGTTTGTTTTGTAGATAAATACTTGAATCAGTTAAGCACGAATGAAAAACTTAGTAGTGTGTGATGTGATGAATTATGAACATATATATGGCATTGATCATTTAGAACCACAAAATCAATCATACAATGCAAGGTCTTATATCTAAGCACAATTGATATCCACTATTCATTGTTACATCACATTATACAACAACTAAGAATCATAACAAAGTCATATGTATTCAAAATGACAAGGCCACTATGAGATTTCGAAAAACAATATAAAACACTCTTATCGCAAACATGTATTAAGAAAGAATCTCGAAAATGTTACTAAGTATGTTTTCGATAAATATTTTATCGAGAATATGCTTATTAGTAAGATTTTCGAGATCATTCCTTATACATGATTGCGAAAGATTTCATGTTTTCGAAAAAATCAATACTCGATAAACCTTTTCGCAATCATACTTTGACCTAGTGTTTTCGAAATCTATGTTCAAAGAGCATTTTCGAAATTAATATTTTCGAAAAAACTGAGTTTTGAACAAAAATTATTGAAACCATGAGTCAGAGAATAATTTCGAAAGGTTTTACAAAGATTGCGAAAAAATTGAGTTCTCGAAAAAATTCTTATACAAGAATCCTTCGAATTTGAAATCTATCGTACGTTTCTTTTGCGATAATATGATCCAATGATTCAGGCCTGTCATAAAGATTGATAAACACCAATTAGACATTACCAATATGCACGTTGACTAAGATCTCGATAATTATCAAGAACAAGTTTTCGAAAATATTACAATTTTGAGTCTAATGAGTATCGATGATACAAGCATATCACAAACAAGTGTAAAAGGCTCATTATGACAGCATACAACTCATATAGATTCAGATAGATAGAAACTCATTATGAACGAAGCATACAAGTATATCGAGAACCAAGCACCAATGGTGTAGATCAACAGAATTAATCTAACTTGTATACTTGTGACCATAGAAACATATCCCACCAATAAAACAAAGCAAGCAAACACAGAATCAAAAAATCTCAAATCGAACCAAAACCTAGTTTTCGTGAATCAAGCAAACATGAGTGGGAGTAAGATAAAATGATATTGTTAGTTTAGTCACAATAAATGTAACAAAACCCTATCAAGAAATCAGATACCAAACCATGATTTTGCAGATTTCGAAATCGCAAAGCCTAGATATCTAAATCGGTTTTTTCAAGAAATTTAGCCATTGGATTTACAATTAAACGAAAACCTATGTTTGTAATACCCTAAAGATCACTAAGGAACTTACAGATTGAAGATCTCTAAAGTGGATTGCTCGTTTGAATATGGTTCGTAGATCTCGAAAGGGGTTTAGATATTGTGATGTTTTGAAAAAGAACGGTTTGTTTGTTTTTGTTATTATGAAACTTTTGAATTTTAGTCACTTTTGGTCCCTAAACTTTTGATATACTTTTTTTTTGAGTCCTAAAGTTAAATGGCAAACATGTGCAACATAAAGATATACTCCTAACTACCATTGTAAATGAAATTTTAATCGAGATGAGACGAGGGAATGAACTTAATACTTCCACATTCTCCGAGGAACCGTATCATAAAGAGAATATGCAAGTATATCAATTTGAGAAAAGAAATGTGAAGCATTTTGAGCTTATCTCCCCCTCAACATTTGTAAAAAATATAGAGAGAAAAAAAATGACAAGATGTTGAAGAGAAGTGATATACTTGCATTTTTTTTAAGTGAATAATAAAAAATGAAAAATCTTTTTGTGTTTTGATTGGTTTATATATAAGAAAATATTTTACAAAGATAGTTTTGATGTTTGACGATCAATTGTGTTTTAAAAACTTTTTCAGATCCTCTGGAGTCAAACATCGCATACCAATTTGGTGAACTAGACTAGCAAACCTTGATGGTGCTAAGGATTTGGTGAGTAAGTCCGCCAATTGGTACTCAGTTCCAACAGAATTAAGTTCAACGGTACCCTTTTCCACATGCTCTTTGATGAAGTGATATCGGAGATCGATGTGTTTGGATTTGCAATGATGTACTGTGTTGCAGGAGATAGCAATTGCACTCTTGGAATCACAGTAGATAGGAATCTTGTTGAATAGGTAGCCATAATCCTTAAGTTGTGATCTCATCCAGATGACTTGAGCACAACAAGCAGACATAGCTACATATTCAGATTCTGTTGACGACAGTGATGTGCAGTCCTGCTTCTTAGATTGCCATGACACAAGTTTGTCTCCAAGAAATTGTAATCCAACAGATGTACTTTTGCGTGTGTCTAAACATCCTGCATGGTCAGCATCTGAAAAAGCAATTAGTTCAAAGCCAGAATCCTTCGGATACCAGATTCCCAAGTTAATGGTTCCCTTTATGTATCGAAGGATTCTTTTGACCTCACTGAGGTGTTTTTCAGTTGGTTTAGACTGATAGCGAGAGCACATGTAGACAGCAAATACTATATCAGGTCTACTAGCTGTGAGATATATAAGGGACCCAATCATACTTCGGTATTTAGTAGGGTCAACTGGAATCCCATGTAAATCAACATCTAGTTTTGTGGTATAGCCCATTGGTGTATTATAAGTATCACAAGACATCATTCCATGTTTCTTTAAAATTTCAAGAGCATATTTGGACTGATTTATAAAAATTCCACGGGGTGATTGATGAACTTGGAGTCCTAGAAAGAACGAAAGTTCACCCATCATGGACATTTCAAAATTATCTTTCATTAATTTTGCAAAATCATTAGAGTAACTTCTTTTTGTTGAGGCAAAAATAATGTCATCGACATATATTTGAACAACAAGTAAGTCCTCCCCGTAGGTTTTTGTAAATAGTGTTGGATCCACCGATCATTTAGAAAATTTATTGGCCAGCAAGAAAGTGGACAATTTGTCATACCACGCCCGTGGGGCTTGCTTAAGTCCGTAGAGTGCCTTTTTGAGTCGGTAAACATGATTAGGACGCTCAGGATCAACGAAGCCTTCAGGTTGGCTAACATAAACTTCTTCACGGAGTTCTCCATTAAGAAATGCTGTTTTCACATCCATTTGGTAAACCACCATATTCCTGTGTGCAGCATAGGCCAAAAAGATTCGAACAGCTTCATGTCTAGCCACTGGAGCAAAGGATTCAGCAAAATCAAGTCCTTCTAGTTGAGAGTATCCTTTCGCTACCAGACGTGATTTGTTACGTATGAAAGTCCCTTCTGCATCAAGCTTATTCTTCCAGATCCATTTTAACCCAATGACAAAGACTCCGTCAGGTCTTTCAACTAATTCCCAGACTTCTAATCTTATGAATTGCTGAAATTCCTCTTGCATAGATTCAATCCAGTTGTCATAAGTCATTGCTTCTTTAATGTTCTTAGGTTCTTCGTGACAAACTGTGAGTGCATATATACAAGTTTCTCCATCAGTGTGAAGTCGTTGTCTTGTCATTACAGGTGCATCTGGATGGCCAATAATATGAACTAGTGGATGGTCTCGAGTCCATTTGTGTGTTGAAGGGTGTAGTTGATAAGTATCTCGCATGTTAGCAGGATCCAAATTGCGTGTTGACGACTCAGCTATATCAGGAACTGTAGGAGCCGGCGCAAACGGATTAAAAACGCATCAGGATCATGCTCTGCGGGTTGTGGAACTGATTGTGGTGTTGGATCTTCAGCTGGATGACGGGAGTTAGAACCAGTTTGTTTTGCTGTAGATGGTGATACAATTGGAGGACCGTCTCTCTCAACACTTGTTGTGGTTTGTTTAGGTGAGTCTGGTACTGGAATGTTATCAGGTGGAGCAGCGGAATTAGGTGAGACCTCAGTAGGACGGTATTCAATTGTGTCATCAAATAGTGGAGCAAACAAGGTTTCTAATTCTTTGCGGTTTAGTGGCAATGGTTCAGCCGAAGATTCCGGAGAGTTAAGACGGTTGAATTCGGGTCCTAAGTTGTGTTGCTCAGAAGCCATTTGTGTGAGTTCATCAAAATTAGCGTGAATGGTTTCTTGAATTTCTCTTGTACGACGATTCCATATTCGAAAACCTTTGGAATTTTCACAGTATCCAACGAACACTCCGATGTCAGCCTTTGGTTTAAGTTTACCTAAATCATCACGATCATTTTTCGGATAACAAAGAGCTCCAAATACATGAAAGTAATCGATGTTCGGTTTCCTTTTGTGAACAATTTGATAAGGTGTTTTGCGATGGCGTTTTGTGATCATGCAACGGTTTTGTGTATAACATGCAGTTGAAACAGCTTCCGCCCACAAGTAATCTGGTAATTGAGCATTAATCAGCATAGTTCTAGCAGCTTCCACTAACGTCCTGTTGCGTCTTTCAACAACTCCATTATGTTCTGGGCTTCTAGGAATAGATGTTTGATGTTCAATTCCCACTTTCTCGAAGTATGACCGAAGTGTCTGATTCTTGAATTCAGTTCCATTGTCAGTTCTGACGATTCTTGAAGTGTCTGAATTTTAGTGAGAAAGGTGATGATCATTGAAGGAGCCTGATCTTTGCTTCGTAGAAAATAAACCCAAGTCCATCTGGAATAATCATCCACAATTACAAGAATATAGCGTTTACCGTTGATACTTTGAACACGCATCGGTCCACACAAATCCATATGAAGCAGTTGTAGAACATGATTCGTACTATGCTCAGGTTTATTGGGAAAATGAGCACGAGTACTTTTTCCTTGTTCACAGGCTGGACATAAGTGATCTTTGGTAAAGCGGAATCTTGGAAATCCATCAACAAGTTTATAACGGGCAAGGTCAGTCATGGTTTTGAAATTCAAGTGCGAAAGACGTTTGTGCCATAACCAAGATTTAGTCGATTCCGCTTTGGAGAGAAGACATATCGGAGATGTTGCAATCATATCTGACATTGATATTGTATAAAGATTGGAGCCACGTGAGCCAGACATTAGATCGTTTCCTTGTAAGTCACGAACAAAGCAAGTTTTCTCACGAAATGCAACTTCTAGATCCCCATCGCAGAATTGACCAACAGAAAAAAGGTTGTGTCCAAGGCCTTCCACATAATATACACGACTGATTTCAATGTTCCCGCTGATATAGTCACCATATCCCATGATTAGAGCGTAATGATCATTCCCGAATCTGACAGTACCAATAAACTTTGAGACAAAGTTGTGTAACAGTTTGAGATTGCCTGTCATATGTCGGGTGCATCCGCTATCAACAATCCAGAGAACGATCTGTACCACCTGCATCACAAGAAGAAGACACAGATGGAACAGAAGTAAGGGTGGAACCCAAAGACAGTGCGGGTTCCTGTTGGTTAGAAACACATGTATTCAACAATTTAGGAATCCATTTAAAGTCTGGTTTGTATTGTAACCAACGTTGCCAGTTCCAACTAGTTTTTGCTTTCTTAATGTGAAATGCACTAGTAGTTGGCTCATTCCTAGATTTGTTCTCGGCACCTATGGGGGTAACTTCAACTTCATTAGAAACCGTAGTAGACGGCTTTCCTAAATTAGACTTAGAGGCAATAGTGGGCCTAGAAGGAATGCGTGTCCTACGTTTCTTATGACGATTAAGTAGAGAATTAGCTATACATTTTGTATGATCACCAGATGAAACGCTTTTACGACAAAACACACACGATGCATTAATATTCAAAACATGCAAAGGTTTATCATTTGTTACATTTAGATTTTGATTACAATTTGCCAGATTAGAATCTAAATCTGATGCAACATGAGTTTTATTCAAATTCCTAAGTTGATCTTCTACTTCTTGAGCTTCTAGTGATCCGCTTTTACGTTGCCAGAGCCTATTCTTCTTTTTACTTTTTCGCTTGGGTCTGCTAACGCTACTTTCGAAATCAACTTTCCGTTTGACTCAATTAAATCTTGCATTTTGCGTTGAAGATCTTGTTCTTTATTGTAAGAATCTTGAAAAGCTTTTTCAAAACTTTTTGCATTTTTAATCTTGTCTTCCTGATTTGAAAGTTGAATTTTATAACATTCAATATCTCTTGCAAGTGACGCATTTTTTTCTTTTAAAACTTTGTTTTTCTCGTTGCATTTTATGATTTGCAATTGTTGAGCATCCAGTTGTTTAGATAACAATATGAGGTCAGGGTCTGGATCAAATGATGGTTCATGTTGTTCTAAATGATCATGTTTATCATTCTCAATAGGATCATCAAATGAAACAACTGTGTCATCATCAAATATGACAACTGTGCTTATTTGTTCATCTATTTGAGTGGATGAAGATGATTTAGATGGAACAACTTGCACCATATCTGATTCAGAAGCAGAGGGTGAGGCTATTTCATGTATTAGGCATGCTTTTTGGTCATGTACCTGAGACAAGCCGTCAATGTCATACACTGGACCTGAATCATTAAACTGAAGTTCCTGCATGTTGGCCATAAGCATCACAGCTGCATTAGCTTCCAGATCTTCCATGTCATCATCATTGTGCACATTTGCCATGAAGTTGTTATCTTGTTCAGGGAAATGTCCATCTTTTTCATCTTGAAGAGCCATGAGTAATGCCTGCTTGTGAAACTTACTACCCCGAGTTCTTGGTTTGGGACATGCTGTCGCTATATGACCTTGTTCATTACAATTATAGCACCATACTGCATTCCCTGAGTTGGAGTTCCTTGTTGCAACTGGTTCAGACCTTTGCTGAGAAGACCCTGAGTTGTTCGTGAACCCCGCATTGTTACTAAACCTCTGACCATTCCCAAAGTTTCCTGAAGAACTTCCTGAACCAGATCGACCGTAGCTACGATTCTGAATTTCCACTCTTCCATCATTGACAACAGCTTGATTCCTTGTGTTAGAAGATGAACGTTGACGGTTGTTTGTTTTGTTGGAGAATTTGCTAAAAGCACGAGCAATAAGAGCAAGTCCCTGATTCAACGTGTTAAAGTCATCATCATCATCGTCATTGGAATTTGAGTAATACACTGCATCATTGTTGTTTAATGGAACCAGTTGAGTAGAAGCATTCTGTGGAGATGAATCATAAGGGACCATTTGGTTCGAGGTAGAAGATTGTGGATAACTGAAGTAGTTCTGCTCTTGAACATATGCATGATTTGACATTGGTGGTGGAGCATAGGGAGACTGAGCTACGAGAGCCAAAGAATTTGGTGTAGGTGTTGATGTGTATCCTCCTCGTAGAGCTCGATCTTTTTCCACTTCAGGTTCATGGTGTTTCAGAAAATCATACAACAAACCATATGGTGCATCATGAAGATTTTTGGTTTGACGAACAAATGTCACATATTTATGCCAATCAGGACCAAGACTACCGACGAATTTGGAGTTCACTGCTATCCTTGGTACTGTGATTTTGTGACGTTCCAGATCATTGACCACATTTGTGAAACGATGATAGTAGGATTCAAGTGACTCTCCTGGTTCAATTGTGATGTCTGTATATTCCATGTAGAGTTTGGATTCCATATCATCTTTGTTCAATTGAGTGCTTTCCATAAGGAGATGAACATGTTCCCACATAGCTTTGGCTGTCTTCTGAGCATCGACACTTCGATAAATTGGATTAGGTATTCCTTGAAGTATATAAGCCATTGCGTACTCATCAGCTTCACGATGTAATTTCTGTTCTTCTGTGAGTTGAGATTCTGGAAGAGGTCTATCACCAGATGGACGTGGAGGATCAGCATTTGGATCACCAATTTCAAATCTTGTTGGCCACTCAAATGGTCCTTCAAGTATCACTTGTTTCAAGAATTTCCCATGAGGTTTCTTTAGTTCAAGAAATCGTAAGAATCGACTTGACCATTGAACATAGTTCCCAGGTGTTAGCATTGGAGGTGTTTCAAGTGATCCTGCCTCATGTCGGGATTGTTGAGTTGTAATAACTTCACACATTCTGTCAAACCAGTGAGGTTGTTTGGAGGAAAACTGAGTGTTTTGTTGTGGCATTTGATATGGTTGTTGTTGAGGAATGATCTGATGTTGTTGCATCATTAGGTAATGATGTAGTGGATTAAACTTTTGTTTTTGAACGTGTGATTGTGAAGGTTGTTGATACAGTTGTTGCTGATGGTATTGTTGTTGCTGATACTGCTGATGTTGTTGTTGCTGAGTATGAGGGAAGTAGTAATTATGTGGTTGAGACATCTTAGAACACTTGTGTAGAAATGGATCTTGTAGAAGGTATAGAATTAGCCAAATCTCAAAAATTTTGCTCAACTTCGGATTGTGAAACCTTGGTCAACAGGGATTGCGAAAGTTTGCTGAAATAAGGGATTGCAAAACTTTTGTATTCCTGTGTTTGGGATTGCGAAAGTTTCAGGTTTTCGAAAATACTGAGATTGCGAAACAAATCAAGTTCTCGAAACTTTAGGGATTTCGAATCTTAAGAAATTTTCGAAAAACTGAGTGATGGTTGTGATTTCGAAACTTATACAAGTTTGCGAAAGAAGTGTGATTTCGAAAAAACTTGATGTTTTCGAAAACACAAAGGCACGAGCACTTTTTCGAAATTATACAATTTCGAAAATAAACCAAATGTCGAAGTACTTTTCTTTCTTATACAAGAGAGAAGAGACTGAGTACACGATCCGTAAGTCGATTAGAAGCACTTGCTTGTGATTTCGAAACTTTGGTCAAATGTATGATTTCGAAAATTGGCAGATTTTGTTTTTCAAAGAAAGCAATCCAAGAACTCGTTTTCATTTCAAGATTTTTGTACTTTTATGTGTAAAATAAAGAGATCTTTAAGAAAGTTGAAAACTTTAAGAACTTTTCAAAAAAATTTAAAATTGCGAAAATAAGTACAAGCACCCCTAAATCGGATTTTTTGAGAAAAGTTTGGAACTTTTATGTTTGTTTTGATTTGTAGCACAAGTTTGTAAGCAAATATGTGATAAAAAACCAAAAACAAGCAAAAAGTACGAAAATTTTACCAAAAATCGATTAAAAAACAAGTTAAAGAAACGAAATCAATGAAAAAACAAAAGCTACACCTTCATATGGCGAATGATACCGCTTGTTAGGTCACATTTAGTAAACACAAGTATAAGAATGAGATAGATATAATGAGTTGGGTGATTATATGAATAAGAGAAATGTAAGTGCAAGAGTTTCCTTAAGAAATCAAATAACCAACAAAGTATTACATGAGACTAAGGCATCTATTTATACGGAAGGAGGTAGGGCAACACTCCCTCTCCTTCCACTATCATTTCGTGTGGGCTTCTAAGCCCATGGACTAAAATGCCTTAAGTCTAGTAAACATGTTACATAACATAAATGTAAGTAAATAGTAACTTAAGCAACCTATTATTACAAATGACCGAGACTTGATAAAATAGTGAAAACTATGATCCCAACAATTTTTACGAATCATATGTGATTTTTATAAATCACATGTGATTTTTCTGGGCGAATTAAAAAAAGTTCGTCGAAAGTATATAACAATGCATATTTATAGAAAGATAATTTAATTCTCGTCGCGGTGGTATAATTTAATTCTTGTCGGGAAAGTATATAACAATGCATATTTATAGAAAGATATTTATTTTTTTTAAATGTGAAAGTTTATTTTTATTTTTTTAATTTTGATATCGAGCATCACTCCGATCTTTATTACTTTCATCCAAATAAATTTACAAGCTGTTTGGTTTATGTCTTTAGAGTGGGTTTCTATTTGACATGACATTAATCACTTGTTTGGTTGATTTTTTGACTTTAGGATTTAGGATTAGAATAAAAATAGTTCCACTGTTATAAATCTCAGGTGCAAGGGTGGTTTTTGGGTGATTTTTTGATATTTTGTGGGCCACATTTAAAGATTCTCTCTACCACTCTGTTCTCGAGATTGTTTTTGGAATGAAAAGGAATGTAAAGAAAGAAATGAAAAGGAATGGAAAGAAAGATGTGTGAAAGTAAAGTTAAATATTGTGTTATCTAGTTATAAAATAAAAAATAGAAGAAAGAGGTGAGATATACAAAAGTCCCACAATGGTCTCACAACATTTATTAATTATTACACACAATTTTCTCTTTCCTTAGCTTCCATCCCAAATTATGGGACGAAACATTTGATTAAAAAAACCCACAAAGCACCTGTCACTTTCATTCCTCTCATCCTTTCCTTATCTCAAAAAACTCTTGAGAACACGTAAAAAATTCGGTTTACTTACTTTCCTCTCACTTCCTTCTGAAAAATATTTTCAAGAACACAGTGGTACAAGTCTACATTTCCTTTTTTTTATATTATAATTTTATAAAAACAACTTTTAATACTTTAATTAATTATTAAATATTATTTTAATTTAACTATATTTTTTTTACCTCATTTTTTTCTTTCTCTATATCAAATCCAAATCAAAATCCTAAACCAAATTTAAATCCAAATCCAAATCCAAATCCTAAACCCACCTATATACCAAACGGGCCCTTATTGTTTCTCAATTGAAGTTAATTTTTTCAACAATGCTTTTTACTATAGCAAAATATTGACCAGATAAATATGATGCAGATCAAAACAAAAAGGAGATGGATACTGAATTATACATACTTTGACAACTTTTTTTATTTGAAAACTTTATAATAACATCATGGAGAAATAGTGTACTCGCTTATGAGTTTCCTAGATGTTTTGCGGTTCCAGTTAAAACTCTTAACCCATACCGCGTTATGAGGTTCAAAGAAGTAAAATCCATCGCCTTTGATATCCCAATCACACAAATTGTGTTAAGCCTTTCCTTGATCGCACCTTGAAATCATGGTATCGTTAAACACATCAAAATGTTGATCATAACTTGGCCGCCAAAAATGACAAAAAAAGAGAGTGCTTCCGGTATAACTCGAGCAAAATGACCATTGCATTTCAGGATTTGAGGAATTAAGCACATGATGTCCTATATCGTCGTCTTTTGATTGACAACGAAGCTCGGCATTTTCATTTTGAATGTCTGAAATAGTGTATCCTTTTACGAATACTGAACAAGCATTGGTATGATTGAGAAGATTCAATACTAAAAGTATTGATACAACGAAAAATGAGTTTTTCATTATATGTTTCAGTGAAAGTCGAATGAAAATAATGGAACAAACACATACATATATATCATTGACCATGTAATGCAATATCATGATTTTGATCACCTCATACTCTCATAGAATGTTACATGTAATTGCATTTATTATGTAATATTATACACTGACTTTAGGTGTTTACATAATACAATTCATGATTTTATTTATTTATTTATTTATTGTGTGAGCATCTTTCAATTAAAATTTTCACAAAATATTAATGTACTCTTTCATTCCTATTTTCATGTCGCTATCCGCGTAAGATTCCTAATGTGATGAACATTATTAAGAGCCGTCTATAAGGGTCTGTAAAAGTGTGCAATTGCACATGATTTCAAAATGAGTAAAATTCAAAATATATCACTGTAGTTTGGGCATTGTCCCACAATACATCCCCATGGTTTTTTTGACACATAAACATCCCTCCGTTAGTAAAGTTAGCCACTATACATCTGTCCGTTAGTAAAGTCAGTCAATAAGGACTAACAGTGCAAATAATTTCCCGTTATCTCCTAACAAAAGAGAAAATATTTTGCATCATTATTCCTCAAAACTAACGGTGCAATTTTTATTTTATTTTGAGATAAATTAAAAGGAGGCACAGTAGGATCGAACTCGGGTCTGTTCGCCAAAAAATCAAAGCCCAAACCTCTGGACTAAGCGTCCAGTGGTGTGATTATACCAAAAAATAATTTATTTAACCTTTTTTATAGAATTTATAGTATATTAATTGATTTATACGGTTTTATCCGTTTTTATACGTTTCATCTATTTTTATACGTTTTTGTTTGTTTTATACGATTTCATCCGTTTTTATATGTTTTCGTCCGTTTTTATACATTTTCGTCCGTTTTATATGTTTTCATATGTTTTTAAACGTTTTCGTTCGTTTTCTACGTTTTCGTACGTTGTCATCTGTTTTTATATGTTTTCGTCTGTTTTTATACGTTTTCCTTAGTTTTTATATGTTTTCGGCTGTTTTTATACGTTTTCGTCCCTTTATATATGGTTTTATCTATTTTTATACGTTTTGGTCCATTTTTATCTGTTTTCATTCGTTTTTATACATTTACTTATGTTTTCGTCTGTTTTTATACGTTTTTGTCTATTTATATACGTTTTCATTATTTTTATCCATTTTTGTACGTTCTTATACGTTTTTGTACATTTTTGTAGGTTTTATACGCTCTGTATGTTTTTCTCACGAGTCACCATGTTAACTGTTCATCATTATTTGATTTATTAAACCTACAAACATAAATGCCGTTTTTTCACTATAAGAGCACACGGTGTAGCTCGTCGTGGAGCTTCGTCAGTCCACCGTGGAGCTCGTCGTGGCTCGTTGCCACACCGCCCCGTTCATCTTTGCTCGCCACTTTGTGGCTTATTGTCTGCACGACGAGGCTTGTTTTGGGGATATGTCAGTTTTTTTTTTTTTTTTTTTTTTTTTTTTTTTTTTTTTTTTTTTTTTTTTGTGTAAATATATAAAGTGTGTTAAATTATTGTTTGTAAATGTGTTTTTGTAGATATGTAAGTAGGGCTGCAATCAAGTCAAGCTTTTATCAAGCAACTCGAGCTCGAGCTTGACTCGATCTAGTCAAGCTTTTATCAAGCTCAAGCCTAAAAAATAGCTTGAAACATATAACGAGCCAAGCTCAAGCTTTTGATAGCTCGGCTCGAATCAAGCTTTTTTGAGCTTTAATATAAATATATTTCCATTATAAATTTATATAACTAACTAGGGATAATTTGAGTGTTAACATAATTATAACGACTTACTTTGTAAATAATTAAACATGTATGCTAGAAGGTCATTTAAACCTAATTAATCCAAACGTTTTTTTTATCTTACTTTATGTATCTTCACACTTCTTGGGCTGTCGACTGTTATAGTGTTATCATTTGTGTAACACACTAGTGAGTTTGACTATTATGGTTTAAGTTTGTTTGACTTTATACATATATCTATTGATGAGTTTGGCTATTAGATATTTAGATACAATATTTTTATATACATTCAAGCTTTTCAAGCCGAGCTCAAGCTTTTATCGAATTTTCAAAGCCAAGCTCAAGCCTGGATGATTAAAGCTCGTCAAGCTATCAAGCCAAGTTCAAGCCTAACTTATAAATTTCAAGACAAGCTAAAGTCCTGTTAAGCTCGAGCTCGGCTCAACTCGATTACACCCCTATATGTAAGTTTATCTAATGTTTTGTAAACTTGTAAAGTAGGAAATAAAAATACGTTAAACATCTAAATGAAAATACATTAAACATGGAATTGAATTTACATTAAACAACGATACGGTAATTAAAACTACGAATTAAAAAAATGAATCATTTGAGACATAACCCTCGTCACTCGAAGCCGAAGACTCTGATGGAATACGGTCTAACCTCATGGACCAGCGGTATACTGCTTCTCTATTTAACCGTTCCGTACTAGCTTCTTCCCGAGCCCTTCGAGCAGCTGCTTCACGTTCCTCGGCTTCTTCAAGCTCTCTCAAGACTTGCATATCTTGCTTAAAGAGTTCTTCATCAGTCAACCCAAACCTTGGCGGTGGATTGTTTGCCGGTTGATCGGGTTGTCGTTGGACAACCGGTGGATTAGGTACCGGTTCATTTCCGGAGTGAATACCAGAAAGATGTCTTCCGGTGGAGTGTTCACCGGTTCATTTGATGGGAATTGCAGGGAGAAGTCGTGTTCACTTGGGAATTGTTGAGAGAAGTTACGTTGATTTGGGAATTGTTGGGAGAAGTCACGGTGAGTTGGGAATTGCTGGGAGAAGTCTTTGCGAGACATTCTGTGTGTTGTGTTGTGTTGTATGTGTTCACTTCAAGCCAAATGAGGCTATATATAGGTAAAAGCTATAAATTCGAATTTGAATTTTCAATAAATCCCGCCCGTCTCAATTTGAATTTGAATTTTAAGTTTATCCTGCGCTTCCAATTTGAATTTGAATTTTAAGTTTATCCCGCCCTGTCAATTTAAATTTGAATTTTACATATATCCCACTCATTTTTTGAAATTTGAATTCTAAACACCAAGATATAAAGCATACCATAACATACTATTTTGCACACACTCCACTTTCTAAACCATTTTACAATGACTAATCGTTGGTTTGTTGAAGAAGAAAACTTGCTAGCTGACATGTGGCTTGAAGTTTCCCAATACTACAATGAACACTCTTTTTAGAATGACGTTGTTGAAAGGTTCAACAATCAATATGACGTCGACCATCGTAACAAACAACAGATAACGGCTAAGTGGTCAAGACTTAACAGTGAATGCCAAAAATTCAATGATATATACTTGTGTTTGCAGCGTACAAGCCAGGACAGTGATTGTCTTCAGAATGCAATGAACATTTTTAAAGAACGCTTTAGTGGGAGAGGCATAAAATATATTCATGTGTAGTTCATTTTGAGAAACAACCCCATATGGAATAGATACAATGCTTAATGGTGTTTTATGTTTTGTATTTTCGTATCGTGTGTGTTTGTATTTCCGTATCGTGCGTATTTGTATTTTCGTATCGTGTGTATTTGAATAAAATGCTTACGGCTAGTTTAAATCTCAATAAAATGCTTAACGACTAGTTTCCCTTTACAATATCTTCTAACGGCTAGTTTCCCCTATAAATAGCACTTAAACAACACTTCGTATTCTCACACAAACACTATGGCTAACGAACCAGCTGACGTGCAAAACACTATCCTAACCTGATTACGAAATGAACAAGAAAAAGAACTTAAGTTGATTAACAATTTGCTAGGTGAGATAACTCGTATTATACGACATATGCATACTAGTGCTCCAGAGGTCGAAAGGTTGCGTGAGCTGCCTCAAGACCATCCAGCTATCAGGGTCGTTCTACAAACTCTTTTAAGAAGTGATGAAACAGATCTTCAACTTCAAGTCGCCTTGAAAATGGCCAGGGAACAAGTGTTGCAAGTTTGGGAGGAAAAATCCGATCTCATCGATAATTACAAGTCTTTATAAAAACTACACGACGTTTCGTATTGTTTTTTTAACCGTATCGTTATTTTACGTTTCGTATGTTTTTATTTTCTTGTATTGTATTTTTAATTTAATGAAATGAATAAAAAAATAAAGTTGTAAGTGGTGAGCCCCAAATGAGTAAGTTGTGGTTAGTTGTTAGTGAATGGGTTAGTTGTGGAGGTTTGTTAAAGTGATGTGGCAGCCCATAAGCCTCAAATGATGAACCAACCTCTAAGACCTAACTACTACTATTTGTGGTTATTTAACGTAAAAGAAAAACCTTTTTATCCGTCACAAAATATCAAGCAAAAAGTACTTAAAATGCATGTTTGTTGCAAGATTGAATCTTATAATAATAGTTTTGTTTTTTCAAAGATTTGGCGAGTAATGAAAGATGAGAGTTGAGACTACTACCATATTAGTTTTGTTTTTTCAAAAACACATAGCTAAAGTTAAAACTAGCTAGGTTTATTTTTTAAATGTAAATAATAATAGTTCTATATTTTTTTTCTTTCTCAATATTGCATATTTTATATTTATATTTTAAGATGATTATGCAAATTCTCGATATGACACAAACCCGTTACAAAGTTAAACATGTTTGGATTAAGGATAAACATGTTTGAGTCAAAAATAAATCAACTCGACTAACCCATTTATAAAACGGGTCGTGTTTGGGTTGAGTAAGTTTTAAATAAGTCAACTCATAAACCCTTTTAATTATACAAGCATATAAAAAATAAAATATACAACTTGTATTTTATGTTGGATTTGAATTTAAATATATTTTGTTATTTACTTAATATGACACTACATTACGATTATAACTTGGATAATATTGAAATTGTTATACGCTCCGTGTTTTTTTTTGGTTTTATTATTATTATTATTATTATTATTATTATTATTTAATCGTTATACTAGTTTTGGATTTAAACTAGTTAAAACAATAAATCATCAAACTTTTTCACCACTTAACCTATTTACTTAAACATGTTACACGAGTTAAAAATGGGTCACAGATATTATGCAAATGCTAGTTAGAGTTAATTTTCTTAACATGATTAATAAACGTATAGTGTTTGGGTAAAGGCTATACCAACCCGTTAATCCGCGAACCCAAATAGATTAACCATCGATCGCCACTTTTAACACCCTTAAATATGAGACAACTTTTATTGGTCAAACGTAAACAAAATTTAAACACAGTAAAAGTAAAAGTTTACCCATTATTTTTTACTTTTCCCACATCTTCAAAATCTTCAAAAGCCCTAACCCTAGCTAGCTTACCTTTCTCTCTCTCACACACACAAAACAACAGTCGTCTCATACATCTTCATAAACCCCCAAATCCAAATCCAAACACTCCAAAACCCCTACCACTAAAATGGGATCCAAACGCCCTGATTTTGGAGATGGTGCTAGTCCTGGGTTCGTTTTTCTTTACTCAATCTTGAAATCTGTTTAATACCCATTTAATATTTCATCTTAAAAACATCGAATCTGTAAAAAAGATTTTGTTTTTATGCTTAATAATGATAAAGTTTTTGTTTTTTTTGTTCATAGTTTGTTAAAGGAAGGTTTTTATTTGTGGGTTTATGTTAGAAAGATGAAATCTGCTAAAAAGATTGATAAAGTAGTTAAATTTGTTTATTTAATTGTTAGGAGAAGGCTTTTATTTGTGTTAATACTAAAAAAATGTTTTTTTTTTTTTTTTTTTTTTTTTTTTTTTTTTTTTTTTGGGCTTATGAGGTTATTTGATTTGAGTTTTACATTTGATAAGCCAGAAAAAAATAAGCTTATGAAATATAAGGCGAGTCAAGGGGGTGTTTTTCTAACCTTATTTGATGTGCTTATGAGCTTATTGAATATTTAATGAACTTGCAAACTCAAATTTTGAACTTACGAGCTTATCTAATTGAGATTATGAATTTTATAAGCTCATAAGGTCAGTTTGATAAAGAATAAGCCCGCAACAATGAGCTTATGAGCTTATGAAAATTACAATAAGCTCGAAAGCCTACAACTAAGGTTAGACAAATACCTGCTTGAGTTATGAAATTGTGTGTATTTAATTGTTGGTTTAGTGTTAAAACATGAAATTTGCAAGCATTGTTGTGATTTGCGTTTATTTGACATTAAAAACATGAGACGTGTTCAAGTTTTTTTTTTGTTATTTTGGTATAAATAATGATAAAGATATGAAATTTTGTTAATTTATTTGTAACAGGAAGATTTTCATTGGTGGGTTAGCGAAAGATACTACTATAGGTTAGTTAGTTAACTGTTTTTGTTAGTGTTAGTGTTTATTTTAGTTATTGGAATACTATTGTTGGTATAGCAGGGTTTAATGTCCCTTTTGTGTGTACGTAGATACATTTGTGAAGTACTTTGGAAAGTATGGGGAGCTTACGGATTCGGTTATTATGAAGGATCGACAGACGGGTAGGCCAAGGGGGTTTGGGTTTATTACTTATGCAGATGCTGCTGTTGTTGATACTGTCATTGCTGAGACACATGTCATCAATGGGAAACAAGTGAGTGTAACTTTACGAGTTTAATTAAGTTGTTGCATTTTAAGCGTAGTTGTTTGCAAATGTGGTCATTGTTAAATAAGGCATACGGAATATGCTGTATGAAGCTACATTGGAAGGTAGTGTTTGGTTAAAGGGTATGGAACTAGGAATGGGTATGATTACATATATTTGTGTTCAGTTGATATGTGTGCGTTTTTAAATCAGGGATGTAATACAACTTAGGTTTTGTCTCAAACTTATGAGGGGGGTAGGTATCGTAACCATAGTCTGGCAATCCGGCCTAACATAGAATCCACTGTGGAGCTGTCCTGTACTTTCTACAGATGGGATAACGACCAGAATAGGTTATCTTAGACTTTGTACACTCTCGACTCGAGTCCATGATAGGAGATGCGTTAGCGTTTATGAATTTGTTGTGTATAAACTATTGATACTTGATAGCTTAGTCAGTTTGGTGTTTTGTGGTTTGTAAACTTTGTTGGTACTTTATGTTAGACTTTACTTGAAATGTGCAGTTGCAGTTACTTAAATTTTGGTGAATTACATAAATCATACTAGTTGGATACCCGCGCACAGCGGCAACGAAAAAAATATAGTTTTATTATAAATATAGTGAATGAATTACTAATCCAACTCTTCCACAATTCCATACTTGCTTAGTGAATTCGTTACACAACACTCCGAATGTATATATGTTCGTTGTATGTGTTTGTTTGGGTTTTTCGTAACTTTCTCGTGACATCATTATTCCCGCATATATAAAGAACCTCACAATTTTTTACCCGTCAAACACTCCCCCCAAAAGTTATAATTTTGACGAATCAAGTTTGTATTGATTCAAATAAAGGTTAAAGTTGTAAAAGTTTGAATCAAAATAAACCCATTAAAAATTTAAAACTAAAAACTCATAAAAATATATCAAAATGGATGTTGAATTAAAGAGCACAAAATTTTAGACACATGTCACTCAATAATTGGAACTCCGTATCTTAATTTGTTGGTCGAGTAGTATAGATATTGTTGGAGTTCTCTGATAGGATACTTTTATGCCATTAAGTGAGGAAACTGTTACTTGGATATGTGTTTATGCCGAATCTCATAGATTTTGGTTGTAGGGTGTTTGGTTGGAGGGGTTAGGTTCTAGGGTATTACTTAGATGGTACTTCAATATGTTTGTTCTAAGGGAATGAGTTTGATACCGGTAAAATTACACATCCGTTGTTCCCACCTAAATGTTTTGATTTAAAATATGATACCCGTCCTCATTCTTATCTCTTCTCAAACACGCATATATAGTTGTTCCTTTGTTCAAAGCATGACCTTATTCTTAAATGTTTAGTATATTATGCATTATGACTTTGTTATTGCAAACCAAACACCACCTATAAATACAATTATCAATATTAAGTTTTGTTTCTTACTACATTACATGTCTTACTCTGTCCCCCACACTCCCAAATATAATGAGATGTATAAATAGAATATGAATGCTGATATTATGATTTTTCAGACGCACCATTTGTGTGCCACTGTGCCTTAATATTTTTGGTGGTCGTTGGTCCATCAATTTCAATTTCAGTTGTATTAATAAATACAGATGTATCATATACGTGTGTTCATTATCTAAGATGGTTTCAATAAAATTCGAACCAAATTAAAATTGAATTTGGTTTATTCTGTTTTGGATCATAGTTTAAATTGAAGTGGATATTGTACACAAATATATAAGTGGAACATAATATGCTGCTGATGCTGAATCTTGTATGATAAGGATACATGAATTTTTCAACGAACATTTGATTCAGTGGTCTTCGCAAATCGCTTTGATATGTTATATAACTAATAACCATGTTGCTTAATTCTTGTAAATTATGTATAGATGTGTATTTGTTTCAACTGTTTTTATATCTTATTCTTAGTTCGTATGTTAGTTTTGCCACTGACATGCAAATTAATGCTTGGCAGGTTGAGATCAAGAGGACCATCCCAAAAGGTTCCGGTGAATCTAAGGATTTCAAAACAAAGAAGGTTTTTGTTGGTGGGATCCCGACTTCAGTTACTGAAGGTTAGCATTCGAAAAGTTGAAAATCCGAAACTTATCATATCATATCACCTGCAAAAATCTAGTCCATAATCATCATCAATGGTTTGATTAATATCTTTTTATTGTGTAGAGGAGTTGAAGGCTTTCTTTTCAAAGTTTGGGAAAGTGGTTGAGCATGAGATTATCAGAGATCATGCCACAAAGCGTTCTCGTGGATTTGGATTTGTTGTTTTTGATAATGAACAAGTCGTTGATACCATCCTTGTTGATGGAAACATGATTGATATGAATGGCACACAGGTGAGTTCTATCTGGGATTTTCATGATAATTTTACTCATTCCGTGAACATTTACAGTATTTATCTTATATTGGTATTTTTTTCTTCATAAAATGGCAACGAACTTTGCAAAATGGTCTGGTTTGGTTATTATACTTGTCTATATCTTGTCATTGAAGTTACAATCTTACGCTAATGGGCTAGTTTGGTAGTAAAGTTTTTCTCTGCTCATATTGGTAATTATACTCTAGTAGTTAAAAACTTTTGTTTGATCAGGTTCCGTAGTTACATTTTTATGCTTTAAACTAGCCGCTCAAAGAGGATGAGACTTAGAAAAACCAAATTAAACCATCTCGGAAAGTGCTTTGCTGTTTTATAAATTCTGCCCTTATTTTGGTTTCTTGCTATAAATGAATTGACAGATAAGATTTGCTAATGTTTTCTTGTTAATGTAGGTTGAGATCAAGAAGGCAGAGCCAAAGAAATCCTCCTCAAATTCAGGACCGATGTCATACGGTGGTGAACCTAGGGGACGTGGGTACAGCGGCGGTGATAGCTACGGTGGATATAATGATTCTTACGGTGGCTATGGCAGCGGTGGGGGTGGTGGTGGTGGGTATGGTGGCCCTCCTTATAGGTCTTCACTTGGAGGATTATCTAGTAGATACGGTGATTATGGTGGAGGATATGGACCTAGTGGCAGTGAATTTGGCAGTCGTTATGGTGATTACGGAGGTTACAGAGGCGGTGAACCGCCAATTGGCGGCTACTCTAGCCGCTTTGGGTCCTATGGTAGCGGTGGAGGATACGGTGGAGGGTATGGAGGTGGTGCGCCTGGTGGGTATGGCCGTGGAAGTGGCGGTGGTGGTGGCTATGGTGCCGGTGGTTATGGTGGGTATGGTGGTGGTCCGGGAGGTGGTGGTTATGAACCAAGTGGTGGTTATGAGCCTGGTCCTGGTGCTGGTTCAGGTTATGGTGGAGCAGGAGGACCATATGGTGGCAGGCCAGGTTATGGCGGTGGAGGAGGTGCTGGTGGTGGTGGTCGTTATCACCCTTATGGCAGATAGGTGACACTTTGGAACATGTCCTGATGCTGTTTTTGTAGCTTCAATGAAATAGGACGAGTTATTTATTAATGGCGTTGTGGATGTATAATTTCTGTATGGGATTAATCTTATTATGTTAGATGTTTGTTTATTCGTTCTTATGATTGAACAGAATGATTTGATTTTTTACCGACTTGTGTCGGGTATAATGTTGTGCTATTCGCTCACCTAATGCTTGATCTAAAGAAGCCTGAGAATTTCGCAGAAAAATGATTAGTAGTTAGAATTGAAAGATGTGTTTTATTGGGAGAAAGTTGTATTGTATCTTTTCATGTTCTTATTATTGCCTTGAAGCATTAGGGAAAAGGCTAAGCCTTTTTTTTTTTTTTTTTTTTTTGATACGAAAAAGAGAAGCTAAATTATCAATTAGAGGAAAGTACATCTAGCTCAGCAGCTTCTTCAAAAGAGATGACGGATACAGAGCGGTTACCACTTGTAGGCTCATTCACCAACTAGGCCATGAGTTTGCTTTAACGAGTGCACGAGCAGAAGCGGCGGTTGCACATATACATGCACATTCTGGAACGCTACCTTCTAAGATTAACTCATCGCTACATTCCAAAGCTCAAGAAGCTATACTATGCGCAACCTTATTCCCTTCTCTTTTGACAAAAGACCAATTACATAAACTAAAACTTAAGGAACTAGAAACGATTTGTGCAAACATGCTCGCAATTTGAAGAAGAGTAGTACCTCTCTGGAGTGCATTAATTAAGCATAGAGTCTGATTCAAAAATGACCTTGGAATAACCCTTGTTGTGTGCTTGTTTTGTCGCCCATAAAAGCCTTAGCTTCGGCCTCCAATGGATAGCTTGCATAGCGTTCTACCCGAGCACCTGAAAGAAGCACATCCCCACGATCATTCCGAGCAACGAAACCCAATCCAGCCTTACCAGACTCTTTTTGCCATGACGCATCACAATTAAACTTGATGTAGCCATCTTGCGGTTTGGTCCACTTAATTGCAACTTTAGATTGTGTTGTTTCAAGTTCATGCTTATTCGCTTTATGGTAATCCATAAGCGGAAAATTTTGCCATAACCTCGACATTTGTTTCCCTTTCGCATACTTGACCATGAAATTGTTTATTTCTTCTCATCCAAAGGCCCCATAGTATCATTAGAAAATACTCCCAGTCCGTAGGAAACTTATTCAAAAACACATGGCAAAAATCATCTAATATAACCGCCCATCCGTGTCATAAAACCTATCAAAGTTGCACCGATCCCAAACTTGCTTTGCTGCTGGACACTTAAATAGGACGTGTATGACGTCTTCCCCTACCTGGCCACAATGCGTACAGGTTACCGATATTAAATTAAGCCCTCGCGCGTGTAAGTTATTAATGGTAGGAAGATAATTTTTCCAAGCACGCCATACAAACAATTTGATTTTGTTTGGAACCTTCGCATTCCAGATAGCTCGCAATAACATAGTAGATTCCTCATAAACATTTTCCACTATATGTTGGGATGATTCAAGTGCTAAATAATAGGCTGACTCCGGGGCTACTCTGCCAATAAAGAGTATCGGGTCTTGATTAGTTTATAAAGCACGTTGGAAACAATGACGTTATAAGCTCGTGGTTCCAGTCATCACCTTCGTTATTTAATAAATCACGAACATATGTTACCTCACAATTACCCGGTTTTGGACCCAAAAGCTTATGATCTTCAAGCCAATAGTCCTCCCACACATTGACACGATGACCATCACCTATATTCCATTTACAGCCATTTCGAACTATCTCTTTGACTGCTATAAAGCTAAGCTTTTAAATATACCAAATGTGACAGGTATTTGCACTCTAGTATTCATTGCAGACACACAGCAACAAACCATGCAACTTAGCTTTGACAATCCAACTATGACACCATAAGATGTGGTAGTGATGTTGATGTTGATGTTAGTAATAATTAATATCTAATTAATATCAAATATAATCATACTTTCTATTATTTTCTTAAATTTATGTAAGAGTTTAAGGCTATGTTTGGCACAAAGCTTTTTGGAGTTTTTTTGGGCAATGAGCGGTGAACAATGAGCTTTTTTATTTTTAGTGTTCGTTTGGCATGAGAGCTGTGGGCTTTGCTATTTTTTAGGAAAGCTCATTTTCCCAATGCTTCTTTATGAAGCTGTGAGCTTTTTTGGCTACTACTCACAGCTCACATCTACTTTTGCCAAACATAGCCTAAGAAATGAAAAGGTGGCTCTTCTGGAGGCTTAAAGCGAAATTTAAAGATGAGGTTCATTCGGTGATTTTTTCTTTTTGCTTAATATTGATTTTTTGATTCATCAGATATACAAGAGCTGATTTAACATAAACAAAAAGTTAATATAAAAAACCAAACTTCGCTTTTATGATAGTCTATAAGTAGAGTTAAATAACCAGAACAACATGAATGACGCTAGTTTGTTTTCTTTAGTTCAGGTTTAACCGAACAAACAAATTGATGCGACAATTAAATATACGGACATTGGTGTTCATTTTGTTTGCTGAAAAATAACTAATTTTTGTTCGTACATTAAGACATTAATCGTAAGTAATTCTTGAAAAGTTTAATTTGTTTACAATATTAGCTAAAAGTCATTAGAATTTGTAACATTAAAATGAGCTTAATTCATAGTATTATGATAATAAAAAAGATGGACCTAGTCGTGTTTCTTAAACACAAACAAGGATTTGGTTGTATGGACCTAAAAGCTAAATAAAAACCAATCGAAAATATCCCTAATTTTGTTTTGTTGTTTTAGTAACTTAACCGAATGCTTGTATATATTGAGATCTCAAAATAATGCTCAATAAAATATGTGACCAACTATATACTCATAAAGGGCGTTAGAAAAATCAAAGATCTTAAATATTCAAGAGTCTAAAATGATGCCTTTATTAGCTTTACCCTAAGCCACCATATTGAAGAAACATCGTGCGCCAATTACTCTTGGTTTGACGACGCTTCTAATAACAATTATATTTTTAAATGTTTTATAAATAATTCTATTGAGGAACAGTAAATTCTAGTAACGTTTTTCATGTCAAATATAGGAAAACATAAAATTTGCTTTCTTCAACTTTTTGAAAAAAATTCTATCTCAAAAACCATTAATTCATGATTGAGATCTTGCTTAATATACCTTCTATAATATTTTTATCGGAATGATTTTTCATTCGGCATAAAAGGTATACGAAAAAATTACATGTGATTTATCAACTATAGTTTAAAGATCACATGATTTTTAGATTAGAGAGCATCGCATCGATGGCGTTAGGGTGAGGAATTTAAGACGGCAATGTCTTGACATCGAGTTATGCGTCTTTCTTGGTGCCGTGTCTTGCCGTGCTATTTTTTTAGCATAAAACACCAAATTAATATAGTATGTTTCAATGTGTTGTTAGTCTGTGTTGTCCCGTACTCAAGTGTGTGGTTGTTCGTAGTTGTTGACTCTTTTTTTAAAGGAATATGAAGAAGACGTTTTTTTTAATTAAATACCTTAATAATCTTTCATTTGTATAAGTTGTATGTATTAGTTCCTATTTTTAAGTAATTACAAATTTAATGCAATACTTTTCTATAATTTATGTTCGTAGTTTAAACTAAAAAAATTCTATATGGCATCGTCACGATAGAAAAAAAAAATAGTTTGATACACACAAAAGAATATATCAGTTAGTTGGATATATATTTTAAGTGATTATCCTTATTTAAACTGGCGACTACTCATGCATAGTCACAGGATTTTATAACGACAAATTGTTATAGTCGTTGTATTGTGGTTAGATGTTTTTGTGAAGTTGGCATGGATTCAAATAGTGATAAGGAAAAGTAGTTTAATTTAGCTGGTAACATGTATTCAAAAAGTTGTCGATCAGGCATTCAAATAGTATCACAATGTTATCACGCATTCGTATTTTATTGACGTTGTCAAGTTTAGAGGAAATTAGTGGTTTCAAATAGTTGTCACAATGTTGTCACGGGTTTATGTCTTATTGACATTGTCGAGTTGAGAGTTTTAAGCAAGACCATAATAGGACTATTTTCTCTTTATGTATAGTACAGATTTAATGGAAAGTTATGATACCAAACTGATTCTACAATTGTCATAAATTATATTTTGTAAATTTATCTAGGTAAATATAATTAGTATGCATAAAAATTATATTTTCTTAGGGGTTCCGTTTTTGACAATTCGCTTTTTGCTTCTAAAGGGTTTGAACTGCCCTCACCAGATTATTTCAAAGCTGATGTCTAATGATTAGCCACCACATCATTAGTCAACAAATCCAGTTTGGAGGCGACAACGATAGTTCCACATCGTGGCATTCACAATAGCAAAACATAATATGACAAAAAGCAGTACCAAAAGATTACTAGAGGCTCTTGATGGGAGGAGAGGAACAACGAGACCACCTCATCACAAAAGAAATACGAAATGGCATGACAAACCAAGGAACAAAAACGAAACCAGAATTATTGCGAGTTCATATGGAACTAATCTATTTTCATTTTTGATTAATTTATATGTAGTGACAGAAATCACTTAAAATCATGACTGAAAATTAGTTTCAAACAAAAGAATGCATCATTCTTGTTCAGAAACACTTGAACCATATTTGGCGTTCTTTCCTAACTTTTAACATCTGAATTTTCTTTTGTGATAACCGGGAATCATGCAGTGCTCATATCCTCACCAGTGATCTGTTGAAGCCGGGCAGAATTGGTGGAGATATTTACCGGGTACGTAGTTCAATTTGTGTGTTTCAAACGCTAGCTGGCAAGTTTGTTAAATATGTTTACCGTTGGAACTTCTGCTGACACTTGCTATATGTGTAGGAGAAGCTAATTTATCTTTTGCTGACACCTTTTATGTTTTTCCTGACACTTTTTGTGTGTCAGCAAATGCAGTATATCTTGTAGTGAGTGCTGTAGTTTCTTCAACATTTTTCTAAAATGTGAAACTGTCTACTCAAATAATTCGGGTGTTATAGATGGATTCATAGGGCCAAATTCACGTCGAATCAAGGCTTGGCTTTTGATGACAGTACAACATATTGTTTACTTCCTTAATCATTTCAAACAGAATATTAATTTATGGAATGTTTAAAAGATTATATTTCTAACTATGATCACCCTCAATGCAAGTTTGATAGAAGTTTAATGAGAAAGAATGGATCATGGGCTGAATGGAACTATGCATTATATTGCATTGAAATGGTCATTCAACGGGGTTTAATGGGGGATGACCTCCCATTGAGCTTTCACTTAGTTTTTGATAAAATAATATGTGGGTTTTGCTAACCACAACCCTATGGGTTGTGTGGTTAATTAGTCTGTTTAATAAGATTTGATGCTAATTAGCAATCCGCGAACTCTATAGATTTCAATGCTTGTAAATGCT
This sequence comes from Artemisia argyi, assembly GCA_030686995.1. NCBI lineage: Eukaryota > Viridiplantae > Streptophyta > Magnoliopsida > Asterales > Asteraceae > Artemisia > Artemisia argyi. Next base: position 213,943,724 of record CM060701.1, read on the forward strand.
CTTAAGTGTTACTATGAAAGCTAAATCTATTACAGATTGTTTAGACTATCACCCTAGAATTGAGAGGATTGCTATGAAATTAAGCTAGACTTGTACAAATACCCCTTTCAGAGAACACTAATAAAGAAGAAAACAATATACACACACTAGTACAAAACAGGCTTTCCCCGGCGACTTTTTTAACCCCTACCCGTCGACATGTCGACGGAATAATACCTTCCCGTCGACATGTCGACGGCACCATATCGACGGCTATCCTTCGACGGGAACCGTGTTCCCGTCGAAAATCGCCGTCGACACGGTGGGTCCCACATCGTTTTCCAGTCAAAGGATTTGTTGTCCGTCAAACCCCATCCCGTCGACATGTCGACGGGCACATATAACTAATTAATGTTTTAATTAGTTAATAATAATTATGTTTTAAATAATACCGTCGACATGTCGACGGTATTATATAAAACAATAATAGTATTATTATATTATGCCGTCGACATGTCAACGGCATAAAATTAAAAACATTATTTTTGTTTTAATTATACCGTCGACATGTCGACGGTATTATAAATACCCAATTACTATGTTATAATGATGCCGTCGACATGTCGACGGCATCATTATTACCATCCTGCTAATAGCAGGCTGCAAATATTGCAATTTTCCAGATTTTTTCCGGATTTTCCGGAAAAAATCTACCAAAACCTGTAACAGTAATAGCACCTATAACCACTCAATATCAACATGTCCTAAACGTATAACTCGCCATCGGCTATAACACTTGCAAAATATCGCTAAACACCCTCAAAATGCATAAAAACATATAAAGTTTACAAAACGGGGTGTGGTAATATCTAAACCTAGCTGCCATATCCACAAATGTTTTAATATCCGCGACGTTCAAGTCGCCAAAAGGTTAAACTATACAATACTAACATATGGGTCGCCAAAATATTGTTTCAAGCATAAGTACAACACAAAATACCCAAGTTTGTACCTCTACATCCAAAATCACTCGTGATCATCAGTAGGACCCTCATCATCGCCAGAACCATCCTCATCGCCTCTGAGACTCCCGCTCCCTCCAGCTGAGCCACTACCTCCAACGCCACTACCTCCAACGCCACTGCCTGAGCCATCCACGTGCTGAGAACCCGCCTGACTAACATACTCATTCCATCGCGGGTTGGAGGACATAAAACCTGTGACCATATCAATCTGCGCCTTCAAGAGCTTACGCTCTTCAGCGTCTTTACGGCTCTTCTCCTCGGCCTCAGCAATCTTCTTCTCGGCCTCAGCAAGCTTTTTCTCCATCTCAGCATATCCTGAAAATGAAATAATCAAAATTAAAAAACATCTATTGCAATACTTAATTTGAGTCATGATCGAGTAATCTATAATTAATATATTATCAAACTGTGGAGGTGGAGGCGGGGTGTATGGTAACGGTGGCCTGGAGAGCCCGGGTACGACCCTACCCCGTCCGGCGATGTGGCCCCGCTGCTTGCCCTTCAAAACCATCGCAAGTATCTGCTCCTCCGTATACGCCACCCCTTCCGGCGTATTCGCTCCCAGATCTCGCAGCCGGACCATCTCTTCCTATTTAATTGAGAAAAAAATTGAGAAAATTTATATATATATGTAAGTGTGTGTGTATATATATATATATATATATATATATATATATATATATATATATATATATATATATATATATATATATATCGGGTTAATTACAAGATTATGTTTCAATGAATCATTAAAGTGCGTGTTTGGGGAAATAAATAAATAAATAAATAAATAATAAATTAAAAAAAAAAAAAAAAGATACTTACATATTGAACACGAGCCTCATCCTGCAACCACATACCATCATTGTCGCAGTGTGTGTCGTAAAACGACTGGATGAGGGACGGGTATTCTTTGTCCTTGCTGTTCACAAACTGTATATACACATGCATATATATAAGATGAAACAAATTAAAAATGGCAAATCAAACACCATATTTATTCTAATTAAACTTAAATACTTTTATAAAATTAAAATTAATTACTTTTATCGTTGTTGTAATTAAATAATTTTATAAAAATAAAATACTTTAATAAAAATAAAATGTGTCTTACATAGTCGTGGCGAATAGCGGCCAATGACTTGGAACCGTGGCGGCTGTACACCTTCAACTTCTTTCGGTTCTCCTTGTTCACAGCAGCACGCTTCAGGTTCTCCTCCTTCATGTAAAACTTGATATGCTCCTCCCACACAGATGGCTCGACGTTCGGAGGAGGGTTTCTTCGTATCTCATCCACTTTTTCAGGTCCACCCTCCCCGTCGAAGTAAACCCTCTTCATCGTGCCCTTGTTGTCGGAGTAGACCTTAGCAATGTACGCATTGAGGCCCTTCGAAATGGTAGTCCAATTGGGTCCCACCATGTGGCTCTGCAAGTCGAATAATTCCTGCAAACAAATTTAAACAAATATACACAATTAAACAAATTTAAATAAATGTACACATTCAAAGATATAATTAAAAGGAAAATAAAATAACTGACCCCGAGTTGGTTCATGAAGCCCTGTCGAGTCGCTTGGTCAAGGTTGTGCCAGGAGGGATAGTGCAACGGCAAGGACCTAACCAGCTCGCCAACATAGTTACTGAACCATGCGTGGTGGGGCCCAACATGCTTAAATGTCTTCTGATCTTGCCACTCGAACTCGATCGATTGCGGGCCCGAGGCATTCACAGCTTTCCTGAGGTCTTTGTTTTTGTTGGATTCACGGACCTGTGCCCTGCCGCCAGCCCGACCTCCACCCCTGCCGCCAGCTTGTCTCGCTCTACCTCCTCGTCGAGGTTTTTGTGAGGAACCTACAATTGAAGTGAGTGAAAACGTTAAAAAATAACAAGTAACAAAATTCAAATTATCAAGTTTAATTTTCTTACCACTACGGTGACCGCTAGTAATCGAACGAGGAGGGGGTGGTGGGTCATCGGCACCGTCACCACCGTGATCTCGCGCTACTGCTGCCATCTGTAAAAAGTACAAGTTGAATTAACATATAGAAATTCGGGAACAAATTAACATAAGCATGCACACATTCAAATACATACACATTTAAAATAAATAAACACATTTAAACAATCCATAACAATTTCATTCAAATAAGCTAAGTGTCGTTTTACAAGTTACAATTTAAGATCAATCTGCTACATCTACATCACTATCATAAACAGCATGAGTCGCATCTTCAACTTCATCATCAGAATTGTTTGCGTCAGAGTCTGCTAAATCATAAGGATCGTCGTCCTCATCATCAATAAATTCATCGTCGTCATCAACATGAATGATTGGTGGTGGTGCCTCAACTAACGTTGATTGACCATCGATATTTAAGGTTTCAAATGCCAAATCATTCAAATTAGCAGACAGTTAGAGATTCGATGAGTTGTTGCCATGTATCACATCATCATCGTCTTCTGCCACAATGACATCCCAGGTCGTGTTGTGATTCACTTCTTGGACGACCTTCCAATGGAGTGGTCGTCTGGCAGGATCTTCAAGGTAGAAGACTTGTTTTGCTTGTGTTGCGAGAATGTAAGGTTGATCTTCAAACGCTGTGCTACATGCCCAAATTTGTGTCATGTTGTTTCTAGTGTTATAACGTTCGACTCTACCTCTTTTGACCAAGTCGAACCACTTAACTCGAAACAGCACAACTTTGAACTGGGTATACGCGAACTCCAGAATTTCTTCTAGATGACCATAATACATTTCTCCTTCCTTCTCGCCAGGAGAACAAATTCCGCTGTTCTGAGTTGTACGTTTTACATCGCGGCTGTGTACAACAAACTTCACACCGTTGACTACGCAAGAGTGAACTGAGGTTACGGTCGATAATGGTCCACAAGCCAAAGCGAATAAGTCGGGAGTACACCTTGGGTCATTGTCTGTGTAAAGTTTACCGATCTATGAACAAAGATAAGAATAGATGGAGATGAGTAATATATATAGTCGTTATTTATACAAGGAATTACATATAATAAGTTTACCTTCGTCTGAAACCATCTAGGAAATTCTTGTTGCATGTCGCTATCAGGATGTTCACTGAAAATGGACATGATATTAGAATTAATCGAAAAGATAACTTGGGAAAAGGAAATTTCAAAATAAAAACGCGTACCTCTCGAACTCGTTCATGTACGCGTCGATCTCAGGACTGTTGTGAAGTACATACCATATCACTTTCTTCATTTCTTGGAGACCTAACCGAATAATTGTCACTTTACCAGACGTTTTACATAATGATCGGAACACCTGGAAATCACTTGTTGGGCGAGGACAGCCCTGAGATGCAGTGGGACGATTAAATTTCGTCCCAATTTCGCCCCGAAAATAACGAGAACAAAAAGTTAATGCTTCGTCTGCAACATAACCCTCCGCTATTGAACCTTCCGGCTTAGCTTTATTTCGTACATAGTTTTTTAGCTTCTTCATGTATCTTTCAAATGGATACATCCACCGAAATGAAACAGGCCCGCCTTGAAGAGCCTCTTCAGGTAAATGCATAACCAAGTGAATCATAATGTCAAAAAAAGCAGGAGGATATATTTGCTCGAGACTGCACAAAATTTTGATCAACTGTTCTTTCGCTTTCACCATGTCATTCACCATCAAAGTTCGGGCACAAATTTGCTTAAAGAATGAACAAAGCTCGATTAATGGTGTATAAGTCGGTGTGTCCAGGTATTGCTGAAGTCCATAAGGAAGTAACCGTTGCATCATTATATGACAGTCATGAGACTTCATGCCCGTTATATTGTTATCATCTTTGGTCACTTTCGACTTGAACTTGGATCCGAACCCATCTGGCAGTTTAATTGTTTTGATGTATTGACAGAACAGTTTTCTTTTATCGGGTGTGAGGGAGTACTTAGCTTGAGGCTTCGAGCACTTCCCGTTTTGTTTGTTTTCGAGCCACAACTCCTGTCGAATGCCCAAAGCTTGCAAGTCTTGTCTTGCCTTAGCGGTGTCTTTAGATTTGTCATTCATTAACAAAGTGTTCAAGATACTCTCCAACACATTTTTTTCAATATGCATGACATCTAAATTGTGTTTTAGAGTAAGAGAAGACCAATATTCAAGCTCGTAGAAAATAGACCGTTTAGTCCAGTTCAGGTCGGTTGTAGTATTACGTTTTATCTTCCCACCCCCATAATCTGGATGTTTCCCCGGCAAACGTGTAGGCAATATTGCAAGTTGAGTCAAGATATCAGCCGAACATTCTTTTTTAGGAGGATCTGTAAAATCAGGTGCACCATTGAATGTAGTAGTATCCCTCCTCCATTTATGGTTTTTTTTTAAGAATTTTCTATGGCCAACATAACCTATTTTGCTTATCACACGCGTAGCCGGAGTGTCTACTTTGCATGTAGGGCATGCGTAGTAACCTTGCCCACTCCAACCTGACAAACTACTACGAGCAGGAAAATCATTGATGGTCCATAAAAGCATCGCTCTCATGTTGAATACTTTGCCTGTAACAGCGTCCATAGTCGGGATACCTGGTATTTTCCATAATTCCTTAAGGTCATCAATCAAAGGCTTTAAGTAAACATCAATGTCCTTCGCGGGTGATTTAGGTCCAGGAATCAACAACGTCAGCATCAAAGTAGTCTCTTTCATGCATAACCACGGAGGCAAGTTGTATGTTGTTAAGATAACAGGCCACATGCTGTAAGTCTGACTAAGGTTGCCGAATGGATTGAAACCATCAGCAGCCAACCCTAATCGAACGTTTCTCGGTTCGTTAGCAAATTCCGAATATTTACCGCTGTCAAACTTCTGCCATGCTTCACCATCAACCGGGTGTTGCATCATACCGTTTACCGTAGACTTTCCAGTAGCATGCCAAGTCATATGTTTTGCGGTGTGAATAGATTTGTACAAACGTTGTAGCCTAGGAATGATAGGAAAGTAACGCAACACCTTGTTAGGAACTTTCTTCCCCGTTGTGTTCTTGTCTTTCCATCTACTCGTTTTACAGACCGGACAATACTCCAAATCTTCGGCACCAGTCCCCCGATATAAAAAACAATCATTTTCACAAGCATGTATCGACTCATACCCTAACCCGACCTTTTTAAATGTTTTTTTTATAGCAGAGTATGATGGTGGGAGATTGTAACCTAACCTAGGAGGAAATACTTCCTGGAGAAATTTTAGCGTATTGTTAAATGAAGTATCACTCCATTTACCGCTGACCTTGAGATGCGTAAACTTTGACATAAAATCCAAGGTTGTCATAAAGTCACAACCCGGGTAAAGAGGCTGAGTGGAACTGGCAAGTAACTCTTCATACTCGTTACGTACAGGAGGTGTCGTTGCTTGAGCTGGCTCGTTACTTGTCTCGCCAATATTTGGAAGAGTTGGCTCATTTTGTTCATTATTTGGAGGAATATCAAAAATATCATTAATGCACGCACGCATGTCACTCATCTCACATCGTGTTGTGTTATCTTGTATAGGAAGAGGATCCGGTTCACCGTGTTCACGCCATTGTGTATAAGTTGGGTCCCACCCATTTTCGCTTATGTGGCTTTTAAGTAAGTCGAGAGATACCCATGGAACATTACAACAAAGATGACATGGACATTTTATGTTGCCGTAACTATTCAATAACGGCTTGCAATGTTCAACGAATGCGGCAAGACCATCAAAAAACTCTTTGGAAACACGAGTGTCTAAACGGGTCCAACTCTTATCAAGTATCATAACTGCATATTGTTTTGTTCAACTCTTAGTTATTACACATTCAAAATAAAGGAAAGTTGTTTTGTTCACCTAGTGCAACTATGGAAGGCAATCCTAACCCACTCTTTGAATGATTCATCTCATATATGAATGCGTATAACTGATTTACTATCTGAGAAAATTTCGGCAGCATTTCCCCTCAACTCCCCAAATATGTACATTAAAGACATATTCGTAGGAGTAAAGGAGAAACACTGTCGAAATCATCTCAAATAGTAAATCAATTATACGCATCCATATCCTAAATGAGACAAAACATTCAAAAAGCAGTCCCAAACAGGGGACTTTCCGAAATTAATTTCTAATAAATTAATTTCGGACGGGTTTTCTATAGGATGATTAACTCCGGACGGGGACTTTCCGAAATTAATCACTAAAATCCTAAAACATTCACAAAAGTCTAACAATATCATATATTTTAAGTTAAACAATTAGACTATAAACAATTGTTTGGTTTTCGGTTTATGTTTCATAAAACTATTTTGTTATTTTGAAACTTGTTTTTGTGACTTATTTTTGAAACTATTATGAAACATAAGCCGAAAACCAAACAATATATCTACGGGCTTATGGCTTATTTGGTTTTCGGCTTATGTTTCATAAGCTTATTTTTTTTTTTTTACTTTTTTTGAAACTATTTAAGTTAAAAAGTTTCAAAATAAGCCATAAAAATAAAGCTTGTGAAACATAAGCCGAAAACCAAACAAACCATAAGCCCGTTATATAAGCAGAAACATAGTCAATCCACAAACTAATATATTAAAACTAATATACAATTAACCAATATATTAAAACTAATATTTTTCAAAACCTTACAATTAACCAATATATTAAAACTATTATACCATATATACTAACCAAACGCCAACTAACATTTAACCAATACTAACTTCACATTTTTAAAATGAATCTTAGTGTGCAAAGGGATCCTAATTAAACGCAATATCTACAACTAGTATACCATATATACTAACCAAACGCCAACTAACATTTAACCAAACGCAACCAAACAACTAACCAAACGCAACCAAACGCAATATCTACAACAACTAACCAAAGTCTAACATACCTAATATACTATACTAATATGTAAAAAATAATACGGATACGAAAAGAAACAACATACTGTCTTGGGCTCTCGACTGTGGTCTCGGGCACGGGCTGTGACCTCCGGTTGTGGTCTCGGGCTCTCGACTGTGGTCTTGGGCTCGGGCTATAATAAAAGAGAGCAATGTTTTATATCAAAAGTTTCAAAACTTGGTCTCGGCTGTTGTCGTCGACATGTCGTCGGGATACCAAAAGTTAATAAAAAAAATAAAACGAGTTACATTACCTGCTGTCTCGGCTCTCACCCTCGGCTCTGCTACTGTATTAAAAAAAAAATTATAACAAAAAGTAACAACAATACTATTAACAAAACTAAATAACAATTTTATTAACAATTTTTAATAACAATTTTTAATAACAATTAAAAAAAATTACCCAAATGAGGAGACTGGTGCTCAGTGGGAAAAAAGGAGAAGAAAGAAGAAGGAAAGAATTAAACAAATGAGGGGTTGAGGAAAGAATTAAACATGGGAATAGGAGGAGGAGGAGGTGCACAGTGGTGCTCGTGTGGTGGAGCTGTGGTGGTGTTGTTGGGGTGGAGCTGTGGTGGTGGTGTTGGTATAATGTGGTGGTGTTAGGGTGGAGGAATGGTTGTGTGGTCGTATAATGTGGTGGTGTTAGGGTGGAGGTGGTGTGGTGGTGGTATAATCGTCGACGATGGTTTAATTTTTTTGGGTATTGCGTTTTGTGAGAAATAATTGACCAGATCTGGTTTTGTTATAACTTTTTTTATCCCGTCGACATGTCGACGGGAATATTAAGTGAATTTTTTATATTATTACTAATACCGTCGACATGTCGACGGTAATATCACACTATTTTGTCGTTTGCGTTTTGGCGGGACGTATAAAATTTTCACTAAATTTTTGGCGGTATTATTCCCGTCGACATGTCGACGGGAAAATAGCTTTTATTAAAAAAATTATTTATAGTAAATACTTTTATAAAATTACTTTATTATAAATACTTTTATAAAATTACTTTAATATAATTAAAAAAAATTATTTATTATAAATACTTTTATAAAATATTAAAAAATAAGTTTTATAAAATTAATAAACTAAATTAATTATATAATTGAAAAAAATTATTTATTATAAATACTTTTATAAAATTAAAAAAATATATAAATTTAAAATTAATTACTTATATTATAATTAAAAAAAATCATTTATTAAAATATAAAATTAAATAATTAAAATATCACAAAATACTAAATCCCAACCATTATAAAATTAATAAACGAGTCGAGATGTTAAACGAACGAGTCGAGATGCTATGGTTATACATGAGATGTTAAACGAACGAGTCGAGATGCAATGGTTATACATGATATGTAAAACGAACGAGTCGAGATGCAATGGTTATACATGATATGTAAAACGAACGAGTCGAGATGCAATGGTTAAACGTGCGATGTTAAAACGAACGAGTCGAGATGCTATGGTTATATATGACATGTTAAACGAACGAGTCGAGATGCAATGGTTATACATGAGATGTTAAACGAACGAGTCGAGATGCAATGGTTATACATGATATGTAAAACGAACGAGTCGAGATGCAATGGTTATACATGATATGTAAAACGAACGAGTCGAGATGCAATGGTTAAACATGCGATGTTAAAACGAACGAGTCGAGATGCTATGGTTATATATGACATGTTAAACGAACGAGTCGAGATGCAATGGTTATACATGAGATGTTAAACGAACGAGTCGAGATGCTATGGTTATACATGAGATGTTAAACGAACGAGTCGAGATGCTATGGTTATACATGATATGTAAAACGAACGAGTCGAGATGCTATGGTTATACATGATATGTCTCATCTCACTATATATCTCTCTCTACCTAACACCTTATCCTCACAATATAAACACACACACACACATACTCATCTCATTATATCTCTCTCTAGCAGTTTCTGTTTTCTGGCGACACCAGCATTTTCCGGCCGCCGGAATCTTTTTCTGGCCACCACCTTTTATCACCTCAACTTGTAGATCGGGCCACACCGGTCACGATTCAACCACTCAACCTCACAACCACAAACATACACTGTTATCATGGTGAAGAAGATGGGAGAATTTGAAGCTTTTCCTTGTCCTTGTGAACGAGGAGACGTGGTTCTGCGAGAATCGTGTAAATCTTACTCCCGTGGTAAACTATACTATGCGTGTCCTTTCTCGCAGGTGAACAATTACATCTTTTTTCTTTAAATAATTTGGTTAGTTGTTAATAATAATAGTTTTTACTCTTTAACAGCCTGGGACAGACGACCATGGATGTAATTTTTTTTTATGGAAGGAGGAACGACTCGCCAAAATGATGATCGGTTCTCTGGGAGCTTTAACATCAAGCGGTTCTGGATCTACTCCAAAAAGGTGCTCAAACTGTCATGAAAAAAATCTTAGAATAAACTTGCTGGAGGCACAAAAACAGGTGTTGGAGGCACAAAAACAGGTGTTAGAGACAAAATTAAGGGTGCTGGAGGCAAAACTTGACATGGCAACGTATCCCAACCACGACCACGCATGTCAGTCGGATGCAATACTCCGTGACCTTGTAGGTTACATGGATAAATTTCATATGTAGTACTGTTATCGTTGTTGTTGTTGTTGTTTGTTGTTGTTGTTGTTGATGTTTTTGATGTTTAATAAAATGTTGTTGTTGTTTAATAAAATGTTGTTGTGGAGCAATAATTAGAACTGAAGGAGCAATAATTATCAAACACAAAGGCAAACTGTTTATTTAAAACAAGCAAGAGTTCTTAACCACATGCATTTTCATACAGACTCAAACTAAACAACTCGACAACCAAACTAAACAACTAAACAACTCAACAACCAAAGGAAACAACTCAAACTTAACAACTCGACAACCAAACGAAACAACTCAAACTAAACAACTCGACAACCAAACGAAACAACTCGACAACTAAAACAACATATCAAACGAAACAACCCGTTTATTTTTTTTTGCGGCTACTTCCCGCTTTACTCGAACTCGCACCATCTTTTCCCTTCCTTGCTCTCATTTCCTTGATATGCGCAAACGTAGCTTCAAGATTTGTGATCCTATTTCCCAGATTATCAAGTTTTGTTTCCAACGTACTTTCAGCTTTGTCGTCACCTCCAACAGCAAGAACTTGAGCTTCAGCAGCATCTAGCTCGTCCATGTACTCTTTGTAGTACGGCTTTTTCCTACACCATTCGATAATCTTGTCTCTCATCCACGGTTCAGCATCCTTAAAATCACCATATTCCTCATAAACTGCATGACCAAAAGTTAACATAACTTCATTAAAGAGGAGCTCGTGTGACAAGATTTTTGAGTACTCCTCTTCAACTGTGCAACCACGCCAAGTCATGTGTGTCTTGTAAAAATTGACGATTGAATTATTTGTGAGATGTGTAAAATGAGACGGAAATAATTTTGTGAGAATGTATATATTGGTAAAAAAATGAGATGGGAATGTATTTGAGAGGATATATATAGCCTGATTTTTGAAGATATATTCCCGTCGACATGTCGACGGGAACAAGAAAGCGGGAAAATATCCCGCCCAATATTTTACCCATTTATTAAAAACGTTTATAATTAGTAATATACTCCCGTCGACATGTCGACGGGACTCTTAAACATAATAATTATTATGCTTAATCACACGTTAACTACGCGATAAAACGTTATTAATATATTCCCGTCGACATGTCGACGGGAATATATTAGCGGGTAAATTTCGCGCCCAACTTTGGTGAATTATTGAGGCTAAAAAAATATTCTAAAATGGTCCCGTCGACATGTCGACGGGAAAATACGATTATGAAAAATTCAACGCAGCTGGGCTCGGTCAAGCGTTTTTTTTGTCGTTTTGTGCCTTATGCCGTCGACATAATGTCGACGGGAAAACCCTCGACGCCTGTTCTTCTGATCCTTGTAGTGACAAGATACTTTTTGTTATGTCTTGTCAGAATTCTTTTCACAATGATTCTACAGATTACCATTTAATGCATGTCTAAATTCAAAATAAAGCAAATTCAGTTCATCTGTTGTTGCAAGAGCAATTAGAATAGTGTTTTTCGGAATTCATGGATGAATATGGAAACTACATACTAGTCCACAACGCGTCTAGCTCTTTCTTGGTGTTGGTCGATTTGGAATTGATCACCCAAACCAAAATGTGCCATTAACATCCAAACGATGGTAATGAGGTCACCACCTTTGCTAACTTGTGCTGTTTGCATCTGTGTTTGTGAATGACTTGCACCATAACACAACAAGTCAACCCACACCTTACTTATCATTAACCATTTATCCAAATTATTGTCTTCCTCTTCTATCTTCATCACTTCGTTTGCCAAAATAACGCTGTAGACAAGCAACGATTTAGTCACATCACCTTTCATATTCTTTAGCCTCAGTTCATTGCGACTGAAAATCTTCATACACGCATTTAAGTGTTCCCAATCAACTTCCGACTCCTTGGTACCTTGCATTGGCTTTTGTACAACGTTTACTTCATGAGCCTTTTCATTCTCGAAATTGCTCTTGGCATTAGCACATAAATCCCAGTACTGGATTTGAACAATACTGTTTACTGTAGTCATCAAGGTAGGTTTGATGACAAGAAGGTACATCATGTAATCTGACAAAAGCTTAGCAATCTCTCGATGATCTGTGTTTGTGCTTACATGTCTCTTGGACTTGACCTTGTCGCTGAGTTCTTTACTGTAACATAGATCAGTGGCAATGTGCCATAGAAGGATACGTTGACCAAAGTCACCATCTAGGGTGTGTGGGAGTAAGCCGCTCCAACCATCTAGAGAACGAAGCACTCTATCACCTCGTGATGAATTTATCTCCGTTGCAGTGTCTAAATCGTTTGCAGCTTCTGATTTTGACTTTAGTTCCTCAAAGATAAAATCTCTCAGTTTAGTGGTGTACCTTTTGGCTTTTACGTACTTATAGCTGTCTAGAAAGCAAGTAAGCCCCAGTTTTTCAAGAATGTATTGTTTGAATCTGGAGCGTGGGTGCATACAGTAATAGATAAGGTTGTAAGTTGGAATGGATTCAGACCATCTTCGTGTGAAAAACCTGTAAGTTGGAATGGATTCAGACCATCTTCGTGTGAAAAACCATGTAATGACAGACCAAGTTAGAGTGAATATAGACCGAGTTAGAATGAATATAGGCCAAGTTGAAATGAATATAGGCCAAGTTGGAATGACATGTGTCTGGGGCTCACTCACTTGTGTCTGCGCTTCTTCTTTTGGGTTTTCAGGGATGTCACTAACTTTGTGTTTGACAATTGCATTGAGGATTCGTGCCCACGTGTTTCCAGACATGAACAGCTTTGATAGAAAAATGATGCTTTTGTTTGTTAACAGGAGCTTGAACATAGCAATAATATCCAAAGCCAATGCGCCAATGAGCAAAGCGTAGGTAATTTTAACATCAATGTTGTTGAATTTCGATTTGTCCTCAATTATGAATAAAGTGATTGATGTACAAACCATCAGAAAAGAGAAAATACGTGCACAAACTCCAAATAAACCATATACCACCGGAAACTTGGTAAAGAGAACTTCATACAAGAAATTCAATTCAACTTCAACCACTATGAAAGCATCTTTCGCGGTTCGGTTTAGGAAGAACTCCCGGCTTTCATTACGTGTTTTCCTGGTAAAAATCAGATCAACAGTGAGCCCTTTGAACATGTTGAAGAAATCATAAGCATATTGCACTACTTCTATTGCTGTCAAGTCCCTCTTTTTATCCATATTGACATCTCTTTCTGGATCCTGAATCATTTCATTCTCAGCGTCTAGTTTCTCCTCTTTCATCTCAAAGTCGTCTTCCTTGAGTCCAATGTAGTTCATGCCTGGATCAACATTGGCAAGCATTGAACGTTTGAATCTATTTGCACTTGCAAGATAAAATGAAATCGTTCTTTCGGTATATTTTATTGTTCCATTAATGATCATCAGCATTATGGGAGCCCATAGCATGTTCTTCCGAATGAGTGACTGAATAAACACATACATCGTTGCCGAAACCTGGAGCACAAGACCAAGAAGATGGCGGAGCCATAACTCATTATCTTCCAATGCAAAAGCAGTAATGGTGTCCGGACCACCAAGGTGTAGTAAAAGAAATGGTGCCCAGAAGACAAGAAGGTCCTTTGCCGCAGCAATCGTACCATCATCTGTCTTGCCTGCGAGGAGTTCACTAGGGTTCCCTTTACCTTTCGCGATGAGGCCAATGGCAAAGCTAGCCACCCAATCGGCTAGCAAATAGAATAACCACAGAGGTGTGATTATCCAATTGCTTGATGTACGTTTTCTTGAAGAACCAAAGACAATTAGAAAGGTTTGTAACAAGAGGCTCAAGATGATAGCGCCTCGGAGTTGCCATGCATCCCTGAAGTGCTCCCATTTTGAAAGATTGCAAATATCATCCATCATTCTTCTCAATTATAAATAGTTATAGCTTCAAAACAATTATCTGCAGAAATTTGAAAATTACTACAGTGGTCATTAGTGATTAATGAGCATCACCAAAAAGTTTGTTGTAATCAATCTGAACTCTAGCTAGCTAGCACATATTTATCAACAATGATTGGATCAATTTTAGAGGGATATAGAATGAAAGAATAGAACCATTGCTAAAAATATCCGTTTGGTTGGTGAAATCTTATGACAATGGAAACAAAATGCGATCAGAAAGCCCATAGACCCATTGCAAGGTAGGGATGACAAAAAATCCCGAAACCGACATGGAAACCCACAACCCGAACTAATTGGGGTGGGGCAAGGCAAGGCAAGGCATGCTTATCGAGTTACGGGGCGGGTTTGGGGCTTAAATGGGGATTTAAATCCGGTTTGAGGCGGGGAGCGAGGAATAACATCCCCGCCCCGCCCCGCCCAACCCGCATAATATATACATATACAAATAGATCTATATTCATATAGTATTATATTAGTATTTACGTAATAAAAACATATTTCTTTAATGTTGTTAGTTGTTTTTTATCTTTGTAAGATTGCAAAATTGTTGTCATAGAAACTTGTTTAATATCATATTTTTAATTTGTAATTTGTGGCGGTGTAATTTATTATTATTTAGGTATTATACTATTGTTGAAAACTTAAGAAGGCTTGTTTGTTATTGGTTATTAATAGGTTCTTGATTCTTTAAGTTATTAAAATAAAAAACAATGCGGATTTGGTCGAGAATTGTGCCCAAAGAGGACACCTCGATAAGATCCCTGTTTAGGGGAACATCGTGCCACAACGGGATGTCCCCGATTAGATCCCTGATAAAGACTAGGACGGGTTTGGGGATGACTTTGGTAATCGGGTTTGGGGATAAGGATGGTTGCCCCGCCCTAAACCAACCTCATTGACATCCATATTGCAAGCTGGATGGGTGGGTATTATGAATTTATTCATCTATCTCCTCTTATAACCTATTTGTTAATGACTTTTTTGTTAATTTTTTATTTAATAACATTTTGTCTTTTGCAAGATTTATCAAGTGTTTTATATTATTATTATTATTATTATTATTATTATTATTATTATTATTATTATTATTATTATTATTATTATTATTTTGGTATGATTGGATTTTGAAAGATACAATCATCTCCTTGTCGTCTTTGTTCAATAATAATGTAACACCCTAGGGAGATCCCACATCGACAGAGGCTTGGAGAGATACTGGGTATATAAGAATAACATTCACTTTATCAGACACAACGCGTTTTGTGATCTACTGCGAGTAGAGTTCTCAGGAACTACACAGTTAAGCGTGCTCGTGTGAGAGTAACACTGGTATGGGTGACCTACCGGGAACTCTCACACGAGGGCCACAAAAACAAAGCCGTGAGCAATCAGGGCAAAGCGGACAATATTGTGTAATAGTAGGCGGGATGTTACAAATAAGTTGTTGGAGCTATCCACAACTGTAGTCGGAGTGTGTCACCATTGTGGCGGGAGTTGGTTAATCCAATTGTCAAACCACCTTCTTCGTAGTCATCTCCTATGTTCTTTTTCTGGGTAAAGTAAAAGAATGGAGAACACAACTCTTTTTTGGTCTCTGCATTTGTGTTGTCTTATTTAGAACATGATGAAGAGAAGGTCACAAGTAAAAATTTGAGATAATGAATGTTTTCACATTACATATGGTGGGTGTGGGTTTGATGCATGATTTTCTTTGGAAATTTTGTAATTCCTTTATCGTGTAAATTCTTAAGTTAAAGTTGAAATACTCAATTACTAAGGATCTTATTTCATTTAAAAACAAAGTCGTATTCTCCTGTAGAAACTTTATGTCCAAACCTGTTATAAACCAAGCAATGGATTTCACCAATCATATCCTTATAACTAAACCCATATCTATTGTGATTCCCGTTAATAGCTGAAACGGAACCTAAAAGTGTTAAACCTCACTGACCCAAAGCAAGGACAAAAACTTACAAACACCATACGTCCAAACCTAAGAATAGTTTTTATAGCCATCGTTGCCCTCGGTTTTATCAAGCGAGATGCACATTGATGCAATAAGGGTAAAAAAGCCAAGGTGCGAGGCGCCGAGGTGAAAGCACGCGCAATCACGTACCCGCGCGACAATTTTATAAAAAAAATACTTAAATTATATATAGTGCACAAAATACATTTTTACCACATTTAATATGAAAAGATACCATGCATTTTCATAGTTCACGATTCCATATTGCTAAAATACGTAAATAGTCGAAAACTAAAATCAAAAGTCTTATTGTTTATAATGAATTGGTAATTGGACCTACATCGTACATCTTAAAAGTAAAGCCCATGAGAAGAAGCCCAATACACATTATTATGTCCAATTTTATGTTATATGCCAAAAGCACATGATGGGCAAAAAAGCGTTGATGCATGCCTCAGCTAATGCGTGCCTGATGCGCACGTATCCCGTGATCGTAACGCATTAGGGTGTCTGATGCAACAGGGTCGTGCATCGCAACACATCACGCCTCAGGGGCGCCTGATGCACACTTTTTTAGAAACAACCGTTACCACCACCTATACATCATACATCACCGTCACATCATCATTCAACAAACCACAAAGTCACCACCTTTTTCTTTCTATTGTCACCACCAAACCAAAAATATAAAAATACACCACTGTATACAAACATACCACATAATATACCTCACACACATTCACAACTCAAATAAATTATAATAAAAACACTAATGGGGGCCCACAATTTCTTGGTTTCATAAAAGTGGTCACCACCATTATTAAAGATGCAAGAATGGTTGAGGTAAAGGTGGTGGTGGGTGCCTTTTATGAAGAACCACAAGTGGTAGGTGGGACCGTGGGATAGAGTCATAGAGGTGATCCACCACCTCTCATAAACTAGCCTAAGATGCAAACGTCCTTTTTACTCCCCTCTACGGGCCTATTTGGAACGAAGCTTTTTCAAGATTTTAGAGCTACTAGTTTTTTTTTTCAAGAATAAAGCTCTAACTAAAAAAGAAGCTTTGTTTGGATACACAAGATTAAAGGTTTTATTTTTCAAATAGTTCCAAATCTATGATGCTATAAATGAAAGCCTTCGTTTCTAAAGAGCTTTTTATACTGTAAATTATTAAACTATCCCACTTGCCATTTGAAGTTTTGAACAACTTTGAGCGGAGATACCGAAGAGCATAATTTGGACATGCATATTTCTAAGTATTTAATTTACCCTTTAATATAAGAGAAATGCTAAATCGTCCTACCAAAACCTCCTACTTATCCTCTTATTTATAGGATCATGACAACGGTTTGGATGCAGAGAGAAAATGAGTGAAAAAAAAATATAATATTGTTGTGTGTGTAGGAGGATTATTAAGAGGATATTATAGGAGATTTTAGCAATGCTCTTGATATAAAATAAAATTCGGACTTCATATAAGATATGAGTTATAGAACAGTGATTTGCGAACGTCTACTTAATAATCAGGTGTAACCAATCTAGGTACCTTGGAATTAGTTAAGTGATACTAGTGATAACTAGTCTTCTTAGAGCATGCGGTATAATCACACCGAGTTATAACCTAATACACCGCCACGTCAGCGTCACATCAGCTTTAACCTTTTCACATTAACTCATAAAAAAACACCCGTTACAATAACTCACTTTAACTCAACTTTAACTCAAATATTTTCAAATTCAACACCTAAACTTAAACAAATACTTCATTTATTCAACGAACCCGAATAATCTCAACCCAAAAATTTGAGCTTTAATAAAATTACCCAACAACCAATATCTTCCCACGTTACTTTTACAAAATTTCGTTAACTACAATAACAAAATTTTGTCTTCACTTAATTTCAAAAACTTCGTGGACCAGTACTACATAAAACACATTCAGCCCAATATTGCTTAACCCAAATCCAACTAATGTTAACCTAATTTTTGGCACACTATATAACACTCCCCCCAACCCTAAACTAAACTAACGCAACAACAAACACATTATCATTTCCTGCTAGATCTGGAAAAAATTTCGTCCCTTTCTAATAACTTAACTCTTCTCACAAGCCAAATAAACAAACACACTTGCGAATCTGCTAGTGTAAACCGAAGACTAAAGATATCTCCTTTCTTTCTTTACTGAAAAATACGAATCACAAACGCAAACCTTCAATGTTTTCCGGTAACAAAGGCTTCAAGATCTATATTAAGATCTAAGGTAGGTTTACTTTCTGTTTTTCTAACAAGCTAGCCGTTTTTAAACGTTAAGGTGATCAAAATGTATTTTTTTTGAATTATAACAGCTAGTTTCAGCTGTTAAAGGGGGTGTTTATGATTTTTTTTCGTTGTCCTCTTTAACTCAGCGTCATTCCCTTAACTTGGCACGTTAACGTGTCTTTAACGCTGGAACATGGTACGTTAACGCACCCTTTTACGCCAAAAATTTAAGAAATAACGTGGGTTCACGTTATTGTACCGTATGCTCTTTGCCGCAAATTTGCTACTTTTGTATTCGAACGTATTTTTAATGTAATGAGAATGTATGGTGTTACGAGCATCTTATCATGCATACGTCTTTCATTTATTTCTATAATAGTTATTACGTGAACATTAATTTTTTTAAATTAGTATTTGCGAAAAAAAACTTTTATTTTTTAAAAAAAATTTTAAAATAATTTTTTTTTTAAATTTTGATTTTTTTGCGAAAATTAAAAAAAAAAAAAAAATTAAAATTTTTTTTCGCAAATATTAATTTTTTTTTAAATTTTGATTTTTTAAAAAAATATTAACATTGAAAAAAAATTAATTTTTAATTTTTTTTTCCTTTTTTTATTTTTTTTATCTCGATTTAAAAAAAAATGTTAAAAAGTTTTTTTAAAAATATTACGTATCTTTAGCTTTACCCCTTTATTATTTTTATATTTTATATTTGTTTACAATTATAGATTATGACTTTTGATGTTATTTTACATCTTATAATTATAATTAATAACTAATTTACTAAACACTTTTATTGAAAAATGATACAACTTGTAGATCATGTTTTTACAGCTTACAACATTAAGTATACACCTTACCGCTAATTTTTCTAAACACACCCACATCCAAAAACAATCTGTCCCACCACCCATGTGTTTCCAAAAAGCCAAACAGCCCCTTAATCTAAATAATTGAAATTCTGTTTTATATCGAATATCAAAGTCAAACCTTGGATTAAAGGATGCAAAATTAAGGCATGAAAAACAAGTTTTTGATCCTATCATAATCCATAAGTGATTAATTACAGTGGTAACAAGTACCAAATATACTAAAAACTGGAAAGTATCAAGGGAAAAAAACCTGAAGAAGATGACATGCAGTTGAAGGGATTTCAAGAAATGGTTAGAGATATTATCAGGCCTGCACTATGTAAATCAATAGTTGTTGCACTGAGACAGATGACATGGATTTATACTCAGACTTTGAAGTCAATTGGAGCAAGGAGCTTTAACCTCTATGCAGTATAATGATGTGCAAAGATCACTTGTTCAATCATCGTGTGTGAAACCTTTTTTTTGTTACTTTTTCGTGGACATAGATTCCACTATAGATAAATTATGGGTGGATTATATTCACGGGCCTATATTTTTATATTAGCCCCCCATTACATTTTTTATTTATTTATTTTTTTTTTATAATTTTGTTTATATCAAAAAATCTATAAACCTGAAAGTGCGGAACAGAAAATATAAAGTTTAATAAGTCAAACGCTTAAAACTGTCAGAAATACGGAACATAAACTGTCAAAAAACTGTTTTGTACAGAAATAAAGGGGGACAAAATTGGGGGACAAGTGGGCAGCCTAGGAGGTAGACCCCGTTTCCCTAACAGTGCCCATAAATTATTCAAAATGCAATAACTTGTTAGACTGATGCTAATGGGAGTTGCCTCCCAACCACAACCCCATAAAAGCAACGCGTCGCCTCATTAGCTCACCCCCAAAGCGACGCGTCACCAAACAACCATTTCAAAGTTGTGGTTGCTCAGCCAACCGAAACATTTGCAAGATTTGTGTGTGTAGTTTTTTTTTATTTGTTTTATGGAGTATGTTTTTTGTTGTAGTTTTCGGGGTCGCTTTTGTGGTCATCACTAGCTAGTTATGATTGGGTGGAGTTGTGGAGAGAGAAAACTGAGGTGACGCTGATGTAGCAGGGTTGCTTTTGTGAAAATGGTATTACTATTAGCATTAGTCTTAGTGTTTAAACACACAAGCACAAAAAAGATATTTTAAATTGTGAGGAATTTAAAAAACTAGCATATGAAATAATTTTGCTTGTTTGGTTAGTAAATTTCTGCTCAGAAGTTTACGGTGTAATTGATAGTAAATGACTTGAACGAGTGGATAGGTCCTTGGAAATGTTTTATGCAGAAAAATATATTTTTCCCCTTTTTTGGCATTCGTGTAATTGTTTGCTCCGCAGGTATTATGTTTTATATAAGTGGCCGTAATGTATATAGTTTTTTGATGTAACATCTGAGATGTGAAAGTGGAACATATGAAGTTTCTAAAAACTTTTAAAACAATTAGACGAGTACATATGCATAGCAACAAGATTTTATAGCGGCAGATAATTTTAGTGATAAAAAAAGTTTATGTGTTATAAACGAAAAATAATAAAAGTTTGAGGATTTGAGGATTAAACGTAATGTTTTGAAACTTGGATGGTTCTTCTTTTGGGTTGAACCGTTCCGGTCGAAAAAAGGTCAATATAAACCGGGTTAACCCGATGGGTTGAGACGAAAAAACAGGTCAAATTAAACTGAATCAACTCGCCGGGTTTGAAACGTCTCGGGTCAACCCAATTTTCGATGTATACTAATAGTTTCTTTTTTAAACATACGTGTATTAATAGCTGAAATTATTTATAATTAATTGTTTCACTTTTTGAAACTACCAAGTGAAAAATATTTCAAGTGGGCAAAGTTAAAAATATGTCAAGTGGGCATACAAACGAAGATAGGTACACCAGCAAATGGGCATATAGAGGTGCGCTGGCACTCCACGAGCCACGACAGATTGTTTTTGGATGTGGGTATGTTAGTAGTAAACTTGTTGTGTTGCAAGGATGAAAATTAGAGCACCACGTGTGTCACATCACCTCAAGTCCTCAACACCTCTTTACAACTAACTCCTCCTCACCAAACAACAAGCATCAACTTACTCATTTGGGCCCACCACTTACAACTTTATTTTTTTATTCATTTTTCAATCAAATTAAATTTATTTCATTCAAAACAAAAATAACTAAAATTAAAAATGTTAGTTACTTGAAAAAAACCACAAGGATGAAACAACAAAAACACACTTTGTCTTCTTCTTCACCTATATACCAACAACAAAAGGCTGCTGCAACTAAACACACACTAGCTGCCGCAACTAAACACAAATATACAAACAAAATAAAACAACAACAAAAGAAAGGGAAAAAAAGTACGAGAGCTGTCAGAAAACAAGCTCGCCGTGCCCACGAGAAACCATCCAACGACGGAGAACGGCAAGGGGGGGTCGGTGCAACGGAGAGCAACGGCTCACCGTTGATGGTGCCACGTCTGAATGGCGAGGCTGAAAGACGAGCTGCACCTAGCGCTCTTAGAGTACGTATGTAACATTGATGTGCCAAAAGCATAAAGTCCTTTGACATCTGAGATGTGAAAGTGGAACATATGAAGTTGATAAATTTGTACTTTTAGAACAAGTAGACGATTACATGCATAGTAGAGATTTTATAGCGGCACATAATTTTAGTGATAAAAAAAGCTTATAGGTTATAAACGAAAAATAATAAAAGTTTGAGGATTTGAGGATTAAACGTAATGTTTTGAAACCCAGGTGGTTCAATCGGTTGAACCGTTCCAGTCGAAAAAAGGGTCAATATAAACCGGGTCAACTCGACGGGTTGGGTCGAAAGAATGAGTCAAATTAAACTGGGTCAACTCGCCAGGTTTGAAACGTCCCGGGTCAACTCACTTTTTGATGTATACTAATAGTTTCTTTTTGAAACATACGTGTATTAATAGTTGAAATTGTTTATAATTAATTATTTCAACATTTTATTTTTTATTTTTTTTATGTTTTACTTTTCTTGACTTTTTACTTTAATTGTTTTTGTTTGATACTAGTATAAATAAGGAGTTGATTTGCACACCAAATAAATTTATGGTGACACCACAATATTACACCCTTAATGCATATGTTACAACATATAATATGCAAAATTTCGGTGTCTCTATCAATTTATTTGATGTAAATCACGTATGTAAACTGCCAAAAGTGACAAGACTTGCAAGACTTTGACATCTAAGATGTGAACGTGGAGTAAATTTTGGGGGTGTTTGATTTCGACTTAATTGACTTAATATAAAAAAACTGAATTAATTAAGTCATATGAAAACTGTTTGTTTGTGACTTAATAGAGAAAGATGACTTAAAATATTAAGTAATAAAACTGAAGCTGTCTGCATTAAATCATCTGTTAATTAACACGACTTAATGAGAAAATTAAACAAACATGCCATTTTGTCTTTTTTTTTAAACAATAACGAATTAATGATCGGAGAGTATGAATAATGGCAAAACAAAAGTGAAAAGTCTTGGAAAGACTTTTGACATTTTAGATGTGAACGTGGATATCAGCCAAGGTGAAGTGCGACTACTTGGATATCAGCCAAGGTGAAGTGAAGGTTGCATTAATGAAGATGGGAAGAAACAAAGCGGTAGGCCCAGACCAAATACCCATAGAAGCTTGGAAGGGCTTAGGTGACGAGGGGTTAAGATGGTTGACTTCCCTCTTCAACAAGATTTTCTCTAGCGATAAGATGCCAGAGGAATGGAGGCTCAGTGAAGTCATCCCTATCTACAAGAACAAGGGTGACGTACAAGTGTGTAGCAACTATAGGGGTATTAAGCTCCTTAGTCACACGATGAAGCTCTGGGAGAAGGTTATTGAGAGAAGGTTGAGAAGGGAAACGAGGGTGGCAGAGAACCAGTTTGGTTTTATGCCAGGAAGGTCGTCGATCGAGGCTATTCACCTCCTCAGAAGCCTCATGGAGAAATATCGAGAAAGGCAAAGAGACTTGCATATGGCCTTCATCGACCTAGAAAAGGCATATGATAGTGTCCCACGTGAGTTGATTTGGAGAACTCTGATAGACAAGGGAACCCCAAGGAGATACTTGAGAGTCATAAAGGATATGTACGAGGGGGCGAAGACCCGTGTACGGTCCACAGTGGGAACCTTAGAGTTTTTCCCTGTGAAAGTTGGACTACACCAGGGGTCAGCCATTAGCCCTTATCTATTCATCTTGATTCTTGATGAGCTATCACGTGGGATCCAAGAGTGCATCCCTTGGAGCATGATATTCGCAGACGATATTGTATTGGTGGCAGAGTCAGCGGACGGGTTGAACAACAGACTTGAGCATTGGAGGGAGGCTCTTGAAGAGAATGGCCTTCGGGTTAGTAGGGAGAAGACTGAATACATGAGATGTGCTTTCGGTAGGAGCGATATCAGCCACAACGAAGAGACGGAAGTCTGTATCGGAGACCAGATCCTCCCACCTAAGGAGTCTTTTAGATATTTGGGTTCGGTGATTCACAAATCAGGGATGATAGACGACGTTACCCACCGTATCGGAAGAGGTTGGGCGAAATGGAGGGCGGCGTCAGGGGTTCTATGTGATAGGAAAGTACCCGTTAAGCTTAAGGGTAAATTTTATAGGGTGGCTATTAGACCGGCTTTGCTGTACGGGTCAGAGTGCTGGCCTATCACAAAAGCTCAAGCAAACAGGGTGGAGGTAGCGGAACTAAGAATGCTCAGATGGACTTGTGGTAAAACTATGTCTGACATGATTCCTAACGGGGTGTTCAGATCGGCACTTGAAGTAGAATCTATTATCTCGAAGATGAGAGAAGGAAGGTTGAGGTGGTTTGGTCATGTCAGGAGAAGACCACAAACAGCGCCAGTAAGGAGAGTTGAATCGCTTATAGTCGATGGTCGGAGAAGGAGGGTTTGACCTAAACTTAGATGGGAGGATAGGCTTAAGCTCGACATGGAGGAGCTTCACTTGTCCGAGGACATGACCTCAGATAGGAACGCGTGGAGAGATAGGATTAGTATTCGTGGTTAGTTTTGGGGCTAGGATGGTAGAGGGTTTGGGGTTTTGTTGTGGTTTAGGCTTTTTAGGGTCCCTTGGCTTGCCCCTTTTAGTGAGTTAGGTGCTTTTGCTTTGCCTCGGCTTGCGCTTTGGTTTTGCCTTTGTTGTGCCTTTTGGCTTTGGGCCCTTTGCTTGTGCCTTTTGCTTGCTCTTTTTGCTTTGCCTTAGCTTTAGGCCTTTTGCGTTGCCCTCTTTGGTCTTAGCTGCTTGGTTTTGCCTTGGTCTTGTGTCCCCCTCGCACCCTTATTTGCTGGCGCTTGTCTAGGTGGTTTTGTTTTGGTTGTTTTGTCTTGGTTGTCTTGTCATTTTGTTTTGTTTGCTCTTTTCTTGTTGTGTCGATTTGCTTTTTTGTTTGCTTATATGCTTGTTGTGTCGTAATTGCTCAGCTTGCTTTTATGCTCTTTTGCTTTTCTTTATTTTGCTTTCTATTTTTCGTTTTCTATACATCGAGCACACTTTGCACACACTTGCCGGAGGTCTTTCTGGAAGCAGTCTCTCTACCTTCAGGGTACCCTGGGGTAGGGGTAGGATCTGTCTACATCCCACCTCCCCCGTACCCCGTCTTGGCGGGATTGGGTATGTTTGTTATTGTTGTTGTTGTAGATAGGGGTGTTATCGGGTCGGGTTATCGGGTAATCGGGTCTTGTCGGGTCGGGTGATTCGGGTTTTGGTTTGAAAAAAACTAACCCGCAACCCGACCCGATAAGTAGTCGGGTTATCGGGTTCGGGTTGATATCGGGTCGGGTGTTGTCGGGTCGGGTGATTCGGGTTATCGGGTGACCCGATTAAGTAACAACAAGTAAAAAATATCAGTATTGTTTAGTCCACTCCTTAATTGTTTTTTAGTATCGTTTACTTAATATTAACTTGCCTTTATTATGCACCAAGATAAGATGTATGCTCTTAGGTTCTAATCTTCTAAACGGTCTATGTTCAGATGTCCCAAATATACAATCATGAAGAACGTGAAAGGGGATGAGGATTTTGAGTGGCCATTGTAACTCTCTTTCAGCTTACATCATTAAACATGCAACATTGTTTATGCTCAACTTTTACTGGGTATATGTTGCATAAAACATCTATCTCGATAAATTTAGAATAAATTCACTTTATGATATTCTTCAATAAAATGTTCTATTTTCATGTTATCTTAAGTCCTACATATTGCTTTACTTCAAAACTAGAAATTCCAAAAGCTTTCCTATCCGTATCATCATGATCAAAAGTCTATTTAGTCCAAGACGATACACAAAGTGAATCTGAACGTTTTAATGCATAGATTAAATACCTATGACGTGTGTGTTTTACCAACCTTTGTAGACATTTCCTCATTGCAATTTAGCAATATTAAACAATAATGGAAGATCATTCGGCAGCCCCACACTTATGTGTCCTCTAGCAAACATGTGACAAATTGTGATCACCTCTAGCTCAGATGTGAGATAAATTGTGTAACACCGTAATTAAAAACACATGAAAGATATTTACTAAAACGTTTAGGTTCTGTAATGTATTATGTATATGTTTTTTCATGCATAGCAAATTGTAAGTAGCAGACATTAGGCTTCTAAAAGGTATTTACTAAAAAATAGAAATCAAATAGAAAAGTGATTTCGGGTCTTATCGGGTTGACCCGATAACCCGATAGCAAATTTTTTTTAACCCTAACCCGACCCGATAACACTATCGGGTTATCGGGTTCGGGTCAAAACAACCCGATTAGATTTTTTGACCCGATTTGACCCGACCCGATAAGCCTTATCGGGTTCGGGTTCGGGTTCGGGTCGGGTCAACCCGACCCTACTGACACCCCTAGTTGTAGATGTGAACGTGGATGACAGCTGCACTGACAGAGATGGAATAATCTTTTATTCAATTCATTGCCGGGATTAGTTGACTACTACTAACAGTTGACTTCTAGCTCCCAAATTTCATCCCTGATTTAGTTACATTGAAATCAAAATCAGATAAACCATCGCATTGTTTTTTCCTTTTCGAAATGTATGAGTTAATATTGCACGCAATAGTTACTCAGATAATTAAGAAGCTGGCTGGTGAGGGTTTTAAAACCCTTATCGGAGCTCGACGGATATCTTCTAAGCTGAAAATTTTGGAGAAGATCTCATCCGAGATCCAAGATCTGCTTGCTGATGCGGAGAATAAAAGGATAGCAGAAGAACCTGGTATTCGTTGGCTGAGCAATCTTGAGATGTTGGCTTACGACATGGACAATCTATTGAATGATGTGGCAGTCGAGGCTATACAGCGTCGGTTAAAAGAAGAATTTTATGACACAATCAGCATCGGCGAGGAGAAGCTATTCCTGTTAATCGTAAGTGCTATACCTATTGCTTCTCACAATTTTAAGTATGGTCGTAGGATTAGTTCTAAGCTACATGTAATTACTACCAAATTGGGTCTTCTAGTGGACAACCGTCCTCAGGATCTGAATGGTAACGATACTGTTCCAATATCATGGCTGACAACTTCACTGGTTGATGAGTCCTGCGTTGTGGGTCGGAAACACGATAAGGAGGTATTGCTCCAGGAGTTGTTGGGTAATGAAACATGTACTGCAAACATCAGCGTATTATCCATAGTTGGTATGCAAGGGATAGGCAAAACCACTCTAGCCAAACTTCTGTTCAACGATGAGAAGGTGAAGGATCACTTTGAACTCAATGCATGGGTTACTGTTTCTGACAAGTTTGATGTTATTCAAATTGGCAATGTAATCTTTCAATCTGTCTCTGGGGAATTTAGAGAGTTTGCCCATCAAGATATGCTTCAAGTAGCCCTTGCCGATAAACTTTCAGGGAAAAGATTCCTACTTGTTCTTGACGATGTTAGGAACCTTACACACGATGAGTGGGAATGCCTCCAATGGTGCTTTGTTAAAGTAGCACCTGGAAGTAAGATTATTGTCACTACCCGGAAGACGCGGCTTACCCCAATCATGAACCATGTTGTATATTACGATCTTAGGGTTTTGTCGAATGAAGAAGCTCTATCTTTACTTGCTATACATGCGCTAGGTGAACAAAACTTTGATTCACATCCAGCATTTAGGTTGCTTGGTGAAGGTATCTGTGAGAAATGTCAAGGATTGCCTTTGGCTTTAAAATCACTGGGGAAACTGCTAAAGACCAAAACTGGTGTTGAAGATTGGGAGATGGTACTTAATAACGAGATTTGGGATTGGCATGGTGAGAGTTGTTAGAGTTTGACAATCAAAGTACACATATTGCGGAAGCTAGGATCAAGTAATAACACGTATAAAGATTAACTAAAACATAAATAGAAAACATACCCGATGCACTTCAAATAAACCTTGATTCTTGTACAATTAGATCAATGATAAACCCCTTACCGTTTTGTTTATCGATCTCTTGATAATTACTAAAGTAAGTAATTACCTCGTTCTTGTACACACAAACTACCAACGAATAAAGGTTTGATGCAAGTAAACAAAACACTTAATTTGCTTATGAAAATTTCGATCCTAAAACCCTTATGGGAGTGAGGATCGATCGACCAAGAGAAGAAACTAGGAGAAGAAAACTTTAGGGTTTTGTGTGTGTGCACAAGAGATGTGAAACCCTAATCCTTGGCCTTGTATATATACTAGGTGATTCCTTGGAGCACAAGCAAGGGTGGATCGACCCATGGTGTGGGCTTCGACCGGCCTAGGCACCCTTGGGGTGTTTCTAGATCCTTCTTGACTCCCAAGTTACACTCTAGTCCTCGTTCTCTTATCCCTTAATAATAATTAATACTTACGTTTAATATTAATGATTATTTAGTCCCTTAAGTGTTTATAAATATATATACACGATACATTTAACATATATATATTTATTTACATTATTCTTGTTTGTAAAGTGTGCAATCCCGAGGTCTCGGGTTCGATACTAGACATTTACTAATTAATATTTATACGTAACTTTTAACAGCTCCCACTCGTATATCTATTAATAGTAAAATGACAATGGTTAGCGTCTTGCAACACTCCAATGCCCCTAGTTCGACCTGAGCTAGGTTTCCTGGAAAACCTTTAATGATTCATCATTATTATTATCCTTTCGCCTCTAATACTACATTAATAAAGATGTGAGGTTCTTTATTAAATTCTGTTTCTCGTCTCTTTATGATTGAACAAAATTACCAAAACATCTGAACGTATTCCAGATAGACTTTGGGCGTGGCCACGCAAACATTTTGTCAACCCTACGAGGGGCCCAGCAGTATTAAACTTCTGAACAAATCAGAAGGAGCGAATTCTCTCTTGACTACAAGAATAACCCATGAACTTTGCAACATTCTGAAAACAACCCTTATGACTTCCAATTACGGTAAGCGGTAGATTGCTCCACAAAATGCACTACATCCATGACACTTATCTGGTATCTCAAGTCTGAGGATAACTATTAAATATGATTCTCACAATAAATTTAAATCATATTGTTGGGATAAGTCCAATACTCAATTCATTGAATATCATGTGAAATTGGTATGACTACGCATCAATATACTTTCAAGTATATCCTAAACCAATACTCAAAATTGTCTTAGTTTAATGATATTCCCATATCATTAATCGACAACGGACTATTTAGAATAATAAATTATTCACGGATCTTAAACATGCAAATATAGGATATATTATTAATAAGACAATGAATAAATAAACATAACCAATATTTTATTTCAGTAAATATTAATAATTGTACATTACATCCTTTATCCAAATACTAATCACAAATGGGCATGAAACTATCAGCTAATTTAAGTCCTATTCCTTCAGCATGCTTGTAAAGCTTGGTGCCAGGTAAAGGCTTTGTAAATTGATCAGCTAAGTTTTCATCTGTGTGAACTTTGAGCATTTCGATTTCACCTATCTCAACTTGTTCTCTGACATAGTGGTGCTTAATCGGGAAATGTCTGGTGCCTCTCATGATTCCAGGTTCATTGGCAAATGTAATTGCGGCTGAGTTGTCACAATACATTTTTATAGGTCGCTGAATCGAAGGCATAACCCCAAGCCCTGAAACAAACTTCCTAATCCAAACAGCTTCCATTGCAGCTTCTGAAGCAGCTATATACTCACTTTCTGTAGCAGACATCGCCAGTACACTCTGCTTTTTGCTCCTCCAATCAACAGCTCCTCCATTAATGACAAAGACATAACCCGTCTGAGACTTCGTATCATCTTTATCACCTTTCCAAGAAGCATCGCAGTAACCTGTTACATCAAGCTCTGCAGATGGAGTACCCCCATATACTAAGAACATCTCTTTAGTAGCCCTAAGGTACTTAAGAATATTCTTAACAGCAGTCCAGTGTTTTTCACCTGGGTTCTGCTGATATCGACTGGTTAAATTCTGAGCAAACGCAACATCAGGCCTTGTGCTTTTTACCGCATACATTATAGATCCCACAGCCGAAGCATAAGGGACTCTCTTCATGCGTTGCACCTCTTCGGGTGTTGAAGCACAAACTTTGTTGCTCAAGCCATGTTGCTCTTGCATCGGCAAATATCCTTTCTTGGAATTTTGCATACTGAATCTCTTCAATATTTTATCAATGTAAGCACTTTGGCTTAATCCAATTAATCGCTGAGATCTATCTCTATATATCTTGATTCCCAGAATAAATGCAGCTTCCCCTAGATCTTTCATAGAAAAACAACTTCCAAGATATTCCTTAACCTTTTGTAAACTTGGAATGTCATTCCCCATGATCAATATGTCATCGACATATAATATAAGGAAAATTACATTACTCCCACTAGCTTTGTGATATACACATGGCTCATCAAGATTTTGAGTGAATCCATACTTCTTAATTTCACTATCAAATCTTTTATTCCATTGTCGTGATGCTTGCTTTAATCCATAAATGGATCTCTTAAGCTTGCATACACGATCTGGGAATTCTGGATTTACAAACCCCTCAGGCTGCGCCATATAGATGTCTTCATCTAGGCGACCATTTAAGAAGGCGGTTTTGACATCCATTTGCCAAATCTCATAGTCATAGTAAGCGGCTATGGCTATAAGAATCCTAATTGCCCTTATGTCAGCTACAGGAGAAAAGGTCTCCTCATAGTCAACACCTAAAGTTTGAGTATAGCCTTTAGCTACCAAACGGGCCTTATAGGTGTGTACAATGCCATCCATATCAGTCTTCTTCTTGTAGAGCCATTTACTCCCAACTAGCTTGGCACCCGGAGGTAGGTCTACTTCTTCCCAGACTTCATTATCTTTCATGGATTGCATTTCCCCATTCATAGCTCCCTGCCATTTTTCCTTTTCTGGACTATTCATGGCAGCTTTATAACTTGTAGGTTCATCAAGATCCCCTATCAAGTTGTCATCACACTCCATGTTTAAACATAGACGTGTAGGAGCCTTCACAGATCTTGAAGATCTGCGAACGGGAATCACTTCAACTTCTGGTGGAGGACCTAAACTTTCAGGTTCTTCAGGAAGTTGGCTAGTGTTTTCAGAAGGTGTCACATCTTCATGATCGTCTTCCAGATCATATACTCTCCCACTGAATTCTTGAGATATGAGCTCCTTTTCTAAGAAGTCTCCATACCTTGCAACAAAAACCTTGTTTTCAGCTGGGTAATAAAAGTAGTAACCCATAGTTTCCTTAGGGTAACCTACGAAGATGCATTTTACAGATCTTTGTTGGAGTTTGTCTGCTGAGTCACGTTTAACATACGCCTCACAACCCCAGACCTTTAGATAAGACAAGTTAGGAACTTTCCCAGTCCATACTTCATATGGAGTCTTATCAACCTTCTTTGTTGGAACCATATTTAAAATGCGAACTGCAGATTCCAAGGCATAATCCCAAAACGAGTAAGGAAGAGTTGTTAGATTAAACATAGATCGTATCATATCTTGCAATGTACGATTCCTTCTTTCAGATACACCATTTTGTTGTGGAGTATATGGAGAAGTAAGGTGCTGGACAATTCCCTCCTTTGCTAAGTAATCTATAAACTCTTGACTCAGGTATTCACCACCTCTATCGGATCGAAGAGCTTTAATCTTCTTTCCTAGTTGCAACTCTACTTCTGCTTTAAACACTTTGAATGTCTCAAACACCTCATGTTTATGTTTAAGTAAATAAACATAACCATAACGGCTGTAGTCATCCGTAAATGTTAAGAAGTAGCTAGCACCTCTCCTTGACACATGTCTAAGTGGTCCACACACATCTGTGTGAATAAGACCAAGTAGATCATTCGCCCTTTCAATCCTATTTTTAAAGGGTTTCTTAGTCATTTTCCCAGCAATGCAAGATTCGCATTTATCAAATGATTCATCATTGATCTTTTCTAAAAGCCCATCATGTTGCAGCTTTTTCATGCGATCTTTGCCAATGTGAGCAAGTCGACAATGCCAAAGATAAGATGAATCCAGACCTTTCTTGATTCTCTTATTGTTGATGCTATACATTGAATTATTTTTAACAAAAGCTTTATCATTATCATTCATATCAATTTCAAAGACACCATTCACAGCAATAGCATTAAAATAAAAAACACCATTTAAAGAAACCGAAATTCCATTGCTAGAAATAGTATGCTCAAAACCAAGGTTCAACAAACATGAAAATGAAATTACACCTCTAACAATTGACGGTGCATAATGACAATTATTTAAAGATAGTACTAAGCCCGAAGGCAACACTAAATCATAAACTCCTATAGCTTCAACTCCTGCATGCGCTCCGTTACCAACGTGCAAGAATTGTTGTCCATAGGCCAGCTTTCTCTCAACTCTAAACCCCTGCAAGGTATTGCAAATATGAATGCCACATCCCGTATCATATACCCATGAATTCAATTTAGGAGTAAGAGTGAATAATTCAATCATAAAGAACGCACCTGATGAACTGGGGTTACCAGCTTCATTCCCCTGCTTCTTGAGTCGCAAGTCATGAATATAGAGAGGACAATTGCGCTTCCAATGGCCCTTTTCATGACAATGGTGACATGCCTGATCCTTCTTGTTTGGTGGATTCACCTTTTTCTGCTTAGGCTGATGTTGCTTCATCTTGGGTTCAGGTTGATAGGCCATGACCTGCTTGCCTTTGTTAACCTTCCCTTTGCCTTTGTTCACATGCGATTTCTTCTGGATTCTCCCACCATGAATTGCCAACACTTGCGGGGTAGGATTCTTGACCTTGGCTGGTAGACTTTTCTCATACTCAATAAGCAATGCGAGTAATTCAGATACTGTCTTCCCCGAGCAGTGCATATTGAAGTTCTGCACAAAACCAGCAAAGTCCTTGTTAAGGGACCTGTTGATCAAGTGCACTTGCACATTGTCAGGGTAACCAAATCCAATTCTGTGAAGCTGATCAAAAGATTCCTTCATCTCAGTCACATAATCTTCAACTGGTTTACCATCACCATGCTTGCAGTTATGTAGCTTGTCCAATTCATCATACAATTCAACTGCTGGTGGTTTCTCATAAGATTGCCTAAGAACATCAAGCATATCTTTTGGGAAAAAGTACTCAAACTTCTTTTGCAATTGAGCACTCATGCTAGTGAGCATTAAACAAGCAACCTCATTAAACTTAGCATGTTCCACCCTCCATGCCGCCTTGACTGCTTCTGGTTCAGAAGCAGCAGGCTCAGCTGGGCATTCTTCGGTCAAATAGTCCATTTTACCGGTCGACCTCAAGACAATTCTAAGTGAGCGGTACCAATCATTGAAATTCTTTCCAGTCAGTTTCTCTCTCTCAAGATGACTCTTGAAAGCAGAAATCACAGATGGGGTATCGGGTTGAGCCATATCTACAGATAAAAGTTCAAACATTAGTATTTTCGATAATAAATATCTTCAAGAAAATAAAATACCCATTAGTTATATTCATATAACCACCAAAATTTTCTTGAAAACCTAGGATCTAACTTTACATAGTTCCACCACATCAGTTGATCTGCTAGTGGTGAAAGTACAAAAGATAGTAATCTGTCGAACAATAATTGGCAAACAAGATTTCCAATTCCTAGATCATTATGGGAATTACATCAAATTGATTCATCAATTTGCCTTGTAAGCATGTTTCATCCCATCTCATGCCTTAAGTTCTAGGTCTCACGCACAACTTAATTAAGTCGTCTACCTTAGAAACTGTAAAATTACAATTATGGTCTCACGCGTTAAAAGAATTTTACCTTGTTATAGTAATTTAGCCTAGGTCTCACGTTTACTAAATTAAAATTCCAAGTGTTTCTTATAGGTAGATGGCATGTAACTTAAATTATAAAGGGTATTTATTTTTGATATGTCAATCAAAATATGTACAAAGATGCATGCACTCATCTTTATAACATAAGTTTTCATAAAAACTTTTTATATCCAATTCGTGAAATTAATACACAAAGTTTTACTTGAGGTTTATGCCAAAACCCTAAGATGACTTTCTACAACATATGATTTTAAAAGTAATTCGTTTAAGACATATTCAAGATTGTGATAACCAAGGCAGACTCTAAGGCTCTTTTCTAAGCCTTCAAATCACGGTTATGAATATCATCTTAAAAGACTTAATTTTAAAAACATATTTGCACAAAACATCATTCAAGCAAAAGTTTATGGATTCAATCTCAAAATAGTAATAAAGTTTGAATTTTGCTAGTCTCGACTGGGAGCTGATTACCGTGCGAATCGGACCACGATTGTCAATAAGACCTTGCAAGATTCTTACTTTATCACTTTAGGGTTTCAAAATTATTAGTCCATATTATTTTCTTTTATGAAAATCACCCTTTTTATTGCTTACATCAAGTCAAACAATTAAGAAAACAATAAAACAAGTAATTTAAAGAAAATAAACAACTAATAATAAAACCTGAAACAATTAGCCACATGCAAACCATATTAAAAGATCCTAATAAAATCAATTCTAGGTATAATTATGCATGTAATCACCTAAGGCCTTCCCTTCTTAATGGAAGTGGAGCCACATACATTGACGAATCAATTGCGTAGGCCAAAGATAATATACACACCACATAGCATATAAATTGATTTTAATATATATGGAGTCTTCCCCAATTTTAGATCTATTTAAAACATGTGACATAAATAAACAAACAAGATCCATGACTAACATGCATGTTTCGTCACGGATTAACCCAACAATTAGCACATAGGTCACAAGTATGTTCACAAAAACCGGTTTAGACCTAGGGTTTCTATATGATTATTATATAATCAAGAAAACCACAAACCCTAATTAGGGTTTTATAGTGGAAATCGACCCCCCCCTTAAAATTAGGGTTAGGGTTACAAAAATTTTTAAAAAAATTTAAAGAAAACCCTAGAAAAACATGTATCTAAAACAATTAAAGATCCGATTTTTATTACGTTTTAGTAATCAATTACATGTTATCCATGGCATCACGAGCCATGGATAACATGTAATTGATTACTAAAACGTAATAAAAATCGGATCTTTAATTGTTTTAGATACATGTTTTTCTAGGGTTTTCTTTAAATTTTTTTAAAAATTTTTGTAACCCTAACCCTAATTTTAAGGGGGGGGTCGATTTCCACTATAAAACCCTAATTAGGGTTTGTGGTTTTCTTGATTATATAATAATCATATAGAAATCCTAGGTCTAAACCGGTTTTTGTGAACATACTTGTGACCTATGTGCTAATTGTTGGGTTAATCCGTGACGAAACATGCATGTTAGTCATGGATCTTGTTTGTTTATTTATGTCACATGTTTTAAATAGATCTAAAATTGGGGAAGACTCCATATATATTAAAATCAATTTATATGCTATGTGGTGTGTATATTATCTTTGGCCTACGCAATTGATTCGTCAATGTATGTGGCTCCACTTCCATTAAGAAGGGAAGGCCTTAGGTGATTACATGCATAATTATACCTAGAATTGATTTTATTAGGATCTTTTAATATGGTTTGCATGTGGCTAATTGTTTCAGGTTTTATTATTAGTTGTTTATTTTCTTTAAATTACTTGTTTTATTGTTTTCTTAATTGTTTGACTTGATGTAAGCAATAAAAAGGGTGATTTTCATAAAAGAAAATAATATGGACTAATAATTTTGAAACCCTAAAGTGATAAAGTAAGAATCTTGCAAGGTCTTATTGACAATCGTGGTCCGATTCGCACGGTAATCAGCTCCCAGTCGAGACTAGCAAAATTCAAACTTTATTACTATTTTGAGATTGAATCCATAAACTTTTGCTTGAATGATGTTTTGTGCAAATATGTTTTTAAAATTAAGTCTTTTAAGATGATATTCATAACCGTGATTTGAAGGCTTAGAAAAGAGCCTTAGAGTCTGCCTTGGTTATCACAATCTTGAATATGTCTTAAACGAATTACTTTTAAAATCATATGTTGTAGAAAGTCATCTTAGGGTTTTGGCATAAACCTCAAGTAAAACTTTGTGTATTAATTTCACGAATTGGATATAAAAAGTTTTTATGAAAACTTATGTTATAAAGATGAGTGCATGCATCTTTGTACATATTTTGATTGACATATCAAAAATAAATACCCTTTATAATTTAAGTTACATGCCATCTACCTATAAGAAACACTTGGAATTTTAATTTAGTAAACGTGAGACCTAGGCTAAATTACTATAACAAGGTAAAATTCTTTTAACGCGTGAGACCATAATTGTAATTTTACAGTTTCTAAGGTAGACGACTTAATTAAGTTGTGCGTGAGACCTAGAACTTAAGGCATGAGATGGGATGAAACATGCTTACAAGGCAAATTGATGAATCAATTTGATGTAATTCCCATAATGATCTAGGAATTGGAAATCTTGTTTGCCAATTATTGTTCGACAGATTACTATCTTTTGTACTTTCACCACTAGCAGATCAACTGATGTGGTGGAACTATGTAAAGTTAGATCCTAGGTTTTCAAGAAAATTTTGGTGGTTATATGAATATAACTAATGGGTATTTTATTTTCTTGAAGATATTTATTATCGAAAATACTAATGTTTGAACTTTTATCTGTAGATATGGCTCAACCCGATACCCCATCTGTGATTTCTGCTTTCAAGAGTCATCTTGAGAGAGAGAAACTGACTGGAAAGAATTTCAATGATTGGTACCGCTCACTTAGAATTGTCTTGAGGTCGACCGGTAAAATGGACTATTTGACCGAAGAATGCCCAGCTGAGCCTGCTGCTTCTGAACCAGAAGCAGTCAAGGCGGCATGGAGGGTGGAACATGCTAAGTTTAATGAGGTTGCTTGTTTAATGCTCACTAGCATGAGTGCTCAATTGCAAAAGAAGTTTGAGTACTTTTTCCCAAAAGATATGCTTGATGTTCTTAGGCAATCTTATGAGAAACCACCAGCAGTTGAATTGTATGATGAATTGGACAAGCTACATAACTGCAAGCATGGTGATGGTAAACCAGTTGAAGATTATGTGACTGAGATGAAGGAATCTTTTGATCAGCTTCACAGAATTGGATTTGGTTACCCTGACAATGTGCAAGTGCACTTGATCAACAGGTCCCTTAACAAGGACTTTGCTGGTTTTGTGCAGAACTTCAATATGCACTGCTCGGGGAAGACAGTATCTGAATTACTCGCATTGCTTATTGAGTATGAGAAAAGTCTACCAGCCAAGGTCAAGAATCCTACCCCGCAAGTGTTGGCAATTCATGGTGGGAGAATCCAGAAGAAATCGCATGTGAACAAAGGCAAAGGGAAGGTTAACAAAGGCAAGCAGGTCATGGCCTATCAACCTGAACCCAAGATGAAGCAACATCAGCCTAAGCAGAAAAAGGTGAATCCACCAAACAAGAAGGATCAGGCATGTCACCATTGTCATGAAAAGGGCCATTGGAAGCGCAATTGTCCTCTCTATATTCATGACTTGCGACTCAAGAAGCAGGGGAATGAAGCTGGTAACCCCAGTTCATCAGGTGCGTTCTTTATGATTGAATTATTCACTCTTACTCCTAAATTGAATTCATGGGTATATGATACGGGATGTGGCATTCATATTTGCAATACCTTGCAGGGGTTTAGAGTTGAGAGAAAGCTGGCCTATGGACAACAATTCTTGCACGTTGGTAACGGAGCGCATGCAGGAGTTGAAGCTATAGGAGTTTATGATTTAGTGTTGCCTTCGGGCTTAGTACTATCTTTAAATAATTGTCATTATGCACCGTCAATTGTTAGAGGTGTAATTTCATTTTCATGTTTGTTGAACCTTGGTTTTGAGCATACTATTTCTAGCAATGGAATTTCGGTTTCTTTAAATGGTGTTTTTTATTTTAATGCTATTGCTGTGAATGGTGTCTTTGAAATTGATATGAATGATAATGATAAAGCTTTTGTTAAAAATAATTCAATGTATAGCATCAACAATAAGAGAATCAAGAAAGGTCTGGATTCATCTTATCTTTGGCATTGTCGACTTGCTCACATTGGCAAAGATCGCATGAAAAAGCTGCAACATGATGGGCTTTTAGAAAAGATCAATGATGAATCATTTGATAAATGCGAATCTTGCATTGCTGGGAAAATGACTAAGAAACCCTTTAAAAATAGGATTGAAAGGGCGAATGATCTACTTGGTCTTATTCACACAGATGTGTGTGGACCACTTAGACATGTGTCAAGGAGAGGTGCTAGCTACTTCTTAACATTTACGGATGACTACAGCCGTTATGGTTATGTTTATTTACTTAAACATAAACATGAGGTGTTTGAGACATTCAAAGTGTTTAAAGCAGAAGTAGAGTTGCAACTAGGAAAGAAGATTAAAGCTCTTCGATCCGATAGAGGTGGTGAATACCTGAGTCAAGAGTTTATAGATTACTTAGCAAAGGAGGGAATTGTCCAGCACCTTACTTCTCCATATACTCCACAACAAAATGGTGTATCTGAAAGAAGGAATCGTACATTGCAAGATATGATACGATCTATGTTTAATCTAACAACTCTTCCTTACTCGTTTTGGGATTATGCCTTGGAATCTGCAGTTCGCATTTTAAATATGGTTCCAACAAAGAAGGTTGATAAGACTCCATATGAAGTATGGACTGGGAAAGTTCCTAACTTGTCTTATCTAAAGGTCTGGGGTTGTGAGGCGTATGTTAAACGTGACTCAGCAGACAAACTCCAACAAAGATCTGTAAAATGCATCTTCGTAGGTTACCCTAAGGAAACTATGGGTTACTACTTTTATTACCCAGCTGAAAACAAGGTTTTTGTTGCAAGGTATGGAGACTTCTTAGAAAAGGAGCTCATATCTCAAGAATTCAGTGGGAGAGTATATGATCTGGAAGACGATCATGAAGATGTGACACCTTCTGAAAACACTAGCCAACTTCCTGAAGAACCTGAAAGTTTAGGTCCTCCACCAGAAGTTGAAGTGATTCCCGTTCGCAGATCTTCAAGATCTGTGAAGGCTCCTACACGTCTATGTTTAAACATGGAGTGTGATGACAACTTGATAGGGGATCTTGATGAACCTACAAGTTATAAAGCTGCCATGAATAGTCCAGAAAAGGAAAAATGGCAGGGAGCTATGAATGGGGAAATGCAATCCATGAAAGATAATGAAGTCTGGGAAGAAGTAGACCTACCTCCGGGTGCCAAGCTAGTTGGGAGTAAATGGCTCTACAAGAAGAAGACTGATATGGATGGCATTGTACACACCTATAAGGCCCGTTTGGTAGCTAAAGGCTATACTCAAACTTTAGGTGTTGACTATGAGGAGACCTTTTCTCCTGTAGCTGACATAAGGGCAATTAGGATTCTTATAGCCATAGCCGCTTACTATGACTATGAGATTTGGCAAATGGATGTCAAAACCGCCTTCTTAAATGGTCGCCTAGATGAAGACATCTATATGGCGCAGCCTGAGGGGTTTGTAAATCCAGAATTCCCAGATCGTGTATGCAAGCTTAAGAGATCCATTTATGGATTAAAGCAAGCATCACGACAATGGAATAAAAGATTTGATAGTGAAATTAAGAAGTATGGATTCACTCAAAATCTTGATGAGCCATGTGTATATCACAAAGCTAGTGGGAGTAATGTAATTTTCCTTATATTATATGTCGATGACATATTGATCATGGGGAATGACATTCCAAGTTTACAAAAGGTTAAGGAATATCTTGGAAGTTGTTTTTCTATGAAAGATCTAGGGGAAGCTGCATTTATTCTGGG
The DNA here is from genome assembly GCA_030686995.1 of Artemisia argyi. Taxonomy (NCBI): domain Eukaryota; kingdom Viridiplantae; phylum Streptophyta; class Magnoliopsida; order Asterales; family Asteraceae; genus Artemisia; species Artemisia argyi. The sequence goes on from CM060701.1 coordinate 213,983,577, forward strand.
AATCAAGATATATAGAGATAGATCTCAGCGATTAATTGGATTAAGCCAAAGTGCTTACATTGATAAAATATTGAAGAGATTCAGTATGCAAAATTCCAAGAAAGGATATTTGCCGATGCAAGAGCAACATGGCTTGAGCAACAAAGTTTGTGCTTCAACACCCGAAGAGGTGCAACGCATGAAGAGAGTCCCTTATGCTTCGGCTGTGGGATCTATAATGTATGCGGTAAAAAGCACAAGGCCTGATGTTGCGTTTGCTCAGAATTTAACCAGTCGATATCAGCAGAACCCAGGTGAAAAACACTGGACTGCTGTTAAGAATATTCTTAAGTACCTTAGGGCTACTAAAGAGATGTTCTTAGTATATGGGGGTACTCCATCTGCAGAGCTTGATGTAACAGGTTACTGCGATGCTTCTTGGAAAGGTGATAAAGATGATACGAAGTCTCAGACGGGTTATGTCTTTGTCATTAATGGAGGAGCTGTTGATTGGAGGAGCAAAAAGCAGAGTGTACTGGCGATGTCTGCTACAGAAAGTGAGTATATAGCTGCTTCAGAAGCTGCAATGGAAGCTGTTTGGATTAGGAAGTTTGTTTCAGGGCTTGGGGTTATGCCTTCGATTCAGCGACCTATAAAAATGTATTGTGACAACTCAGCCGCAATTACATTTGCCAATGAACCTGGAATCATGAGAGGCACCAGACATTTCCCGATTAAGCACCACTATGTCAGAGAACAAGTTGAGATAGGTGAAATCGAAATGCTCAAAGTTCACACAGATGAAAACTTAGCTGATCAATTTACAAAGCCTTTACCTGGCACCAAGCTTTACAAGCATGCTGAAGGAATAGGACTTAAATTAGCTGAGAGTTTCATGCCCATTTGTGATTAGTATTTGGATAAAGGATGTAATGTACAATTATTAATATTTACTGAAATAAAATATTGGTTATGTTTATTTATTCATTGTCTTATTAATAATATATCCTATATTTGCATGTTTAAGATCCGTGAATAATTTATTATTCTAAATAGTCCGTTGTCGATTAATGATATGGGAATATCATTAAACTAAGACAATTTTGAGTATTGGTTTAGGATATACTTGAAAGTATATTGATGCGTAGTCATACCAATTTCACATGATATTCAATGAATTGAGTATTGGACTTATCCCAACAATATGATTTAAATTTATTGTGAGAATCATATTTAATAGTTATCCTCAGACTTGAGATACCAGATAAGTGTCATGGATGTAGTGCATTTTGTGGAGCAATCTACCGCTTACCGTAATTGGAAGTCATAAGGGTTGTTTTCAGAATGTTGCAAAGTTCATGGGTTATTCTTGTAGTCAAGAGAGAATTCGCTCCTTCTGATTTGTTCAGAAGTTTAATACTGCTGGGCCCCTCGTAGGGTTGACAAAATGTTTGCGTGGCCACGCCCAAAGTCTATCTGGAATACGTTCAGATGTTTTGGTAATTTTGTTCAATCATAAAGAGACGAGAAACAGAATTTAATAAAGAACCTCACATCTTTATTAATGTAGTATTAGAGGCGAAAGGATAATAATAATGATGAATCATTAAAGGTTTTCCAGGAAACCTAGCTCAGGTCGAACTAGGGGCATTGGAGTGTTGCAAGACGCTAACCATTGTCATTTTACTATTAATAGATATACGAGTGGGAGCTGTTAAAAGTTACGTATAAATATTAATTAGTAAATGTCTAGTATCGAACCCGAGACCTCGGGATTGCACACTTTACAAACAAGAATAATGTAAATAAATATATATATGTTAAATGTATCGTGTATATATATTTATAAACACTTAAGGGACTAAATAATCATTAATATTAAACGTAAGTATTAATTATTATTAAGGGATAAGAGAACGAGGACTAGAGTGTAACTTGGGAGTCAAGAAGGATCTAGAAACACCCCAAGGGTGCCTAGGCCGGTCGAAGCCCACACCATGGGTCGATCCACCCTTGCTTGTGCTCCAAGGAATCACCTAGTATATATACAAGGCCAAGGATTAGGGTTTCACATCTCTTGTGCACACACACAAAACCCTAAAGTTTTCTTCTCCTTGTTTCTTCTCTTGGTCGATCGATCCTCACTCCCATAAGGGTTTTAGGATCGAAATTTTCATAAGCAAATTAAGTGTTTTGTTTACTTGCATCAAACCTTTATTCGTTGGTAGTTTGTGTGTACAAGAACGAGGTAATTACTTACTTTAGTAATTATCAAGAGATCGATAAACAAAACGGTAAGGGGTTTATCATTGATCTAATTGTACAAGAATCAAGGTTTATTTGAAGTGCATCGGGTATGTTTTCTATTTATGTTTTAGTTAATCTTTATACGTGTTATTACTTGATCCTAGCTTCCGCAATATGTGTACTTTGATTGTCAAACTCTAACAGTGGCATCACGAGCCATGGATAACATGTAATTGATTACTAAAACGTAATAAAAATCGGATCTTTAATTGTTTTAGATACATGTTTTTCTAGGGTTTTCTTTAAATTTTTTTTAAAAATTTTTGTAACCCTAACCCTAATTTTAAGGGGGGGGTCGATTTCCACTATAAAACCCTAATTAGGGTTTGTGGTTTTCTTGATTATATAATAATCATATAGAAACCCTAGGTCTAAACCGGTTTTTGTGGACATACTTGTGACCTATGTGCTTATTGTTGGGTTAATCCGTGACGAAACATGCATGTTAGTCATGGATCTTGTTTGTTTATTTATGTCACATGTTTTAAATAGATCTAAAATTGGGGAAGACTCCATATATATTAAAATCAATTTATATGCTATGTGGTGTGTATATTATCTTTGGCCTACGCAATTGATTCGTCAATGTATGTGGCTCCACTTCCATTAAGAAGGGAAGGCCTTAGGTGATTACATGCATAATTATACCTAGAATTGATTTTATTAGGATCTTTTAATATGGTTTGCATGTGGCTAATTGTTTCAGGTTTTATTATTAGTTGTTTATTTTCTTTAAATTACTTGTTTTATTGTTTTCTTAATTGTTTGACTTGATGTAAGCAATAAAAAGGGTGATTTTCATAAAAGAAAATAATATGGACTAATAATTTTGAAACCCTAAAGTGATAAAGTAAGAATCTTGCAAGGTCTTATTGACAATCGTGGTCCGATTCGCACGGTAATCAGCTCCCAGTCGAGACTAGCAAAATTCAAACTTTATTACTATTTTGAGATTGAATCCATAAACTTTTGCTTGAATGATGTTTTGTGCAAATATGTTTTTAAAATTAAGTCTTTTAAGATGATATTCATAACCGTGATTTGAAGGCTTAGAAAAGAGCCTTAGAGTCTGCCTTGGTTATCACAATCTTGAATATGTCTTAAACGAATTACTTTTAAAATCATATGTTGTAGAAAGTCATCTTAGGGTTTTGGCATAAACCTCAAGTAAAACTTTGTGTATTAATTTCACGAATTGGATATAAAAAGTTTTTATGAAAACTTATGTTATAAAGATGAGTGCATGCATCTTTGTACATATTTTGATTGACATATCAAAAATAAATACCCTTTATAATTTAAGTTACATGCCATCTACCTATAAGAAACACTTGGAATTTTAATTTAGTAAACGTGAGACCTAGGCTAAATTACTATAACAAGGTAAAATTCTTTTAACGCGTGAGACCATAATTGTAATTTTACAGTTTCTAAGGTAGACGACTTAATTAAGTTGTGCGTGAGACCTAGAACTTAAGGCATGAGATGGGATGAAACATGCTTACAAGGCAAATTGATGAATCAATTTGATGTAATTCCCATAATGATCTAGGAATTGGAAATCTTGTTTGCCAATTATTGTTCGACAGATTACTATCTTTTGTACTTTCACCACTAGCAGATCAACTGATGTGGTGGAACTATGTAAAGTTAGATCCTAGGTTTTCAAGAAAATTTTGGTGGTTATATGAATATAACTAATGGGTATTTTATTTTCTTGAAGATATTTATTATCGAAAATACTAATGTTTGAACTTTTATCTGTAGATATGGCTCAACCCGATACCCCATCTGTGATTTCTGCTTTCAAGAGTCATCTTGAGAGAGAGAAACTGACTGGAAAGAATTTCAATGATTGGTACCGCTCACTTAGAATTGTCTTGAGGTCGACCGGTAAAATGGACTATTTGACCGAAGAATGCCCAGCTGAGCCTGCTGCTTCTGAACCAGAAGCAGTCAAGGCGGCATGGAGGGTGGAACATGCTAAGTTTAATGAGGTTGCTTGTTTAATGCTCACTAGCATGAGTGCTCAATTGCAAAAGAAGTTTGAGTACTTTTTCCCAAAAGATATGCTTGATGTTCTTAGGCAATCTTATGAGAAACCACCAGCAGTTGAATTGTATGATGAATTGGACAAGCTACATAACTGCAAGCATGGTGATGGTAAACCAGTTGAAGATTATGTGACTGAGATGAAGGAATCTTTTGATCAGCTTCACAGAATTGGATTTGGTTACCCTGACAATGTGCAAGTGCACTTGATCAACAGGTCCCTTAACAAGGACTTTGCTGGTTTTGTGCAGAACTTCAATATGCACTGCTCGGGGAAGACAGTATCTGAATTACTCGCATTGCTTATTGAGTATGAGAAAAGTCTACCAGCCAAGGTCAAGAATCCTACCCCGCAAGTGTTGGCAATTCATGGTGGGAGAATCCAGAAGAAATCGCATGTGAACAAAGGCAAAGGGAAGGTTAACAAAGGCAAGCAGGTCATGGCCTATCAACCTGAACCCAAGATGAAGCAACATCAGCCTAAGCAGAAAAAGGTGAATCCACCAAACAAGAAGGATCAGGCATGTCACCATTGTCATGAAAAGGGCCATTGGAAGCGCAATTGTCCTCTCTATATTCATGACTTGCGACTCAAGAAGCAGGGGAATGAAGCTGGTAACCCCAGTTCATCAGGTGCGTTCTTTATGATTGAATTATTCACTCTTACTCCTAAATTGAATTCATGGGTATATGATACGGGATGTGGCATTCATATTTGCAATACCTTGCAGGGGTTTAGAGTTGAGAGAAAGCTGGCCTATGGACAACAATTCTTGCACGTTGGTAACGGAGCGCATGCAGGAGTTGAAGCTATAGGAGTTTATGATTTAGTGTTGCCTTCGGGCTTAGTACTATCTTTAAATAATTGTCATTATGCACCGTCAATTGTTAGAGGTGTAATTTCATTTTCATGTTTGTTGAACCTTGGTTTTGAGCATACTATTTCTAGCAATGGAATTTCGGTTTCTTTAAATGGTGTTTTTTATTTTAATGCTATTGCTGTGAATGGTGTCTTTGAAATTGATATGAATGATAATGATAAAGCTTTTGTTAAAAATAATTCAATGTATAGCATCAACAATAAGAGAATCAAGAAAGGTCTGGATTCATCTTATCTTTGGCATTGTCGACTTGCTCACATTGGCAAAGATCGCATGAAAAAGCTGCAACATGATGGGCTTTTAGAAAAGATCAATGATGAATCATTTGATAAATGCGAATCTTGCATTGCTGGGAAAATGACTAAGAAACCCTTTAAAAATAGGATTGAAAGGGCGAATGATCTACTTGGTCTTATTCACACAGATGTGTGTGGACCACTTAGACATGTGTCAAGGAGAGGTGCTAGCTACTTCTTAACATTTACGGATGACTACAGCCGTTATGGTTATGTTTATTTACTTAAACATAAACATGAGGTGTTTGAGACATTCAAAGTGTTTAAAGCAGAAGTAGAGTTGCAACTAGGAAAGAAGATTAAAGCTCTTCGATCCGATAGAGGTGGTGAATACCTGAGTCAAGAGTTTATAGATTACTTAGCAAAGGAGGGAATTGTCCAGCACCTTACTTCTCCATATACTCCACAACAAAATGGTGTATCTGAAAGAAGGAATCGTACATTGCAAGATATGATACGATCTATGTTTAATCTAACAACTCTTCCTTACTCGTTTTGGGATTATGCCTTGGAATCTGCAGTTCGCATTTTAAATATGGTTCCAACAAAGAAGGTTGATAAGACTCCATATGAAGTATGGACTGGGAAAGTTCCTAACTTGTCTTATCTAAAGGTCTGGGGTTGTGAGGCGTATGTTAAACGTGACTCAGCAGACAAACTCCAACAAAGATCTGTAAAATGCATCTTCGTAGGTTACCCTAAGGAAACTATGGGTTACTACTTTTATTACCCAGCTGAAAACAAGGTTTTTGTTGCAAGGTATGGAGACTTCTTAGAAAAGGAGCTCATATCTCAAGAATTCAGTGGGAGAGTATATGATCTGGAAGACGATCATGAAGATGTGACACCTTCTGAAAACACTAGCCAACTTCCTGAAGAACCTGAAAGTTTAGGTCCTCCACCAGAAGTTGAAGTGATTCCCGTTCGCAGATCTTCAAGATCTGTGAAGGCTCCTACACGTCTATGTTTAAACATGGAGTGTGATGACAACTTGATAGGGGATCTTGATGAACCTACAAGTTATAAAGCTGCCATGAATAGTCCAGAAAAGGAAAAATGGCAGGGAGCTATGAATGGGGAAATGCAATCCATGAAAGATAATGAAGTCTGGGAAGAAGTAGACCTACCTCCGGGTGCCAAGCTAGTTGGGAGTAAATGGCTCTACAAGAAGAAGACTGATATGGATGGCATTGTACACACCTATAAGGCCCGTTTGGTAGCTAAAGGCTATACTCAAACTTTAGGTGTTGACTATGAGGAGACCTTTTCTCCTGTAGCTGACATAAGGGCAATTAGGATTCTTATAGCCATAGCCGCTTACTATGACTATGAGATTTGGCAAATGGATGTCAAAACCGCCTTCTTAAATGGTCGCCTAGATGAAGACATCTATATGGCGCAGCCTGAGGGGTTTGTAAATCCAGAATTCCCAGATCGTGTATGCAAGCTTAAGAGATCCATTTATGGATTAAAGCAAGCATCACGACAATGGAATAAAAGATTTGATAGTGAAATTAAGAAGTATGGATTCACTCAAAATCTTGATGAGCCATGTGTATATCACAAAGCTAGTGGGAGTAATGTAATTTTCCTTATATTATATGTCGATGACATATTGATCATGGGGAATGACATTCCAAGTTTACAAAAGGTTAAGGAATATCTTGGAAGTTGTTTTTCTATGAAAGATCTAGGGGAAGCTGCATTTATTCTGGGAATCAAGATATATAGAGATAGATCTCAGCGATTAATTGGATTAAGCCAAAGTGCTTACATTGATAAAATATTGAAGAGATTCAGTATGCAAAATTCCAAGAAAGGATATTTGCCGATGCAAGAGCAACATGGCTTGAGCAACAAAGTTTGTGCTTCAACACCCGAAGAGGTGCAACGCATGAAGAGAGTCCCTTATGCTTCGGCTGTGGGATCTATAATGTATGCGGTAAAAAGCACAAGGCCTGATGTTGCGTTTGCTCAGAATTTAACCAGTCGATATCAGCAGAACCCAGGTGAAAAACACTGGACTGCTGTTAAGAATATTCTTAAGTACCTTAGGGCTACTAAAGAGATGTTCTTAGTATATGGGGGTACTCCATCTGCAGAGCTTGATGTAACAGGTTACTGCGATGCTTCTTGGAAAGGTGATAAAGATGATACGAAGTCTCAGACGGGTTATGTCTTTGTCATTAATGGAGGAGCTGTTGATTGGAGGAGCAAAAAGCAGAGTGTACTGGCGATGTCTGCTACAGAAAGTGAGTATATAGCTGCTTCAGAAGCTGCAATGGAAGCTGTTTGGATTAGGAAGTTTGTTTCAGGGCTTGGGGTTATGCCTTCGATTCAGCGACCTATAAAAATGTATTGTGACAACTCAGCCGCAATTACATTTGCCAATGAACCTGGAATCATGAGAGGCACCAGACATTTCCCGATTAAGCACCACTATGTCAGAGAACAAGTTGAGATAGGTGAAATCGAAATGCTCAAAGTTCACACAGATGAAAACTTAGCTGATCAATTTACAAAGCCTTTACCTGGCACCAAGCTTTACAAGCATGCTGAAGGAATAGGACTTAAATTAGCTGAGAGTTTCATGCCCATTTGTGATTAGTATTTGGATAAAGGATGTAATGTACAATTATTAATATTTACTGAAATAAAATATTGGTTATGTTTATTTATTCATTGTCTTATTAATAATATATCCTATATTTGCATGTTTAAGATCCGTGAATAATTTATTATTCTAAATAGTCCGTTGTCGATTAATGATATGGGAATATCATTAAACTAAGACAATTTTGAGTATTGGTTTAGGATATACTTGAAAGTATATTGATGCGTAGTCATACCAATTTCACATGATATTCAATGAATTGAGTATTGGACTTATCCCAACAATATGATTTAAATTTATTGTGAGAATCATATTTAATAGTTATCCTCAGACTTGAGATACCAGATAAGTGTCATGGATGTAGTGCATTTTGTGGAGCAATCTACCGCTTACCGTAATTGGAAGTCATAAGGGTTGTTTTCAGAATGTTGCAAAGTTCATGGGTTATTCTTGTAGTCAAGAGAGAATTCGCTCCTTCTGATTTGTTCAGAAGTTTAATACTGCTGGGCCCCTCGTAGGGTTGACAAAATGTTTGCGTGGCCACGCCCAAAGTCTATCTGGAATACGTTCAGATGTTTTGGTAATTTTGTTCAATCATAAAGAGACGAGAAACAGAATTTAATAAAGAACCTCACATCTTTATTAATGTAGTATTAGAGGCGAAAGGATAATAATAATGATGAATCATTAAAGGTTTTCCAGGAAACCTAGCTCAGGTCGAACTAGGGGCATTGGAGTGTTGCAAGACGCTAACCATTGTCATTTTACTATTAATAGATATACGAGTGGGAGCTGTTAAAAGTTACGTATAAATATTAATTAGTAAATGTCTAGTATCGAACCCGAGACCTCGGGATTGCACACTTTACAAACAAGAATAATGTAAATAAATATATATATGTTAAATGTATCGTGTATATATATTTATAAACACTTAAGGGACTAAATAATCATTAATATTAAACGTAAGTATTAATTATTATTAAGGGATAAGAGAACGAGGACTAGAGTGTAACTTGGGAGTCAAGAAGGATCTAGAAACACCCCAAGGGTGCCTAGGCCGGTCGAAGCCCACACCATGGGTCGATCCACCCTTGCTTGTGCTCCAAGGAATCACCTAGTATATATACAAGGCCAAGGATTAGGGTTTCACATCTCTTGTGCACACACACAAAACCCTAAAGTTTTCTTCTCCTTGTTTCTTCTCTTGGTCGATCGATCCTCACTCCCATAAGGGTTTTAGGATCGAAATTTTCATAAGCAAATTAAGTGTTTTGTTTACTTGCATCAAACCTTTATTCGTTGGTAGTTTGTGTGTACAAGAACGAGGTAATTACTTACTTTAGTAATTATCAAGAGATCGATAAACAAAACGGTAAGGGGTTTATCATTGATCTAATTGTACAAGAATCAAGGTTTATTTGAAGTGCATCGGGTATGTTTTCTATTTATGTTTTAGTTAATCTTTATACGTGTTATTACTTGATCCTAGCTTCCGCAATATGTGTACTTTGATTGTCAAACTCTAACAGTGGCATCACGAGCCATGGATAACATGTAATTGATTACTAAAACGTAATAAAAATCGGATCTTTAATTGTTTTAGATACATGTTTTTCTAGGGTTTTCTTTAAATTTTTTTTAAAAATTTTTGTAACCCTAACCCTAATTTTAAGGGGGGGGTCGATTTCCACTATAAAACCCTAATTAGGGTTTGTGGTTTTCTTGATTATATAATAATCATATAGAAACCCTATCATATGCCTTTTCTAGGTCGATGAAGGCCATATGCAAGTCTCTTTGCCTTTCTCGATATTTCTCCATGAGGCTTCTGAGGAGGTGAATAGCCTCGATCGACGACCTTCCTGGCATAAAACCAAACTGGTTCTCTGCCACCCTCGTTTCCCTTCTCAACCTTCTCTCAATAACCTTCTCCCAGAGCTTCATCGTGTGACTAAAAGGATAGCAAACTGGTTCTCTGCCACCCTCGTTTCCCTTCTCAACCTTCTCTCAATAACCTTCTCCCAGAGCTTCATCGTGTGACTAAGAATGCTCAGATGGACTTGTGGTAAAACTATGTCTGACATGATTCCTAACGGGGTGTTCAGATCGGCACTTGAAGTAGAATCTATTATCTCGAAGATGAGAGAAGGAAGGTTGAGGTGGTTTGGTCATGTCAGGAGAAGACCACAAACAGCGCCAGTAAGGAGAGTTGAATCGCTTATAGTCGATGGTCGGAGAAGGAGGGTTTGACCTAAACTTAGATGGGAGGATAGGCTTAAGCTCGACATGGAGGAGCTTCACTTGTCCGAGGACATGACCTCAGATAGGAACGCGTGGAGAGATAGGATTAGTATTCGTGGTTAGTTTTGGGGCTAGGATGGTAGAGGGTTTGGGGTTTTGTTGTGGTTTAGGCTTTTTAGGGTCCCTTGGCTTGCCCCTTTTAGTGAGTTAGGTGCTTTTGCTTTGCCTCGGCTTGCGCTTTGGTTTTGCCTTTGTTGTGCCTTTTGGCTTTGGGCCCTTTGCTTGTGCCTTTTGCTTGCTCTTTTTGCTTTGCCTTAGCTTTAGGCCTTTTGCGTTGCCCTCTTTGGTCTTAGCTGCTTGGTTTTGCCTTGGTCTTGTGTCCCCCTCGCACCCTTATTTGCTGGCGCTTGTCTAGGTGGTTTTGTTTTGGTTGTTTTGTCTTGGTTGTCTTGTCATTTTGTTTTGTTTGCTCTTTTCTTGTTGTGTCGATTTGCTTTTTTGTTTGCTTATATGCTTGTTGTGTCGTAATTGCTCAGCTTGCTTTTATGCTCTTTTGCTTTTCTTTATTTTGCTTTCTATTTTTCGTTTTCTATACATCGAGCACACTTTGCACACACTTGCCGGAGGTCTTTCTGGAAGCAGTCTCTCTACCTTCAGGGTACCCTGGGGTAGGGGTAGGATCTGTCTACATCCCACCTCCCCCGTACCCCGTCTTGGCGGGATTGGGTATGTTTGTTATTGTTGTTGTTGTAGATAGGGGTGTTATCGGGTCGGGTTATCGGGTAATCGGGTCTTGTCGGGTCGGGTGATTCGGGTTTTGGTTTGAAAAAAACTAACCCGCAACCCGACCCGATAAGTAGTCGGGTTATCGGGTTCGGGTTGATATCGGGTCGGGTGTTGTCGGGTCGGGTGATTCGGGTTATCGGGTGACCCGATTAAGTAACAACAAGTAAAAAATATCAGTATTGTTTAGTCCACTCCTTAATTGTTTTTTAGTATCGTTTACTTAATATTAACTTGCCTTTATTATGCACCAAGATAAGATGTATGCTCTTAGGTTCTAATCTTCTAAACGGTCTATGTTCAGATGTCCCAAATATACAATCATGAAGAACGTGAAAGGGGATGAGGATTTTGAGTGGCCATTGTAACTCTCTTTCAGCTTACATCATTAAACATGCAACATTGTTTATGCTCAACTTTTACTGGGTATATGTTGCATAAAACATCTATCTCGATAAATTTAGAATAAATTCACTTTATGATATTCTTCAATAAAATGTTCTATTTTCATGTTATCTTAAGTCCTACATATTGCTTTACTTCAAAACTAGAAATTCCAAAAGCTTTCCTATCCGTATCATCATGATCAAAAGTCTATTTAGTCCAAGACGATACACAAAGTGAATCTGAACGTTTTAATGCATAGATTAAATACCTATGACGTGTGTGTTTTACCAACCTTTGTAGACATTTCCTCATTGCAATTTAGCAATATTAAACAATAATGGAAGATCATTCGGCAGCCCCACACTTATGTGTCCTCTAGCAAACATGTGACAAATTGTGATCACCTCTAGCTCAGATGTGAGATAAATTGTGTAACACCGTAATTAAAAACACATGAAAGATATTTACTAAAACGTTTAGGTTCTGTAATGTATTATGTATATGTTTTTTCATGCATAGCAAATTGTAAGTAGCAGACATTAGGCTTCTAAAAGGTATTTACTAAAAAATAGAAATCAAATAGAAAAGTGATTTCGGGTCTTATCGGGTTGACCCGATAACCCGATAGCAAATTTTTTTTAACCCTAACCCGACCCGATAACACTATCGGGTTATCGGGTTCGGGTCAAAACAACCCGATTAGATTTTTTGACCCGATTTGACCCGACCCGATAAGCCTTATCGGGTTCGGGTTCGGGTTCGGGTCGGGTCAACCCGACCCTACTGACACCCCTAGTTGTAGATGTGAACGTGGATGACAGCTGCACTGACAGAGATGGAATAATCTTTTATTCAATTCATTGCCGGGATTAGTTGACTACTACTAACAGTTGACTTCTAGCTCCCAAATTTCATCCCTGATTTAGTTACATTGAAATCAAAATCAGATAAACCATCGCATTGTTTTTTCCTTTTCGAAATGTATGAGTTAATATTGCACGCAATAGTTACTCAGATAATTAAGAAGCTGGCTGGTGAGGGTTTTAAAACCCTTATCGGAGCTCGACGGATATCTTCTAAGCTGAAAATTTTGGAGAAGATCTCATCCGAGATCCAAGATCTGCTTGCTGATGCGGAGAATAAAAGGATAGCAGAAGAACCTGGTATTCGTTGGCTGAGCAATCTTGAGATGTTGGCTTACGACATGGACAATCTATTGAATGATGTGGCAGTCGAGGCTATACAGCGTCGGTTAAAAGAAGAATTTTATGACACAATCAGCATCGGCGAGGAGAAGCTATTCCTGTTAATCGTAAGTGCTATACCTATTGCTTCTCACAATTTTAAGTATGGTCGTAGGATTAGTTCTAAGCTACATGTAATTACTACCAAATTGGGTCTTCTAGTGGACAACCGTCCTCAGGATCTGAATGGTAACGATACTGTTCCAATATCATGGCTGACAACTTCACTGGTTGATGAGTCCTGCGTTGTGGGTCGGAAACACGATAAGGAGGTATTGCTCCAGGAGTTGTTGGGTAATGAAACATGTACTGCAAACATCAGCGTATTATCCATAGTTGGTATGCAAGGGATAGGCAAAACCACTCTAGCCAAACTTCTGTTCAACGATGAGAAGGTGAAGGATCACTTTGAACTCAATGCATGGGTTACTGTTTCTGACAAGTTTGATGTTATTCAAATTGGCAATGTAATCTTTCAATCTGTCTCTGGGGAATTTAGAGAGTTTGCCCATCAAGATATGCTTCAAGTAGCCCTTGCCGATAAACTTTCAGGGAAAAGATTCCTACTTGTTCTTGACGATGTTAGGAACCTTACACACGATGAGTGGGAATGCCTCCAATGGTGCTTTGTTAAAGTAGCACCTGGAAGTAAGATTATTGTCACTACCCGGAAGACGCGGCTTACCCCAATCATGAACCATGTTGTATATTACGATCTTAGGGTTTTGTCGAATGAAGAAGCTCTATCTTTACTTGCTATACATGCGCTAGGTGAACAAAACTTTGATTCACATCCAGCATTTAGGTTGCTTGGTGAAGGTATCTGTGAGAAATGTCAAGGATTGCCTTTGGCTTTAAAATCACTGGGGAAACTGCTAAAGACCAAAACTGGTGTTGAAGATTGGGAGATGGTACTTAATAACGAGATTTGGGATTGGCATGGTGAGAGTTGTTAGAGTTTGACAATCAAAGTACACATATTGCGGAAGCTAGGATCAAGTAATAACACGTATAAAGATTAACTAAAACATAAATAGAAAACATACCCGATGCACTTCAAATAAACCTTGATTCTTGTACAATTAGATCAATGATAAACCCCTTACCGTTTTGTTTATCGATCTCTTGATAATTACTAAAGTAAGTAATTACCTCGTTCTTGTACACACAAACTACCAACGAATAAAGGTTTGATGCAAGTAAACAAAACACTTAATTTGCTTATGAAAATTTCGATCCTAAAACCCTTATGGGAGTGAGGATCGATCGACCAAGAGAAGAAACTAGGAGAAGAAAACTTTAGGGTTTTGTGTGTGTGCACAAGAGATGTGAAACCCTAATCCTTGGCCTTGTATATATACTAGGTGATTCCTTGGAGCACAAGCAAGGGTGGATCGACCCATGGTGTGGGCTTCGACCGGCCTAGGCACCCTTGGGGTGTTTCTAGATCCTTCTTGACTCCCAAGTTACACTCTAGTCCTCGTTCTCTTATCCCTTAATAATAATTAATACTTACGTTTAATATTAATGATTATTTAGTCCCTTAAGTGTTTATAAATATATATACACGATACATTTAACATATATATATTTATTTACATTATTCTTGTTTGTAAAGTGTGCAATCCCGAGGTCTCGGGTTCGATACTAGACATTTACTAATTAATATTTATACGTAACTTTTAACAAGAGTGACATTCCCTTTGCTCTAACACTATCCTACAATGATCTCACTTCACGTATGAGGAAACTGTTTTTATTTTGCTCGTTATTTCCCAAGGGTTACATGTATCACAAGGAAGAACTAGTCCTATTATGGATGGCATTAGGTTTTTTAAACCAAACAGATGACAACACATCAATAGAGAGTATAGGTGTTGAATCTTTTGAAGAGCTACAGTCACTGTCAATTTTCCATCATTCACCTGATGATGAATCACGATATATAATGCATGGCTTGCTAAATGACTTGGCCAAGAGTCTTGGACAGTTTTTCTTTATGTTAGATGATGAGATGGATATGGATGACAATTATGAAGCTCTAGAGAAGCTCCATCACTTTTCATTTGTTAGTCAACAATTTGGAGTGTATAGCAAGTTCCGGGCATTAAAAGGAGCTAGACGCTTGCGGACATTCATAGCAATGTCGGCTAATGCAACTGATTGCAAAAGATCCTACATATCCGAAAGGGTTCTTCTTGAATTACTTCCACAACTTGAATACATAAGAGTGCTAAGCCTGAGTAATTATTCAATCACCATGGTTCCAAAATCCATCGGTAGTCTCAAGCATATGCGGTACCTGAATTTTTCCAAAACTAACATCACATGTTTACCTGAACAAGTCACTGGTCTGTATTACCTACAAATTTTACTGCTTCATAGTTGTGAGAAATTAGTTAGCTTGCCAAAGAGTTTTGCAAAGCTGGTAAACCTGCGGCATCTTGACATCAGTGATACTCCAATGTTGAAGAAACTACCGTCAGGGATTGGTGGGATGACGAGTTTGCAATTTATATCGAAGGTCATTATTGAAGGATCAAATGGGTTCAAAATATCCAAGCTTAAGGGTATGCTAGAATTAAGAGGTCGAATTTCAATTGAAGGGTTGCATAAGGTGAAAGATGCAAGACAAGCAGAGAAAGCCGGCTTACAACAAAAGAAGGGTCTTGAAGATTTGGTGATGGAATGGAGTCATGTCTTTGATGATTCTCGGAATGAGGTAAATGAATATGAAGTTTTTGAAAAACTGAAACCTCATCATGAGCTGAGAGGCCTAAAGATCTTGTTTTATGGAGGAACACAGTTTCCTAGTTGGGTTGGGGATTCTTCATATTCTCGTTTGACACAGTTAAGTTTGCGCGGATGTCAGAATTGTACTTGTTTACCAACACATGGGTTTCTGAAGTCACTAAAGAAGTTGTCTGTTGAAAGCATGCCTAAGGTGGAGAATATTGGCTCTGACTTGTTTCCATCACTTGAAGTTTTGGAATTTGAAGACATGCAGGGTTGGAAGATATGGTCAATTAACAATGGTGATTCTGATGAAAGTAAGATTTCATTTCCCCGTCTTTCTGAGATTTCTATAGTAGATTGTCCGGAACTCGCTCAAGTGTCAATCGGGAAAATGCCATCACTCCGGGTTATACGTATAGGGAGATGTTCTGAAGCGGTGTTAACAAGCATAATTGGTGCATCTTCATCAATTATTAGCTTGAAGATGGATAATATAAATGGACTTGTTCAACTGCATGGGGAAGTTTTAAAACATCTTGGGGTAGTTGAACATCTATGCATCACAAAGTGTCACAGAATGGAATATTTGTGGGAATCAAAATCCGAAGCCCCCATATATCTTGCAAATTTACAAAAGTTGGAAGTAAGTTCCTGTAAAAAGTTGGCATCATTGGGAAAAACAGCAGACAACATTGGGATTACAACAGAAAATCTTACAGAAGTGTCCCTCACTAATTGCGAGAAGCTACAGAGCTACAAATGTCCACAAAGTATCAAGAGGTTGGTGATTCATAATTGCCGATCAATTGAAGAGTTGTCATTCCCACCAGGGCTGAATCTCCCATTCATTCTTGACATTCAACGTTGTCATAGTCTCAAGGAGTTTTGGCCTGACAAAAATTCTTTGTCAAGTGTTAACTCTCTTGAGATGGATAACTTGCCGAATCTGAGGTCGTTTCCTGAAGAGTGTTTTAAAAGTCTCGCCAAACTGATAATCAGGGGTTGTGATAATATAGATACTATTCCTGAGAAAGTATTTGATAACATTCCCCTTTGTTATCTTGAGATCATTAGTTGCAAGAATATGAAGTCATTTCCTTGTACGCTTTGGCCAAGACTTACTTTATTGAAAGAACTCTTGATAACTAATTGTCCACTTATGGACTCCTTTCCGTGTCGTTTGTGGCCTCCTAATTTAAGTATCCTGAGAATAGGACGCTTAAAAAAGCGTATGCCAGTTTGGGGACTTCAAGATTTCCCCCCATCACTTGTTAATTTATGCTTACTTGGTGAAAATTCAGGAGTGGTTTCATTTGCAAAGGTAGATGACGAGAGGAACAACGATACTACTTCATCATCAACATTTATTCTTCCGTCATCTCTAACCTTTCTAGAAATCATTGGATTCAGGCGTTTGGAATCACTTTCAGAAGGCCTAAAACACCTTACGAGCCTTAAACAACTCGTGATTGAGTCATGCCCAAATCTTGAAGATCTGCCAGAGACACTGCTACCTTCTTTATCAAGTTTGAAAGTATCTTCTAGTCTGAAACTGCAAGAAAAGTGTCGTAGTAAGAAAGGCGACTATCGACGCCTCATCTCACACATCGCTGAAGTTGATGTATAATTAATAACGGTACGTCTTTTCATTCACAGTTTATATGGCTAGTCGATTTTCATTATCTGTTCTCTCTATATGCAACTTTTGCTCCCTATCCCAAGTTTTTTTTCTCTTACATTCTATTAATCCTACGTCTTTTATTAACACTAGGGGGGATGACTTCAGTGAAGAACTTGATTATCATATAATGTAGCTTCTAGTATAGAGAACTTCCAAATCGAAAATGGCTATTATGATAAATTTCGATCGAGCAGAGATATCTTCTGTATATCCATTTAGGTGTCCATATGGGAATGTGGGAAACACATGAAGAGGCAACTAAACTTCAGAAGGCAATTCAAAAATCAAGTTTCATCCTAGGAAGTTGTTTTTAGTATTGATTTCATATTGTTCAAGCAAAATAGGGATTGTCCAAAATCCATGTTCAATCGTATGTATTTGATTTTTTTTTTTTTTTTTTTTTTTTTTTTTTTTTTTTTTTTTTTTTTTTTTAATATTCAGCTCTAGTTTTGATCTTTGTAAAACTTACAAGTTACAAACACATGTGTAATAATCCTTTTCTGCACAAAAGACCATTTTGTAAGCTAAGTGTCGTTTTACAAGTTACAATTTAAGATCAATCTGCTACATCTACATCACTATCATAAACAGCATGAGTCGCATCTTCAACTTCATCATCAGAATTGTTTGCGTCAGAGTCTGCTAAATCATAAGGATCGTCGTCCTCATCATCAATAAATTCATCGTCGTCATCAACATGAATGATTGGTGGTGGTGCCTCAACTAACGTTGATTGACCATCGATATTTAAGGTTTCAAATGCCAAATCATTCAAATTAGCAGACAGTTGGAGATTCGATGAGTTGTTGCCATGTATCACATCATCATCGTCTTCTGCCACAATGACATCCCAGGTCGTGTTGTGATTCACTTCTTGGACGACCTTCCAATGGAGTGGTCGTCTGGCAGGATCTTCAAGGTAGAAGACTTGTTTTGCTTGTGTTGCGAGAATGTAAGGTTGATCTTCAAACGCTGTGCTACATGCCCAAATTTGTGTCATGTTGTTTCTAGTGTTATAACGTTCGACTCTACCTCTTTTGACCAAGTCGAACCACTTAACTCGAAACAGCACAACTTTGAACTGGGTATACGCGAACTCCAGAATTTCTTCTAGATGACCATAATACATTTCTCCTTCCTTCTCGCCAGGAGAACAAATTCCGCTGTTCTGAGTTGTACGTTTTACATCGCGGCTGTGTACAACAAACTTCACACCGTTGACTACGCAAGAGTGAACTGGGGTTACGGTCGATAATGGTCCACAAGCCAAAGCGAATAAGTCGGGAGTACACCTTGGGTCATTGTCTGTGTAAAGTTTACCGATCTATGAACAAATATAAGAATAGATGGAGATGAGTAATATATATAGTCGTTATTTATACAAGGAATTACATATAATAAGTTTACCTTCGTCTGAAACCATCTAGGAAATTCTTGTTGCATGTCGCTATCAGGATGTTCACTGAAAATGGACATGATATTAGAATTAATCGAAAAGATAACTTGGGAAAAGGAAATTTCAAAATAAAAACGCGTACCTCTCGAACTCGTTCATGTACGCGTCGATCTCAGGACTGTTGTGAAGTACATAGCATATCACTTTCTTCATTTCTTGGAGACCTAACCGAATAATTGTCACTTTACCAGACGTTTTACATAATGATCGGAACACCTGGAAATCACTTGTTGGGCGAGGACAGCCCTGAGATGCAGTGGGACGATTAAATTTCGTCCCAATTTCGCCCCGAAAATAACGAGAACAAAAAGTTAATGCTTCGTCTGCAACATAACCCTCCGCTATTGAACCTTCCGGCTTAGCTTTATTTCGTACATAGTTTTTTAGCTTCTTCATGTATCTTTCAAATGGATACATCCACCGAAATGAAACAGGCCCGCCTTGAAGAGCCTCTTCAGGTAAATGCATAACCAAGTGAATCATACTGTCAAAAAAAGCAGGAGGATATATTTGCTCGAGACTGCACAAAATTTTGATCAACTGTTCTTTAGCTTTCACCATGTCATTCACCATCAAAGTTCGGGCACAAATTTGCTTAAAGAATGAACAAAGCTCGATTAATGGTGTATAAGTCGGTGTGTCCAGGTATTGCTGAAGTCCATAAGGAAGTAACCGTTGCATCATTATATGACAGTCATGAGACTTCATGCCCGTTATATTGTTATCATCTTTGGTCACTTTCGACTTGAACTTGGATCCGAACCCATCTGGCAGTTTAATTGTTTTGATGTATTGACAGAACAGTTTTCTTTTATCGGGTGTGAGGGAGTACTTAGCTTGAGGCTTCGAGCACTTCCCGTTTTGTTTGTTTCCGAGCCACAACTCCTGTCGAATGCCCAAAGCTTGCAAGTCTTGTCTTGCCTTAGCGGTGTCTTTAGATTTGTCATTCATTAACAAAGTGTTCAAGATACTCTCCAACACATTTTTTTCAATATGCATGACATCTAAATTGTGTTTTAGAGTAAGAGAAGACCAATATTCAAGCTCGTAGAAAATAGACCGTTTAGTCCAGTTCAGGTCGGTTGTAGTATTACGTTTTATCTTCCCACCCCCATAATCTGGATGTTTCCCCGGCAAACGTGTAGGCAATATTGCAAGTTGAGTCAAGATATCAGCCGAACATTCTTTTTTAGGAGGATCTGTAAAATCAGGTGCACCATTGAATGTAGTAGTATCCCTCCTCCATTTATGGTTTTTTTTTAAGAATTTTCTATGGCCAACATAACCTATTTTGCTTATCACACGCGTAGCCGGAGTGTCTACTTTGCATGTAGGGCATGCGTAGTAACCTTGCCCACTCCAACCTGACAAACTACTACGAGCAGGAAAATCATTGATGGTCCATAAAAGCATCGCTCTCATGTTGAATACTTTGCCTGTAACAGCGTCCA
Source organism: Artemisia argyi (assembly GCA_030686995.1). Taxonomy (NCBI): domain Eukaryota; kingdom Viridiplantae; phylum Streptophyta; class Magnoliopsida; order Asterales; family Asteraceae; genus Artemisia; species Artemisia argyi. Next base: position 214,003,688 of record CM060701.1, read on the forward strand.
TAGTCGGGATACCTGGTATTTTCCATAATTCCTTAAGGTCATCAATCAAAGGCTTTAAGTAAACATCAATGTCCTTCGCGGGTGATTTAGGTCCAGGAATCAACAACGTCAGCATCAAAGTAGTCTCTTTCATGCATAACCACGGAGGCAAGTTGTATGTTGTTAAGATAACAGGCCACATGCTGTAAGTCTGACTAAGGTTGCCGAATGGATTGAAACCATCAGCAGCCAACCCTAATCGAACGTTTCTCGGTTCGTTAGCAAATTCCGAATATTTACCGCTGTCAAACTTCTGCCATGCTTCACCATCAACCGGGTGTTGCATCATACCGTTTACCGTAGACTTTCCAGTAGCATGCCAAGTCATATGTTTTGCGGTGTGAATAGATTTGTACAAACGTTGTAGCCTAGGAATGATAGGAAAGTAACGCAACACCTTGTTAGGAACTTTCTTCCCCGTTGTGTTCTTGTCTTTCCATCTACTCGTTTTACAGACCGGACAATACTCCAAATCTTCGGCACCAGTCCCCCGATATAAAAAACAATCATTTTCACAAGCATGTATCGACTCATACCCTAACCCGACCTTTTTAAATGTTTTTTTATAGCAGAGTATGATGGTGGGAGATTGTAACCTAACCTAGGAGGAAATACTTCCTGGAGAAATTTTAGCGTATTGTTAAATGAAGTATCACTCCATTTACCGCTGACCTTGAGATGCGTAAACTTTGACATAAAATCCAAGGTTGTCATAAAGTCACAACCCGGGTAAAGAGGCTGAGTGGAACTGGCAAGTAACTCTTCATACTCGTTACGTACAGGAGGTGTCGTTGCTTGAGCTGGCTCGTTACTTGTCTCGCCAATATTTGGAAGAGTTGGCTCATTTTGTTCATTATTTGGAGGAATATCAAAAATATCATTAATGCATGCACGCATGTCACTCATCTCACATCGTGTTGTGTTATCTTGTATAGGAAGAGGATCCGGTTCACCGTGTTCACGCCATTGTGTATAAGTTGGGTCCCACCCATTTTCGCTTATGTGGCTTTTAAGTAAGTCGAGAGATACCCATGGAACATTACAACAAAGATGACATGGACATTTTATGTTGCCGTAACTATTCAATAACGGCTTGCAATGTTCAACGAATGCGGCAAGACCATCAAAAAACTCTTTGGAAACACGAGTGTCTAAACGGGTCCAACTCTTATCAAGTATCATAACTGCATATTGTTTTGTTCAACTCTTAGTTATTACACATTCAAAATAAAGGAAAGTTGTTTTGTTCACCTAGTGCAACTATGGAAGGCAATCCTAACCCACTCTTTGAATGATTCATCTCATATATGAATGCGTATAACTGATTTACTATCTGAGAAAATTTCGGCAGCATTTCCCCTCAACTCCCCAAATATGTACATTAAAGACATATTCGTAGGAGTAAAGGAGAAACACTGTCGAAATCATCTCAAATAGTAAATCAATTATACGCATCCATATCCTAAATGAGACAAAACATTCAAAAAGCAGTCCCAAACAGGGGACTTTCCGAAATTAATTTCTAATAAATTAATTTCGGACGGGTTTTCTATAGGATGATTAACTCCGGACGGGGACTTTCCGAAATTAATCACTAAAATCCTAAAACATTCACAAAAGTCTAACAATATCATATATTTTAAGTTAAACAATTAGACTATAAACAATTGTTTGGTTTTCGGTTTATGTTTCATAAAACTATTTTGTTATTTTGAAACTTGTTTTTGTGACTTATTTTTGAAACTATTATGAAACATAAGCCGAAAACCAAACAATATATCTACGGGCTTATGGCTTATTTGGTTTTCGGCTTATGTTTCATAAGCTTATTTTTTTTTTACTTTTTTTGAAACTATTTAAGTTAAAAAGTTTCAAAATAAGCCATAAAAATAAAGCTTGTGAAACATAAGCCGAAAACCAAACAAACCATAAGCCCGTTATATAAGCAGAAACATAGTCAATCCACAAACTAATATATTAAAACTAATATACAATTAACCAATATATTAAAACTAATATTTTTCAAAACCTTACAATTAACCAATATATTAAAACTATTATACCATATATACTAACCAAACGCCAACTAACATTTAACCAATACTAACTTCACATTTTTAAAATGAATCTTAGTGTGCAAAGGGATCCTAATTAAACGCAATATCTACAACTAGTATACCATATATACTAACCAAACGCCAACTAACATTTAACCAAACGCAACCAAACAACTAACCAAACGCAACCAAACGCAATATCTACAACAACTAACCAAAGTCTAACATACCTAATATACTATACTAATATGTAAAAAATAATACGGATACGAAAAGAAACAACATACTGTCTTGGGCTCTCGACTGTGGTCTCGGGCACGGGCTGTGACCTCCGGTTGTGGTCTCGGGCTCTCGACTGTGGTCTTGGGCTCGGGCTATAATAAAAGAGAGCAATGTTTTATATCAAAAGTTTCAAAACTTGGTCTCGGCTGTTGTCGTCGACATGTCGTCGGGATACCAAAAGTTAATAAAAAAAATAAAACGAGTTACATTACCTGCTGTCTCGGCTCTCACCCTCGGCTCTGCTACTGTATTAAAAAAAAAATTATAACAAAAAGTAACAACAATACTATTAACAAAACTAAATAACAATTTTATTAACAATTTTTAATAACAATTTTTAATAACAATTAAAAAAAATTACCCAAATGAGGAGACTGGTGCTCAGTGGGAAAAAAGGAGAAGAAAGAAGAAGGAAAGAATTAAACAAATGAGGGGTTGAGGAAAGAATTAAACATGGGAATAGGAGGAGGAGGAGGTGCACAGTGGTGCTCGTGTGGTGGAGCTGTGGTGGTGTTGTTGGGGTGGAGCTGTGGTGGTGTTGTTGGGGTGGAGCTGTGGTGGTGGTGTTGGTATAATGTGGTGGTGTTAGGGTGGAGGAATGGTTGTGTGGTCGTATAATGTGGTGGTGTTAGGGTGGAGGTGGTGTGGTGGTGGTATAATCGTCGGCGATGGTTTAATTTTTTTGGGTATTGCGTTTTGTGAGAAATAATTGACCAGATCTGGTTTTGTTATAACTTTTTTTATCCCGTCGACATGTCGACGGGAATATTAAGTGAATTTTTTATATTATTACTAATACCGTCGACATGTCGACGGTAATATCACACTATTTTGTCGTTTGCGTTTTGGCGGGACGTATAAAATTTTCACTAAATTTTTGGCGGTATTATTCCCGTCGACATGTCGACGGGAAAATAGCTTTTATTAAAAAAATTATTTATAGTAAATACTTTTATAAAATTACTTTATTATAAATACTTTTATAAAATTACTTTAATATAATTAAAAAAAATTATTTATTATAAATACTTTTATAAAATATTAAAAAATAAGTTTTATAAAATTAATAAACTAAATTAATTATATAATTGAAAAAAATTATTTATTATAAATACTTTTATAAAATTAAAAAAATATATAAATTTAAAATTAATTACTTATATTATAATTAAAAAAAATCATTTATTAAAATATAAAATTAAATAATTAAAATATCACAAAATACTAAATCCCAACCATTATAAAATTAATAAACGAGTCGAGATGTTAAACGAACGAGTCGAGATGCTATGGTTATACATGAGATGTTAAACGAACGAGTCGAGATGCAATGGTTATACATGATATGTAAAACGAACGAGTCGAGATGCAATGGTTATACATGATATGTAAAACGAACGAGTCGAGATGCAATGGTTAAACGTGCGATGTTAAAACGAACGAGTCGAGATGCTATGGTTATATATGACATGTTAAACGAACGAGTCGAGATGCAATGGTTATACATGAGATGTTAAACGAACGAGTCGAGATGCAATGGTTATACATGATATGTAAAACGAACGAGTCGAGATGCAATGGTTATACATGATATGTAAAACGAACGAGTCGAGATGCAATGGTTAAACATGCGATGTTAAAACGAACGAGTCGAGATGCTATGGTTATATATGACATGTTAAACGAACGAGTCGAGATGCAATGGTTATACATGAGATGTTAAACGAACGAGTCGAGATGCAATGGTTATACATGAGATGTTAAACGAACGAGTCGAGATGCTATGGTTATACATGAGATGTTAAACGAACGAGTCGAGATGCTATGGTTATACATGATATGTAAAACGAACGAGTCGAGATGCTATGGTTATACATGATATGTCTCATCTCACTATATATCTCTCTCTACCTAACACCTTATCCTCACAATATAAACACACACACACACATACTCATCTCATTATATCTCTCTCTAGCAGTTTCTGTTTTCTGGCGACACCAGCATTTTCCGGCCGCCGGAATCTTTTTCTGGCCACCACCTTTTATCACCTCAACTTGTAGATCGGGCCACACCGGTCACGATTCAACCACTCAACCTCACAACCACAAACATACACTGTTATCATGGTGAAGAAGATGGGAGAATTTGAAGCTTTTCCTTGTCCTTGTGAACGAGGAGACGTGGTTCTGCGAGAATCGTGTAAATCTTACTCCCGTGGTAAACTATACTATGCGTGTCCTTTCTCGCAGGTGAACAATTACATCTTTTTTCTTTAAATAATTTGGTTAGTTGTTAATAATAATAGTTTTTACTCTTTAACAGCCTGGGACAGACGACCATGGATGTAATTTTTTTTTATGGAAGGAGGAACGACTCGCCAAAATGATGATCGGTTCTCTGGGAGCTTCAACATCAAGCGGTTCTGGATCTACTCCAAAAAGGTGCTCAAACTGTCATGAAAAAAATCTTAGAATAAACTTGCTGGAGGCACAAAAACAGGTGTTGGAGGCACAAAAACAGGTGTTAGAGACAAAATTAAGGGTGCTGGAGGCAAAACTTGACATGGCAACGTATCCCAACCACGACCACGCATGTCAGTCGGATGCAATACTCCGTGACCTTGTAGGTGACATGGATAAATTTCATATGTAGTACTGTTATCGTCGTTGTTGTTGTTGTTTGTTGTTGTTGTTGTTGATGTTTTTGATGTTTAATAAAATGTTGTTGTTGTTTAATAAAATGTTGTTGTTGTGGAGCAATAATTAGAACTGAAGGAGCAATAATTATCAAACACAAAGGCAAACTGTTTATTTAAAACAAGCAAGAGTTCTTAACCACATGCATTTTCATACAGACTCAAACTAAACAACTCGACAACCAAACTAAACAACTAAACAACTCAACAACCAAAGGAAACAACTCAAACTTAACAACTCGACAACCAAACGAAACAACTCAAACTAAACAACTCGACAACCAAACGAAACAACACGACAACTAAAACAACATATCAAACGAAACAACCCGTTTATTTTTTTTTGCGGCTACTTCCCGCTTTACTCGAACTCGCACCATCTTTTCCCTTCCTTGCTCTCATTTCCTTGATATGCGCAAACGTAGCTTCAAGATTTGTGATCCTATTTCCCAGATTATCAAGTTTTGTTTCCAACGTACTTTCAGCTTTGTCGTCACCTCCAACAGCAAGAACTTGAGCTTCAGCAGCAGCTTGAGCTTCAGCAGCATCTAGCTCGTCCATGTACTCTTTGTAGTACGGCTTTTTCCTACACCATTCGATAATCTTGTCTCTCATCCACGGTTCAGCATCCTTAAAATCACCATATTCCTCATAAACTGCATGACCAAAAGTTAACATAACTTCATTAAAGAGGAGCTCGTGTGACAAGATTTTTGAGTACTCCTCTTCAACTGTGCAACCACGCCAAGTCATATGTGTCTTGTAAAAATTGACGATTGAATTATTTGTGAGATGTGTAAAATGAGACGGAAATAATTTTGTGAGAATGTATATATTGGTAAAAAAATGAGATGGGAATGTATTTGAGAGGATATATATAGCCTGATTTTTAAAGATATATTCCCGTCGACATGTCGACGGGAACAAGAACGCGGGAAAATATCCCGCCCAATATTTTACCCATTTATTAAAAACGTTTATAATTAGTAATATACTCCCGTCGACATGTCGACGGGACTCTTAAACATAATAATTATTATGCTTAATCACACGTTAACTACGCGATAAAACGTTATTAATATATTCCCGTCGACATGTCGACGGGAATATATTAGCGGGTAAATTTCGCGCCCAACTTTGGTGAATTATTGAGGCTAAAAAAATATTCTAAAATGGTCCCGTCGACATGTCGACGGGAAAATACGATTATGAAAAATTCAACGCAGCTGGGCTCGGTCAAGCGTTTTTTTTGTCGTTTTGTGCCTTATGCCGTCGACATAATGTCGACGGGAAAACCCTCGACGCGTGTTCTTCTGATCCTTGTAGTGACAAGATACTTTTTGTTATGTCTTGTCAGAATTCTTTTCACAATGATTCTACAGATTACCATTTAATGCATGTCTAAATTCAAAATAAAGCAAATTCAGTTCATCTGTTGTTGCAAGAGCAATTAGAATAGTGTTTTTCGGAATTCATGGATGAATATGGAAACTACATACTAGTCCACAACGCGTCTAGCTCTTTCTTGGTGTTGGTCGATTTGGAATTGATTCACCCAAACCAAAATGTGACATTAACATCCAAACGATGGTAATGAGGTCACCACCTTTGCTAACTTGTGCTGTTTGCATCTGTGTTTGTGAATGACTTGCACCATAACACAACAAGTCAACCCACACCTTACTTATCATTAACCATTTATCCAAATTATTGTCTTCCTCTTCTATCTTCATCACTTCGTTTGCCAAAATAACGCTGTAGACAAGCAACGATTTAGTCACATCACCTTTCATATTCTTTAGCCTCAGTTCATTGCGACTGAAAATCTTCATACACGCATTTAAGTGTTCCCAATCAACTTCCGACTCCTTGGTACCTTGCATTGGCTATTGTACAACGTTTACTTCATGAGCCTTTTCATTCTCGAAATTGCTCTTGGCATTAGCACATAAATCCCAGTACTGGATTTGAACAATACTGTTTACTGTAGTCATCAAGGTAGGTTTGATGACAAGAAGGTACATCATGTAATCTGACAAAAGCTTAGCAATCTCTCGATGATCTGTGTTTGTGCTTACATGTCTCTTGGACTTGACCTTGTCGCTGAGTTCTTTACTGTAACATAGATCAGTGGCAATGTGCCATAGAAGGATACGTTGACCAAAGTCACCATCTAGGGTGTGTGGGAGTAAGCCGCTCCAACCATCTAGAGAACGAAGCACTCTATCACCTCGTGATGAATTTATCTCCGTTGCAGTGTCTAAATCGTTTGCAGCTTCTGATTTTGACTTTAGTTCCTCAAAGATAAAATCTCTCAGTTTAGTGGTGTACCTTTTGGCTTTTACGTACTTATAGCTGTCTAGAAAGCAAGTAAGCCCCAGTTTTTCAAGAATGTATTGTTTGAATCTGGAGCGTGGGTGCATACAGTAATAGATAAGGTTGTAAGTTGGAATGGATTCAGACCATCTTCGTGTGAAAAACCTGTAAGTTGGAATGGATTCAGACCATCTTCGTGTGAAAAACCATGTAATGACAGACCAAGTTAGAGTGAATATAGACCGAGTTAGAATGAATATAGGCCAAGTTGAAATGAATATAGGCCAAGTTGGAATGACATGTGTCTGGGGCTCACTCACTTGTGTCTGCGCTTCTTCTTTTGGGTTTTCAGGGATGTCACTAACTTTGTGTTTGACAATTGCATTGAGGATTCGTGCCCACGTGTTTCCAGACATGAACAGCTTTGATAGAAAAATGATGCTTTTGTTTGTTAACAGGAGCTTGAACATAGCAATAATATCCAAAGCCAATGCGCCAATGAGCAAAGCGTAGGTAATTTTAACATCAATGTTGTTGAATTTCGATTTGTCCTCAATTATGAATAAAGTGATTGATGTACAAACCATCAGAAAAGAGAAAATACGTGCACAAACTCCAAATAAACCATATACCACCGGAAACTTGGTAAAGAGAACTTCATACAAGAAATTCAATTCAACTTCAACCACTATGAAAGCATCTTTCGCGGTTCGGTTTAGGAAGAACTCCCGGCTTTCATTACGTGTTTTCCTGGTAAAAATCAGATCAACAGTGAGCCCTTTGAACATGTTGAAGAAATCATAAGCATATTGCACTACTTCTATTGCTGTCAAGTCCCTCTTTTTATCCATATTGACATCTCTTTCTGGATCCTGAATCATTTCATTCTCAGCGTCTAGTTTCTCCTCTTTCATCTCAAAGTCGTCTTCCTTGAGTCCAATGTAGTTCATGCCTGGATCAACATTGGCAAGCATTGAACGTTTGAATCTATTTGCACTTGCAAGATAAAATGAAATCGTTCTTTCGGTATATTTTATTGTTCCATTAATGATCATCAGCATTATGGGAGCCCATAGCATGTTCTTCCGAATGAGTGACTGAATAAACACATACATCGTTGCCGAAAACTGGAGCACAAGACCAAGAAGATGGCGGAGCCATAACTCATTATCTTCCAATGCAAAAGCAGTAATGGTGTCCGGACCACCAAGGTGTAGTAAAAGAAATGGTGCCCAGAAGACAAGAAGGTCCTTTGCCGCAGCAATCGTACCATCATCTGTCTTGCCTGCGAGGAGTTCACTAGGGTTCCCTTTACCTTTCGCGATGAGGCCAATGGCAAAGCTAGCCACCCAATCGGCTAGCAAATAGAATAACCACAGAGGTGTGATTATCCAATTGCTTGATGTACGTTTTCTTGAAGAACCAAAGACAATTAGAAAGGTTTGTAACAAGAGGCTCAAGATGATAGCGCCTCGGAGTTGCCATGCATCCCTGAAGTGCTCCCATTTTGAAAGATTGCAAATATCATCCATCATTCTTCTCAATTATAAATAGTTATAGCTTCAAAACAATTATCTGCAGAAATTTGAAAATTACTACAGTGGTCATTAGTGATTAATGAGCATCACCAAAAAGTTTGTTGTAATCAATCTGAACTCTAGCTAGCTAGCACATATTTATCAACAATGATTGGATCAATTTTAGAGGGATATAGAATGAAAGAATAGAACCATTGCTAAAAATATCCGTTTGGTTGGTGAAATCTTATGACAATGGAAACAAAATGCGATCAAAAAGCCCATAGACCCATTGCAAGGTAGGGATGACAAAAAATCCCGAAACCGACGTGGAAACCCACAACCCGAACTAATTGGGGTGGGGCAAGGCAAGGCAAGGCATGCTTATCGAGTTACGGGGCGGGTTTGGGGCTTAAATGGGGATTTAAATCCGGTTTGAGGCGGGGAGCGAGGAATAACATCCCCGCCCCGCCCCGCCCAACCCGCATAATATATACATATACAAATAGATCTATATTCATATAGTATTATATTAGTATTTACGTAATAAAAACATATTTCTTTAATGTTGTTAGTTGTTTTTTATCTTTGTAAGATTGCAAAATTGTTGTCATAGAAACTTGTTTAATATCATATTTTTAATTTGTAATTTGTGGCGGTGTAATTTATTATTATTTAGGTATTATACTATTGTTGAAAACTTAAGAAGGCTTGTTTGTTATTGGTTATTAATAGGTTCTTGATTCTTTAAGTTATTAAAATAAAAAACAATGCGGATTTGGTCGAGAATTGTGCCCAAAGAGGACACCTCGATAAGATCCCTGTTTAGGGGAACATCGTGCCACAACGGGATGTCCCCGATTAGATCCCTGATAAAGACTAGGACGGGTTTGGGGATGACTTTGGTAATCGGGTTTGGGGATAAGGATGGTTGCCCCGCCCTAAACCAACCTCATTGACATCCATATTGCAAGCTGGATGGGTGGGTATTATGAATTTATTCATCTATCTCCTCTTATAACCTATTTGTTAATGACTTTTTTGTTAATTTTTTATTTAATAACATTTTGTCTTTTGCAAGATTTATCAAGTGTTTTATATTATTATTATTATTATTATTATTATTATTATTATTATTATTATTATTATTATTATTATTTTGGTATGATTGGATTTTGAAAGATACAATCATCTCCTTGTCGTCTTTGTTCAATAATAATGTAACACCCTAGGGAGATCCCACATCGACAGAGGCTTGGAGAGATACTGGGTATATAAGAATAACATTCACTTTATCAGACACAACGCGTTTTGTGATCTACTGCGAGTAGAGTTCTCAGGAACTACACAGTTAAGCGTGCTCGTGTGAGAGTAACACTGGTATGGGTGACCTACCGGGAACTCTCACACGAGGGCCACAAAAACAAAGCCGTGAGCAATCAGGGCAAAGCGGACAATATTGTGTAATAGTAGGCGGGATGTTACAAATAAGTTGTTGGAGCTATCCACAACTGTAGTCGGAGTGTGTCACCATTGTGGCGGGAGTTGGTTAATCCAATTGTCAAACCACCTTCTTCGTAGTCATCTCCTATGTTCTTTTTCTGGGTAAAGTAAAAGAATGGAGAACACAACTCTTTTTTGGTCTCTGCATTTGTGTTGTCTTATTTAGAACATGATGAAGAGAAGGTCACAAGTAAAAATTTGAGATAATGAATGTTTTCACATTACATATGGTGGGTGTGGGTTTGATGCATGATTTTCTTTGGAAATTTTGTAATTCCTTTATCGTGTAAATTCTTAAGTTAAAGTTGAAATACTCAATTACTAAGGATCTTATTTCATTTAAAAACAAAGTCGTATTCTCCTGTAGAAACTTTATGTCCAAACCTGTTATAAACCAAGCAATGGATTTCACCAATCATATCCTTATAACTAAACCCATATCTATTGTGATTCCCGTTAATAGCTGAAACGGAACCTAAAAGTGTTAAACCTCACTGACCCAAAGCAAGGACAAAAACTTACAAACACCATACGTCCAAACCTAAGAATAGTTTTTATAGCCATCGTTGCCCTCGGTTTTATCAAGCGAGATGCACATTGATGCAATAAGGGTAAAAAAGCCAAGGTGCGAGGCGCCGAGGTGAAAGCACGCGCAATCACGTACCCGCGCGACAATTTTATAAAAAAAATACTTAAATTATATATAGTGCACAAAATACATTTTTACCACATTTAATATGAAAAGATACCATGCATTTTCATAGTTCACGATTCCATATTGCTAAAATACGTAAATAGTCGAAAACTAAAATCAAAAGTCTTATTGTTTATAATGAATTGGTAATTGGACCTACATCGTACATCTTAAAAGTAAAGCCCATGAGAAGAAGCCCAATACACATTATTATGTCCAATTTTATGTTATATGCCAAAAGCACATGATGGGCAAAAAAGCGTTGATGCATGCCTCAGCTAATGCGTGCCTGATGCGCACGTATCCCGTGATCGTAACGCATTAGGGTGTCTGATGCAACAGGGTCGTGCATCGCAACACATCACGCCTCAGGGGCGCCTGATGCACACTTTTTTAGAAACAACCGTTACCACCACCTATACATCATACATCACCGTCACATCATCATTCAACAAACCACAAAGTCACCACCTTTTTCTTTCTATTGTCACCACCAAACCAAAAATATAAAAATACACCACTGTATACAAACATACCACATAATATACCTCACACACATTCACAACTCAAATAAATTATAATAAAAACACTAATGGGGGCCCACAATTTCTTGGTTTCATAAAAGTGGTCACCACCATTATTAAAGATGCAAGAATGGTTGAGGTAAAGGTGGTGGTGGGTGCCTTTTATGAAGAACCACAAGTGGTAGGTGGGACCGTGGGATAGAGTCATAGAGGTGATCCACCACCTCTCATAAACTAGCCTAAGATGCAAACGTCCTTTTTACTCCCCTCTACGGGCCTATTTGGAACGAAGCTTTTTCAAGATTTTAGAGCTACTAGTTTTTTTTTTTCAAGAATAAAGCTCTAACTAAAAAAGAAGCTTTGTTTGGATACACAAGATTAAAGGTTTTATTTTTCAAATAGTTCCAAATCTATGATGCTATAAATGAAAGCCTTCGTTTCTAAAGAGCTTTTTATACCGTAAATTATTAAACTATCCCACTTGCCATTTGAAGTTTTGAACAACTTTGAGCGGAGATACCGAAGAGCATAATTTGGACATGCATATTTCTAAGTATTTAATTTACCCTTTAATATAAGAGAAATGCTAAATCGTCCTACCAAAACCTCCTACTTATCCTCTTATTTATAGGATCATGACAACGGTTTGGATGCAGAGAGAAAATGAGTGAAAAAAAAAATATAATATTGTTGTGTGTGTAGGAGGATTATTAAGAGGATATTATAGGAGATTTTAGCAATGCTCTTGATATAAAATAAAATTCGGACTTCATATAAGATATGAGTTATAGAACAGTGATTTGCGAACGTCTACTTAATAATCAGGTGTAACCAATCTAGGTACCTTGGAATTAGTTAAGTGATACTAGTGATAACTAGTCTTCTTAGAGCATGCGGTATAATCACACCGAGTTATAACCTAATACACCGCCACGTCAGCGTCACATCAGCTTTAACCTTTTCACATTAACTCATAAAAAAACACCCGTTACAATAACTCACTTTAACTCAACTTTAACTCAAATATTTTCAAATTCAACACCTAAACTTAAACAAATACTTCATTTATTCAACGAACCCGAATAATCTCAACCCAAAAATTTGAGCTTTAATAAAATTACCCAACAACCAATATCTTCCCACGTTACTTTTACAAAATTTCGTTAACTACAATAACAAAATTTTGTCTTCACTTAATTTCAAAAACTTCGTGGACCAGTACTACATAAAACACATTCAGCCCAATATTGCTTAACCCAAATCCAACTAATGTTAACCTAATTTTTGGCACACTATATAACACTCCCCCCATCCCTAAACTAAACTAACGCAACAACAAACACATTATCATTTCCTGCTAGATCTGGAAAAAATTTCGTCCCTTTCTAATAACTTAACTCTTCTCACAAGCCAAATAAACAAACACACTTGCGAATCTGCTAGTGTAAACCGAAGACTAAAGATATCTCCTTTCTTTCTTTACTGAAAAATACGAATCACAAACGCAAACCTTCAATGTTTTCCGGTAACAAAGGCTTCAAGATCTATATTAAGATCTAAGGTAGGTTTACTTTCTGTTTTTCTAACAAGCTAGCCGTTTTTAAACGTTAAGGTGATCAAAATGTATTTTTTTTGAATTATAACAGCTAGTTTCAGCTGTTAAAGGGGGTGTTTATGATTTTTTTTCGTTGTCCTCTTTAACTCAGCGTCATTCCCTTAACTTGGCACGTTAACGTGTCTTTAACGCTGGAACATGGTACGTTAACGCACCCTTTTACGCCGAAAATTTAAGAAATAACGTGGGTTCACGTTATTGTACCGTATGCTCTTTGCCGCAAATTTGCTACTTTTGTATTCGAACGTATTTTTAATGTAATGAGAATGTATGGTGTTACGAGCATCTTATCATGCATACGTCTTTCATTTATTTCTATAATAGTTATTACGTGAACATTAATTTTTTTAAATTAGTATTTGCGAAAAAAAACTTTTATTTTTTAAAAAAAAATTTAAAATAATTTTTTTTTTAAATTTTGATTTTTTTGCGAAAATTAAAAAAAAAAAAAAAAAAAAAAAAAAAAAATTTAAAATTTTTTTTCGCAAATATTAATTTTTTTTTTAAATTTTGATTTTTTAAAAAAATATTAACTTTGAAAAAAAATTAATTTTTAATTTTTTTTCCTTTTTTTATTTTTTTTATCTCGATTTAAAAAAAAATGTTAAAAAGTTTTTTTAAAAATATTACGTATCTTTAGCTTTACCCCTTTATTATTTTTATATTTTATATTTGTTTACAATTATAGATTATGACTTTTGATGTTATTTTACATCTTATAATTATAATTAATAACTAATTTACTAAACACTTTTATTGAAAAATGATACAACTTGTAGATCATGTTTTTACAGCTTACAACATTAAGTATACACCTTACCGCTAATTTTTCTAAACACACCCACATCCAAAAACAATCTGTCCCACCACCCATGTGTTTCCAAAAAGCCAAACAGCCCCTTAATCTAAATAATTGAAATTCTGTTTTATATCGAATATCAAAGTCAAACCTTGGATTAAAGGATGCAAAATTAAGGCATGAAAAACAAGTTTTTGATCCTATCATAATCCATAAGTGATTAATTACAGTGGTAACAAGTACCAAATATACTAAAAACTGGAAAGTATCAAGGGAAAAAAACCTGAAGAAGATGACATGCAGTTGAAGGGATTTCAAGAAATGGTTAGAGATATTATCAGGCCTGCACTATGTAAATCAATAGTTGTTGCACTGAGACAGATGACATGGATTTATACTCAGACTTTGAAGTCAATTGGAGCAAGGAGCTTTAACCTCTATGCAGTATAATGATGTGCAAAGATCACTTGTTCAATCATTGTGTGTGAAACCTTTTTTTTGTTACTTTTTCGTGGACATAGATTCCACTATAGATAAATTATGGGTGGATTATATTCACGGGCCTATATTTTTATATTAGCCCCCCATTACATTTTTTATTTATTTATTTTTTTTTTATAATTTTGTTTATATCAAAAAATTTATAAACCTGAAAGTGCGGAACAGAAAATATAAAGTTTAATAAGTCAAACGCTTAAAACTGTCAGAAATACGGAACATAAACTGTCAAAAAACTGTTTTGTACAGAAATAAAGGGGGACAAAATTGGGGGACAAGTGGGCAGCCTAGGAGGTAGACCCCGTTTCCCTAACAGTGCCCATAAATTATTCAAAATGCAATAACTTGTTAGACTGATGCTAATGGGAGTTGCCTCCCAACCACAACCCCATAAAAGCAACGCGTCGCCTCATTAGCTCACCCCCAAAGCGACGCGTCACCAAACAACCATTTCAAAGTTGTGGTTGCTCAGCCAACCGAAACATTTGCAAGATTTGTGTGTGTAGTTTTTTTTTATTTGTTTTATGGAGTATGTTTTTTGTTGTAGTTTTCGGGGTCGCTTTTGTGGTCATCACTAGCTAGTTATGATTGGGTGGAGTTGTGGAGAGAGAAAACTGAGGTGACGCTGATGTAGCAGGGTTGCTTTTGTGAAAATGGTATTACTATTAGCATTAGTCTTAGTGTTTAAACACACAAGCACAAAAAAGATATTTTAAATTGTGAGGAATTTAAAAAACTAGCATATGAAATAATTTTGCTTGTTTGGTTAATAAATTTCTGCTCAGAAGTTTACGGTGTAATTGATAGTAAATGACTTGAACGAGTGGATAGGTCCTTGGAAATGTTTTATGCAGAAAAATATATTTTTTCCCCTTTTTTGGCATTCGTGTAATTGTTTGCTCCGCAGGTATTATGTTTTATATAAGTGGCCGTAATGTATATAGTTTTTTGATGTAACATCTGAGATGTGAAAGTGGAACATATGAAGTTTCTAAAAACTTTTAAAACAATTAGACGAGTACATATGCATAGCAACAAGATTTTATAGCGGCAGATAATTTTAGTGATAAAAAAAGTTTATGTGTTATAAACGAAAAATAATAAAAGTTTGAGGATTTGAGGATTAAACGTAATGTTTTGAAACTTGGGTGGTTCTTCTTTTGGGTTGAACCGTTCCGGTCGAAAAAAGGTCAATATAAACCGGGTTAACCCGATGGGTTGAGACGAAAAAACAGGTCAAATTAAACTGAATCAACTCGCCGGGTTTGAAACGTCTCGGGTCAACCCAATTTTCGATGTATACTAATAGTTTCTTTTTTAAACATACGTGTATTAATAGCTGAAATTATTTATAATTAATTGTTTCACTTTTTGAAACTACCAAGTGAAAAATATTTCAAGTGGGCAAAGTTAAAAATATGTCAAGTGGGCATACAAACGAAGATAGGTACACCAGCAAATGGGCATATAGAGGTGCGCTGGCACTCCACAAGCCACGACAGATTGTTTTTGGATGTGGGTATGTTAGTAGTAAACTTGTTGTGTTGCAAGGATGAAAATTAGAGCACCACGTGTGTCACATCACCTCAAGTCCTCAACACCTCTTTACAACTAACTCCTCCTCACCAAACAACAAGCATCAACTTACTCATTTGGGCCCACCACTTACAACTTTATTTTTTTATTCATTTTTCAATCAAATTAAATTTATTTCATTCAAAACAAAAATAACTAAAATTAAAAATGTTAGTTACTTGAAAAAAACCACAAGGATGAAACAACAAAAACACACTTTGTCTTCTTCTTCACCTATATACCAACAACAAAAGGCTGCTGCAACTAAACACACACTAGCTGCCGCAACTAAACACAAATATACAAACAAAATAAAACAACAACAAAAGAAAGGGAAAAAAAAGTACGAGAGCTGTCAGAAAACAAGCTCGCCGTGCCCACGAGAAACCATCCAACGACGGAGAACGGCAAGGGGGGGTCGGTGCAACGGAGAGCAACGGCTCACCGTTGATGGTGCCACGTCTGAATGGCGAGGCTGAAAGACGAGCTGCACCTAGCGCTCTTAGAGTACGTATGTAACATTGATGTGCCAAAAGCATAAAGTCCTTTGACATCTGAGATGTGAAAGTGGAACATATGAAGTTGATAAATTTGTACTTTTAGAACAAGTAGACGATTACATGCATAGTAGAGATTTTATAGCGGCACATAATTTTAGTGATAAAAAAAGCTTATAGGTTATAAACGAAAAATAATAAAAGTTTGAGGATTTGAGGATTAAACGTAATGTTTTGAAACCCAGGTGGTTCAATCGGTTGAACCGTTCCAGTCGAAAAAAGGGTCAATATAAACCGGGTCAACTCGACGGGTTGGGTCGAAAGAATGGGTCAAATTAAACTGGGTCAACTCGCCAGGTTTGAAACGTCCCGGGTCAACTCACTTTTTGATGTATACTAATAGTTTCTTTTTGAAACATACGTGTATTAATAGTTGAAATTGTTTATAATTAATTATTTCAACATTTTATTTTTTATTTTTTTTATGTTTTACTTTTCTTGACTTTTTACTTTAATTGTTTTTGTTTGATACTAGTATAAATAAGGAGTTGATTTGCACACCAAATAAATTTATGGTGACACCACAATATTACACCCTTAATGCATATGTTACAACATATAATATGCAAAATTTCGGTGTCTCTATCAATTTATTTGATGTAAATCACGTATGTAAACTGCCAAAAGTGACAAGACTTGCAAGACTTTGACATCTAAGATGTGAACGTGGAGTAAATTTTGGGGGTGTTTGATTTCGACTTAATTGACTTAATATAAAAAAACTGAATTAATTAAGTCATATGAAAACTGTTTGTTTGTGACTTAATAGAGAAAGATGACTTAAAATATTAAGTAATAAAACTGAAGCTGTCTGCATTAAATCATCTGTTAATTAACACGACTTAATGAGAAAATTAAACAAACATGCCATTTTGTCTTTTTTTTTAAACAATAACGAATTAATGATCGGAGAGTATGAATAATGGCAAAACAAAAGTGAAAAGTCTTGGAAAGACTTTTGACATTTTAGATGTGAACGTGGATATTAGCCAAGGTGAAGTGCGACTACTTGGATATCAGCCAAGGTGAAGTGAAGGTTGCATTAATGAAGATGGGAAGAAACAAAGCGGTAGGCCCAGACCAAATACCCATAGAAGCTTGGAAGGGCTTAGGTGACGAGGGGTTAAGATGGTTAACTTCCCTCTTCAACAAGATTTTCTCTAGCGATAAGATGCCAGAGGAATGGAGGCTCAGTGAAGTCATCCCTATCTACAAGAACAAGGGTGACGTACAAGTGTGTAGCAACTATAGGGGTATTAAGCTCCTTAGTCACACGATGAAGCTCTGGGAGAAGGTTATTGAGAGAAGGTTGAGAAGGGAAACGAGGGTGGCAGAGAACCAGTTTGGTTTTATGCCAGGAAGGTCGTCGATCGAGGCTATTCACCTCCTCAGAAGCCTCATGGAGAAATATCGAGAAAGGCAAAGAGACTTGCATATGGCCTTCATCGACCTAGAAAAGGCATATGATAGTGTCCCACGTGAGTTGATTTGGAGAACTCTGATAGACAAGGGAACCCCAATGAGATACTTGAGAGTCATAAAGGATATGTACGAGGGGGCGAAGACCCGTGTACGGTCCACAGTGGGAACCTTAGAGTTTTTCCCTGTGAAAGTTGGACCACACCAGGGGTCAGCCATTAGCCCTTATCTATTCATCTTGATTCTTGATGAGCTATCACGTGGGATCCAAGAGTGCATCCCTTGGAGCATGATATTCGCAGACGATATTGTATTGGTGGCAGAGTCAGCGGACGGGTTGAACAACAGACTTGAGCATTGGAGGGAGGCTCTTGAAGAGAATGGCCTTCGGGTTAGTAGGGAGAAGACTGAATACATGAGATGTGCTTTCGGTAGGAGCGATATCAGCCACAACGAAGAGACGGAAGTCTGTATCGGAGACCAGATCCTCCCACCTAAGGAGTCTTTTAGATATTTGGGTTCGGTGATTCACAAATCAGGGATGATAGACGACGTTACCCACCGTATCGGAAGAGGTTGGGCGAAATGGAGGGCGGCGTCAGGGGTTCTATGTGATAGGAAAGTACCCGTTAAGCTTAAGGGTAAATTTTATAGGGTGGCTATTAGACCGGCTTTGCTGTACGGGTCAGAGTGCTGGCCTATCACAAAAGCTCAAGCAAACAGGGTGGAGGTAGCGGAACTAAGAATGCTCAGATGGACTTGTGGTAAAACTATGTCTGACATGATTCCTAACGGGGTGTTCAGATCGGCACTTGAAGTAGAATCTATTATCTCGAAGATGAGAGAAGGAAGGTTGAGGTGGTTTGGTCATGTCAGGAGAAGACCACAAACAGCGCCAGTAAGGAGAGTTGAATCGCTTATAGTCGATGGTCGGAGAAGGAGGGTTTGACCTAAACTTAGATGGGAGGATAGGCTTAAGCTCGACATGGAGGAGCTTCACTTGTCCGAGGACATGACCTCAGATAGGAACGCGTGGAGAGATAGGATTAGTATTCGTGGTTAGTTTTGGGGCTAGGATGGTAGAGGGTTTGGGGTTTTGTTGTGGTTTAGGCTTTTTAGGGTCCCTTGGCTTGCCCCTTTTAGTGAGTTAGGTGCTTTTGCTTTGCCTCGGCTTGCGCTTTGGTTTTGCCTTTGTTGTGCCTTTTGGCTTTGGGCCCTTTGCTTGTGCCTTTTGCTTGCTCTTTTTGCTTTGCCTTAGCTTTAGGCCTTTTGCGTTGCCCTCTTTGGTCTTAGCTGCTTGGTTTTGCCTTGGTCTTGTGTCCCCCTCGCACCCTTATTTGCTGGCGCTTGTCTAGGTGGTTTTGTTTTGGTTGTCTTGTCATTTTGTTTTGTTTGCTCTTTTCTTGTTGTGTCGATTTGCTTTTTTGTTTGCTTATATGCTTGTTGTGTCGTAATTGCTCAGCTTGCTTTTATGCTCTTTTGCTTTTCTTTGTTTTGCTTTCTATTTTTCGTTTTCTATACATCGAGCACACTTTGCACACACTTGCCGGAGGTCTTTCTGGAAGCAGTCTCTCTACCTTCAGGGTACCCTGGGGTAGGGGTAGGATCTGTCTACATCCCACCTCCCCCGTACCCCGTCTTGGCGGGATTGGGTATGTTTGTTATTGTTGTTGTTGTAGATAGGGGTGTTATCGGGTCGGGTTATCGGGTAATCGGGTCTTGTCGGGTCGGGTGATTCGGGTTTTGGTTTGAAAAAAACTAACCCGCAACCCGACCCGATAAGTAGTCGGGTTATCGGGTTCGGGTTGATATCGGGTCGGGTGTTGTCGGGTCGGGTGATTCGGGTTATCGGGTGACCCGATTAAGTAACAACAAGTAAAAAATATCAGTATTGTTTAGTCCACTCCTTAATTGTTTTTTAGTATCGTTTACTTAATATTAACTTGCCTTTATTATGCACCAAGATAAGATGTATGCTCTTAGGTTCTAATCTTCTAAACGGTCTATGTTCAGATGTCCCAAATATACAATCATGAAGAACGTGAAAGGGGATGAGGATTTTGAGTGGCCATTGTAACTCTCTTTCAGCTTACATCATTAAACATGCAACATTGTTTATGCTCAACTTTTACTGGGTATATGTTGCATAAAACATCTATCTCGATAAATTTAGAATAAATTCACTTTATGATATTCTTCAATAAAATGTTCTATTTTCATGTTATCTTAAGTCCTACATATTGCTTTACTTCAAAACTAGAAATTCCAAAAGCTTTCCTATCCGTATCATCATGATCAAAAGTCTATTTAGTCCAAGACGATACACAAAGTGAATCTGAACGTTTTAATGCATAGATTAAATACCTATGACGTGTGTGTTTTACCAACCTTTGTAGACATTTCCTCATTGCAATTTAGCAATATTAAACAATAATGGAAGATCATTCGGCAGCCCCACACTTATGTGTCCTCTAGCAAACATGTGACAAATTGTGATCACCTCTAGCTCAGATGTGAGATAAATTGTGTAACACCGTAATTAAAAACACATGAAAGATATTTACTAAAACGTTTAGGTTCTGTAATGTATTATGTATATGTTTTTTCATGCATAGCAAATTGTAAGTAGCAGACATTAGGCTTCTAAAAGGTATTTACTAAAAAATAGAAATCAAATAGAAAAGTGATTTCGGGTCTTATCGGGTTGACCCGATAACCCGATAGCAAATTTTTTTTAACCCTAACCCGACCCGATAACACTATCGGGTTATCGGGTTCGGGTCAAAACAACCCGATTAGATTTTTTGACCCGATTTGACCCGACCCGATAAGCCTTATCGGGTTCGGGTTCGGGTTCGGGTCGGGTCAACCCGACCCTACTGACACCCCTAGTTGTAGATGTGAACGTGGATGACAGCTGCACTGACAGAGATGGAATAATCTTTTATTCAATTCATTGCCGGGATTAGTTGACTACTACTAACAGTTGACTTCTAGCTCCCAAATTTCATCCCTGATTTAGTTACATTGAAATCAAAATCAGATAAACCATCGCATTGTTTTTTCCTTTTCGAAATGTATGAGTTAATATTGCACGCAATAGTTACTCAGATAATTAAGAAGCTGGCTGGTGAGGGTTTTAAAACCCTTATCGGAGCTCGACGGATATCTTCTAAGCTGAAAATTTTGGAGAAGATCTCATCCGAGATCCAAGATCTGCTTGCTGATGCGGAGAATAAAAGGATAGCAGAAGAACCTGGTATTCGTTGGCTGAGCAATCTTGAGATGTTGGCTTACGACATGGACAATCTATTGAATGATGTGGCAGTCGAGGCTATACAGCGTCGGTTAAAAGAAGAATTTTATGACACAATCAGCATCGGCGAGGAGAAGCTATTCCTGTTAATCGTAAGTGCTATACCTATTGCTTCTCACAATTTTAAGTATGGTCGTAGGATTAGTTCTAAGCTACATGTAATTACTACCAAATTGGGTCTTCTAGTGGACAACCGTCCTCAGGATCTGAATGGTAACGATACTGTTCCAATATCATGGCTGACAACTTCACTGGTTGATGAGTCCTGCGTTGTGGGTCGGAAACACGATAAGGAGGTATTGCTCCAGGAGTTGTTGGGTAATGAAACATGTACTGCAAACATCAGCGTATTATCCATAGTTGGTATGCAAGGGATAGGCAAAACCACTCTAGCCAAACTTCTGTTCAACGATGAGAAGGTGAAGGATCACTTTGAACTCAATGCATGGGTTACTGTTTCTGACAAGTTTGATGTTATTCAAATTGGCAATGTAATCTTTCAATCTGTCTCTGGGGAATTTAGAGAGTTTGCCCATCAAGATATGCTTCAAGTAGCCCTTGCCGATAAACTTTCAGGGAAAAGATTCCTACTTGTTCTTGACGATGTTAGGAACCTTACACACGATGAGTGGGAATGCCTCCAATGGTGCTTTGTTAAAGTAGCACCTGGAAGTAAGATTATTGTCACTACCCGGAAGACGCGGCTTACCCCAATCATGAACCATGTTGTATATTACGATCTTAGGGTTTTGTCGAATGAAGAAGCTCTATCTTTACTTGCTATACATGCGCTAGGTGAACAAAACTTTGATTCACATCCAGCATTTAGGTTGCTTGGTGAAGGTATCTGTGAGAAATGTCAAGGATTGCCTTTGGCTTTAAAATCACTGGGGAAACTGCTAAAGACCAAAACTGGTGTTGAAGATTGGGAGATGGTACTTAATAACGAGATTTGGGATTGGCATGGTGAGAGTGACATTCCCTTTGCTCTAACACTATCCTACAATGATCTCACTTCACGTATGAGGAAACTGTTTTTATTTTGCTCGTTATTTCCCAAGGGTTACATGTATCACAAGGAAGAACTAGTCCTATTATGGATGGCATTAGGTTTTTTAAACCAAACAGATGACAACACATCAATAGAGAGTATAGGTGTTGAATCTTTTGAAGAGCTACAGTCACTGTCAATTTTCCATCATTCACCTGATGATGAATCACGATATATAATGCATGGCTTGCTAAATGACTTGGCCAAGAGTCTTGGACAGTTTTTCTTTATGTTAGATGATGAGATGGATATGGATGACAATTATGAAGCTCTAGAGAAGCTCCATCACTTTTCATTTGTTAGTCAACAATTTGGAGTGTATAGCAAGTTCCGGGCATTAAAAGGAGCTAGACGCTTGCGGACATTCATAGCAATGTCGGCTAATGCAACTGATTGCAAAAGATCCTACATATCCGAAAGGGTTCTTCTTGAATTACTTCCACAACTTGAATACATAAGAGTGCTAAGCCTGAGTAATTATTCAATCACCATGGTTCCAAAATCCATCGGTAGTCTCAAGCATATGCGGTACCTGAATTTTTCCAAAACTAACATCACATGTTTACCTGAACAAGTCACTGGTCTGTATTACCTACAAATTTTACTGCTTCATAGTTGTGAGAAATTAGTTAGCTTGCCAAAGAGTTTTGCAAAGCTGGTAAACCTGCGGCATCTTGACATCAGTGATACTCCAATGTTGAAGAAACTACCGTCAGGGATTGGTGGGATGACGAGTTTGCAATTTATATCGAAGGTCATTATTGAAGGATCAAATGGGTTCAAAATATCCAAGCTTAAGGGTATGCTAGAATTAAGAGGTCGAATTTCAATTGAAGGGTTGCATAAGGTGAAAGATGCAAGACAAGCAGAGAAAGCCGGCTTACAACAAAAGAAGGGTCTTGAAGATTTGGTGATGGAATGGAGTCATGTCTTTGATGATTCTCGGAATGAGGTAAATGAATATGAAGTTTTTGAAAAACTGAAACCTCATCATGAGCTGAGAGGCCTAAAGATCTTGTTTTATGGAGGAACACAGTTTCCTAGTTGGGTTGGGGATTCTTCATATTCTCGTTTGACACAGTTAAGTTTGCGCGGATGTCAGAATTGTACTTGTTTACCAACACATGGGTTTCTGAAGTCACTAAAGAAGTTGTCTGTTGAAAGCATGCCTAAGGTGGAGAATATTGGCTCTGACTTGTTTCCATCACTTGAAGTTTTGGAATTTGAAGACATGCAGGGTTGGAAGATATGGTCAATTAACAATGGTGATTCTGATGAAAGTAAGATTTCATTTCCCCGTCTTTCTGAGATTTCTATAGTAGATTGTCCGGAACTCGCTCAAGTGTCAATCGGGAAAATGCCATCACTCCGGGTTATACGTATAGGGAGATGTTCTGAAGCGGTGTTAACAAGCATAATTGGTGCATCTTCATCAATTATTAGCTTGAAGATGGATAATATAAATGGACTTGTTCAACTGCATGGGGAAGTTTTAAAACATCTTGGGGTAGTTGAACATCTATGCATCACAAAGTGTCACAGAATGGAATATTTGTGGGAATCAAAATCCGAAGCCCCCATATATCTTGCAAATTTACAAAAGTTGGAAGTAAGTTCCTGTAAAAAGTTGGCATCATTGGGAAAAACAGCAGACAACATTGGGATTACAACAGAAAATCTTACAGAAGTGTCCCTCACTAATTGCGAGAAGCTACAGAGCTACAAATGTCCACAAAGTATCAAGAGGTTGGTGATTCATAATTGCCGATCAATTGAAGAGTTGTCATTCCCACCAGGGCTGAATCTCCCATTCATTCTTGACATTCAACGTTGTCATAGTCTCAAGGAGTTTTGGCCTGACAAAAATTCTTTGTCAAGTGTTAACTCTCTTGAGATGGATAACTTGCCGAATCTGAGGTCGTTTCCTGAAGAGTGTTTTAAAAGTCTCGCCAAACTGATAATCAGGGGTTGTGATAATATAGATACTATTCCTGAGAAAGTATTTGATAACATTCCCCTTTGTTATCTTGAGATCATTAGTTGCAAGAATATGAAGTCATTTCCTTGTACGCTTTGGCCAAGACTTACTTTATTGAAAGAACTCTTGATAACTAATTGTCCACTTATGGACTCCTTTCCGTGTCGTTTGTGGCCTCCTAATTTAAGTATCCTGAGAATAGGACGCTTAAAAAAGCGTATGCCAGTTTGGGGACTTCAAGATTTCCCCCCATCACTTGTTAATTTATGCTTACTTGGTGAAAATTCAGGAGTGGTTTCATTTGCAAAGGTAGATGACGAGAGGAACAACGATACTACTTCATCATCAACATTTATTCTTCCGTCATCTCTAACCTTTCTAGAAATCATTGGATTCAGGCGTTTGGAATCACTTTCAGAAGGCCTAAAACACCTTACGAGCCTTAAACAACTCGTGATTGAGTCATGCCCAAATCTTGAAGATCTGCCAGAGACACTGCTACCTTCTTTATCAAGTTTGAAAGTATCTTCTAGTCTGAAACTGCAAGAAAAGTGTCGTAGTAAGAAAGGCGACTATCGACGCCTCATCTCACACATCGCTGAAGTTGATGTATAATTAATAACGGTACGTCTTTTCATTCACAGTTTATATGGCTAGTCGATTTTCATTATCTGTTCTCTCTATATGCAACTTTTGCTCCCTATCCCAAGTTTTTTTTCTCTTACATTCTATTAATCCTACGTCTTTTATTAACACTAGGGGGGATGACTTCAGTGAAGAACTTGATTATCATATAATGTAGCTTCTAGTATAGAGAACTTCCAAATCGAAAATGGCTATTATGATAAATTTCGATCGAGCAGAGATATCTTCTGTATATCCATTTAGGTGTCCATATGGGAATGTGGGAAACACATGAAGAGGCAACTAAACTTCAGAAGGCAATTCAAAAATCAAGTTTCATCCTAGGAAGTTGTTTTTAGTATTGATTTCATATTGTTCAAGCAAAATAGGGATTGTCCAAAATCCATGTTCAATCGTATGTATTTGATTTTTTTTTTTTTTTTTTTTTTTTAATATTCAGCTCTAGTTTTGATCTTTGTAAAACTTACAAGTTACAAACACATGTGTAATAATCCTTTTCTGCACAAAAGACCATTTTGTAAGCTAAGTGTCGTTTTACAAGTTACAATTTAAGATCAATCTGCTACATCTACATCACTATCATAAACAGCATGAGTCGCATCTTCAACTTCATCATCAGAATTGTTTGCGTCAGAGTCTGCTAAATCATAAGGATCGTCGTCCTCATCATCAATAAATTCATCGTCGTCATCAACATGAATGATTGGTGGTGGTGCCTCAACTAACGTTGATTGACCATCGATATTTAAGGTTTCAAATGCCAAATCATTCAAATTAGCAGACAGTTGGAGATTCGATGAGTTGTTGCCATGTATCACATCATCATCGTCTTCTGCCACAATGACATCCCAGGTCGTGTTGTGATTCACTTCTTGGACGACCTTCCAATGGAGTGGTCGTCTGGCAGGATCTTCAAGGTAGAAGACTTGTTTTGCTTGTGTTGCGAGAATGTAAGGTTGATCTTCAAACGCTGTGCTACATGCCCAAATTTGTGTCATGTTGTTTCTAGTGTTATAACGTTCGACTCTACCTCTTTTGACCAAGTCGAACCACTTAACTCGAAACAGCACAACTTTGAACTGGGTATACGCGAACTCCAGAATTTCTTCTAGATGACCATAATACATTTCTCCTTCCTTCTCGCCAGGAGAACAAATTCCGCTGTTCTGAGTTGTACGTTTTACATCGCGGCTGTGTACAACAAACTTCACACCGTTGACTACGCAAGAGTGAACTGAGGTTACGGTCGATAATGGTCCACAAGCCAAAGCGAATAAGTCGGGAGTACACCTTGGGTCATTGTCTGTGTAAAGTTTACCGATCTATGAACAAAGATAAGAATAGATGGAGATGAGTAATATATATAGTCGTTATTTATACAAGGAATTACATATAATAAGTTTACCTTCGTCTGAAACCATCTAGGAAATTCTTGTTGCATGTCGCTATCAGGATGTTCACTGAAAATGGACATGATATTAGAATTAATCGAAAAGATAACTTGGGAAAAGGAAATTTCAAAATAAAAACGCGTACCTCTCGAACTCGTTCATGTACGCGTCGATCTCAGGACTGTTGTGAAGTACATAGCATATCACTTTCTTCATTTCTTGGAGACCTAACCGAATAATTGTCACTTTACCAGACGTTTTACATAATGATCGGAACACCTGGAAATCACTTGTTGGGCGAGGACAGCCCTGAGATGCAGTGGGACGATTAAATTTCGTCCCAATTTCGCCCCGAAAATAACGAGAACAAAAAGTTAATGCTTCGTCTGCAACATAACCCTCCGCTATTGAACCTTCCGGCTTAGCTTTATTTCGTACATAGTTTTTTAGCTTCTTCATGTATCTTTCAAATGGATACATCCACCGAAATGAAACAGGCCCGCCTTGAAGAGCCTCTTCAGGTAAATGCATAACCAAGTGAATCATAATGTCAAAAAAAGCAGGAGGATATATTTGCTCGAGACTGCACAAAATTTTGATCAACTGTTCTTTAGCTTTCACCATGTCATTCACCATCAAAGTTCGGGCACAAATTTGCTTAAAGAATGAACAAAGCTCGATTAATGGTGTATAAGTCGGTGTGTCCAGGTATTGCTGAAGTCCATAAGGAAGTAACCGTTGCATCATTATATGACAGTCATGAGACTTCATGCCCGTTATATTGTTATCATCTTTGGTCACTTTCGACTTGAACTTGGATCCGAACCCATCTGGCAGTTTAATTGTTTTGATGTATTGACAGAACAGTTTTCTTTTATCGGGTGTGAGGGAGTACTTAGCTTGAGGCTTCGAGCACTTCCCGTTTTGTTTGTTTCCGAGCCACAACTCCTGTCGAATGCCCAAAGCTTGCAAGTCTTGTCTTGCCTTAGCGGTGTCTTTAGATTTGTCATTCATTAACAAAGTGTTCAAGATACTCTCCAACACATTTTTTTCAATATGCATGACATCTAAATTGTGTTTTAGAGTAAGAGAAGACCAATATTCAAGCTCGTAGAAAATAGACCGTTTAGTCCAGTTCAGGTCGGTTGTAGTATTACGTTTTATCTTCCCACCCCCATAATCTGGATGTTTCCCCGGCAAACGTGTAGGCAATATTGCAAGTTGAGTCAAGATATCAGCCGAACATTCTTTTTTAGGAGGATCTGTAAAATCAGGTGCACCATTGAATGTAGTAGTATCCCTCCTCCATTTATGGTTTTTTTTTAAGAATTTTCTATGGCCAACATAACCTATTTTGCTTATCACACGCGTAGCCGGAGTGTCTACTTTGCATGTAGGGCATGCGTAGTAACCTTGCCCACTCCAACCTGACAAACTACTACGAGCAGGAAAATCATTGATGGTCCATAAAAGCATCGCTCTCATGTTGAATACTTTGCCTGTAACAGCGTCCATAGTCGGGATACCTGGTATTTTCCATAATTCCTTAAGGTCATCAATCAAAGGCTTTAAGTAAACATCAATGTCCTTCGCGGGTGATTTAGGTCCAGGAATCAACAACGTCAGCATCAAAGTAGTCTCTTTCATGCATAACCACGGAGGCAAGTTGTATGTTGTTAAGATAACAGGCCACATGCTGTAAGTCTGACTAAGGTTGCCGAATGGATTGAAACCATCAGCAGCCAACCCTAATCGAACGTTTCTCGGTTCGTTAGCAAATTCCGAATATTTACCGCTGTCAAACTTCTGCCATGCTTCACCATCAACCGGGTGTTGCATCATACCGTTTACCGTAGACTTTCCAGTAGCATGCCAAGTCATATGTTTTGCGGTGTGAATAGATTTGTACAAACGTTGTAGCCTAGGAATGATAGGAAAGTAACGCAACACCTTGTTAGGAACTTTCTTCCCCGTTGTGTTCTTGTCTTTCCATCTACTCGTTTTACAGACCGGACAATACTCCAAATCTTCGGCACCAGTCCCCCGATATAAAAAACAATCATTTTCACAAGCATGTATCGACTCATACCCTAACCCGACCTTTTTAAATGTTTTTTTTATAGCAGAGTATGATGGTGGGAGATTGTAACCTAACCTAGGAGGAAATACTTCCTGGAGAAATTTTAGCGTATTGTTAAATGAAGTATCACTCCATTTACCGCTGACCTTGAGATGCGTAAACTTTGACATAAAATCCAAGGTTGTCATAAAGTCACAACCCGGGTAAAGAGGCTGAGTGGAACTGGCAAGTAACTCTTCATACTCGTTACGTACAGGAGGTGTCGTTGCTTGAGCTGGCTCGTTACTTGTCTCGCCAATATTTGGAAGAGTTGGCTCATTTTGTTCATTATTTGGAGGAATATCAAAAATATCATTAATGCACGCACGCATGTCACTCATCTCACATCGTGTTGTGTTATCTTGTATAGGAAGAGGATCCGGTTCACCGTGTTCACGCCATTGTGTATAAGTTGGGTCCCACCCATTTTCGCTTATGTGGCTTTTAAGTAAGTCGAGAGATACCCATGGAACATTACAACAAAGATGACATGGACATTTTATGTTGCCGTAACTATTCAATAACGGCTTGCAATGTTCAACGAATGCGGCAAGACCATCAAAAAACTCTTTGGAAACACGAGTGTCTAAACGGGTCCAACTCTTATCAAGTATCATAACTGCATATTGTTTTGTTCAACTCTTAGTTATTACACATTCAAAATAAAGGAAAGTTGTTTTGTTCACCTAGTGCAACTATGGAAGGCAATCCTAACCCACTCTTTGAATGATTCATCTCATATATGAATGCGTATAACTGATTTACTATCTGAGAAAATTTCGGCAGCATTTCCCCTCAACTCCCCAAATATGTACATTAAAGACATATTCGTAGGAGTAAAGGAGAAACACTGTCGAAATCATCTCAAATAGTAAATCAATTATACGCATCCATATCCTAAATGAGACAAAACATTCAAAAAGCAGTCCCAAACAGGGGACTTTCCGAAATTAATTTCTAATAAATTAATTTCGGACGGGTTTTCTATAGGATGATTAACTCCGGACGGGGACTTTCCGAAATTAATCACTAAAATCCTAAAACATTCACAAAAGTCTAACAATGTCATATATTTTAAGTTAAACAATTAGACTATAAACAATTGTTTGGTTTTCGGTTTATGTTTCATAAAACTATTTTGTTATTTTGAAACTTGTTTTTGTGACTTATTTTTGAAACTATTATGAAACATAAGCCGAAAACCAAACAATATATCTACGGGCTTATGGCTTATTTGGTTTTCGGCTTATGTTTCATAAGCTTATTTTTTTTTTTACTTTTTTTGAAACTATTTAAGTTAA
Organism: Artemisia argyi; assembly: GCA_030686995.1. Taxonomy (NCBI): domain Eukaryota; kingdom Viridiplantae; phylum Streptophyta; class Magnoliopsida; order Asterales; family Asteraceae; genus Artemisia; species Artemisia argyi. Next base: position 214,033,582 of record CM060701.1, read on the forward strand.
AAAGTTTCAAAATAAGCCATAAAAATAAAGCTTGTGAAACATAAGCCGAAAACCAAACAAACCATAAGCCCGTTATATAAGCAGAAACATAGTCAATCCACAAACTAATATATTAAAACTAATATACAATTAACCAATATATTAAAACTAATATTTTTCAAAACCTTACAATTAACCAATATATTAAAACTATTATACCATATATACTAACCAAACGCCAACTAACATTTAACCAATACTAACTTCACATTTTTAAAATGAATCTTAGTGTGCAAAGGGATCCTAATTAAACGCAATATCTACAACTAGTATACCATATATACTAACCAAACGCCAACTAACATTTAACCAAACGCAACCAAACAACTAACCAAACGCAACCAAACGCAATATCTACAACAACTAACCAAAGTCTAACATACCTAATATACTATACTAATATGTAAAAAATAATACGGATACGAAAAGAAACAACATACTGTCTTGGGCTCTCGACTGTGGTCTCGGGCACGGGCTGTGACCTCCGGTTGTGGTCTCGGGCTCTCGACTGTGGTCTTGGGCTCGGGCTATAATAAAAGAGAGCAATGTTTTATATCAAAAGTTTCAAAACTTGGTCTCGGCTGTTGTCGTCGACATGTCGTCGGGATACCAAAAGTTAATAAAAAAAATAAAACGAGTTACATTACCTGCTGTCTCGGCTCTCACCCTCGGCTCTGCTACTGTATTAAAAAAAAAAATTATAACAAAAAGTAACAACAATACTATTAACAAAACTAAATAACAATTTTATTAACAATTTTTAATAACAATTTTTAATAACAATTAAAAAAAATTACCCAAATGAGGAGACTGGTGCTCAGTGGGAAAAAAGGAGAAGAAAGAAGAAGGAAAGAATTAAACAAATGAGGGGTTGAGGAAAGAATTAAACATGGGAATAGGAGGAGGAGGAGGTGCGCAGTGGTGCTCGTGTGGTGGAGCTGTGGTGGTGTTGTTGGGGTGGAGCTGTGGTGGTGGTGTTGGTATAATGTGGTGGTGTTAGGGTGGAGGAATGGTTGTGTGGTCGTATAATGTGGTGGTGTTAGGGTGGAGGTGGTGTGGTGGTGGTATAATCGTCGGCGATGGTTTAATTTTTTTGGGTATTGCGTTTTGTGAGAAATAATTGACCAGATCTGGTTTTGTTATAACTTTTTTTATCCCGTCGACATGTCGACGGGAATATTAAGTGAATTTTTTATATTATTACTAATACCGTCGACATGTCGACGGTAATATCACACTATTTTGTCGTTTGCGTTTTGGCGGGACGTATAAAATTTTCACTAAATTTTTGGCGGTATTATTCCCGTCGACATGTCGACGGGAAAATAGCTTTTATTAAAAAAATTATTTATAGTAAATACTTTTATAAAATTACTTTATTATAAATACTTTTATAAAATTACTTTAATATAATTAAAAAAAATTATTTATTATAAATACTTTTATAAAATATTAAAAAATAAGTTTTATAAAATTAATAAACTAAATTAATTATATAATTGAAAAAAATTATTTATTATAAATACTTTTATAAAATTAAAAAAATATATAAATTTAAAATTAATTACTTATATTATAATTAAAAAAAATCATTTATTAAAATATAAAATTAAATAATTAAAATATCACAAAATACTAAATCCCAACCATTATAAAATTAATAAACGAGTCGAGATGTTAAACGAACGAGTCGAGATGCTATGGTTATACATGAGATGTTAAACGAACGAGTCGAGATGCAATGGTTATACATGATATGTAAAACGAACGAGTCGAGATGCAATGGTTATACATGATATGTAAAACGAACGAGTCGAGATGCAATGGTTAAACGTGCGATGTTAAAACAAACGAGTCGAGATGCTATGGTTATATATGACATGTTAAACAAACGAGTCGAGATGCAATGGTTATACATGAGATGTTAAACGAACGAGTCGAGATGCAATGGTTATACATGATATGTAAAACGAACGAGTCGAGATGCAATGGTTATACATGATATGTAAAACGAACGAGTCGAGATGCAATGGTTAAACATGCGATGTTAAAACGAACGAGTCGAGATGCTATGGTTATATATGACATGTTAAACGAACGAGTCGAGATGCAATGGTTATACATGAGATGTTAAACGAACGAGTCGAGATGCAATGGTTATACATGAGATGTTAAACGAACGAGTCGAGATGCTATGGTTATACATGAGATGTTAAACGAACGAGTCGAGATGCTATGGTTATACATGATATGTAAAACGAACGAGTCGAGATGCTATGGTTATACATGATATGTCTCATCTCACTATATATCTCTCTCTACCTAACACCTTATCCTCACAATATAAACACACACACACACACACATACTCATCTCATTATATCTCTCTCTAGCAGTTTCTGTTTTCTGGCGACACCAGCATTTTCCGGCCGCCGGAATCTTTTTCTGGCCACCACCTTTTATCACCTCAACTTGTAGATCGGGCCACACCGGTCACGATTCAACCACTCAACCTCACAACCACAAACATACACTGTTATCATGGTGAAGAAGATGGGAGAATTTGAAGCTTTTCCTTGTCCTTGTGAACGAGGAGACGTGGTTCTGCGAGAATCGTGTAAATCTTACTCCCGTGGTAAACTATACTATGCGTGTCCTTTCTCGCAGGTGAACAATTACATCTTTTTTCTTTAAATAATTTGGTTAGTTGTTAATAATAATAGTTTTTACTCTTTAACAGCCTGGGACAGACGACCATGGATGTAATTTTTTTTTATGGAAGGAGGAACGACTCGCCAAAATGATGATCGGTTCTCTGGGAGCTTCAACATCAAGCGGTTCTGGATCTACTCCAAAAAGGTGCTCAAACTGTCATGAAAAAAATCTTAGAATAAACTTGCTGGAGGCACAAAAACAGGTGTTGGAGGCACAAAAACAGGTGTTAGAGACAAAATTAAGGGTGCTGGAGGCAAAACTTGACATGGCAACGTATCCCAACCACGACCACGCATGTCAGTCGGATGCAATACTCCGTGACCTTGTAGGTGACATGGATAAATTTCATATGTAGTACTGTTATCGTCGTTGTTGTTGTTGTTTGTTGTTGTTGTTGTTGATGTTTTTGATGTTTAATAAAATGTTGTTGTTGTTTAATAAAATGTTGTTGTTGTGGAGCAATAATTAGAACTGAAGGAGCAATAATTATCAAACACAAAGGCAAACTGTTTATTTAAAACAAGCAAGAGTTCTTAACCACATGCATTTTCATACAGACTCAAACTAAACAACTCGACAACCAAACTAAACAACTAAACAACTCAACAACCAAAGGAAACAACTCAAACTTAACAACTCGACAACCAAACGAAACAACTCAAACTAAACAACTCGACAACCAAACGAAACAACTCGACAACTAAAACAACATATCAAACGAAACAACCCGTTTATTTTTTTTTTGCGGCTACTTCCCGCTTTACTCGAACTCGCACCATCTTTTCCCTTCCTTGCTCTCATTTCCTTGATATGCGCAAACGTAGCTTCAAGATTTGTGATCCTATTTCCCAGATTATCAAGTTTTGTTTCCAACGTACTTTCAGCTTTGTCGTCACCTCCAACAGCAAGAACTTGAGCTTCAGCAGCAGCTTGAGCTTCAGCAGCATCTAGCTCGTCCATGTACTCTTTGTAGTACGGCTTTTTCCTACACCATTCGATAATCTTGTCTCTCATCCACGGTTCAGCATCCTTAAAATCACCATATTCCTCATAAACTGCATGACCAAAAGTTAACATAACTTCATTAAAGAGGAGCTCGTGTGACAAGATTTTTGAGTACTCCTCTTCAACTGTGCAACCACGCCAAGTCATGTGTGTCTTGTAAAAATTGACGATTGAATTATTTGTGAGATGTGTAAAATGAGACGGAAATAATTTTGTGAGAATGTATATATTGGTAAAAAAATGAGATGGGAATGTATTTGAGAGGATATATATAGCCTGATTTTTGAAGATATATTCCCGTCGACATGTCGACGGGAACAAGAAAGCGGGAAAATATCCCGCCCAATATTTTACCCATTTATTAAAAACGTTTATAATTAGTAATATACTCCCGTCGACATGTCGACGGGACTCTTAAACATAATAATTATTATGCTTAATCACACGTTAACTACGCGATAAAACGTTATTAATATATTCCCGTTGACATGTCGACGGGAATATATTAGCGGGTAAATTTCGCGCCCAACTTTGGTGAATTATTGAGGCTAAAAAAATATTCTAAAATGGTCCCGTCGACATGTCGACGGGAAAATACGATTATGAAAAATTCAACGCAGCTGGGCTCGGTCAAGCGTTTTTTTTGTCGTTTTGTGCCTTATGCCGTCGACATAATGTCGACGGGAAAACCCTCGACGCCTGTTCTTCTGATCCTTGTAGTGACAAGATACTTTTTGTTATGTCTTGTCAGAATTCTTTTCACAATGATTCTACAGATTACCATTTAATGCATGTCTAAATTCAAAATAAAGCAAATTCAGTTCATCTGTTGTTGCAAGAGCAATTAGAATAGTGTTTTTCGGAGTTCATGGATGAATATGGAAACTACATACTAGTCCACAACGCGTCTAGCTCTTTCTTGGTGTTGGTCGATTTGGAATTGATCACCCAAACCAAAATGTGCCATTAACATCCAAACGATGGTAATGAGGTCACCACCTTTGCTAACTTGTGCTGTTTGCATCTGTGTTTGTGAATGACTTGCACCATAACACAACAAGTCAACCCACACCTTACTTATCATTAACCATTTATCCAAATTATTGTCTTCCTCTTCTATCTTCATCACTTCGTTTGCCAAAATAACGCTGTAGACAAGCAACGATTTAGTCACATCACCTTTCATATTCTTTAGCCTCAGTTCATTGCGACTGAAAATCTTCATACACGCATTTAAGTGTTCCCAATCAACTTCCGACTCCTTGGTACCTTGCATTGGCTTTTGTACAACGTTTACTTCATGAGCCTTTTCATTCTCGAAATTGCTCTTGGCATTAGCACATAAATCCCAGTACTGGATTTGAACAATACTGTTTACTGTAGTCATCAAGGTAGGTTTGATGACAAGAAGGTACTGTTAAATGTTACGTATAAACATTAATAGGTAAATGTCTAGGATCGAACCCGAGACCTCGGGATTGCACACTTTACAAACAAGAATAATGTAAATAAATTTATATATTTATTAAATGTATGAAATATATATATTTATAACACTTAATGGACTAAACGGTCGTTAGTTGTTAACCGTATGGACTAACTATCGTTAAATAAGAAAAACAAGGACTAGAATGTAACTTGGGTGACAAGGAGGTTCTAGAACCCCCTTTGGGAGCCTAGGCCGGTCGAACAAGGATGGGTCAAGCCCATTCCATGTTTGCTTGGTCACCAAGATATCACCTAGTATAAATACAAGGCCAAGGGTTAAACCTACACATCTTTTGTGCACACACTCTAACCCTAAAACTTGTTTTCTTTCTTTGTTTTTTGTGGCCGATCGTCCCCCCTCCAAGGGATTACTTGGGTCGATTTTTTCATAAGAAAACATTAAGTGTATTGTTTACTTGCAACAACCTTTATTCGTTGGTAGTTTGTGTGTACAAGAACGAGGTAATTACTTACTTTAGTAATTATCAAGAGATCGATAAACAAAACGGTAAGGGGTTTATCATTGATCTAATTGTCCAAGAATCAAGGTTTATTGAAGTGCATCGGGTACGTTTACTATTTACGTTTTGGTTAATATTTATGTGTTATACTTGATCCTAGCTTCCGCAATACGTGCTATTTGATTGTCAAACTCTAACAGTGGCATCACGAGCCATGTATAACATGTAATTGATTACTAAAACGTAATAAAAACCGGATCTTTAATTGTTTTAGATACATGTTTTTTTTTTGATCTAGGGTTTTTCCTATTTTTTTTCTTCTAAAAATTTCGAAACCCTAACCCTAATTTGGGGGGGGGGGGGTCGATTTTCCCATGAAACCCTAATTAGGGTTTGTGGTTTTCTTGATTATATGTAATCACTAGAAACCCTAGGTCATTAACTGGTTAATTGAACGTATCTTGTGACCTAATTGCTAATTGTTAGGTTTTAATCCGTGACTTACATGCATGTTTGTCATGGATCTTGTTTTGTTGTCACATATTTAGATAGATCTTAAATTGGGGAAGACTCCAATAAATATATTAAAATCAATTTTATATGCTATGTGGTGTGTTTTTAGCTTTGGCCTACGCAATTGATTCGTCAATGTATGTGGCTCACCTCCATTAAGAGGTGAAGGCCTTAGTTGATTACATGCGTTTTATACCTAGAATTGATTTTATTAGGATCTTTTCTAATACGGTTTGCATGTGGCTAATTGTTTCACTTATATTATTATTGTTTGTTTGATTTTCTTTGCTACTTGTTTTATTGTCTTTTAGTTGGACTTGATGTAAGCAATAAAAGGGTGTTTTCATAAAGAAAATTAAAACGGACTAATAATTGTGAAACCCTAAAGTGATAAAGTAAGAATCTTGCAATGGTCTTATGACAATCGTGGTCCGATTCGCACGGTAATCAGCTCCCAGTCGAGACTAGCATTATTCAAACTTTATTACTGTTTTGAGATTGAATCCATAAACTTTTGCTTGAATGATGTTTTGTGCAAATATACTTTTAAAATTAAGTCTTTTAAGATGATATTCATAACCGTGATTTGAAAGCTTAGAAAAGAGCCTTAGAGTCTGCCTTGGTTATCACAATCTTGAATATATCTTAAACGAATTACTTTTAAAATTATATGTTGTAGAAAGTCATCTTAGGGTTTTGGCATAAACCTCAAGTAAAACTTTGTGTATTAATTTCAGGAATCGGACATAAAAAGTTTTATGAAAACTTATGTTATAAAGATGAGTGCATGCATCTTTGTACATAATTTTGATTGACATATCAAAAATTAATACCCTTAAAATTTAAGTTACGTGCCATCTACCTATAAGAAACACTTGGAATTTTAATTTAGTAAACGTGAGACCTAGGCTAAATTACTATAACAAGGTAAAATTCTTTTAACGCGTGAGACCATAATTGTAATTTTACAGTTTCTAAGGTAGACGACTTAATTAAGTTGTGCGTGAGACCTAGAACTTAAGGTATGAGATGGGATAAAACATGCTTACAAAGGCAAATTGATGAATCAATTTGATGTAAATCCCATAATGATCTAGGAATTGGAAATCTTGTTTGCCAATTATTGTTCGACAGATTACTATCTTTTGTACTTTTACCACTAGCAGATCAACTGGTGTGGTAAAACTATGTAAAGTTAGATCCTAGATTTTCAAGAAAATTAGTTGGTTATATGAATATAGCCTTGGGTATTTTATTTTCTTGAAGATATTGATTATCGAAAATACTAATATTTGAACTTTATCTGTAGATATGGCTCAACCCGATAACCAAACTGTGATTAATGCTTTCAAGAGTCATCTTGAGAGAGAGAAACTCACTGGAAAGAATTTCAATGACTGGTACCGTTCGCTCAGAATTGTCTTGAGGGCGTCTGGTAAGATGGATTATGTGACCGAGGAATGCCCTGCTGAACCTGCTGCTACGGCAACACCTGAAGCAAAGGCAGAATGGAAGGTGACTAATGCTAAGTACAATGAGGTTGCTTGTCTAATGCTCACTAGCATGAATGCTCAATTACAAAAGAAGTATGAGTATGCGTCTCCTAAGAATATGCTTGATAACCTCAGGCAATCTTATGAGAAGTCACCTGCAGTTGAATTGTATGATGAACTTGACAAGCTACACAACTGCAAGCATGGTGATGGTAAACCAGTAGCCGATTATGTGGATGAGATGAAGGACTCCTTTGATCAACTTCACAGAATTGGTTTTGGTTACCCCGAGAATGTGCAAGTGCACCTGATCAACAGATCCCTTAACAAGGATTTTGCTGGTTTTGTGCAGAACTTCAACATGCATTGCTCGGGGAAGACAGTCTCAGAATTACTCGCATTGCTTGTTGATTATGAGAAAAGTCTACCAGCCAAGGTCAAGAATCCCACCCCGCAAGTGTTGGCAATTCATGGGGGGAGAATCCAGAAGAAATCGCATGTGAACAAAGGCAAAGGTAAAGGTGATAAAGGCAAGCAGGTCATGGCCTATCAACCTCAACCCAAGATGAAACAACATCAGCCTAAGCAGAACAAGGTGAATCCGCCAAACAAGAAGGATCAGGCTTGTCACCATTGTCATGAAAAGGGCCATTGGAAGCGCAATTGCCCTCTCTACATTCATTACTTGCGACTCAAGAAGCAGGGGAATGATGCTGGTAACCCCAGCACATCAGGTGCGTTCTTTATGATTGAATTATTCACTCTTACTCCTAAATTGAATTCATGGGTATATGATACTGGATGTGGCATTCATATCTGCAATACCATGCAGGGGTTTAGAGTTGAGAGAAAGCTGGCCTATGGACAACAATTCTTGCACGTTGGTAACGGAGCGCATGCAGGAGTTGAAGCTATAGGAGTATGTAATTTAGTGTTGCCTTCGGGCCTAGTACTATCTTTAAATAATTGTCATTATGCACCGTCAATTGTTAGAGGTGTAATTTCATTTTCATGTTTGTTGAACCAAGGTTTTCATCATACTATTTCAAGCAATGGAATTTCGGTTTCTTTAAATAATGTTTTTTATTTTAATGCTATTGCTGTGAATGGTGTATTTGAAATTGATATGAATGATAATGATAATGCTTTTGTTACAAATAATTCAATGTATAGCATCAACAATAAGAGAATCAAGAAAGGTCTGGATTCATCTTATCTTTGGCATTGTCGACTTGCTCACATTGGCAAAGATCGCATGAAAAAGCTGCAACATGATGGGCTTTTAAATAAGATCAATGATGAATCATTTGATAAATGCGAATCTTGCATTGTTGGGAAGATGACTAAGAAACCCTTTAAAAATAGGATTGAAAGGGCTAATGATCTACTTGGTCTTATTCACACAGATGTGTGTGGACCACTTAGACATGTGTCAAGGAGGGGTGCTAGCTACTTCTTAACATTTACGGATGACTACAGCCGTTATGGTTATGTTTATTTACTTAAACATAAAAATGAGGTGTTTGAAACATTCAAAGTGTTTAAAGCAGAAGTAGAGTTGCAACTTGGAAAGAAGATTAAAGCTCTTCGATCCGATAGAGGTGGTGAATACCTGAGTCAGGAGTTCATAGATTATCTAGCAAAGGAGGGAATTGTCCAGCACCTTACTTCTCCATATACTCCACAACAAAATGGTGTATCTGAGAGAAGGAATCGTACATTGCAAGACATGATACGATCTATGTTTAATCTAACAACTCTTCCTTTCTCGTTTTGGGATTATGCCTTAGAATCTGCGGTTCGCATTCTAAATATGGTTCCAACAAAGAAGGTTGATAAGACACCGTATGAGGTATGGACTGGAAAAGCTCCTAACCTGTCTTATCTTAAGGTCTGGGGTTGTGAGGCGTATGTTAAACGTGACTCAGCAGACAAACTCCAACAAAGATCTGTGAAGTGCATCTTCGTAGGATACCCTAAGGAAACTATGGGATACTACTTTTACTACCCACCTGAAAACAAAGTATTTGTTGCAAGGTATGGAGACTTTCTTGAAAGAGAGCTCATATCTCAAGAATTCAGTGGGAGAGTATATGACCTGGAAGACGGTCAAGAAGATGTAGAACCTTTTGAAAACACTAACCAACTTCTGGTAGAACCTGAAAGCTTAGGTCCTCCACCTGAAGTTGAAGTGATTCCCATTCGTAGGTCAACAAGACCAGTAAAAGCTCCTACTCGTCTATGTCTTAATGTAGAGAGTGATGAGTATATACTGGGTGATCTTGATGAGCCTACAAGTTATAAAGCTGCCATGAATGGTCCTGAAAAGGCCAAATGGAAAGAAGCTATGGATGGGGAAATGCAATCCATGGAAGACAATGATGTCTGGGAAGAAGTAGACCTACCTCCGGGTGCCAAACTAGTTGGGAGTAAATGGCTCTACAAGAAAAAGACTGACATGGATGGCGTTGTACACACCTATAAGGCCCGTTGTGTAGCTAAAGGCTATACACAAACTTTTGGTGTTGACTATGAGGAGACCTTTTCTCCTGTAGCTGACATAAGGGCAATTAGGATTCTTATAGCCATAGCTATGACTATAAGATTTGGCAAATGGATGTTAAAACCGCCTTCTTAAATGGTCGCCTAGATGAGGACATCTATATGGCGCAGCCTGAGGGGTATGTAAATCCAGAATTTCCAAATCGTGTATGCAAGCTTAAAAGATCCATTTATGGATTAAAGCAAGCATCACGACAATGGAATAAAAGATTTGATGGTGAGATTAAAAAGTATGGATTCACTAAAAATCTTGATGAGCCATGTGTATATCACAAAGTTAGTGGGAGTAATGTGATTTTCCTTATATTATATGTCGATGACATATTGATCATGGGGAACGACATTCCAAGTTTACAAAAGGTTAAGGAATATCTTGGAAGTTGTTTTTCTATGAAAGATTTAGGGGAAGCTGCATTTATTCTGGGAATCAAGATATATAGAGATAGATCTCAGCGATTAATTGGATTAAGCCAAAGTGCTTACATTGATAAAATATTGAAGAGATTCAATATGCAAAATTCCAAGAAAGGATATTTGCCGATGCAAGAGCAACATGGCTTGAGCAACAAGGTTTGTGCTTCAACACCTGCAGAGGTGCAACGCATGAAAAGAGTTCCTTATGCTTCGGCTGTGGGATCTATAATGTATGCGGTGAAAAGTACAAGACCTGATGTAGCGTTTGCTCAGAATTTAACCAGTCGATATCAGCAAAATCCAGGTGTAGCTCACTGGACTGCTGTTAAGAATATTCTTAAGTACCTTAGGGCAACTAAGGATATGTTTTTGGTTTATGGGGGAAATCCATCGGCAGAACTTGATGTTACAGGTTACTGCGATGCTTCTTGGAAAGGTGATAAGGATGATACGAAGTCTCAGACGGGTTATGTCTTTGTCATTAATGGAGGAGCAGTGGATTGGAGGAGCAGAAAGCAGAGTGTACTAGCGATGTCTGCTACAGAGAGTGAGTATATAGCTGCTTCAGAAGCTGCAATGGAAGCTGTTTGGATTAGGAAGTTTGTTTCAGGGCTTGGAGTCATGCCTTCGATTCAAAGACCTATTAAAATGTATTGTGACAATTCTGCTGCAATCACATTTGCCAATGAGCCTGGAATCATGAAAGGCACCAGACATTTCCCGATTAAGCATCACTATGTTCGAGAACAAGTCGAAATAGGTGAAATCGAAATGCTCAAAGTTCACACAGATGATAACTTGGCGGATCAATTAACAAAGCCTCTACCTGGCACTAAGCTTTACAAGCATGCTGAAGGTGTAGGACTTAGATTAGCTGAAAGTTTCATGCCCATTTGTGATTAGTGTTTGGATAAAGGATGTAATGTACAATTATTATTTTAATGGAATAAAATAAGTTTTATGTTTATTTATCATTGTCTTAATAATATATCCTATATTTGCATGTTTAAGATCCTTGAATAATTAATTATTCTAAATGTCCATTGTCGATTAATAATATGGGAATATCATTAAACTAAGACAAATTTGAGTATTGGTTCAGGATATACTTGAAAGTATATTGATGCGTAGTCATACCAATTTCACATGATATTCGATGAATTGAATATTGGACTTATCCCAACAATATGATTTAATATTTAATGTGAGAATCATATTTAAAGTTATCCTCAGACTTGAGATACCAGATAAGTGTCATGGATGTAGTGCATTTTTGTGAAACAATCTACCGCTCACCGTAACAGGGAGTCATAAGGATTGTTTTCAGAAGTGTTGCAAAGTTCATGGGTTATTCTCGTAGTCAAGAAAGAATTTATTCCTTCTGATTTGTTTAGAAGTTTAATACTGCTGGGCCCCTCGTAGGGTTGACAAAATGTTTGCATGGCCATGCCCAAAGTCTATCTGGAATACGTTCAGATGTTTTGGTAATTTTGTTCAATCATAAAGAAACGAGAAACAGAATTTTAATAAAGGAACTCACATCTTTATTAATGCGGTATTAGTAATGAAAGGATAATTATAATGATGAATCATTAAAGGTTTTTCCAGGAAACCTAGCTCGGATTGGACTAGGGGCATTGGAGTGTTGCAAGACGCTAACCAATGTCATTTTACTATTAATGAATATACGAGTGGGAGCTGTTAAATGTTACGTATAAACATTAATAGGTAAATGTCTAGGATCGAACCCGAGACCTCGGGATTGCACACTTTACAAACAAGAATAATGTAAATAAATTTATATATTTATTAAATGTATGAAATATATATATTTATAACACTTAATGGACTAAACGGTCGTTAGTTGTTAACCGTATGGACTAACTATCGTTAAATAAGAAAAACAAGGACTAGAATGTAACTTGGGTGACAAGGAGGTTCTAGAACCCCCTTTGGGAGCCTAGGCCGGTCGAACAAGGATGGGTCAAGCCCATTCCATGTTTGCTTGGTCACCAAGATATCACCTAGTATAAATACAAGGCCAAGGGTTAAACCTACACATCTTTTGTGCACACACTCTAACCCTAAAACTTGTTTTCTTTCTTTGTTTTTTGTGGCCGATCGTCCCCCCTCCAAGGGATTACTTGGGTCGATTTTTTCATAAGAAAACATTAAGTGTATTGTTTACTTGCAACAACCTTTATTCGTTGGTAGTTTGTGTGTACAAGAACGAGGTAATTACTTACTTTAGTAATTATCAAGAGATCGATAAACAAAACGGTAAGGGGTTTATCATTGATCTAATTGTCCAAGAATCAAGGTTTATTGAAGTGCATCGGGTACGTTTACTATTTACGTTTTGGTTAATATTTATGTGTTATACTTGATCCTAGCTTCCGCAATACGTGCTATTTGATTGTCAAACTCTAACAGGTACATCATGTAATCTGACAAAAGCTTAGCAATCTCTCGATGATCTGTGTTTGTGCTTACATGTCTCTTGGACTTGACCTTGTCGCTGAGTTCTTTACTGTAACATAGATCAGTGGCAATGTGCCATAGAAGGATACGTTGACCAAAGTCACCATCTAGGGTGTGTGGGAGTAAGCCGCTCCAACCATCTAGAGAACGAAGCACTCTATCACCTCGTGATGAATTTATCTCCGTTGCAGTGTCTAAATCGTTTGCAGCTTCTGATTTTGACTTTAGTTCCTCAAAGATAAAATCTCTCAGTTTAGTGGTGTACCTTTTGGCTTTTACGTACTTATAGCTGTCTAGAAAGCAAGTAAGCCCCAGTTTTTCAAGAATGTATTGTTTGAATCTGGAGCGTGGGTGCATACAGTAATAGATAAGGTTGTAAGTTGGAATGGATTCAGACCATCTTCGTGTGAAAAACCTGTAAGTTGGAATGGATTCAGACCATCTTCGTGTGAAAAACCATGTAATGACAGACCAAGTTAGAGTGAATATAGACCGAGTTAGAATGAATATAGGCCAAGTTGAAATGAATATAGGCCAAGTTGGAATGACATGTGTCTGGGGCTCACTCACTTGTGTCTGCGCTTCTTCTTTTGGGTTTTCAGGGATGTCACTAACTTTGTGTTTGACAATTGCATTGAGGATTCGTGCCCACGTGTTTCCAGACATGAACAGCTTTGATAGAAAAATGATGCTTTTGTTTGTTAACAGGAGCTTGAACATAGCAATAATATCCAAAGCCAATGCGCCAATGAGCAAAGCGTAGGTAATTTTAACATCAATGTTGTTGAATTTCGATTTGTCCTCAATTATGAATAAAGTGATTGATGTACAAACCATCAGAAAAGAGAAAATACGTGCACAAACTCCAAATAAACCATATACCACCGGAAACTTGGTAAAGAGAACTTCATACAAGAAATTCAATTCAACTTCAACCACTATGAAAGCATCTTTCGCGGTTCGGTTTAGGAAGAACTCCCGGCTTTCATTACGTGTTTTCCTGGTAAAAATCAGATCAACAGTGAGCCCTTTGAACATGTTGAAGAAATCATAAGCATATTGCACTACTTCTATTGCTGTCAAGTCCCTCTTTTTATCCATATTGACATCTCTTTCTGGATCCTGAATCATTTCATTCTCAGCGTCTAGTTTCTCCTCTTTCATCTCAAAGTCGTCTTCCTTGAGTCCAATGTAGTTCATGCCTGGATCAACATTGGCAAGCATTGAACGTTTGAATCTATTTGCACTTGCAAGATAAAATGAAATCGTTCTTTCGGTATATTTTATTGTTCCATTAATGATCATCAGCATTATGGGAGCCCATAGCATGTTCTTCCGAATGAGTGACTGAATAAACACATACATCGTTGCCGAAAACTGGAGCACAAGACCAAGAAGATGGCGGAGCCATAACTCATTATCTTCCAATGCAAAAGCAGTAATGGTGTCCGGACCACCAAGGTGTAGTAAAAGAAATGGTGCCCAGAAGACAAGAAGGTCCTTTGCCGCAGCAATCGTACCATCATCTGTCTTGCCTGCGAGGAGTTCACTAGGGTTCCCTTTACCTTTCGCGATGAGGCCAATGGCAAAGCTAGCCACCCAATCGGCTAGCAAATAGAATAACCACAGAGGTGTGATTATCCAATTGCTTGATGTACGTTTTCTTGAAGAACCAAAGACAATTAGAAAGGTTTGTAACAAGAGGCTCAAGATGATAGCGCCTCGGAGTTGCCATGCATCCCTGAAGTGCTCCCATTTTGAAAGATTGCAAATATCATCCATCATTCTTCTCAATTATAAATAGTTATAGCTTCAAAACAATTATCTGCAGAAATTTGAAAATTACTACAGTGGTCATTAGTGATTAATGAGCATCACCAAAAAGTTTGTTGTAATCAATCTGAACTCTAGCTAGCTAGCACATATTTATCAACAATGATTGGATCAATTTTAGAGGGATATAGAATGAAAGAATAGAACCATTGCTAAAAATATCCGTTTGGTTGGTGAAATCTTATGACAATGGAAACAAAATGCGATCAAAAAGCCCATAGACCCATTGCAAGGTAGGGATGACAAAAAATCCCGAAACCGACGTGGAAACCCACAACCCGAACTAATTGGGGTGGGGCAAGGCAAGGCAAGGCATGCTTATCGAGTTACGGGGCGGGTTTGGGGCTTAAATGGGGATTTAAATCCGGTTTGAGGCGGGGAGCGAGGAATAACATCCCCGCCCCGCCCCGCCCAACCCGCATAATATATACATATACAAATAGATCTATATTCATATAGTATTATATTAGTATTTACGTAATAAAAACATATTTCTTTAATGTTGTTAGTTGTTTTTTATCTTTGTAAGATTGCAAAATTGTTGTCATAGAAACTTGTTTAATATCATATTTTTAATTTATAATTTGTGGCGGTGTAATTTATTATTATTTAGGTATTATACTATTGTTGAAAACTTAAGAAGGCTTGTTTGTTATTGGTTATTAATAGGTTCTTGATTCTTTAAGTTATTAAAATAAAAAACAATGCGGATTTGGTCGAGAATTGTGCCCAAAGAGGACACCTCGATAAGATCCCTGTTTAGGGGAACATCGTGCCACAACGGGATGTCCCCGATTAGATCCCTGATAAAGACTAGGACGGGTTTGGGGATGACTTTGGTAATCGGGTTTGGGGATAAGGATGGTTGCCCCGCCCTAAACCAACCTCATTGACATCCATATTGCAAGCTGGATGGGTGGGTATTATGAATTTATTCATCTATCTCCTCTTATAACCTATTTGTTAATGACTTTTTTGTTAATTTTTTATTTAATAACATTTTGTCTTTTGCAAGATTTATCAAGTGTTTTATATTATTATTATTATTATTATTATTATTATTATTATTATTATTATTATTATTATTATTATTATTATTATTATTTTTTTGGTATGATTGGATTTTGAAAGATACAATCATCTCCTTGTCGTCTTTGTTCAATAATAATGTAACACCCTAGGGAGATCCCACATCGACAGAGGCTTGGAGAGATACTGGGTATATAAGAATAACATTCACTTTATCAGACACAACGCGTTTTGTGATCTACTGCGAGTAGAGTTCTCAGGAACTACACAGTTAAGCGTGCTCGTGTGAGAGTAACACTGGTATGGGTGACCTACCGGGAACTCTCACACGAGGGCCACAAAAACAAAGCCGTGAGCAATCAGGGCAAAGCGGACAATATTGTGTAATAGTAGGCGGGATGTTACAAATAAGTTGTTGGAGCTATCCACAACTGTAGTCGGAGTGTGTCACCATTGTGGCGGGAGTTGGTTAATCCAATTGTCAAACCACCTTCTTCGTAGTCATCTCCTATGTTCTTTTTCTGGGTAAAGTAAAAGAATGGAGAACACAACTCTTTTTTGGTCTCTGCATTTGTGTTGTCTTATTTAGAACATGATGAAGAGAAGGTCACAAGTAAAAATTTGAGATAATGAATGTTTTCACATTACATATGGTGGGTGTGGGTTTGATGCATGATTTTCTTTGGAAATTTTGTAATTCCTTTATCGTGTAAATTCTTAAGTTAAAGTTGAAATACTCAATTACTAAGGATCTTATTTCATTTAAAAACAAAGTCGTATTCTCCTGTAGAAACTTTATGTCCAAACCTGTTATAAACCAAGCAATGGATTTCACCAATCATATCCTTATAACTAAACCCATATCTATTGTGATTCCCGTTAATAGCTGAAACGGAACCTAAAAGTGTTAAACCTCACTGACCCAAAGCAAGGACAAAAACTTACAAACACCATACGTCCAAACCTAAGAATAGTTTTTATAGCCATCGTTGCCCTCGGTTTTATCAAGCGAGATGCACATTGATGCAATAAGGGTAAAAAAGCCAAGGTGCGAGGCGCCGAGGTGAAAGCACGCGCAATCACGTACCCGCGCGACAATTTTATAAAAAAAAATACTTAAATTATATATAGTGCACAAAATACATTTTTACCACATTTAATATGAAAAGATACCATGCATTTTCATAGTTCACGATTCCATATTGCTAAAATACGTAAATAGTCGAAAACTAAAATCAAAAGTCTTATTGTTTATAATGAATTGGTAATTGGACCTACATCGTACATCTTAAAAGTAAAGCCCATGAGAAGAAGCCCAATACACATTATTATGTCCAATTTTATGTTATATGCCAAAAGCACATGATGGGCAAAAAAGCGTTGATGCATGCCTCAGCTAATGCGTGCCTGATGCGCACGTATCCCGTGATCGTAACGCATTAGGGTGTCTGATGCAACAGGGTCGTGCATCGCAACACATCACGCCTCAGGGGCGCCTGATGCACACTTTTTTAGAAACAACCGTTACCACCACCTATACATCATACATCACCGTCACATCATCATTCAACAAACCACAAAGTCACCACCTTTTTCTTTCTATTGTCACCACCAAACCAAAAATATAAAAATACACCACTGTATACAAACATACCACATAATATACCTCACACACATTCACAACTCAAATAAATTATAATAAAAACACTAATGGGGGCCCACAATTTCTTGGTTTCATAAAAGTGGTCACCACCATTATTAAAGATGCAAGAATGGTTGAGGTAAAGGTGGTGGTGGGTGCCTTTTATGAAGAACCACAAGTGGTAGGTGGGACCGTGGGATAGAGTCATAGAGGTGATCCACCACCTCTCATAAACTAGCCTAAGATGCAAACGTCCTTTTTACTCCCCTCTACGGGCCTATTTGGAACGAAGCTTTTTCAAGATTTTAGAGCTACTAGTTTTTTTTTTCAAGAATAAAGCTCTAACTAAAAAAGAAGCTTTGTTTGGATACACAAGATTAAAGGTTTTATTTTTCAAATAGTTCCAAATCTATGATGCTATAAATGAAAGCCTTCGTTTCTAAAGAGCTTTTTATACCGTAAATTATTAAACTATCCCACTTGCCATTTGAAGTTTTGAACAACTTTGAGCGGAGATACCGAAGAGCATAATTTGGACATGCATATTTCTAAGTATTTAATTTACCCTTTAATATAAGAGAAATGCTAAATCGTCCTACCAAAACCTCCTACTTATCCTCTTATTTATAGGATCATGACAACGGTTTGGATGCAGAGAGAAAATGAGTGAAAAAAAAAATATAATATTGTTGTGTGTGTAGGAGGATTATTAAGAGGATATTATAGGAGATTTTAGCAATGCTCTTGATATAAAATAAAATTCGGACTTCATATAAGATATGAGTTATAGAACAGTGATTTGCGAACGTCTACTTAATAATCAGGTGTAACCAATCTAGGTACCTTGGAATTAGTTAAGTGATACTAGTGATAACTAGTCTTCTTAGAGCATGCGGTATAATCACACCGAGTTATAACCTAATACACCGCCACGTCAGCGTCACATCAGCTTTAACCTTTTCACATTAACTCATAAAAAAACACCCGTTACAATAACTCACTTTAACTCAACTTTAACTCAAATATTTTCAAATTCAACACCTAAACTTAAACAAATACTTCATTTATTCAACGAACCCGAATAATCTCAACCCAAAAATTTGAGCTTTAATAAAATTACCCAACAACCAATATCTTCCCACGTTACTTTTACAAAATTTCGTTAACTACAATAACAAAATTTTGTCTTCACTTAATTTCAAAAACTTCGTGGACCAGTACTACATAAAACACATTCAGCCCAATATTGCTTAACCCAAATCCAACTAATGTTAACCTAATTTTTGGCACACTATATAACACTCCCCCCAACCCTAAACTAAACTAACGCAACAACAAACACATTATCATTTCCTGCTAGATCTGGAAAAAATTTCGTCCCTTTCTAATAACTTAACTCTTCTCACAAGCCAAATAAACAAACACACTTGCGAATCTGCTAGTGTAAACCGAAGACTAAAGATATCTCCTTTCTTTCTTTACTGAAAAATACGAATCACAAACGCAAACCTTCAATGTTTTCCGGTAACAAAGGCTTCAAGATCTATATTAAGATCTAAGGTAGGTTTACTTTCTGTTTTTCTAACAAGCTAGCCGTTTTTAAACGTTAAGGTGATCAAAATGTATTTTTTTTGAATTATAACAGCTAGTTTCAGCTGTTAAAGGGGGTGTTTATGATTTTTTTTCGTTGTCCTCTTTAACTCAGCGTCATTCCCTTAACTTGGCACGTTAACGTGTCTTTAACGCTGGAACATGGTACGTTAACGCACCCTTTTACGCCGAAAATTTAAGAAATAACGTGGGTTCACGTTATTGTACCGTATGCTCTTTGCCGCAAATTTGCTACTTTTGTATTCGAACGTATTTTTAATGTAATGAGAATGTATGGTGTTACGAGCATCTTATCATGCATACGTCTTTCATTTATTTCTATAATAGTTATTACGTGAACATTAATTTTTTTAAATTAGTATTTGCGAAAAAAAACTTTTATTTTTTAAAAAAAAATTTAAAATAATTTTTTTTTTAAATTTTGATTTTTTTGCGAAAATTAAAAAAAAAAAAAAAAAAAAAAAAAAAATTTAAAATTTTTTTTCGCAAATATTAATTTTTTTTTTAAATTTTGATTTTTTAAAAAAATATTAACTTTGAAAAAAAATTAATTTTTAATTTTTTTTCCTTTTTTTATTTTTTTTATCTCGATTTAAAAAAAAATGTTAAAAAGTTTTTTTAAAAATATTACGTATCTTTAGCTTTACCCCTTTATTATTTTTATATTTTATATTTGTTTACAATTATAGATTATGACTTTTGATGTTATTTTACATCTTATAATTATAATTAATAACTAATTTACTAAACACTTTTATTGAAAAATGATACAACTTGTAGATCATGTTTTTACAGCTTACAACATTAAGTATACACCTTACCGCTAATTTTTCTAAACACACCCACATCCAAAAACAATCTGTCCCACCACCCATGTGTTTCCAAAAAGCCAAACAGCCCCTTAATCTAAATAATTGAAATTCTGTTTTATATCGAATATCAAAGTCAAACCTTGGATTAAAGGATGCAAAATTAAGGCATGAAAAACAAGTTTTTGATCCTATCATAATCCATAAGTGATTAATTACAGTGGTAACAAGTACCAAATATACTAAAAACTGGAAAGTATCAAGGGAAAAAAACCTGAAGAAGATGACATGCAGTTGAAGGGATTTCAAGAAATGGTTAGAGATATTATCAGGCCTGCACTATGTAAATCAATAGTTGTTGCACTGAGACAGATGACATGGATTTATACTCAGACTTTGAAGTCAATTGGAGCAAGGAGCTTTAACCTCTATGCAGTATAATGATGTGCAAAGATCACTTGTTCAATCATTGTGTGTGAAACCTTTTTTTTGTTACTTTTTCGTGGACATAGATTCCACTATAGATAAATTATGGGTGGATTATATTCACGGGCCTATATTTTTATATTAGCCCCCCATTACATTTTTTATTTATTTATTTTTTTTTTTATAATTTTGTTTATATCAAAAAATCTATAAACCTGAAAGTGCGGAACAGAAAATATAAAGTTTAATAAGTCAAACGCTTAAAACTGTCAGAAATACGGAACATAAACTGTCAAAAAACTGTTTTGTACAGAAATAAAGGGGGACAAAATTGGGGGACAAGTGGGCAGCCTAGGAGGTAGACCCCGTTTCCCTAACAGTGCCCATAAATTATTCAAAATGCAATAACTTGTTAGACTGATGCTAATGGGAGTTGCCTCCCAACCACAACCCCATAAAAGCAACGCGTCGCCTCATTAGCTCACCCCCAAAGCGACGCGTCACCAAACAACCATTTCAAAGTTGTGGTTGCTCAGCCAACCGAAACATTTGCAAGATTTGTGTGTGTAGTTTTTTTTTATTTGTTTTATGGAGTATGTTTTTTGTTGTAGTTTTCGGGGTCGCTTTTGTGGTCATCACTAGCTAGTTATGATTGGGTGGAGTTGTGGAGAGAGAAAACTGAGGTGACGCTGATGTAGCAGGGTTGCTTTTGTGAAAATGGTATTACTATTAGCATTAGTCTTAGTGTTTAAACACACAAGCACAAAAAAGATATTTTAAATTGTGAGGAATTTAAAAAACTAGCATATGAAATAATTTTGCTTGTTTGGTTAGTAAATTTCTGCTCAGAAGTTTACGGTGTAATTGATAGTAAATGACTTGAACGAGTGGATAGGTCCTTGGAAATGTTTTATGCAGAAAAATATATTTTTTCCCCTTTTTTGGCATTCGTGTAATTGTTTGCTCCGCAGGTATTATGTTTTATATAAGTGGCCGTAATGTATATAGTTTTTTGATGTAACATCTGAGATGTGAAAGTGGAACATATGAAGTTTCTAAAAACTTTTAAAACAATTAGACGAGTACATATGCATAGCAACAAGATTTTATAGCGGCAGATAATTTTAGTGATAAAAAAAGTTTATGTGTTATAAACGAAAAATAATAAAAGTTTGAGGATTTGAGGATTAAACGTAATGTTTTGAAACTTGGGTGGTTCTTCTTTTGGGTTGAACCGTTCCGGTCGAAAAAAGGTCAATATAAACCGGGTTAACCCGATGGGTTGAGACGAAAAAACAGGTCAAATTAAACTGAATCAACTCGCCGGGTTTGAAACGTCTCGGGTCAACCCAATTTTCGATGTATACTAATAGTTTCTTTTTTAAACATACGTGTATTAATAGCTGAAATTATTTATAATTAATTGTTTCACTTTTTGAAACTACCAAGTGAAAAATATTTCAAGTGGGCAAAGTTAAAAATATGTCAAGTGGGCATACAAACGAAGATAGGTACACCAGCAAATGGGCATATAGAGGTGCGCTGGCACTCCACAAGCCACGACAGATTGTTTTTGGATGTGGGTATGTTAGTAGTAAACTTGTTGTGTTGCAAGGATGAAAATTAGAGCACCACGTGTGTCACATCACCTCAAGTCCTCAACACCTCTTTACAACTAACTCCTCCTCACCAAACAACAAGCATCAACTTACTCATTTGGGCCCACCACTTACAACTTTATTTTTTTATTCATTTTTCAATCAAATTAAATTTATTTCATTCAAAACAAAAATAACTAAAATTAAAAATGTTAGTTACTTGAAAAAAACCACAAGGATGAAACAACAAAAACACACTTTGTCTTCTTCTTCACCTATATACCAACAACAAAAGGCTGCTGCAACTAAACACACACTAGCTGCCGCAACTAAACACAAATATACAAACAAAATAAAACAACAACAAAAGAAAGGGAAAAAAAAAGTACGAGAGCTGTCAGAAAACAAGCTCGTCGTGCCCACGAGAAACCATCCAACGACGGAGAACGGCAAGGGGGGGTCGGTGCAACGGAGAGCAACGGCTCACCGTTGATGGTGCCACGTCTGAATGGCGAGGCTGAAAGACGAGCTGCACCTAGCGCTCTTAGAGTACGTATGTAACATTGATGTGCCAAAAGCATAAAGTCCTTTGACATCTGAGATGTGAAAGTGGAACATATGAAGTTGATAAATTTGTACTTTTAGAACAAGTAGACGATTACATGCATAGTAGAGATTTTATAGCGGCACATAATTTTAGTGATAAAAAAAGCTTATAGGTTATAAACGAAAAATAATAAAAGTTTGAGGATTTGAGGATTAAACGTAATGTTTTGAAACCCAGGTGGTTCAATCGGTTGAACCGTTCCAGTCGAAAAAAGGGTCAATATAAACCGGGTCAACTCGACGGGTTGGGTCGAAAGAATGGGTCAAATTAAACTGGGTCAACTCGCCAGGTTTGAAACGTCCCGGGTCAACTCACTTTTTGATGTATACTAATAGTTTCTTTTTGAAACATACGTGTATTAATAGTTGAAATTGTTTATAATTAATTATTTCAACATTTTATTTTTTATTTTTTTTATGTTTTACTTTTCTTGACTTTTTACTTTAATTGTTTTTGTTTGATACTAGTATAAATAAGGAGTTGATTTGCACACCAAATAAATTTATGGTGACACCACAATATTACACCCTTAATGCATATGTTACAACATATAATATGCAAAATTTCGGTGTCTCTATCAATTTATTTGATGTAAATCACGTATGTAAACTGCCAAAAGTGACAAGACTTGCAAGACTTTGACATCTAAGATGTGAACGTGGAGTAAATTTTGGGGGTGTTTGATTTCGACTTAATTGACTTAATATAAAAAAACTGAATTAATTAAGTCATATGAAAACTGTTTGTTTGTGACTTAATAGAGAAAGATGACTTAAAATATTAAGTAATAAAACTGAAGCTGTCTGCATTAAATCATCTGTTAATTAACACGACTTAATAAGAAAATTAAACAAACATGCCATTTTGTCTTTTTTTTTAAACAATAACGAATTAATGATCGGAGAGTATGAATAATGGCAAAACAAAAGTGAAAAGTCTTGGAAAGACTTTTGACATTTTAGATGTGAACGTGGATATCAGCCAAGGTGAAGTGCGACTACTTGGATATCAGCCAAGGTGAAGTGAAGGTTGCATTAATGAAGATGGGAAGAAACAAAGCGGTAGGCCCAGACCAAATACCCATAGAAGCTTGGAAGGGCTTAGGTGACGAGGGGTTAAGATGGTTGACTTCCCTCTTCAACAAGATTTTCTCTAGCGATAAGATGCCAGAGGAATGGAGGCTCAGTGAAGTCATCCCTATCTACAAGAACAAGGGTGACGTACAAGTGTGTAGCAACTATAGGGGTATTAAGCTCCTTAGTCACACGATGAAGCTCTGGGAGAAGGTTATTGAGAGAAGGTTGAGAAGGGAAACGAGGGTGGCAGAGAACCAGTTTGGTTTTATGCCAGGAAGGTCGTCGATCGAGGCTATTCACCTCCTCAGAAGCCTCATGGAGAAATATCGAGAAAGGCAAAGAGACTTGCATATGGCCTTCATCGACCTAGAAAAGGCATATGATAGTGTCCCACGTGAGTTGATTTGGAGAACTCTGATAGACAAGGGAACCCCAAGGAGATACTTGAGAGTCATAAAGGATATGTACGAGGGGGCGAAGACCCGTGTACGGTCCACAGTGGGAACCTTAGAGTTTTTCCCTGTGAAAGTTGGACTACACCAGGGGTCAGCCATTAGCCCTTATCTATTCATCTTGATTCTTGATGAGCTATCACGTGGGATCCAAGAGTGCATCCCTTGGAGCATGATATTCGCAGACGATATTGTATTGGTGGCAGAGTCAGCGGACGGGTTGAACAACAGACTTGAGCATTGGAGGGAGGCTCTTGAAGAGAATGGCCTTCGGGTTAGTAGGGAGAAGACTGAATACATGAGATGTGCTTTCGGTAGGAGCGATATCAGCCACAACGAAGAGACGGAAGTCTGTATCGGAGACCAGATCCTCCCACCTAAGGAGTCTTTTAGATATTTGGGTTCGGTGATTCACAAATCAGGGATGATAGACGACGTTACCCACCGTATCGGAAGAGGTTGGGCGAAATGGAGGGCGGCGTCAGGGGTTCTATGTGATAGGAAAGTACCCGTTAAGCTTAAGGGTAAATTTTATAGGGTGGCTATTAGACCGGCTTTGCTGTACGGGTCAGAGTGCTGGCCTATCACAAAAGCTCAAGCAAACAGGGTGGAGGTAGCGGAACTAAGAATGCTCAGATGGACTTGTGGTAAAACTATGTCTGACATGATTCCTAACGGGGTGTTCAGATCGGCACTTGAAGTAGAATCTATTATCTCGAAGATGAGAGAAGGAAGGTTGAGGTGGTTTGGTCATGTCAGGAGAAGACCACAAACAGCGCCAGTAAGGAGAGTTGAATCGCTTATAGTCGATGGTCGGAGAAGGAGGGTTTGACCTAAACTTAGATGGGAGGATAGGCTTAAGCTCGACATGGAGGAGCTTCACTTGTCCGAGGACATGACCTCAGATAGGAACGCGTGGAGAGATAGGATTAGTATTCGTGGTTAGTTTTGGGGCTAGGATGGTAGAGGGTTTGGGGTTTTGTTGTGGTTTAGGCTTTTTAGGGTCCCTTGGCTTGCCCCTTTTAGTGAGTTAGGTGCTTTTGCTTTGCCTCGGCTTGCGCTTTGGTTTTGCCTTTGTTGTGCCTTTTGGCTTTGGGCCCTTTGCTTGTGCCTTTTGCTTTGCCTTAGCTTTAGGCCTTTTGCGTTGCCCTCTTTGGTCTTAGCTGCTTGGTTTTGCCTTGGTCTTGTGTCCCCCTCGCACCCTTATTTGCTGGCGCTTGTCTAGGTGGTTTTGTTTTGGTTGTTTTGTCTTGGTTGTCTTGTCATTTTGTTTTGTTTGCTCTTTTCTTGTTGTGTCGATTTGCTTTTTTGTTTGCTTATATGCTTGTTGTGTCGTAATTGCTCAGCTTGCTTTTATGCTCTTTTGCTTTTCTTTATTTTGCTTTCTATTTTTCGTTTTCTATACATCGAGCACACTTTGCACACACTTGCCGGAGGTCTTTCTGGAAGCAGTCTCTCTACCTTCAGGGTACCCTGGGGTAGGGGTAGGATCTGTCTACATCCCACCTCCCCCGTACCCCGTCTTGGCGGGATTGGGTATGTTTGTTATTGTTGTTGTTGTAGATAGGGGTGTTATCGGGTCGGGTTATCGGGTAATCGGGTCTTGTCGGGTCGGGTGATTCGGGTTTTGGTTTGAAAAAAACTAACCCGCAACCCGACCCGATAAGTAGTCGGGTTATCGGGTTCGGGTTGATATCGGGTCGGGTGTTGTCGGGTCGGGTGATTCGGGTTATCGGGTGACCCGATTAAGTAACAACAAGTAAAAAATATCAGTATTGTTTAGTCCACTCCTTAATTGTTTTTTAGTATCGTTTACTTAATATTAACTTGCCTTTATTATGCACCAAGATAAGATGTATGCTCTTAGGTTCTAATCTTCTAAACGGTCTATGTTCAGATGTCCCAAATATACAATCATGAAGAACGTGAAAGGGGATGAGGATTTTGAGTGGCCATTGTAACTCTCTTTCAGCTTACATCATTAAACATGCAACATTGTTTATGCTCAACTTTTACTGGGTATATGTTGCATAAAACATCTATCTCGATAAATTTAGAATAAATTCACTTTATGATATTCTTCAATAAAATGTTCTATTTTCATGTTATCTTAAGTCCTACATATTGCTTTACTTCAAAACTAGAAATTCCAAAAGCTTTCCTATCCGTATCATCATGATCAAAAGTCTATTTAGTCCAAGACGATACACAAAGTGAATCTGAACGTTTTAATGCATAGATTAAATACCTATGACGTGTGTGTTTTACCAACCTTTGTAGACATTTCCTCATTGCAATTTAGCAATATTAAACAATAATGGAAGATCATTCGGCAGCCCCACACTTATGTGTCCTCTAGCAAACATGTGACAAATTGTGATCACCTCTAGCTCAGATGTGAGATAAATTGTGTAACACCGTAATTAAAAACACATGAAAGATATTTACTAAAACGTTTAGGTTCTGTAATGTATTATGTATATGTTTTTTCATGCATAGCAAATTGTAAGTAGCAGACATTAGGCTTCTAAAAGGTATTTACTAAAAAATAGAAATCAAATAGAAAAGTGATTTCGGGTCTTATCGGGTTGACCCGATAACCCGATAGCAAATTTTTTTTAACCCTAACCCGACCCGATAACACTATCGGGTTATCGGGTTCGGGTCAAAACAACCCGATTAGATTTTTTGACCCGATTTGACCCGACCCGATAAGCCTTATCGGGTTCGGGTTCGGGTTCGGGTCGGGTCAACCCGACCCTACTGACACCCCTAGTTGTAGATGTGAACGTGGATGACAGCTGCACTGACAGAGATGGAATAATCTTTTATTCAATTCATTGCCGGGATTAGTTGACTACTACTAACAGTTGACTTCTAGCTCCCAAATTTCATCCCTGATTTAGTTACATTGAAATCAAAATCAGATAAACCATCGCATTGTTTTTTCCTTTTCGAAATGTATGAGTTAATATTGCACGCAATAGTTACTCAGATAATTAAGAAGCTGGCTGGTGAGGGTTTTAAAACCCTTATCGGAGCTCGACGGATATCTTCTAAGCTGAAAATTTTGGAGAAGATCTCATCCGAGATCCAAGATCTGCTTGCTGATGCGGAGAATAAAAGGATAGCAGAAGAACCTGGTATTCGTTGGCTGAGCAATCTTGAGATGTTGGCTTACGACATGGACAATCTATTGAATGATGTGGCAGTCGAGGCTATACAGCGTCGGTTAAAAGAAGAATTTTATGACACAATCAGCATCGGCGAGGAGAAGCTATTCCTGTTAATCGTAAGTGCTATACCTATTGCTTCTCACAATTTTAAGTATGGTCGTAGGATTAGTTCTAAGCTACATGTAATTACTACCAAATTGGGTCTTCTAGTGGACAACCGTCCTCAGGATCTGAATGGTAACGATACTGTTCCAATATCATGGCTGACAACTTCACTGGTTGATGAGTCCTGCGTTGTGGGTCGGAAACACGATAAGGAGGTATTGCTCCAGGAGTTGTTGGGTAATGAAACATGTACTGCAAACATCAGCGTATTATCCATAGTTGGTATGCAAGGGATAGGCAAAACCACTCTAGCCAAACTTCTGTTCAACGATGAGAAGGTGAAGGATCACTTTGAACTCAATGCATGGGTTACTGTTTCTGACAAGTTTGATGTTATTCAAATTGGCAATGTAATCTTTCAATCTGTCTCTGGGGAATTTAGAGAGTTTGCCCATCAAGATATGCTTCAAGTAGCCCTTGCCGATAAACTTTCAGGGAAAAGATTCCTACTTGTTCTTGACGATGTTAGGAACCTTACACACGATGAGTGGGAATGCCTCCAATGGTGCTTTGTTAAAGTAGCACCTGGAAGTAAGATTATTGTCACTACCCGGAAGACGCGGCTTACCCCAATCATGAACCATGTTGTATATTACGATCTTAGGGTTTTGTCGAATGAAGAAGCTCTATCTTTACTTGCTATACATGCGCTAGGTGAACAAAACTTTGATTCACATCCAGCATTTAGGTTGCTTGGTGAAGGTATCTGTGAGAAATGTCAAGGATTGCCTTTGGCTTTAAAATCACTGGGGAAACTGCTAAAGACCAAAACTGGTGTTGAAGATTGGGAGATGGTACTTAATAACGAGATTTGGGATTGGCATGGTGAGAGTGACATTCCCTTTGCTCTAACACTATCCTACAATGATCTCACTTCACGTATGAGGAAACTGTTTTTATTTTGCTCGTTATTTCCCAAGGGTTACATGTATCACAAGGAAGAACTAGTCCTATTATGGATGGCATTAGGTTTTTTAAACCAAACAGATGACAACACATCAATAGAGAGTATAGGTGTTGAATCTTTTGAAGAGCTACAGTCACTGTCAATTTTCCATCATTCACCTGATGATGAATCACGATATATAATGCATGGCTTGCTAAATGACTTGGCCAAGAGTCTTGGACAGTTTTTCTTTATGTTAGATGATGAGATGGATATGGATGACAATTATGAAGCTCTAGAGAAGCTCCATCACTTTTCATTTGTTAGTCAACAATTTGGAGTGTATAGCAAGTTCCGGGCATTAAAAGGAGCTAGACGCTTGCGGACATTCATAGCAATGTCGGCTAATGCAACTGATTGCAAAAGATCCTACATATCCGAAAGGGTTCTTCTTGAATTACTTCCACAACTTGAATACATAAGAGTGCTAAGCCTGAGTAATTATTCAATCACCATGGTTCCAAAATCCATCGGTAGTCTCAAGCATATGCGGTACCTGAATTTTTCCAAAACTAACATCACATGTTTACCTGAACAAGTCACTGGTCTGTATTACCTACAAATTTTACTGCTTCATAGTTGTGAGAAATTAGTTAGCTTGCCAAAGAGTTTTGCAAAGCTGGTAAACCTGCGGCATCTTGACATCAGTGATACTCCAATGTTGAAGAAACTACCGTCAGGGATTGGTGGGATGACGAGTTTGCAATTTATATCGAAGGTCATTATTGAAGGATCAAATGGGTTCAAAATATCCAAGCTTAAGGGTATGCTAGAATTAAGAGGTCGAATTTCAATTGAAGGGTTGCATAAGGTGAAAGATGCAAGACAAGCAGAGAAAGCCGGCTTACAACAAAAGAAGGGTCTTGAAGATTTGGTGATGGAATGGAGTCATGTCTTTGATGATTCTCGGAATGAGGTAAATGAATATGAAGTTTTTGAAAAACTGAAACCTCATCATGAGCTGAGAGGCCTAAAGATCTTGTTTTATGGAGGAACACAGTTTCCTAGTTGGGTTGGGGATTCTTCATATTCTCGTTTGACACAGTTAAGTTTGCGCGGATGTCAGAATTGTACTTGTTTACCAACACATGGGTTTCTGAAGTCACTAAAGAAGTTGTCTGTTGAAAGCATGCCTAAGGTGGAGAATATTGGCTCTGACTTGTTTCCATCACTTGAAGTTTTGGAATTTGAAGACATGCAGGGTTGGAAGATATGGTCAATTAACAATGGTGATTCTGATGAAAGTAAGATTTCATTTCCCCGTCTTTCTGAGATTTCTATAGTAGATTGTCCGGAACTCGCTCAAGTGTCAATCGGGAAAATGCCATCACTCCGGGTTATACGTATAGGGAGATGTTCTGAAGCGGTGTTAACAAGCATAATTGGTGCATCTTCATCAATTATTAGCTTGAAGATGGATAATATAAATGGACTTGTTCAACTGCATGGGGAAGTTTTAAAACATCTTGGGGTAGTTGAACATCTATGCATCACAAAGTGTCACAGAATGGAATATTTGTGGGAATCAAAATCCGAAGCCCCCATATATCTTGCAAATTTACAAAAGTTGGAAGTAAGTTCCTGTAAAAAGTTGGCATCATTGGGAAAAACAGCAGACAACATTGGGATTACAACAGAAAATCTTACAGAAGTGTCCCTCACTAATTGCGAGAAGCTACAGAGCTACAAATGTCCACAAAGTATCAAGAGGTTGGTGATTCATAATTGCCGATCAATTGAAGAGTTGTCATTCCCACCAGGGCTGAATCTCCCATTCATTCTTGACATTCAACGTTGTCATAGTCTCAAGGAGTTTTGGCCTGACAAAAATTCTTTGTCAAGTGTTAACTCTCTTGAGATGGATAACTTGCCGAATCTGAGGTCGTTTCCTGAAGAGTGTTTTAAAAGTCTCGCCAAACTGATAATCAGGGGTTGTGATAATATAGATACTATTCCTGAGAAAGTATTTGATAACATTCCCCTTTGTTATCTTGAGATCATTAGTTGCAAGAATATGAAGTCATTTCCTTGTACGCTTTGGCCAAGACTTACTTTATTGAAAGAACTCTTGATAACTAATTGTCCACTTATGGACTCCTTTCCGTGTCGTTTGTGGCCTCCTAATTTAAGTATCCTGAGAATAGGACGCTTAAAAAAGCGTATGCCAGTTTGGGGACTTCAAGATTTCCCCCCATCACTTGTTAATTTATGCTTACTTGGTGAAAATTCAGGAGTGGTTTCATTTGCAAAGGTAGATGACGAGAGGAACAACGATACTACTTCATCATCAACATTTATTCTTCCGTCATCTCTAACCTTTCTAGAAATCATTGGATTCAGGCGTTTGGAATCACTTTCAGAAGGCCTAAAACACCTTACGAGCCTTGAACAACTCGTGATTGAGTCATGCCCAAATCTTGAAGATCTGCCAGAGACACTGCTACCTTCTTTATCAAGTTTGAAAGTATCTTCTAGTCTGAAACTGCAAGAAAAGTGTCGTAGTAAGAAAGGCGACTATCGACGCCTCATCTCACACATCGCTGAAGTTGATGTATAATTAATAACGGTACGTCTTTTCATTCACAGTTTATATGGCTAGTCGATTTTCATTATCTGTTCTCTCTATATGCAACTTTTGCTCCCTATCCCAAGTTTTTTTTCTCTTACATTCTATTAATCCTACGTCTTTTATTAACACTAGGGGGGATGACTTCAGTGAAGAACTTGATTATCATATAATGTAGCTTCTAGTATAGAGAACTTCCAAATCGAAAATGGCTATTATGATAAATTTCGATCGAGCAGAGATATCTTCTGTATATCCATTTAGGTGTCCATATGGGAATGTGGGAAACACATGAAGAGGCAACTAAACTTCAGAAGGCAATTCAAAAATCAAGTTTCATCCTAGGAAGTTGTTTTTAGTATTGATTTCATATTGTTCAAGCAAAATAGGGATTGTCCAAAATCCATGTTCAATCGTATGTATTTGATTTTTTTTTTTTTTTTTTTTTTTTTTTTTTTTTAATATTCAGCTCTAGTTTTGATCTTTGTAAAACTTACAAGTTACAAACACATGTGTAATAATCCTTTTCTGCACAAAAGACCATTTTGTAACCTTAGAGAACTTTATCGAGTGTCAAGAAATGAAATTCTGTTATTTAATCATCTTTCCGTATTTGTGTCATTATCTTTTCTTTTCTTTTTTTGTTGCTAAAACATAACTAGCAGACACTTCGATTCTGTATAAGTTACTATTAAAGCTTTTGTTAGCATCCATAAAAGGGGTAAAACATATAGCACCTTCTGCATGAAAACAGATAGAAGTAAAGAGAAAAAGAGTGCAGAAAGGTAACAATTGCAAATATCTCTCTGTTATCTACATCTTCGCGACATCTTTGAAAGATGCATACAACGGAGAGACATGTGGAACGAAACACGTACACACAAAATTGCAGGGGCGGTTTTGGGCCGACGCAACTAGGGGTGTCATAAATCCCGACCCGACCCGGACCCGAACCCGAATAATGATACTCGGGTCGGGTTACTCGGGTCCAAAATCTTAGTCGGGTCAATCGGGTCAACCCGACTAACCCGATTACGAACTCGGGTCGGGTATCGGGTTTCAAAAACTTGCCTATTCTGGTTCGGGTCAACCCGACTAACCCGAGTTTGTTTTGTTTTGTTTTTTTTTTTTTTTTTCAATTGATAGGCCCAAGTTAAATTAAGTGATCCATGTAGTAAACTTGGCCCATTTTCTATATAATTTTTTTTCCTCGACATAGTGTTTGAACATAGAAATTACTTCCTCGAGAAAAAGGTGGTGGGTGTGAGAATTTATAGTGTTTGAACTTCATGCCCCTTTTCATATGCAACGTGGATACCTCACACTTGAAACATGAACATGGCTCTACTACATCATGTAGTCTAATGCATATCTTCTCTTTTTATTCCGTATGAATGAAATCTTTGGTATCTTAGTATATACATAGTTTTTCATGTTAAAGGTACAAACTACAAAGTGAATTTGGTTTTTCATAATTGTCATTTGCAAAAAAAAAAAAAAAAAAAAAAAAAAAAAAAAAAAAAAAAAAAAAAAAAAATTATGTGATTTTGTAAATTGGACAAACCCGAACCCGACTTGACCCGACCCGACTTGACCCGACCCGATTTGACCCGAACCCGACTAACCCGAGTTCAAATAGGGTCGGGTTCGGGTATATTATTTTTACCCTCGACCCGACTTGGACCCGACCCGTTTGACCCGAACCCGACCAACCCGACCCGAATAGCACCCCTAGACGCAACCATCAGCAACCGAGCCGGGCTCAACCTACTAAGGGCACTAAAAATTTTTATACCCATTATATATACTAGGCTCAACCCACTAAGGGGCACTAAAAATAAACCCTATTAATTATTTAATCCAAAAAGTAAAAAAATAAAAAACGATTACCTGCTATCGCTTTGCCAGTTTGCCCGCTTCTTCAGTTCTTCTGCCCCTCCTAGTCTCCTACTGCAGCAGCAGGTATTATCTATTCTTTTTGTTATCAATTTCAATTTTTTTAGTTATTAGTGGGTGTTTGGGAGTTGGGACCATGGATAAGAAGTTTGGAACTTTGGATATCTTGTTCCCTTCTTTTGGGCTGAATGTGGGAATTCTTTCATTTAAAAATCATCGGCTGACCCAAAAATAATTCTTGGCCTTGATTAATTAAATTGCAATAACTTCATATTTTTTTAAATGCATATGGTATACTAGCTTCATAACCCGCCCGATGGGCGAGTTCGCTTCATAATAATATAGACAATAATAAGTGGACGTAAACAAATATTGAAAATCACAAAACATAATAAAAACATACAATGAGACAAAAAAATTACAAAAACCAAATAGTCAGGTTTATCCAAAATAACATGTTGTGTATACAAAACAATGTTGCCTATTCAAATCCGACATAAGACTTCTTTGTAAACTACATTTGCAGATGAGTTGCAATAGTTTCCGTCCCTATCTAAACATAAAACCTTCAATACTCGCATGCTCTTGACTCTTGACAAAGCGATATATAGCTTCATAACCCGCCCGGTGGGCGGCTCGCGTCATATTATTACTTGACAAAATCTAACTGAACGTAAGTAAATAACGAATAATGCAAATATGTTAAACAAAAATAACGATAATAATCGATAATGTAAACACTTATAAAGACTATCAACATATGATAAATGAATTAAAAAAACTCAAATGTGAATCTAAAATGAAAGTTTGTGTAGTGTCCGTTTTTGTCGCGACACAAAACCTTCTATCTTGCTTTAACATTTTAACCTAACGAAACATATTCATTACCTGTAGACCGTAGTGCTCTTTTATTGAGCTTGTTCATGAACGAAAATTTACAGTCTTGCTTTAACAATTTCATCTAATGGAACATTTGGCGCCTTTTGGCGTTTTGGATCCACGGACGATCTGCAATAAATTAGACCAAATGCTTAAGTTAGAAATGTCAAACACTATTATATATTTCAGGAAAAAATGCAAATTAGTAAAGTGTGAATATAAACAGAATAGCTTTCAAAGCCCGCCCGATGGGCGGGCATGACTTATGAATATCATTTGAAGGTATTAGTTAATGAATAATAATATATCAAATAGAGTTTTTTTTTTTTTTTTTTTTTTTTTTTTTTTTTTTTTTTTTTTTATGCGTTAACAATGGAAATTAGATGGCCGTTATTAATTATTGAACAGTTAAAATATACCATTTTTTTATTAAATTTGCGGGCTTGACTTGTAATTTTCGTTATAAGGTATTAGTTAACGAAAAATAACATATAAACTTATGAATTTGTATGTTTAATGCATTAACAATGTAAAATACTTAAGGGGCAATAATTATTGAACTGTTAAAAGGTATAAATTTATTGTTAAGAAGATAATATAGTCGCAAAGCATGACTTATAATTATCATTGGAATATTTTTGTACACCGAAAGAAGGGTAGTAAAATTAAGTTTTAAAACATAGGTAATAATCAAACGAATTTTAATATGAATTTAAGCAATTCAATATT
Organism: Artemisia argyi; assembly: GCA_030686995.1. Taxonomy (NCBI): domain Eukaryota; kingdom Viridiplantae; phylum Streptophyta; class Magnoliopsida; order Asterales; family Asteraceae; genus Artemisia; species Artemisia argyi. The sequence continues at coordinate 214,068,193 of CM060701.1, forward strand.
ATTTAATAAAGTAAAATTATATTTTAAAACATAGGTGGTTTTTAAAGAACAACTACTTTAAGTATATGATGTCAATTTTATTATGTACAAATTTATAATGTAGAAAAACAGTTTAATATTTTTTTAAAATTCCATATTTAAGTTGTACCCGTAAACCAACCCCCTACAACAAAATAGGCACAATGAAAGAGAAATAGGCCGGACCAACCTACAAAAATGAAACGATTCCTACGTAACCAGTCATCGATAATCTTGAAACAAATCTTTTTCATCTCTAGGATTACATGGCTTTATCTAGATTAGATGCAAAGCCCACCTGATGGGCGGGCGTGCCTTGTAGTCGGGAACGTGATATAAGCCCGACCACTGGGCGGGCATGACTTGTGATTATCGTTGATAAAAGTAAGTTGACAAAAAATAAATATATAAACATACTAAATTATATATTGAATGATTAAGAATGAAAAGGAAAATACGTTTATTGAATATGATAGAAAATATAAAGCTTGACAACCTTCGTGTATACTAACATATCTGTATATTAACATTCTGGAGACCTTTCGGCATTCAAAAGGTATGTCGATAAAAATCCAGGAAGACGTAAAAAAAAAGTAGACAATGCGTGACTTGAATATACATGAAAGAAAATGAAGCTACCTGACTTGGTGAGACTACCATGTATTAGTGTAAAAGAATTCACTATGTCATATAGACAATAAGTTTATTATGCATAAAGACAAAGTGAAAATAATAATCACACAATAATTTCGAGCATGGTTTTCACCAGTTGCTCATAGTCAGTTCAAAACAACAAATGGACATGTGATTATTGCTTCTAACCATCAAGAGCATACAGTTAATTAATGCAAAACCATTTTATTCGGCATCTCCACATTTTGATAAATACTACAAATTCAGCTTCACCAATATGAAACATTTCTTTTTCTATTAAATTACCTGCATGACGCGACAACTATATGGATAACATGGTTCAAGTGCGGCCTATGGCTTAGCAACTTGCTCATCCTAAGAAAGAAAAGCACACGCGAATCCTGGATCAAACCTGTAATTAACACTAACATCAGAAAATTTCTAAACTTTTTATCAACAACAATGTAAAATCAAATATAAACATAAATTTGTCCAAAAAACTACACAACAAAAACTGCAACAAACCTTTCCCTATCTGATTTGAAAAGGTTTAGGCTTTGACACAACGCACCTCATGATCAAACTCTTAAGATACTTTTGTGTTAGATACTAACTCATCAATCTCATCTACAAATATAAAAGCAGGAGCATGCACAACAAACACCTATGTTATGACACACTAACTAATCATAAATGATGAAGCAATCACAAACAAAAATCATAATAACATCTTACGTTTCGCCTTGCAATTGAGAACTGATTTATCCGTGCTGCGCCACTTTTTTCACTATATGTGATCTCGGCACCAGTAGCGAACACAAAAGGCATCCCACTCTCCTTTGCCAACATCCGTACTTTGAGATGATAAAACAGACAATAAACGACCATCAATATGAGATCTTGAAACATCATATGAGTTGTCTAGAATTCAAATAAGTAATATGTATAATTTTTTAATTGTTTGTCATCTGCATTCGTATTTAATCAAATAGCAACACACCAGGTCCATAGGAGGTTAAATATATCGTCATTTAAAGTTAATTCTAGGTGACTGTCAATCCATTCAACTAAGATTCCCAGTTAAGTTAATTTTTAGAATCAACCCGTTTGAGATATAACATAACTCAAACCGACCCATTCATAAGTAAACGGGTCAAATTGCTACCTATTGTATTATTCCTATTAGGTATAACCGTATAAGAGGTTACCTGGAGTGTTAGCAATGCTACATTATCAGGGAGACTGTAGGGCGGGTCCATTCCTGTAAAGGTCGACGCTTGAACGTTTGTTCCTTTATTTCCATCCTATAAAAAATCGATCCACTTCATAATCAAACACTTCTTTAACTCGGTCTCCCCTGAAAAGCTAAGAAACCAAATGAACAACAATCAGGAACAGTAAATCCCCAGATATAACAGAATATTGGATGCTAATGAATTCAAGAACAGAAACTGTTGAAAGTGGTGAACACCAGAACTTGTTGAATATTTCAATACTTGCTTTTTGATTTCTAGAAGTGAAGAAAAAGATGTTCCCCCAGTTTCATAAGATGCAATATGTAACAAATTAAAAAGACGCAAAAAAATATTACTAACCTAAGCAAATAGTATCAAGTATTTAATGTATACTTTTGTGGTAAAGACGAATTCGCAACATGTGTTATCATTAAATTATCCGCAGGAAGCTAATAGGGATTATGATTTAAAAGGTTTTGGGTCATGCGTGAATTTTCTTATCTATTAATAGAACTAAGAAAGAAAACTTAGTTAACAGGTCAAAATGGTATACTCTATATGGTATGCAAAACTATTCAAAGTCGGCTTTGAACCATCTAGAAACACATTCTGGTCCATTTTATTTGAAGTGTGTGAATGATTAATGTATCAAATATGATCAAAATACTAAGGGGGTGTTTGGTTTGATCAATTTAATCGCTATAGGATGGAATGGATATGTGTACTACTTAGGATATCATTTATAATACCATTGTGTGGTTAGTACTTATATGAAGGTTGTCAACACTCATTTTTACGCACACTAAGTTCAGTGTCCATCTTTATTCGTTAAAGTTGTATCTCAAAATTAAAAACAAATTTCAAAAAGTGCCTGGCCATTCTTGTACCCATAAACCAAACACACCGTAAGTCACTATATTACCTTATGATAAGAGGCATTCTCAGTTGGTTGAGCATCAACTTTAATAGGCACCACCTTCTCCTCCTCGCCCTTCAAATCCTCTTCCTTCACTTTCAGCTCACTTGCAACCGTAGCATACTCGGGCGCCAATGCCCACACCAAGGCGCATAGTTTTCACTAATTTACGTCCAGTTATTCTCGTAAATCTCCAGGAAGCGGTTCAATGCTAATCCATGCCACGGTTAAGCAGTCTTAATAAGCTAAAAAGAACGTAAATTATCGAGTCTTATAATAAGAGTAGTTACTGTATTTGCTTATCTTTACACTAAAAACACATATTTTTATTAGGACTGTCACTTTATAATGCTAATCCAAACATCCCCTTAACTAACTTGCCTAAAAATAATTTTGAGTAATTGAGTCCTTGGGTAATATTGCTTATTTGCCAACGAACCCAACAAACTGTGACTCCCCGTATCTCTCAACGGCACAGCCCATCTCACCAACCAACAAAAATGCTGTAAAGTATACTGAAAAACGATAAAAATATTTAAATTTTGCCGGCAAAATTTTGTTCCAGATGCAGAAGCATAAATTTAACAACTTTAACATCGAAACCCAACTCATAATAAAAAAAATAACAAAGCCTTAAAATAAAAAATAAAAAATATACTTAATACTAAAAATTTAATTACAGTTAATAAACTTACATAAGCCCATTTTTGGAATTTTGGTTAGGAAACGCTGTCGATGGTAATGTGATGGTGGCTGACCGGATTTTTAGAGAGAGGGATGAGGGAGAAAGAAGGTAAGTGTGTGGATTCCAGAATTGGAGAGGAAGGGGTGGATATCCAAAAGTTTTGTTGAATTGGGATTAGCCTCGGCATTCTGTGTGATTTGGATCTTTGCCCCTGAGCTATTTTGCAATGTCCGAATAATGTCCCCAACCTTTCCAATTAATACACGTATCTGCACAAAACAACAATCCATGTAAATCAACCAATATATGCAAAAAACATCAATTCATTAATAGCTTATTGTGTTTAAGCATTTTATGAGTTCGATTTACTGCCTCATCGGAGTGCTCACTTTCGTTATATCTCCAACAACATGTCCATTGAAACTAAAAGTAAGACACTAAACTTACTTTAAAAACATCAAATTTCCCTAAGCAGCAAATAATAATGAATTTCAACTATACGTCCAAACACCCCTTAGTCACATTTATAAATTTAGATAAGGGTACTTACTAAGCAATAATTACCGATCTTGAATGCATCTCTATTGCTACCATGTCAACTCATCTGTCTGGGGCATACGCTATAAGCTTTTTATTTCAGTATGAACCTGGATTCATAATAGGTATTAGATTAGCATCCTTGAATGACTAACAAAGACATCTGCAACAAAGAATACATATATTCCTTAATTAAAAAGGGAAATCACAATACTTTGTTATCAGAAACGGCTGCATAACATGTAAACTTAATCTCCTGCACAGGCTGCAAACTGAGTTCTTCAATTTTTGCCCGCATGCAACTAAAAGCATAAATCAAATAAGCTCATAAGGGCGAAAATAGGCTTAAACAAACACCATCCAACAAACTAAAATCTTAGACCTTTATCCACCCTATTTTTCTTTTTAATCTATAACGACAACTTATACACCACTTATGACCACAACTTACTCAGTTACAGGGAGTTATACACAAAAATATAAAATAATAAATCCTATACTATAATAGCAAACGACAACCATCAAATTAATCACCTTTTGAAGTCTCCTTGTAGAGTGCGATCCGGCCGATCCGCATTCTTCATTCCTCCTATAATACCTTTCCTACACATAAACCAACAAAACAATAAATCTTTAAGAAGACTCAACTTCAACAATTAAGCTGTAAATTAGAAAATGATTTAATGCAAACAATCACGACATAAAAAGAGAAACTTACAGCTGCATCTGAATCAATTAATACCATTCTGACCACACAACATCGTGATAAGATGTTGTGTGGTCAGAATTTCATTAAAGTTGATTTCAACCAGATGTCGGTCACATTAAGAGTTTATCAGCTTCTTCCATTGTGTGTTACACTTGATCATAAAGATTACTTCATTTCCTTCCTATACAAAAAATGAGAATTGGTTATTCAAATCACCAAATCCAATAGGTGATAAGATGTTTTGGTAAAGCATGTTGCGTAGGTGAACTAAAAACGTTACAACTATGCTAGTTGGCACTATTCAAAAGCTACACATCGTTTGGTTAAAAGATTATTTCATTCAAAAAGCTCATGAAAAAACCTTAATCCATTTGCATTTGTTGCAAACACACCTACAATGATCGAGACTATAGTTATTATCAAGTTACATATCGTTTGGTTAAAAGATTATTTCATTCTTTTGCTTTGATCTGTACCTTATCCACAACTCCACTTTCATTGTGTCTCAAGCTTGTGCTATGTTCACTTCGTGTATACCTTGAAGCTTGCCCTGGACCATCATCGTGCGGTATTGGGTTCTTTTTCCAAAATATGACATCACCACTAGTGAGTCTACCCTAATAGCCAAAAAGAAAAGATAAAAAATGACTAAAATTTATATGTATTTGGGATACAGTAAAGATTAGTTACGCACAGGAGGTGCAAATCAAACTTGTCGTAACATCCAGGTCTCATTCCAGTGGTGGTATCCCTATTAGAACAACAGAAATCCTCTTTGCCCAAACCAAAACTATCTAAAATATTACTTTGAGTAGTACTAAGTACTAACCAAGATGGAGTGGGTGTTAAATGACATAACACCAGGAACCATCCACACCTTTGATTAGTTATTCTGCATCAAATGAAAAATGGCATAGATTATATCTGTAAAAAATAGTAGCAAAATCAAATTCTTAACCAAAAAATGAAGTGGAAATTGTCAGTTAGGGTTTTATTCGTCTATGCCCAAAATTAAACTTCAGATAAACCCTAATTTATTGAACCAAATGAAAAAACACAATACAAAATATTTTATAAAATTTATCTAACACAAACCTTTAATGAAATTCTTGATTCATGGTTGTGGATGAGATGCGCGATGATGAGAACTTTGTAACATAATGTTCTGGTTTCCTGTAACATGTTGGTTTCCTGTAACATGTTGAAAATGAAAAAATCAAACCAAATATGAGAAACATAAAGTTGGAATGGATTGATTTGGTGATATTGATAGACAGAAAATGCCAGAATTTTAGGGGATGCGTTATTAAATGGAATGGATTCATGGTTGTGTGTATGTGTTTGTATTTTGGAAAGGCCTTTCGAAATTAAAGCATGAAAATATTGTTTTTAATTGTCTATCACAAATAATTGGGTTGGTCCGGTGGTTGGAGTCTTCATTTGTGGATTCGAACTCATGTTCGAATCTTGGCAAGGCCAAAATTTTTAAAAAATTTCCAAAAAATTGCATGAATTGTGATTGCCTACGTGGCCTTTATAATCTTGTCTCATATATATGTAAAGATTTTTATTCAAGTATAACTATGAACAAAAGGGTGAAGGGCTAGTTATCAATTTTAATTTTTTTAGTTATTAAAAACGCGAGAAGAAACGCACGGTTTACTTAAATATATTTTATTTTGTAAAAGTAATACTTTTGTTGCAAGAATGATTTTTGTTCGTATTTTTGGTTTTTCGTACTTGATTATGGTATATGGATATTATAATATAGGGGCATTTTTTTTATTTTCGTAACAGCCCTAATTTTTTTTTTGACGTTCTCAGCACCGCCCCTGCAAAATTGTATCATCGTTAAGATAATGAATAACCTCAATCTGCTTGAACCGAAGCAATACCTCAAAGTCAAACGATGTGACGGTACCTTTGTGCGGTGCATGCTTTGTGTTGGAATATGTAAATCATAACAATGTATATAAACATAAAAACACACCAAGCACGCAGCGGAAATAGATCAAATACATGTAATTGAAATTAACCGAATATAAAAGAAATGCGCACCTCTTTTGTGATTTCTAGCAAGAACAAGAAATCAATTGAACAAGAACTTATAAACCCTAATTAGGCTTTATGATGGATCGACTATTGTGTTAGTCGAATAGGGCAATCAAACGTTAGCAAAAGTATGCTAACACTTCGTTCTCGAACACACGTACTATTAGCGTTTCAATAAGAAAAGCTAGGTTCTTAATTCACGAACAAGCACTACTATGTTGAGCCTTAGTTGATCCAATAAGATCGCCTATAGCTCAAAGAAAATAGAAGAAGAAAGAGATTTGACTTGCTAGTGAACCAAGGAATGAATGGAATGAATACATGAGGCCATGTATTTATACTATCACATAACTTGGAGCAAAAGACACAATCCCAATCCCTATAGGATATGGGTCGGCCGAAACTTATCCCAAGAGGGATATTCTAGATCCTTCTTGGCTATTGTTTCACTCTTAGTCCTTTAACTTTCGTCTAACGGTCGTTAAGTACCGTTAAGTATTCTTTTCGTGAATTTAATAATTATTCGTAACTAAAACAATAATTATTAATTAATTGAAACTCATACGTAAAGTGTGCAATCCCGAAGTCTCGAGTTCGAGTCCGGACATATTCATTAATTTATATCCGTTAATTCTAATATCTCCCACTTGGATATACATTAATGTAATAATGACAATGGTTAGTCTAGCATAACACGCCAATGTCCCCAGAATGATCACGAGTATGGTTTCGTGGAAAAAACCACCTTTGATGATTCATCATCATACTTATCCTTTTGATTCTAATACTTTGTTAATATGGATATGGATCGAAGTCATTCCATAATTAACTATGTGTTTCTCGTTATTTATGATCAAGCAAGATTACCAATTCATCTCAACGTATTCCAGATAGACCTTGGGCATGGCCATGCAAACATCTTGTTAATCCTACGAGCGGCCAAACAGTATTAAACTTCAAAACAAATTTAAAGGAACCAAATCCTGTATTGACTACAAGCATAACCTATGAATTTCGCATCACCTCTGAAAATAATCCTTATAACTACCAGTTACGGATAGCGTTAGACTATCTCACAGAAAATGAGCTACATCTATCTCAAGTCAGAGGATAAGTATTCATGATTTACTATAATGACAATATCCATAAGTATAATCATGTAATTGGGATTTTGTCCTATATTCAATTTATTCATTTATTGAATATCATGTGAATTTGGCATGCCTACGCATCAATATATTTAACTATATTATACCAAAACTCATATTTGTCTTAATTCAATGATACTCCCATATCATTAATTGACAACGGACTATTTAAAATAACTTAAGTTATTCATGGATTAAACATGTAAATATAGGATACAATATTTATAAATGGAAATAAACATAACAAAATATTTCATTTCATTTGAATAATTATTGTTTACAATATCCTTTATCCAAATACTAACCACAGATTTACATGAAACTACTAGCTAAACGAAGTCCAATGCCATTAGCATGTTGAGTAAGCTTTTCCTTAGATAAAGCCTTCGTAAATGGATCAGCTAGATTGTTATATGTGTGAATTTTGAGTAAATTGATTTCACCTATATCGACTTGTTCACGAACATATTGATATCTTCTAGGAAAATGTCTGGCGCCCTTCATAACTCCAGGTTCATTGGCAAATGTAACTGCGGCAGAATTGTCACAATACATATTAATAGGTAATTCAATTGACGGCATAATACCAAGCCCCGAAATGAATTTCCTAATCCAAACAGCTTCCATCGCAGCTTTCGATGCAGCATTATACTCAGCTTCTGTAACAGACATCACAATTGTTGTCTGCTTCTTGCTCTTCCAGTCAACTGCTCCTCCATTAATAACAAAGTCATAACCCGTCTGAGACTTCGTATCATCTTTATCAGTTTCAAAGGACGCATCACAGTAACCTGTAACATCAAGTTCAGTATCTAGATTTCCCCCATACACTAGAAACATATCTTTAGTATTCCTCAAATACTTAAGAATGCTTTTAACAGCGTGCCAGTGCTTCCTACCTGGATTATGTTGATAACGACTGGTCATATTTTGTGCAAAAGCCACATCAGGTCTTGTGCATCTTACTGCATACATGATAGATCCTACTGCTGAAGCATATGGAACTTTCTTCATGAGTGCAACCTCTTCAGGTGTTGAGGCACATAGTTTGCTACTTAAGCCATGTTCTACTTGCATTGGCAAATATCCTTTCTTGGAATTTGGCATATTAAATCTCTTCAATACATTATCAATGTAAATACTTTGACTTAATCCAATCAACCGCTTTGATATATCTCTGTAGATTTTGATTCCAAGGATGTATGTTGCTTCTCCTAAATCCTTCATAGAAAAACATTTACCAAGATAGGCTTTAACTTCCTTTAAACTTGGTATATGATTTCCTAAGATTAATATGTCATCAACATATAGGATAAGGAAAGTAACATTACTCCCACTAGCTTTCTGGTATACACATGGCTCATCAAGATTTTGAGTAAATCCAAAACTTTTGATTTCTGCATCAAATCTTTTATTCCATTGACGTGATGCTTGCTTCAATCCATAAATGGATCTTTGAAGTTTCCATACACGGTTTGGAAATTCTGGATTCACAAACCCCTCAGGCTGCGCCATATAGATGTCTTCATCTAGGCGACCATTTAAGAAGGTGGTTTTGACATCCATTTGCCATATCTCATAGTCATAGTAAGCAGCTATAGCTAAGAGAATCCTAATAGCTCTAATGTCAGCTACAGGAGAAAAGGTTTCCTCGTAGTCAACACCAAATGTTTGAGTATAGCCTTTAGCTACCAAAAGAGCTTTATAGGTGTGTACAACGCCATCCATGTCTGTTTTCTTCTTGTAGAGCCATTTACTTCCAACTACCTTGGCATTGGGAGGAAGGTCTACTTCTGTCCAGACTTCGTTGTCTCTCATGGATTGCATTTCCCCATTCATAGCACTCTACCATTTTTCCTTTTCAGGACCATTCATGGCAGCCTTATAACTAGTAGGTTCATTAAGATCCCCTAGTATAGTTTCCTCACACTCAACGTTATGACATAGACGTTAAGGTGCTTTCATAGGTCTTGAAGATCTGCGAATGGGTACCACTTCAACTTCAGGTGGAGGACCTAGACATTCGGGTTCCACAGGAAGTGAGCTAGTGTTTTCAGAAGGTGATGTATCTTCATCTTCTAGATCATAAACTCTCCCACTGAATTCTTGAGATATGAGATTCTTTTCAAAGAAATCTCCATACCTAGCGACAATGACTTTATTCTCTGGTGGAAAGTAAAAGTAGTAACCCATCGTTTCCTTTGGGTATCCTACGAAGATACACTTAACAGATCTCTGTTGGAGTTTATCTGGTTTAACAAACGCGTCACAACCCCAGACCTTTAAGTAAGAAAAGTTGGGAGCTTTTCCTGTCCATAATTCATATGGAGTCTTATCAACCTTCTTAGTTGGAACTATATTCAATATGTGAATTGCAGTTTCAAGGGCATAATCCCAAAAGGATAAGGGTAAAGTTTTAAGATTAAACATTGATCATACCATGTCGAGCAAAGTACGATTTCTCCTTTCAGATACACCATTTTGCTGTCGAGTATAAGGAGCTGTGAGATGCTGGACTATACCACACTCAGCTAGAAAATCTTTAAACTTTTGGCTTATATATTCACCACCTCTATCGGATCGAAGAGCCTTCATCTTTTTACCGAGTTGTAATTCTACTTCACTTTTGAAAACCTTGAATGTATTAAAGACTTCATGTTTATGTTTAAGTAAATAAACATAACCATAACGACTATAATCATCCGTGAAGGTTATGAAGTAGCTAGCACCCCGTTTTGACACATGTCTAAGTGGACCACATACATCTATGTGTATTAATCCAAGTAGATCTGTAGCCCTTTCCAGTTGATGTAAAAAAGGTTTCCTTGTCAACTTCCCAGATATGCAGGATTCGCATTTATCAAATGATTCATCATTGATCTTTTGCAAAAGCCCATCATGTTGCAGCTTTTCCATGCGATCCTTGCCTATATGAGCAAGACGACAGTGCCAAAGATAAGATGAATCCAAGTTAGACTTGATTCTCTTATTGCTAATTCTATACATAGAATTATTTCTATTGGACACAAGATTTTGCATATCAATTTCAAACACACCATTTATTGGAGTTGCATTAAAGTAAAAAAAAAAAAACATTATTTAAAGAAACTGAAATTCCATTATTAATAAATGTGTGAACAAAACCATTATCCAATAACAAAGAAACTGAAATAACACCCCTAACAATAGAGGGTGCATAATGACAATTATTCAATACTAGTATCAAACCCGAAGGTAAAACTAAATCGAAAGTCCCTATGGCTTCAACTGCTGCACGTATGCCATTCCCTACGTACAAGTATCTTTCTCCATAGGCCAGCTTCCTTGCTCCTCTAAGTCCCTGCGACGTATTACAAATGTGAGTACCACATTCTGTATCATACATCCATGAATTATTCTTATGAGGAAAAGAAAATAATTCAATCATAAACATACCTGAAGTGCTTGCGACGTTACCAGTCATTTTACTCTTGTTGAGGCGCAACTCCTCTAGTAATAATGGACAGTTCCGCTTCCAATGTCCAGGAGTGGTGCAGTAGTGACAAGTAGCCAAATCCTTATTGGGATTCTCCTTCTTCTTAGGAGGAGGATTTTGCTTTTTAGGCTTCTGTTGGTGAGTCGCAACTTGTTTGCCTTTTCCATTTCCAGTGCCTTTACCTTTGTTATTCGCATGTTGCGGTTTGTTGGGTTTATTCTTCTTGGTGATCCTACCACCTTGTATCGCCATTACAATAGGTGTAGGTGCCTTTTTAGACAGACCTTTTTCAAAGTCAATAAGCATTGCATGAACTTCACTAACTGTCTTCCCCTTGCAATGCATATTGTAGTTGCGTACAAACTCACTATACAAATCCTGATTAAGGGATCGTAAAATGAGGCCAATACTTACGCTTTCCTGATATCCACAGCCGAGTCGCTCCAATTGGTCCAAATAATGTTTCATTAACAATACATGGGCACTCACGGATTTTCCTGCTTCCTGTTTACAACTATGCAGAGATTCTATTAAATCATACAATTCTGCAGCAGGTGGTTTCTCAAACATTGGTCTGAGTTCATTTATCATGTCCATGGGTCCAAAATGCTCAAATTGCTTTTGCAATTTAGTGTCCATCCCAACTAACATGAGACAAGCCACATCATTGTGCTTTTCATATGCAATGTTGTATGCATCTTTCACAGCTTGTGATGCATTTGCAGCAGGAGCAGTAGGAAGAGGTTCACCAAGATAATCATATCTTTTGGCCATCCTTAAGGTAATTCTTAAGAATCGATACCAATCATTGCAATTTTCACCAGTTAACTTGTCTCGATCAATCATTTGTTTGAACGCAGAACTCATGTTGCTTATATTAGTGTTTTCGGGTGTAGCCATTTCTAAAGAAAAAATTCAAAAGTTAGTACTTTCGATAATAAATTTCAAGAAAATTAAATACCCTTGGTTCATAAACATATAACCATTTAATTTACATTGAAAACTAGGATCCAAATTGACATAGGTTCATCACATCAATTGATCTGCTAGTGATAACGGTATTCAAAAAGGTACGAGTCGAGCCTCAATTGCCAATATTCAATTGCAATTCTTAGAAAGGATGGGATTTACATATTTGCCAACCGCAGTTGCAATGTAAGCATGTTTTATCCCCATCTTATGCCTTGAGTGATCAGAACCCGCTATCAACTCAATTAAGTTAACTAATTTAAGAAACAACAAACTTACATAATTCCACCACACCAGTTGATCTGCTAGTGATGAAATCATGTAATTTGCTCTTCCATTGCAATCTAGCCAGGTTACGCCCTGACGTAGACCCAATTTTAGGTGTTTCCATTTCATTGGATGGCATATAACTTAAATTTTAAGGGTAGTAAATTTGATGTGTGCAATCAAAAATAGAGTAAATTACATGAATGGTCCTTGTGGTTTGAGGAAAATTTCACCTGCCGTCCCTCAAACTTAAAAGTTGCATGTATGGTCCCTGTCGCTGCCAAAGAATAACAAGAATGGTCCCTCAGACTAATTGTTGTTAATTTTTTTCGTTAGTCAATTTGCACCGTTAGTCCTTTAACGACCGCTTGCAACAAATATTTGCACCGTTAGTCCTTTCATACGTTTTTGTCTGTTTTTATACGTTTTCGTCCGTTTTTATACGTTTTCACCCATTTTCTTACGTTTTCATCCATTTTTCTTACGTGTTTGTCTGTTTTTCTTACGTTTTTTTTCGTTTTCATACGTTTTCACCCAGTTTCTTACATTTTCATCCATTTTTCTTACGTTTTTATCCGTTTTTCTTACGTTTTTCCAGTTTTCATACATTTTTGTCCGTTTTCATACGTTTTCGTCTGTTTTTATATGTTTTCGCCTAGTTTCTTACATTTTCATCCGTTTTTCTTACATTTTTGTCCGTTTTTCCAGTTTTCATACGTTTTTTACGTTTCAATAAGTTTTTGTCCGTTTTTATAAGTTTTGGCCCGTTTTCTTACATTTTCATCCGTTTTTATACGTTTTGTATCCGTTTTTGTCCATTTTTATACGTTTTTTTCCGTTTTCATATGTTGTTGTTGGTTTTATACGTTTTTGTTCATTTTTCTTACATTTTTGCCTAGTTTCTTACATTTTCGTCTGTTTTTCTTACGTTTTGTCTCATTTTCTTACATTTTTCATTTTCAGACGTTTGTGTCCGTTTTTCTTATAATTTTCTTTTCTATATATCTTTAAATTTTATAAGAAAAAATTATGAGAAAACCAAATTATTAGGAAAAAATTATAGGAAAAAGAATTATAAGTAAACAAAAATTTATAAACCAAATTATAAGAAAAACATATGTAAACGGAAAAAACATAAGAAAAACTGACAAAAACGTAAGAAAAACGGATGAAAACGTAATAAAATGGGCAAAAACATATAAAAACGGACGAAAACGTATAAAAACAGACAAAAATTTATGAAGACTGAAAAAACGTATGAAAACTAGAAAAAAAAAAACGTAAGAAAAATGGATGAAAATGTAAGAAACTGGGTGAAAACGTATGAAAACGGAAAAAACGTAAGAAAAACAGTCAAACACGTAAGAAAAATGGATGAAAACGTAAGAAAATGGGCGAAAACGTATAAAAACAGACGAAAACGTATAGAAACACACAAAAACGTATGAAAGGACTAACGGTGCAAATATTTGTTGCAAACAGTCGTTAAAGGACTAACGGTACAAATGGACTAACGGAAAAAATTAATGACAGTTAGTTTGAGGGACCATTCATGTTATTCTTTGGCAGCGACAGGGACCATACATGCAACTTTTAATTTTAAGGGACGGTAGGTGAAATTTTTGTCAAACCATAGGGACCATTCATGTAATTTACTCTCAAAAATATGTACAAAGATGTAATGCATTCATCTTGTATCATATGTTTCATGTAAAAAACTTTTACTCATTAGTTTCTTTACGAGCTTAAATCTCCAAAGTTTTGATTGAGCCGTTTAGAAACTTACAACTTTGCCTTAAGTGCTTCTTAATTATCATGGATGTTGGGCAAAACTAATTTTGACGCACAAGCGAGCCCAGAACCAAAGGTGGTCCGAAGATCCTTAAAACCCCGGTTCTAGTTATACCCACCACATAGATTGTCAAAATAGATTCACCGTCCAACCACTTAATACAGTCGCGATCAATCAATCAAAAGTTTAAGATTTTTGTAAGCTCAAACAAGATTTCACCATTATTAAGTCCGGTTTAAAATTTTTATTATAAAATTACCCTTGTTAACAATCATGTCATAACATATAAAACAAACAGTAATTAAATAAAACTAAATAAACAAATAACTTAAATAATGGATATGCAAAATTAAATCAATTAAAACACACAATTGATTAATTACACGATTTTAATAGGGTCTTCTCTAATTTCATAATTAATTAATTTTAGTAATCTTTATAGTCATAATATTTACTAAAAACATATTAATTATAATAAATCGCATAATAAAAGCATGAAATCTACAAAATATGTAACCATTACTACAAATCACCATAATTCATAACAACACATGCATGGTTTGTCATGGATGCCCACATTGCACATATTATAATCATATAATCATGTCAAGGAACGCATAACCAAAACGGCATATCACAAATATCCATTTAAATACACATAAAGATTACATGCATCCTAGGGTTTCTACAAATTTTATAACAAAATTCAAAACCCTAATTTTCTTTTCAAAAAAAATATAAGTCGACATTCATAAAAAAAAATTAGGGTTTATAAAAAAAATTTAAAAATATAAGAACACCAAGCATGTAATAATCATAACGATTCAATTTTATGTGTTTCGGTAATTAATTACAACGTATTAACCTATCTCTGATACCACTATTGGAATACGTAAATCATAACAAAGTATATAAACATAAAAACACATCAAGCACGCTGATTGTCGTGAAAATCAACTTATTATAGTATAGTAGTATATAGTATCGAAATGATCCGCATAAAATACGGATCACCAAAGTCGTTTCCGAGTGAAGGTGAATGGAATCAAGAATATTGATTCGTGTAAATCGTGAATTAAAAAGTGAAGAAAGTGAAAATAGTAATCAAGTAATTCAAATAATAACAAACAATGATGAATTATGCAAGAAGTACAAGCTAGATATGCACTAAAGTTGAAAACGTAAAAACGGAAATGCAAACGCGTTTATTAAAACGTAACTTTAATTGAAAAATTATCCTACAAACGTGAAATAATTTTCTAAAATTCTTAAAATATTAAAATGAATTACCAGAAAAAGAAAATTATTTTTTTGACTTTTCTTTTATTTTCTATGAATTTATTTTTATTTTTGTAATTTTTAAATGAATTAAAAATAGAAGAAATTAGAAAAATAAAAAGGAAAAATGAAAATTAATTTTTGAAAAATCTAAAATATTATAAAAGAATTTCCTAAAATATTTTTGTATTTTTTTTTCAGCTTTTTCTGAATTTTTATGGATTTTTGTTTATTAAAACCTATTTAAAATTGAATAAAATCAAAGAAAAATTAAGAAAAATATTAAATCTACTTGGAAAAATCTGAAAAAATTCCAAAAAATCTAAAATAATAAAATGAGATTGGAGAAAAATTTTGAAACCAAAATGAACAGTACAAGTGCTTATTAAGGCAAACTGCTTATTCACAAGTGCTTATTTATAAGCACTTGTGAACAAAACTGAGTGGAACTTAGTACACAGAAGATTTATGCTTATTAATGCTCAATTATACCAAAATATAATCAAGTACAATCTCAATAAAACCACAGAATCTCAGATATTATGCAATAAGCTCACTTAATAAGCAGAATAGAAACAGACAAATACAGAAGTAAAGTCACTAAGCACAACACTATAACTACTCAAATGAAACTCAGAAACAAACACCAAACACAAAAATAAGCTCAAATGCCCAAAAGCATGTCTCAATGATCAATCAGATGCTCAGTCTCAATAGCACTAGTAGACAGAAGCTTTAAGCACTTTATATAAGCTTAAATGAACCAGCTTATGGGGGCAAAAGACCAATAGCACAGCTGAGAAACTAATTAAACTAATAGTGAAACTAGAAACAACAGTTTGATGCTCTTAATTCTACCTAGTTTAGCAGCCTATCAAACTATAATCAATGTAACAGCAAACTTTTAAACACTTATTCTAGTATGACTTAATCTAATTTCCTTTAATCAAATCTACTCCTAACAGTTTTAATTAGCTTTTATTAAGCTAAATTAAGCTACTGTGGACTAATATAAAACGATAACTACAATATTACCAGCTTATTCATACTATTCTAACAGTTAAGTTAACATAGAAATCTATTTTGACTTTATGTGTTAAACTTTACTGATTTTAGGCTAAACTAACATTTATACAACCTATGTGACTAATCTAAATCACTACTATACTCTGAATCAATGAGAATACAAGCAAGACACAATGATCCAAATACTCCTATTAGTATCTGTTTCAACAATTTGTGAATCAAAAACCTCAAATCAATTCCACAGAAGTCCAAACCTAAACCTTAATGCAGAAGATGATCCAATAATTCCAATTGAATTTAGTAATTCAGATCTTAGATTACAACTAACACAGAAACTAGATCAAAGCTAAACAGATACTTATTAAGCTAAGAGAAACACAAATCTATAAAACAGATGTAAACAAATTATCAAACAAGTTCTAAACTCAGAAATCAACAATTACTATATCAATATTAAAGCTACAATTATCAAATCTACAAAACCAAATCAGATTCTATGTTATTGAAAAAGTGCAGAACAAGCTTTATCACCAATTCCCCCTCAGCATGAACAGAGGGGGCTCACTTTGCTTGCCTATCTCTAGGATAGGCAGAGACCATCCCTGTTTGTCTCAGCATATCACAATCCTCCTCATCAATCAATGAAATTTTGATAGTTGACTGATATTGACTAGTCATTTACTAGAGCTTATTTTGCAATGAAATCAAATCCACAATGAGCTACAAAACTCTTATGAATTGAATGGAAACTAATAAGCTTATTTGAAAGCTTATCAAACAGATTAATTTTTTTTTTTATATTTTTCTTGTATTTTTTGATTTTTTATTTATTTTTATATTTTTAGAGTATAAAAAAATGAGTTTTTATCTATAAGCTAAACTAGCTTCTGTAAATTTATGAAAATAAGAACTTGGACTTTTAAAAACTAATAAGCTATACTCAATTGTATTGAAATTGAAATAGTGAAAATAAACAAGTTGAATGAAATAAACTGAAAATTTTATTGATTCTAATATTGAAATTACAAAGTACTTCTACTGAGATCACAAAAACAATTAAGCTAAGTATAAAATTTGACAGAGTAACATTAGGCTAAAAATTACATACAAATGAGCTCAAAATGAGCACTATATATAGCAGGATTGAAGAGTGAGGTGAGAAAAATCCATGATGGCAATCCACAACACTTTGTGCTTCTTCAATTCATATCACAACCCTCAGATCAATTTTGTGTTTCTTTCATTTCATCATAGCCCTTGGATCAAAAATTGAGGCGTGGCATGGCCAATCATATGCTTCCATCTGTCCCCAAACATGCACCAATTCTCTGTCTTGTCAGCAAGTTTCTAGAAAGAGTATCCAAGGAGGTGTTATGACGCGTCTTGTCCAATCTCTGCTTGCCAAGTGTACTCATAGCTCCATTCCTTCTCTCTGACACGTGATTGACCTTCTAGAAGTATAAATGATAAGCTGATCATGGTTAATTTGGGTGGTGTGAGCCAATTGACTTAGTTTACTCAATTAGGGTTCATAGTGATAAAAGGGGTTCTGGATTTGGTGTTATTTGCGGGTGAAAAAGGCGCGTTGTATTTTTTTATTAATGGTTTGACCAGATTGACTTTTGACCCAGGGTATAAGTATTGACCGAGAGTGGACTGGGTCGGGTTATAGGGAAGTTGGGCTTGGGTATTTTGACTAGATTGGGCTTTGAGTTTTTTGTAATATGAATTGGACCCAAGCCCGTGTTTGTTATTTTCACATTTGGTTTATGAAATATATAAGGACCAATTGTGTGAAATATGAAACTATAAGGACAGAATCTGCTGTAACAACCGTGGTTTTGGCAGGTCAGTTTGACTGATAGTCTTGACTCGGTTGACGTTTTTTTGGTGTGTTCTAGGTGTTTGAAGCGATATAAGTGTGATATAGGTGAGTTTTAGCACTAAATCCCTTTGCGTAAATGGTTTTATTGTGATTTGGAAAGTTTTGAATTTGGGAAAGTTCATTTTGATCACCTTTGTGGTGTAGAAATGACTTGTGTAGTTTTTGGTGTTTTTGTATTTTTGCGTAACGAGTCTTCGTTCAAGTATTTGAGCGTTAGCAAGTTACGAGGAGTTTGTTTTTATGGGTTATGTTTCAAAAGAGTGTGGAATTCTATTTTTGGAAACTTTGTTTTGAAAATGATAATTTTTCCGGTTGTCGGAAAAGTTGAGGTTTATTGCGTAAGACGCTAGGATTAGCTACGGGTATTTATAAAATATGAAAAGTATATATATATATATATATATATATATATATATATATATATATATATATATATATATATATATATATATATATATATATATATATATATATATATATATATTTATATATGGTCAAAAATCGGCTACAAGGGATAAGGGGGAAAAGGGAAACCCAATTTGAGTCCAAATATGACTCTTAGGCACAAGGAATCCTAATCTAACCCAAACAAGCCCAACCCCTACCCATATAAGCTATACCAACAACCCTAAAGCCAAATTTCTGAAAATTTGAGTCGATCACAAGGCCAAGAGGAAAGGGGGAAAATTAGGGTTTATAGTTTTGAAGCAATAATCAAGAATCAAGGTAAAATCCTTAAACCTTATGTGTAATTAATTAATTATTGTTATGATTCATGTAATATTTATTATGATGGAATCTAGGGTTTGTAATATTCACTAGTAATGGTGTCATCTTGATCCATCATTAGTCTTTCACTCACTAATTGCCCTTGCCTTTAATTCAAGATAGGTGTCTTAGGAAGCTTAAGTGTGCTTGCATTTACTTACCTCCTATTGCTTATTATATGTTGATTATTTGCTCTAGTGCCTATGTGTTTTTGCATGATGTCTAATGTTAGATTAGATGCTATATTGCCTAAAGGAATTGAACTTGCTTGAATCCAAGTCCAAAAACACAACCTTTCTGCAAATTTTCTGCCAAAATCCCAATTCTGGCAATCTGGAAATCACCAGATGGGCGGCCCCCTTAATTATGTAAGGCGGCCCCCTTAATTTTAAGGGGACCGCCCCCTAATTAAGGGGACCGGCCATCTGATGGTCGGGTTTACAGAATCTTTTCTGCTTTTTAGCCCATTTCAACCTACATTTCCCATTTTTCACCAACATATTTTGTCCTAATCCTCCAAACAAACTTTATCCATCCTTAAACACACAAATCTTACACTATAAATATCCCCAATCCTCAAAGCTCTCCATTCATCCCATCATGAACTCTCCAAACAAACCAAAATCAAAAGCCTCAAGGCTAGCAAGGATGACGGAAAAACCCGTTTGGCGACGAAAAAGTACTAGAAACAAATCCATCATCACAAATGTAGTTGGAAATCATTCCTCCCCACCAAC
This sequence comes from Artemisia argyi, assembly GCA_030686995.1. Taxonomy (NCBI): domain Eukaryota; kingdom Viridiplantae; phylum Streptophyta; class Magnoliopsida; order Asterales; family Asteraceae; genus Artemisia; species Artemisia argyi. The sequence goes on from CM060701.1 coordinate 214,088,323, forward strand.
CTCTTATTTCCCAAACTTTGCATCAAACCAACAAAGGCATTCATTTGATCCACTTTACAAACCATACAACATTGGCCAAACATCTTCCTTCAAGCCAAACTACACCTCTCAACCTCCAACAACTTATAATGATCCATGCAAGTTTGATGAACCATCAAACTACAATTCCAACTACTCTAACCCAACTCATCCATACCAAACCTATGATCCCCTCCACATTGCCACGGAAAAACAAAAGTTCCGTGATGAAATAAACCAAATCCATGATCCTAGTGATCTCCTTGCTATGCATCTTGCACAACGCAACAAAGGGCTACCTCCATCATCACCCTATGCAAATTGCCTTCCCCACTCTCTTAACTTGGATCAAGTTACAAATCACACTCACTTTTGCCCTTGTTGCATATTCCTTCAAAAACAAATCCTCTACTTGAGTGAAGATATTTCTTGGATTGAATATCTTCTCACTCGTGATCATCCAATACCACCCTTAACAAGATACAACATCGTGAGATCCACTTCTTCCGCTCCATACAACACCCCATATCCACCTCAATCAAACATCTAAGCTCCATGCTTTTGTTTTCCTTCAAGCAAATAAAACAAATCAACCATGGGTTGCAAGCAAGTCCAAGTGCTCTCTTAGGCAATATAGGACTATATCTTTTATTTTGTTTTATTGTAATCAATATGCTACAAGCATATTGAATGTTGTTATGCTAGTTATTTCTATCATGCTTGAATGAATCTATTTTTATTTGCATAATTGTTGTTTTTGCATATATATGTGTGTTGTTCTCTTCAAAATATTTTTGTAGCCAAGATTCCAACTGCTCGTTCCCTTTGTACTCTCAAACGAGGGGGAGTATACATCAAGGGGGAGTTCTCTACCCGTTTAAACTTCTTTCACGAAGATTATTCGGCTTAACCTTTTTGATTTTACAAAAAGGGGGAGAAGAGAAATGGTAAACTCTATAATACTTGTCTAATAACAAGTTTTAAATCTTTTGAGTTTAAGGTTTTGTAATAATAAAAAAGGGGGAGATTGTTGACATAAATAATGCCTTAAAAACATTATTAAGTTTTTATCAATATCTCTATGTTTTGATCATTACAAAATATAACCTCAAAGAACTAAAACTTATGACATAAACAAGTATTTGGTGATTAATATTTCTCTTTACATCCAAATCACTTAAGGTATGAATAAACAAAGTGTTTAGTGCAATGTATGATCAAAGGGGTATTTAATTAACTAATACAAAGTTTATTTAATTATATAATCTTATTATATATTTTTGAAAAACACTTTTGGTAATAAGGAAAAATGTTTTAATCATACTAAATATATGATTTCAAATATTTAACCAAAATCAGTTAGTTTTTCACCAAATAAACTTTCCCCACTAAAAAACAAAGTTTCTGGCCGTTACAGTTGGGCGGCCCCCTTAATTATAAGGGGCGGCCCCCTTAATTTTAAGGGGGCCGGCCATGCTTTAAGGGGACCGGCCACGCTCCTCTGTCAGAAACTTTTGCCTATAAATACCACCTTAAACCTGGATTTTTTCCTCACCTTTTGCACTCCAGAACTTTCAGTTCTAGATCTCCATTTCCAATCTATAAATCCTTTGATCATACATTCTTAAATCTTTGTTTCAAAGTGATCCATACACAATTCATTCAAGTGCAAGAGAAGAATACTTCTATCCCTCAAGACAAGAAGTATTACAACTAGTTGTGATCTCCACATCTAAGTTGTTTGAGCATCATCATTAATTATTATTTCATAGTGTGATTAGTTGTGAATATTTGTTAGAGAATAGTTGTGTAGATAATAGAAGTTGATTAGTTGTGAAGTAGGATAGTTGTGAATATTGGTGTGTAGAAGAAGGTGTGTAGAAGATTGGTGTGTAGAAGAAGGTGTGTAGATAATTGGTGTGTAAAAGCTAGGTGTGAAGAAGATTGGTGTGTAGATTGGTGTGTAGATTGGTGTGTAGATTGGTGTGAAAATTGGTGTGTATATTGGTGTGTACGGTTTTCTCCGCCATAAGGGAGCTTGTTGATATAGTGAAGAAAACTCTCGAGTTAGGTGCTCGGGGAGTGGAGTAGGGCAAGGAAGGTGCCTTGTAGCCGAACCACTATAAATCGCTTGTCTCTCGGTTTGATCTTTCCATCTTTTACTTATTTCATTACTTACATAATTATTGCTTCATAGTATATATATATTTAGTGTTGTTCATATTGTGTATAACTAGATTTCATATACCATCGAATCTACATTTTATAAATCAAAGAAAACTTTTAAACAATTTGTTTTTATAACAATTAAAAAGACGTAAAACTATTCAACCCCCCTTCTAGTTTTCCACAATTGGTATCAGAGCCAGGTTTAGCAAGAATTTTAAAATATATTGTATTTTAAAACTTGTAACGATCTATGGAATCTTTAAAATATTTAGAAGGGCAATCTATGCAAAGACCACCACTATTTGAAAGTGATGGATTTTTATATTGGAAAAATAGATTCGAAACGTATGTGAAATCAAAAGATCTTGATCTTTGGCATATTATTACCTTTGGTGATTTTCCCCCTATTCAATATAATGTTGAAACCAAAATGGATGAAATTGTAGCTTTTGAAAAACAAAATGATGATTTGAAAAAGAAACTAGCAAAAAATAATGAGGCTAAAATGGTTATTTATAATGCGTTACCACACAAAGAATATGAAAGAATTTTTATGTGTAAAACCGCAAAAGAAATTTGGGATTCTTTACTAATCACTCACCAAGGTAATAGCCAAGTCAAAGAAAATAAAATAGATCTTCTTGTACAACAATATGAACAATTTACGATTCCGGAAGAGGAATCAATTGATAATGCTTTTGCTAAGTTTAACACTATCATCACAAGTTTAAAAGCACTTGATGAGACATTTTTTAGTAAAAATTGTGTTAGGAAATTTCTTAGGGCATTGCATCCAAAATGGCGAGCTAAGGTCACGGCAATTGAAGAATCAAAGAACTTGATGACGTTATCACTAGATGAACTAATTGGCAACTTGAAGGTTCATGAAGAAATCATAAGAAGAGATTCGGAAACGGTCAAGGTCAAGAAAGAACAAATCAAATCCATTGCTCTAAAAGCCAAAAAGGAATCTAGTGATGATGATGATTCAAGTGACGAAAGTGAAGACGAAGAATATGCAATGGCCGTAAGAGAATTCAAGAAATTCTTCAAGAGACGAGGAAGATTCACTAGGTCATCACATGACGATAGAAAATCGTTCCAAAGAAATAGAAGTGATAATTACGTAAAAAGAAAGTGCTTTAGATGTGGAAGTCCAAATCATCTCGTTGGAGAATGTTTAAAGCCGCCGGGGTATGAAAATCAAAGCGCATTTGTTAGTGGAACATGGAGTGATAGTGATAAAGAAGAAGTGGAAAAATCAAAAGAAGAAAAGTGTTTTGTGGCAAATGCAACCGACGAAATATGCCTTGGAATTGACTTGGAACCTAACGAATGGATCAAGGATAGTGGATGTTCGAGGCACATGACGGGGAATCGCAAGCTATTCTCTACATACAAGGCATACAATGGAGGTAACATTATTTTCGGTAGTGACTTGCGTGGAAAAATTATTGGCAAAGGTACGATTTCTCAAGACTCACTTACTATTGAAAATGTTGAACATGTTAATAATTTAACATATAACTTACTTAGTGTAGGCCAAATATGCGATAATAAATGTAAAGTTATCTTTTCTGAAGAAGATAGCGAAATAGTTAAGAATGGAAAAATTATAGGTAGAGGTATTAGGAAAGGAGGTGTATATGTTATGAAACTAGGAAACAAACCTGAAGATAGGATATGCCTAACGACCCTAGACGAAAATTCCACTTTGTGGCATAGGAGATTAGGACATGCTAACATGCAACAAATACAATCTTTGGCCTCTAAGGAATTAGTTAGAAACTTGCCTAATCTAAAATATGACAAACATTTTTGTGATGCATGTAAAGTTGGAAAACAAGCTCATGCTAGCCACAAAGCTAAGAATATAGTATCCACTACTAGGTGCCTAGAATTATTACATATGGATCTTTTTGGTCCATCCGCTGTGCGGAGCTATGGAGGAAACACGTATACCTTAGTAATAGTAGATGACTACTCACGATACACGTGGACTAGGTTTTTAAGTGACAAAACACAAGCATTTGAAAAATTCGAAATATTTAGCAAAATGATTCAAAATAAGTTAGGATGCTCAATAGTTGCCATTAGGACGGACCATGGAAGGGAATTTGATAACGAAGTACAATTCGGAAAATATTGTGAGTTAAATGGAATATCTCATAATTTCTCCGCTCCTCGTACTCCTCAATCAAATGGGGTAGTAGAAAGAAAAAATAGGTCACTACAAGAAATGAGTAGAACTATGTTAAATGAACAATCCATTCCACAAAAATTTTGGTGTCACGCCGTAGATACATCGACTTATATTCTAAATAGGGTATCAATTAGAAGAATTCTAGGAAAAACTCCTTATGAGTTATTAAGAAATAGAAAACCTAACTTAAGCTACTTTAGGGTATTTGGAAGTAAATGCTATATTTTAAACACTAAGGACTACCTCACTAAGTTTGATCCAAAATCATATGAAGGAATATTTTTAGGATACTCACAAAATAGTAAAGCATATATAATACTTAACAAACACTCCATGAAGGTAGAGGAATCACTAAATGTAACATTTGATGAAACACCACCACCTCCTAAAACGCTACCTTTAGAAGATGATAATTTAGTCGAAGAAGAAGCTATTGAGGTTAGTAAAATAAAACCCATAGGAAATGACAATGAAGAAACTCACTTAGAAAATAACGAAATCGTTAATATTAAAGAATCTAGATCACATCCTTTAGATAATATAATAGGACATCTTAACCAAAGAACCCTTAGGTCACAAGCCCAAGATAAAAACAACTTCTTTTGTTTCCTCTCAGCAATAGAACCTAAGAATATTAGTGAGGCTTTAAAGGATGAAAGTTGGATTATAGCTATGCAAGAAGAATTAAATCAATTTAAGGCAAATGATGTTTGGGAACTAGTCCCAAATCCAAAGGATAAGACCATCATAGGAACCAAATGGGTATATAGAAATAAGTTAGACGAGAATGGAATAGTTACTAGGAATAAAGCTAGGTTAGTTGCCCAAGGTTATAATCAACAAGAAGGAATTGATTATGATGAAACTTATGCCCCCGTAGCTAGACTAGAATCAATTAGGATATTACTTGCCTATGCTTGCGCCCTAGATTTTAAGTTATTCCAAATGGATGTGAAAAGTGCATTCCTTAACGGTTTTATCAATGAGGAGGTATATGTGGCACAACCTCCAGGATTCATTGACTTCGCAAAACCTGATTATGTTTATAAGTTAAAGAAAGCTTTGTATGGACTCAAACAAGCTCCCAAAGCTTGGTATGATCGATTAAAAGCTTTTCTTATTAAACATGATTATTCCATGGGAATGGTAGATAACACTCTTTTCACTAAAAGGAAAGACCCAAATCTCATCATTGTTCAAATATATGTTGATGACATTATATTTGGATCGACTTGTCAAGACATGTGTGATGAATTTGCCAAAATCATGCATGATGAGTTTGAGATGAGTATGATGGGTGAACTTAACTTCTTCCTAGGATTACAAATAAAACAATTAGAAGATGGAATATTCTTTAACCAATCTAAGTACATTAAGGAAATGCTTAAGAAATTTGGCCTAGAAGACTCAAAACCCATAAAAACACCCATGTCTACGGAGGTAAAGCTCACAAAAGACGATGAAGGTGAGTCCGTAGATAACTCCAAGTATAGAGGAATGATAGGTAGTTTACTATACTTGACGGCAAGTAGACCCGATATCATGTTTAGTGTCTGCCTTTGTGCCCGTTTTCAAGAGGATCCCAAAACCTCTCACCTAGAAGCGGTTAAGCGTATCTTCCGATACATTAAAGGCACTATACACTTAGGATTATGGTATCCTAAGGAATCCGGCATAGAAACCATTGTCTATGCGGATTCGGATCATGCGGGAGACTACGTAGATAGAAAGAGCACTAGCGGAATTTGCACGTTTATGGGATGTTGTCTAACGTCTTGGTTTTCGAAGAAGCAAACCGCTCTTGCTATTTCTACCACCGAAGCCGAATATGTAAGCGCCGAAAAGGCATGTCAACAAGCACTATGGATGAAACAAGCTCTCATAGACTATGGCATTAGGTTAGAAAATATCCCCATTATGTGCGATAACAAAGGTGCGATAGATTTAAGTAAAAATCCGGTGCAACACTCTAGGACTAAACACATAGAAATACGTCACCATTTTCTTAGGGATAATGTACAAAAAGGAAATATATCTATAGAAAAGGTTGCATCGGAAGATAACATTGCGGATATATTCACAAAACCCCTTAAGCGTGAATTATTCAACCACTTGCGTTTAGGATTAGGAATGATGGAACAAGTTGACTAAATTATATTGAAATATTTCAAATTAATACTTGCATGAAATTTATTTTTCTTCCATTTCATCTTTTCTGAGTCTAGGAATCTATTTCGCACAAAACTAAAGATTGGGAAAATTTATTTTCATTGCATAAATTTTTTTTTAAAAAACTCAATCAATTTTCTCTAAAAATTATTCTCACAATCTAGGAACCCCATGAAAACCATTTTCCGTACATTGTTGACTAATTCTAAAAACATTATATTTCAAAATCATGCATAAACTCTCACATAAATTGTCAAGGTATATAATCTAATATATGTCTTTGACATTCATGATCGAGTAAAAATTGAATCAAGGAGATCATTTGGATTGTTTCTTAGGATCGTTATTTCTTTTTGCTTCTAGGTGTCGAAACAATCACAACTCCACATTTGTTGCATATAGACACTCACTAGGACAAATTCACTAGTAATGGTGTCATCTTGATCCATCATTAGTCTTTCACTCACTAATTGCCCTTGCCTTTAATTCAAGATAGGTGTCTTAGGAAGCTTAAGTGTGCTTGCATTTACTTACCTCCTATTGCTTATTATATGTTGATTATTTGCTCTAGTGCCTATGTGTTTTTGCATGATGTCTAATGTTAGATTAGATGCTATATTGCCTAAAGGAATTGAACTTGCTTGAATCCAAGTCCAAAAACACAACCTTTCTGCAAATTTTCTGCCAAAATCCCAATTCTGGCAATCTGGAAATCACCAGATGGGCGGCCCCCTTAATTATGTAAGGCGGCCCCCTTAATTTTAAGGGGACCGCCCCCTAATTAAGGGGACCGGCCATCTGATGGTCGGGTTTACAGAATCTTTTCTGCTTTTTAGCCTATTTCAACCTACATTTCCCATTTTTCACCAACATATTTTGTCCTAATCCTCCAAACAAACTTTATCCATCCTTAAACACACAAATCTTACACTATAAATATCCCCAATCCTCAAAGCTCTCCATTCATCCCATCATGAACTCTCCAAACAAACCAAAATCAAAAGCCTCAAGGCTAGCAAGGATGACGGAAAAACCCGTTTGGCGACGAAAAAGTACTAGAAACAAATCCATCATCACAAATGTAGTTGGAAATCATTCCTCCCCACCAACCTCTTATTTCCCAAACTTTGCATCAAACCAACAAAGGCATTCATTTGATCCACTTTACAAACCATACAACATTGGCCAAACATCTTCCTTCAAGCCAAACTACACCTCTCAACCTCCAACAACTTATAATGATCCATGCAAGTTTGATGAACCATCAAACTACAATTCCAACTACTCTAACCCAACTCATCCATACCAAACCTATGATCCCCTCCACATTGCCACGGAAAAACAAAAGTTCCGTGATGAAATAAACCAAATCCATGATCCTAGTGATCTCCTTGCTATGCATCTTGCACAACGCAACAAAGGGCTACCTCCATCATCACCCTATGCAAATTGCCTTCCCCACTCTCTTAACTTGGATCAAGTTACAAATCACACTCACTTTTGCCCTTGTTGCATATTCCTTCAAAAACAAATCCTCTACTTGAGTGAAGATATTTCTTGGATTGAATATCTTCTCACTCGTGATCATCTAATACCACCCTTAACAAGATACAACATCGTGAGATCCACTTCTTCCGCTCCATACAACACCCCATATCCACCTCAATCAAACATCTAAGCTCCATGCTTTTGTTTTCCTTCAAGCAAATAAAACAAATCAACCATGGGTTGCAAGCAAGTCCAAGTGCTCTCTTAGGCAATATAGGACTATATCTTTTATTTTGTTTTATTGTAATCAATATGCTACAAGCATATTGAATGTTGTTATGCTAGTTATTTCTATCATGCTTGAATGAATCTATTTTTATTTGCATAATTGTTGTTTTTGCATATATATGTGTGTTGTTCTCTTCAAAATATTTTTGTAGCCAAGATTCCAACTGCTCGTTCCCTTTGTACTCTCAAACGAGGGGGAGTATACATCAAGGGGGAGTTCTCTACCCGTTTAAACTTCTTTCACGAAGATTATTCGGCTTAACCTTTTTGATTTTACAAAAAGGGGGAGAAGAGAAATGGTAAACTCTATAATACTTGTCTAATAACAAGTTTTAAATCTTTTGAGTTTAAGGTTTTGTAATAATCAAAAAGGGGGAGATTGTTGACATAAATAATGCCTTAAAAACATTATTAAGTTTTTATCAATATCTCTATGTTTTGATCATTACAAAATATAACCTCAAAGAACTAAAACTTATGACATAAACAAGTATTTGGTGATTAATATTTCTCTTTACATCCAAATCACTTAAGGTATGAATAAACAAAGTGTTTAGTGCAATGTATGATCAAAGGGGTATTTAATTAACTAATACAAAGTTTATTTAATTATATAATCTTATTATATATTTTTGAAAAACACTTTTGGTAATAAGGAAAAATGTTTTAATCATACTAAATATATGATTTCAAATATTTAACCAAAATCAGTTAGTTTTTCACCAAATAAACTTTCCCCACTAAAAAACAAAGTTTCTGGCCGTTACAGTTGGGCGGCCCCCTTAATTATAAGGGGCGGCCCCCTTAATTTTAAGGGGGCCGGCCATGCTTTAAGGGGACCGGCCACGCTCCTCTGTCAGAAACTTTTGCCTATAAATACCACCTTAAACCTGGATTTTTTCCTCACCTTTTGCACTCCAGAACTTTCAGTTCTAGATCTCCATTTCCAATCTATAAATCCTTTGATCATACATTCTTAAATCTTTGTTTCAAAGTGATCCATACACAATTCATTCAAGTGCAAGAGAAGAATACTTCTATCCCTCAAGACAAGAAGTATTACAACTAGTTGTGATCTCCACATCTAAGTTGTTTGAGCATCATCATTAATTATTATTTCATAGTGTGATTAGTTGTGAATATTTGTTAGAGAATAGTTGTGTAGATAATAGAAGTTGATTAGTTGTGAAGTAGGATAGTTGTGAATATTGGTGTGTAGAAGAAGGTGTGTAGAAGATTGGTGTGTAGAAGAAGGTGTGTAGATAATTGGTGTGTAAAAGCTAGGTGTGAAGAAGATTGGTGTGTAGATTGGTGTGAAGATTGGTGTGTAGATTGGTGTGTAGATTGGTGTGAAAATTGGTGTGTATATTGGTGTGTACGGTTTTCTCCGCCATAAGGGAGCTTGTTGATATAGTGAAGAAAACTCTCGAGTTAGGTGCTCGGGGAGTGGAGTAGGGCAAGGAAGGTGCCTTGTAGCCGAACCACTATAAATCGCTTGTCTCTCGGTTTGATCTTTCCATCTTTTACTTATTTCATTACTTACATAATTATTGCTTCATAGTATATATATATTTAGTGTTGTTCATATTGTGTATAACTAGATTTCATATACCATCGAATCTACATTTTATAAATCAAAGAAAACTTTTAAACAATTTGTTTTTATAACAATTAAAAAGACGTAAAACTATTCAACCCCCCCTTCTAGTTTTCCACAGAGTTTATCATGTTGTTATCTTTCAGGTATTGTTATGACACTTTGTGTCTATCCTTTGCCATTTTTATTGCATGTAGTTATTCTCTATATAGACACCATGTATTGTGATGATATCCATGAAGTTACACCCGCGCGTTTCCACCGTGGCGGGGTGTGACAGATTGGTATCAGAGCCTTGGTTATAGAGAATTAGGTGGTTTAACCTAGACTATAACTTAGGAGTCCCTCATATAGTTGCATTTAGGATCTATGTGTAAGTATAGTATTTTATATGTCTATTTTCCTATATGTATGAGATATTTTATTGAGTTTCGGACGTCTATTCTATCCCCTATACGTAGTATTGAATATATAGACTTTATTATATCGTCTTCCGCGCGTAAGATGCTTCGTTGGACTACCGTTGTCGCTATTGGATGTGAGAGAAGTGGTAGGATGAAGCGGACTAACCGCAGAATCCGAGTTCCCGATAGCATGTATCCATGTTTGGATAAAGAGAAGATGTTTATGGGAAACGTTGGTGGAGAAGAAGTGGAGAGGTTTGGAACCACAATGACTTCTACAGATGGAGCCATTACCAAATACCCTTGGTAGTGTCCTCACTTCACATAGGAAGGAGAGGTGGTTTAGTCTAAATATCGTGAGTTGTATGCACTTGTGGATCATGTAGAATTGGAAGAAAAGAATGGAGGTGGTTTTACATGTTGTCGACTACCTCAACGTATAGGAAATAGGAATGAGTGGTTGAGTAAAGATGAAGGGAAGTTAGGATGGAATAATGTGGATTCAGATCTAGAGTCCGCAGTGAGTAGTAAGTTGAACCGATTTGAGTGGGGAGGCAAGTGCGAGAATGAAGTTGAGCCATTGTGCGACGTCTTTTGTTTTGTGTTATGTTTTGGAATTCGTATATTGTCTTTTGCCGTCTGGAACCATGTTGGAGCGTGATTACTCCTGGATATTGGATCAACCTTATCCAAGTGATTTTGATTGTAGAGTTTACGTGATCGTTGGAATAGTTCCATGTGAGATGATTGTTTGCGACGTCTTTTGTTTTGTTTGCATGATTGTTTGCATGATGTGTTGTCATAGGAGCGAGTACACTTGTGAAATGGGGCATCGATAATTATGGTGGCCAACATAATTATACATGCGTCACGACACAAGTGGACTTGCAAGTATGATGGCATGGATTGTGTAACACCCCCAAAATTTGATACAACGGAAGACTCAACAAGCTTTCGGGGTGCTACGGGGATTGGTATCCATTCAAAGTCATGAAAGAACGAGATAAAGTAAACATAAGAAAAACACAACCCAAACGGCTTTTAAAGTTTACATTTATCCCAAGAATTATCCAAGTAAGGCCCAAAAGAAATAAACATAGGTCCACAATAGTTATCAGAGTTTTAGAAATATAGATCCATAACCGGTGCCAATGCCAAGCCTCCAATCCCAAGCATCCATAGAGCATCACTTAATTACCTGAGAAAACGTGCTAAAAGTCAGCTTTCGTTGGTGAGATCATAGGTTTAGATTCATAATTCGATATAGTGGACATATACGCAAAACGCTTGCTAGCTAGACTAGGGATCAATCATCCAACCAAAATAATCCAACCAAATCAAATCATCCCTATAGGTGCACGCTATAGCTCAAATCAATCCAATCAATAGCTTACCTAGCTCAAGTATAGGCCTCGCTCTATAATCAATCCAATAGCTTACCTAGATCTAGTCTAGGCCTCGCTCTATAATCAATCCAATAGCTTACCTAGATCTAGTCTAGGCCTCGCTCTATAACCAAATCAAATCGCTTACCTAGTTCGGGGACTAGGCCTCGCTCAATAACCAAATCAAATAGCTTACCTAGTTCGGGGACTAGGCCTCGCTCAACAACCATTTCAAATAGCTTACCTAGATCTAGTCTAGGCCTCGCTCTACCTAGTTCTATAAGCATAGCAAGTTTTGAAATAAATAAATAAAGCGATAATAGTCCACATAAAGCATTTACACGTTTCTCATCCCAAGTATTGAAAACAAGGTTCAAGATTAAAAGTGGGGCTATGACTCACCTCAAGTCCAGAAATCCTTAAAAGAAACGATAGAAGAAAGACGTAAGTAATCTCAAGCAACTCACGTAACGGCGACTACAGACTCGGCACTTCCTAACAATATCAAACTCGTTCAGAAATCATTTCCTCAAAATCAAATATTCCCATTCCCGAACGTAATCCATTTTACTTTCCAAAAATATCCATTTCTCGAATTAACTTCATATTCATTTGAAATTCGACGTTTGGTATCCATATGGGTGGAGGGTCGACACACCTCAAACCAAAAAGCCACAACGAACGAAATAATAAACCAACTATAGGTCTAATGTTAGCCCAACATATTATTTAAATAATTATCGAAGCTTATTAAATCCGTTGATTTGATAATCTCCCATATTTATTTACGTAATATATCGTTCCAAAATTATACCCAACCTAAATCACATAGCACGAAATACTATATGGTAAATATCGTAGTCCAATAAATTCCCTATATATATCGTCCAATTTGCCAAATTCGTCAATTTAGCCAAATTCCACGAGATATATAGTAATTTATTATTCTAACACACGTACCACAACCTATGGGCGTCGTAGGATACGATGCCCATTAATATGCTCATTTTCTATAGCTAAATAAACCCTATTTAACCCGTCGATTAAATAAGTTACGTAGTTATAGAAAATAGATATATTAATCGTCATATATCCGTGACAACACAAAAGTCACATAATAAAGTCCACTTGGACTTAAGTAACCACAACTCCGTATAACTCGATAAGCTTTCCAAATTTAAAAAAAAAATCATGTTTTTAATTATTACTTACCCGACGTATTAGTCCTCGACATTATTTATAGTTATTTATTTATAATAATACTCCCGACATTTATTGCACTATTCACATAGTATAATAATTATCGTTATATTATTATAACGTTTACTCGTGATCGTTTTATTAATAATATACGCATTTATATATATATACATACGTTTATCACGTCCATATACATATATCAATGATTATATTATCAATAATATTATTACGAGTATTATTTTTAATGTTTGATTTTAAATATTTATCGAGTCATAAGAATTTGGTCACATGTCCAAGTCATCACTCTCGGCTCATAGTCCAAGTCCAAAATAAAACAACCAAGTCACAATAAATAACCAACTCCGTCCAAAACAATCCCAATCACATGCTACAACAATAGGGTCCGACTACGGCACCCGACTAACCTTACTCTGTCATTTTGTTTTGACCGTCTCACAATCGGTCCCATATTCCCTTCGTCAACACAACTTCAATAATGTTATATTCATCACCTTCGCGGCTCCAAAGTAATGACAACAATATCAACAACGCCAAAGATAACATACCTCCACAATAACAACAATAATAATCAACAAGGGAAAACAACAAGTCACCAAATAAAGTCACCAATTAAATCAAGTCATCCGGGTCGACTACCAAGTCAAGCCCCGAGTCAAGGGATTCACTTGGAGTCATGGCTCAAATATGAACCACAAAGGTCGTACCCGAGACCCTCATGGTCTCGGCTAGCTCATCCGAGCTCAAAACAAGACCAAATCGATTATCAGGTCCCGTAATCTCAATAACATCACCAACATAACAAACATATTATCAAAAAGGTCAATCTACTCAAACCCCCTGGTCCTTACCTCTCGTTACCCAAACCTAACGAGACTAGGAATCACAACAATCATGAGGACTCAATAATAATCAACAAGTGACCTCATAAGCCAAAAACAATAACAAGCCGAGAGCCTAGGCTCTCGGTTTCCAGTCGACACCCTCAAGAAACATGTAACCCGGATACCAAACTCGTGTTAAATCGTGTTTTATTCAAAACCCACTTGGATCTTAACGTTTTTAACCATTTCCAGAAAAATAACAATAAAATTCGTGACCCTTGGTCATGAATTTCACCAAAAATACGAGTTTCACTCGTCTCACCTTCGAATCTCACGACCCAAAATGTATAAACCTTCGAAAACAATAAGAGTGGTGGTAATTTTTGTGCTTACAAGATGAAAAATGAAATGATACAGCGCGTGTGGTTGTAGATCTGTTAGATTAGGTGATGGGGAGTTGATTTGTGGTGGTGGTGTAGATGGTGGGGTGGCGGTGACGCCACTGTGGTGGCCGGATCCAGGTGGCGGCTAGGTTTAAGTTTGGTGTAGTAGAGAGAGAGAGATGATAAGGGTGGTGAGGGTTATGTTTATGTTTGTGTGTGCACCAGGTTCTCACAAGGACCTTTTTATTAGTTTACTTCTTTTCATTTTTATTATTAAGACAAATGCAACCATAATAATAAAAGAGGAGGGGGGTCGGCTAAGGTGTAAAACACAAGGACCAATCCCGTACACTTTTCAAGATATCTCGACACTCACAAACCGAGCTCGTTCCCAAAATTTTCAAAACTCCACGATACGTTCAATAAATATATAAACCAAACCGTAACTTCAAAACATTTAAATTTGTTAGGTTTTTCCTAGTGCCGGAGTCAATGTAGTGCCAAAAATCATCTCAAAAATAAATCATCACGAATGATCCAAACCATTAATAAATGATCAAATTCCATAAATAACGTACGATTTAAAAAAAATCACATTCTAACGTTCACAAAATCTCGTCACAATAAACTTTTCAAATATTCCAAAATTATAATTTTTAAAGTAATGCGGGTTTTCAAAACGGCCCCCTAATTTGCCAGTTGTCACAGATTGCATGGTGTATTAGGTGCTATGTGGTATGTGTGCGTTATCATTGAGATGTGTGGTTTTGGAAGTAAGTATGCGTGTGGAATAGGCTTATAACTATGGTCGCGAACATAATTATAAGAGTATCACACACGTGGACTTGTGACTATTATTGCATTGATTGATGTTAGTTGTTATATGTTGTGGGAGATGGTATGTGATATCATGATTGGTGATGGCTGCATGGTTAGAGAAGTATTCTCTTAACCGTTAGGACAGTCGTTATATGTTGGGGTGTGTAAGTGGTAAGATTCCATCCTACCTATCATATGTTGATACCTCAATTATCGGTGGGTATTTATGTTGTGGTATTTAAGTTGATTCGTTTGCTAGACACTCCGTTTGTATACCAAATGTGGAAAACTAGAAGGGGGGTTGAATAGTTTTACGTCTTTTTAATTTGTTATAAAAGATTGTTTGAAAGTTTTCTTTGTTTTCAAAAATATAGATTCGATGCTATATGAAATCAAGTCATGCACAATATGAAAAACACTAAATATGTACGATAAAGCAATAATAATGTAACTAAAGAAATAGATGAGAGTTGGAAAGATCGAACCGCGAGACAAGAGATTTATAGTGGTTCGGCTACAAGGTCACCTTCCTTGCCCTACTCCACTCCCCGAGCACCTAACTCGAGAGTTTTCTTCACTATGTCAACAAGCTCCCTTATGGCGGAGAAAACCTTACACACCAATTTACACACCACAACTACGTCACAACTTATTCACACCTTCTATACAACTATTTCACACCTATTCACTATTTAATCACACCACTTCTTCACACCTATCTCCTACACACCAATCTTCTTCACACCTATCTTCAACACACCAATCTTCTTCACAACTATCTTCTACACACCAATCTTCTTCCTAACTTTTCTTCTTCACAACTAACTACTAACCAATCACACTATATATATATATATATATATATATATATATATATATATATATATATATATATATATATATATATATATATATATATATATATATCTAACTAAACTATCTTCTAACAAATATTCACAACTAATCACACAATGAGATAAATACAATGATGATGCTCTAACAACTTAGATGTGGAGATCACAACAAGTTGTAATACTTCTTGGCTTGAGGGATAGAATTATTCTTCTCTTGCACTTGATAGGATGATGTTTGGATCACTTTGAAACAAACATTTAAGAATATATGATCAAAGGATTTAAAGATTGGAAATGGAGATCTAGAACAGAAAGTTTAGGAGTGCAAAAGGTGAGAAAAATTCCAGATTTAAGGTGGTATTTATAGGCAACAGATCCTGACAGAGGAGCGTGGCCGGTCCCCTTAAATCAAGGTCGGCCCCCTTAAAATTAAGGGGACCGCCCTTTATAATTAAGGGGGCCGCCCAGCTGTAACGGCCAGATTTTTTGTTTTTTAGTGGGGAAAGTTTATTTGGTGAAAAACTAACTGATTTTGGTTAAAAATTTGAATTCATATATTTAGTATGAATAAAACATTTTTCTTTATTACCAAAAGTGTTTTTCAAAAATATATAATATGTTTATATAATTAAATAAACTTTGTAATACTTAATTAAGTTTTCCTTTGATCATAAATTGCACTAAACACTTTGTTTATTCATACCTTAAGTGATTTGGATGTAAAGAGAATGTTAATTACTAAATACTTGTTTATGTCACAAGTTTTAGTTCTATGAGTTTATATTTTGTAATAATCAAAACATAGAGATATTGATAATATGTTAATAATGTTTTTAGGCATTATTTATGACAACACCAAATTCTTTGGTTGGCATTCCTATTCGTACCATGATGGTACAGATGCCATATTCTTTCTATTCGACGTCATGGTAGGTGTTGGGTAATCGAATTCGTCTTGTTGGATATTGGTTCGTTTCTTTGGTTATTCCTTGCATTCATTCCGCGAATGAATATTATATTGTTCTTCGAGTATTGCTGGTTCGTGACGAGTTGGTGTGGATATTTGATCCCTCATTTACACACACCAATTGAATTTCGTGACATGTGTTGTGACCTGTTAGTATCGGTGTTTTTCTATGATTTTGGTTTGATTGTTGTACGAATGAGTCTTTGCGTTCTTCACTTGGTTTGCAATGTATTTGCATGAGTGTTCACTGGTATGAGTTCGTTTGAGGATTATTTTGATTACGGAATTCTTCAATGTCTTTCGCGTTCGATTAAGAGGTTGTGTTAGAGTCTTTATGGCATTTTACAAATTCGTTTTGGGTATTTCAAGGTCGTTTGATGGAAACTAATATTTTTATGGGAAATGAAGTGTGAAGAAAAAAATGGTTATGTTGATGTCTTACATAAAATGGTTTATATATATTTTATAAAAAAATGTATAAGTTTAAGATATGTCTTGTGAAAAACGGTGTTCATTGTTTTTGGGAAGGTCGAGTAAGGGAATAAGAACTGTCTATGGTTCTCATTTGCCAAACTTGTTATGTATTTGGTTCATCGAGTGTTTCTTTCGTTGAGGTACGCTTGTGGATGTTTTATGGGTATGTGTATTTTATATTTTCTTTGTATGGGTTTTCGTGAACATTTTATCCGTGCCTATTTTTATTTGGGAAAAATTTCTCATTATGTTTTTCTAGCTTTGATTTTGATGTTCGTTATTTCGCTAGTCGGTAATTCGTACCCTTTTTGAGTTCGTTGATATAAGTCTTAGTTCGACCGGTTTCATGGTTCGCGTCGTTTACTTAGGATAGATTGTCGTTCTGATCATCAATTTGTTCGTTGAAGAAGAAGAGGGTGTTTGCCAAGTTGTTCAAGTGAGAGGTGTAGCTTTAAGATGTACGTTCTTCAGGAAGGTGGTCAACGATAGCGAGTGTTTGTGGACATTAGTAAGATAAAAGTGGTGAAGAGTACCTAAGACGCCATCTGAGAGACGATTGTCCTTAGGAATGGCAGGTACTGTTGGTGATTCATTTCTATCTTTCTATAGATTGCGTAGGCATCGCGGAGGTAGAAGATCCATAAGAGGAACTGTGTGATACATGGTTTAAAGTTGGGAAATAGAACTTGGAGATGAGATTTGTGTGGAGCAGGAAGTGTTATCTACATGGATCATAAGAATCTTTAGAATATATTTGACAAGAGGTTAATATATGTTGAAGAGAAGTTGGGTGTGGAATTTCTCAGTGACTATGATTGTCTGATTTGCTACCGTCAAGGAAGGGCGAACATCGTGGTAAGAGCGCTGAGAGGGAGTGAACGAGGGAAACTAAGATGTTTGTGAGCAATGATTATGATAATTCAGTTTGGATTTAAGATGATGATACTGACAACCTAGAGAGAGAGGTTCAAGGATGAGAACATGAAAGAAGAATGATTACTTGGTTTAGACCAGTAATTGGAAAGGAACGAAGATGGAGGAATGTACTTTGCGGACCAGCTATTGGTTCCATTGAGAGGAAGCATAAGGACAATAGTCATGCAAGGTATTTGATACATCCGAGAATGGATAAGACGTATTATTACCTTAGCAAGAGAGGTATGGAGGAGTAGGCGAGACTTTTTGCTCAGTGAGTTGGTAATGAGCCATGGGGTGTCGCGTTGATCATCAAGAAACATGATGAAATACTTATTTCGCGATAGTGGTAAACGTGTTATGAAGTCTTGAGAACGCGTATGTAGATAAGTACGACTTAACATCCTCTAAGGAGTGAACTAAGTAAGCGTACAAATCAGGCGTTGGATGGTGAGCTGAGAGCATGGGTGTGTTTGAGTTGGAGGGAGCTGAGGTATGCATTTATCTTAGCTGAGTCCTCCTATATCAACAATTATCATTCTAGTATGGAGTATGTGTCGTGTGAAAAGTTGTGTGGAGGGTAATGTAGGTCGCCCGTTCTATGGATAGAGGTTGGAACAAGCCAACTAATTGGTCCTGAACTAGAACGAGAGACTACGAATAAGGTTCTCGGATTAAGGTAAGACTTAAGGCAGCAAGAGATCGCCAAAAGAATTATGCAAATTATTGCTGTAAGCCCTTAGAGTTTGGTGTTGGTGATATTGTGAGGGTAAAAGTATCTCCTTGGAAGGGTGTTGTGCGTTTCGGTAAGAAAGGTAAGCTAGCACCGAGATACGTAGGACCATTTAAGATTTACGGAAAGGATTGGATTTGAGACATATCGGTTGAGTTTGCCCGAGGAGTGAAGTAGAGTGCATGATGCGTTTCACATATCTAATGGAAAGAAGTGGTTGGCGGATGCTAGTCTGCATGTGCCATTAGATGAATGTAAGGTCGACAACACTCTTCGTTTTGTCGAGAAACCTGTTGAGATTATGGATCGAGATATTAAGGGCTTGAAGTGTGGTGAGAGAGCGTTGATAAAGGTATGCTGGGATTCTGAGCGTGGTCCTAAGTTTACTTGGGAACGTGTGGATCAGATAAAATTTAAGTACACAAATTTGTTTGCTGATGTGGTTGGTGAAGTAGATCGTTTGTAGTTGGATTTTAGATCGTGGAAGTTAGATGCGGGGTATTCATAAATGTTTGTTTTATGGGTATCTGTTATTTGTGAGTGTGTCTTGCGGTTACCATTTGGATTCTAATTTGGTTCGGGGATATCGTACCTACATGTGAGAAATCGTTTTGGATCATTGGTGTTAGTGAACGGGTTGGAGTGATGGAATGTTTTTTTTATCTTGTGAATTCGGGTATTTAGTCGGTTCACATTTTTGTAGTTCTTTCTCTGTGATTTTATGGTGTGGTATTATTCCGCTTAAATATCCATAAATTTTTCTTTTACTGATGTTATTGGTGAGACGTATAGTTGAAATATCGGGACGCGATTTCCCTAAGTGGGGGATGATGTAACAACCGTGGTTTTGGCAGGTCAGTTTGACTGATAGTCTTGACTCGATTGACGTTTGTTTAGTGTGTTCTAGGTGTTTGAAGTGATATAAGTGTGATATAGGTGAGTTTTAGCACTAAATCCCTATGCGTAAATGATTTTATTGTGATTTGGAAAGTTTGAAATTTGAGAAAGTTCATTTTGATCACCTTTGTGGTGTAGAAATGACCTGTGTAGTTTTTGGTGTTTTTGTGTTTTTGCGTAACTAGTCTTCGTTTAAGTATTTGAGCGTTAGCAATTTACGAGGAGTTTGTTTTTATGGGTTATGTTTCAAAAGAGTGTGGAATTCTATTTTTGGAAACTTTTTTTTGAAAATGATAATTTTTCCGGTTGTCGTAAAAGTTGAGGTTTATTGCGTAAGACGCTAGGATTAGCTACGGGTATTTATGAAATATGAAAAGTATGAGGTTTTGAGTGTAATAAATAAATTTAATAAAAATAAATAAAAATATATGATTTGGTAAAAAAATCGGCTAGAAGGGATAAGGGGGAAAAAGGAAACCCAATTTGAGTCCAAATATGACTCTTAGGCCCAAGGAATCCTAATCTAACCCAAACAAGCCCAACCCTACCCATATAAGCTATACCAACGACCCTAAAGCCAAATTTCTGCAAATTTGAGTCGATCACAAGGGCAAGAGGAGAGGGGAAAAATTAGGGTTTATAGTTTTGAAGCAATAATCAAGAATCAAGGTAAAATCCTTAAACCTTATGTGTAATTAATTAATTATTGTTATGATTCATGTAATATTTATTATGATGGAATCTAGGGTTTGTAAGTTTCTGTAAATTAATTAATTAAAACATGTTGGGATCAATTAATGATAATATTATGATGATTGGTGAAGAGAATTGAGCGTAAAACATGCTAGTTATTGAGTTAGGGTTTGGACAGAAAATTATAGCTGTAAAGATGTGAGTGTAAATAACAGATGGTGAAGATTTAAGTAACGAATTTTAGGTCTAAATTGAAGTTTAATGAAAGAGCTTTCCAAAAAGTCCAGCCACGATTGATTTAAAGGTCGGGAAGTTGGTCTTTTGATTTTTCTTTGTTAAGGTGTCAAAGCTGTCAAACCGGGACAGATTTTGGGTAAAAGTTTGAGGGTGTTTTGTGGTTGTAAAAGTGGTATTTTGACTAGCCCTTCTGGAATAGTTAATTATTAGGTTATAATAGACTACCACGAAAAGGATTCGCGATAAAAACTTGTGGAAGTATTTTATGTTAATTGAAACTTTTTGGTGTGCATTCAGATCCGAATTTGAGTAGTTGACAAGCTTGATTTTCTTTTGAGTACTTGTGTGTGTTATTGGTCCATGGCCTTCTGGGATTAGCTTATATGCTTATGAGAGACCAAGTTAAATTTTTGGTGTGAGTTTTTGCGCTTTATTTGTCGGGATTTCATGTGGGCGAATGTACCCAAAAATTCTGTGTTTTCTGATTTTTAAAGTGCAAGGGATTTAGTGAGTGTTAGGTCATGGTAGTGGTTAGTATGGTGTCTAGGAGATCCATGGTGGGTCATATGAGTCTTAGAAATCCATCATATGAGTATTACATGGGTTGTAGCTTTTATCTTGGCCTTGTGTAACTTGGACTTATTTGTGTTGTTTAGATTTGTGATTTGTGTTATGGAAGCTGCAAGGTTTGAGGTGAGTTCATAGTCCCATATTTTTACCTTGTTTTAAACTTGGGATGGGAATGATGCTTGTCTTAAATGATTTGAATTATTGTGATTATGTGTATGTGTGTTAAGAGCTTGGACTTATAATGTTATCGTATTTGTGCTATATGTGAGTGATATTGTTATGTTGTGTGATTGCTGTGTGGTCCAATTGGGAGGGTGCTTACCCTGTTGCTCGTGCATACGACCTAATTGGAGAGTAGCATCCCTACTCACTTTTATGCTGTGTTGTCCGATCGGAGGGTATTAATTTACCCATTTTATTTGGAGCGGGGGTCACGTTCCGACCCGGTATGTTGTGAATTTGGATCGGTGGGCACGTTCCGCCCGATGGTTGCCTTATGTGTGATGTTGCCTTGTGATACATGTAGCTTATATGATAACTATAATTATTTGTCCAGCTATATTTTATAATCACAGTGATTTTGGTTGCCTAGTGTGTTTGAGTCTTAAACCTATGAATCTCACCAACATTATGTTGACGTTTTAAGCATCATTTTCAGGTGAGCTTTCTAAGGATAAGATAGAAGGATGTGGTTAGACAAGACCTTAGTTGCATTGGAAGAGGTTATCTATTGTGTTTAGAGTTTATCATGTTGTTATCTTTCGGGTATTATTATGACACTTTGTGTCTATACTTTGCCATTTTTATTGCATGTAGTTATTCTCTATATAGACACCATGTGTTGTGATGATATCCATGAAGTTACACCCGCGCGTTTCCGCCGTGGCGGGGTGTGACATCTGCCAACTTCAAAAGTAGACTTCAAGGGCTTTCCTTGCCAATCTTGAGTAGTTGAAGGACTAATGTTGACTTTTGGATTCCTAGCTTTGACTTTCTGACCTCTTCCCACTCTCGTGCCCGTTTTCCTCGGTTTTTGCTTGATTTTTGTCTCTTTGTGAAATATCCAACCCTGCATGTTCACAAACATAAAAAACACAAATTCTTTGGCATTTGTTAGCATATTTAGTCTATTTGGGTCGGTTTTTGGCTATGAAAAGGTATGTGAATTAACACATACCAAAATCCCCCAGACTAAGGTATTGTCGTGTCCTCACGCAATGTGATCAATTCACGCTTTTGGGATAAATAATTTCACAACTCTTCCTACTGACTTTTTAAAGTAGCAAGGAGGTTCGAAAGAAGTAATAAAATCATTTATTCCCACAAACGCTCCGTTTTCCAAAAATTTTCCTTTATTTCACTTTCACTTCTATTTTTGTACTTTTCATACTTCATACTTGTGACGGTTTGTTAAACTTTCATTATTTTGCAATAATTTTTAGGTTAAACGAGTAGAAACACTTCTTATTAAGAAGTGACCATACGGATAAAAATCGTCATCCTTGATTTTTCACAAGCTCCCAAACTAAGCGTACAAACGAGATCACAACTTATCTACAAGTTAGATGCTAATACTACTCATAATAGTTACTTGTGGAAACTCCTTACTCCTATGTCCTAAGTTTTTGTATCTCAATATTTTATTTTTGTTGAGAAATGAATTTCTTCATATTTTCTCGTTTCAATAATTTTTAGTCCGATAGTGACACCTAAGTTTAAACGATAAGTAGTTTTCCATTTTCTCTTAAGAACCACTGCATTAGAAATTCGGTCCACATCATGGAATTTTTGGTACATACAATATCATAAATATAAGTTGCGGAGTACTACACGTGCACCTCATGTGTCCAATTCAGAATCATCCACATGCACCTCACGCGCCAACAACTTATTTACATTCAAGCTCTTATTCATAATAACTTTCAACTTTTCACTTTTTTTCATTTTTCACTTTTTCACTTTTTTCATACTTTCTCATATTTTTCACTTTTTTTTCCTTAACTTTTTTTTTTCTCATAACATCAATGGAAGCTTATCGGGTAGCTCCAAAACTACATACATAATCAACTTTTGACTTTTGATTTTTCACTTTTGCTCTTATTTTTTTAATGTTCCTTGATATGTACCCAACTTCTAAAGCAAATATTCTCTTAAGAAAACAAAGAACTAAATATTATCCAAACCTAAATACCACTAATTAACCTAGAACATCTATTATATATCGTTGACGTATTTTATGGGAGTAAAAAGCCACAAGTACCTCTCATGAGCTCTAAAGAGAACCGCTACTCCACGTTTAGCATCAAACTTCTAAATAAACTCTATCATTTCTCGCTCTTCGCAATTTAAGATCTCAAATAATGAAACCAGCGAATACTTGGCCGATAATCAGCCACGCATATATAAAGTCAGTTACGGAAACTTGCAAATTCTAGAAGAAGAATTCGCGTTTTCTAGCTCCTGATGTAAAAGACTAGCGAAAGCTTTTAAGCTGCGCATGTATAAAGTCAAGTACGGGAACTTGCAGATTCTTAGGAAAGAATTCGCATTTTATAGCTCCTGGTGTACAAGACTAGCACAAGCTTATGTGATTATCATTGGTTAAGGGAACAAGCTAGGGCTCAACACGTCCGGTCAAGTCAAAATATTTATTCCTACTCTCGCCAGCAAGAAAGTCAACAAGGTGTCAAAACACTTATTCAAACTTTATTATATTTTTCACAACTTTTTTAATTCTTCTCATTTTTTGTGCTTTTTCATGATATTTTCATTGGTTTTTCTTCAAAAATTTTCAAAATTTTCAATTTTTTCAATTTTTTTATTTTTGGTGGAAAACGGAGTTGCAAGAGTACTCGACATGGTGAAAAATGAAAGGTCAAATCGAATCGAAGGTTCACCCTCCCCCAGACTAGAAATAAACATTGTCCTCAATGTTTTTGGTTAAGGCAATCCTAACAAAATTCTAGGGCCGTTTATTAATTATGTCAAAGAAAATGTTAGTCGATAAGATTCACGGATATAGGATTTCCAAAAGCATCGATGAAATGAGACTCGAGTGAAGAGAAGATAACGAGCACGAGATTCATCATAAATCGCGAACAATCCTAAACAAACAACCACGGAACACAAGAGTAGAAGAGACACCCCCTCCCCACGTTATTTGTTAGAAATAAGAAAAATAAGAAGATGAAATTTGATAAGCATGGGTTGCCACCCACGAAGCGCTTTGTTTTTTATTTCCGAGTCACGTAGCTTGACTCGATCCCCGAATTCAATCGTCCTTGGGGAAAGTTTGGAGATCCAGGACTACCATGGTTGGTACGTCCCCTCCGAAATAGTGTTTCAAACGGTGACCATTCACCTTAAAGTTGAGACCATCAGGTTGAGCTAACTTAATGGTACCATAAGGGAATACTTAGGTTATGGTGAATGGTCCAGTCCAACGGGTTTT
Source organism: Artemisia argyi (assembly GCA_030686995.1). Classification (NCBI taxonomy): domain Eukaryota; kingdom Viridiplantae; phylum Streptophyta; class Magnoliopsida; order Asterales; family Asteraceae; genus Artemisia; species Artemisia argyi. The sequence continues at coordinate 214,113,079 of CM060701.1, forward strand.
AAGCTTTCCCGAGAAAATCTTCAAACGAGAGTTAAAAAGAAGCACTTGATCACCAACGTTGAAAATGCGGTCTTTGATCTTGGCATCATGAAGTCTTTTTGTTTTCTCTTTATAAATCAAAGAATTCTCGTAAGCTTGATCACGAAGTTCGACTAATTCATTCAATTGAACTTTTCTGTGATCGCCCGTGGTTTTCAAGTCAAAATTGGCATGTTTTAAGGCCCAGTAGGCCTTGTGCTCAAGTTCTAGGGGTAAATGACAAGCCTTCCCATAAACCAGCTTATAAGGAGTACACCCAATGGGTGTTTTGTAAGCGGTCCGGAAAGCCCATAAAGCATCATCTAGTTTATCGGCCCATGAGGCACGGTGCTCTCCTACTGTCCTTTCTAATATCCTTTTAAGGCCACGATTGGACACCTCCACTTGACCACTTGTTTGTGGATGATAAGCCGTAGAAAGACGATGTGTGACACCATATTTAAGCATTACTTTGGCAAATTGATCATTGCAAAAATGGGTCCCATGATCACTTATGATGGCTCGAGGTGCACCAAATCGGGCAAAGAGACTTTTTAAGAATTTAACAACTACTCGGGCGTCATTGGGGGGGAGCGCCTTCGCTTCAACCCATTTGGACAAATAATCGACGGCCACGAGAATATACTTATTTCCTCTAGATGACGGGAATGGCCCCATGAAATCGATGCCCCAAACGTCAAAAATTTCACAAACTTGAATAACATTTTGTGGCATTTCATCTTTTTGAGAAATTTTCCCTTGACGTTAGCAAGAATCGCATGATTTCACCAATTCATGGGCATCCCGGTATATCGTCGGCCAATAGAAGCCGGAATCAAACACTTTCTTTGCGGTGAAGTTCGCACCATGATGTCCCCCCGTGGGTCCACTATGGCATGCCTTAAGAATTTCAACGGCTTCCGTACCGTGAACATACCGTCGGATCACTTGATCCGCACAGACTTTGAACAAATAGGGGTCGTCCCAAAAATAATGTTGGACATCTTTAAATAATTTTTTCTTTTGTTGGGACGACATCCCTTTCCTAATGAGGTTCCCCGCATGGTAATTCGCAAAATCGGCAAACCATGGGGTACTTTGGTCAATTTTAGTCACACTCCCAAGTGTCTCGAAAGGAAATGTTTCGGTGATTTCCTTATTCTCAAGAACACTTTGATGGGGGTTCTCAAGTCGTGAAAGGTGATCAGCAGCAAGGTTCTCAGCTCCTTTTTGTCTCGTATTTCGACATCAAATTCTTGGAGCAAAAGAACCCACTGCATTAAGCGTGGTTTAGCATCTTGCTTTGCCATTAAGTATTTTAGGGCTGAATGGTCCGTATACACTATGCTTTTCTTAAGGATCAAATAAGGTCTAAATTTCTCAAAAGCATAGACAACCGCTAACATCTCTTTTTTGGTAGTTGTGTAGTGATGTTGGGCGTCGTTCATGGTCTTACTTGCATAGTGTATCGGTTGAAAGTACTTATTCTTACGTTGCCCCAGAACTGCACCAATGGCATAATCGCTAGCATCGCACATTAGTTCAAAAGGTAAGCTCCAATCGGGGGTAACTAAGATTGGTGTCTCCGTTAACATATTCTTCAAGAAATTAAATGCATCAATGCATTCATTTATGAAGTTAAACGGAGCATCCTTTTCTAAAAGGTGGGTCAGAGGTCGGGTTATTTTGGAGAAGTCTTGAATAAAACGTCAGTAAAAGCCAGCATGACCAAGGAAACTTCGGATTCCTTTGACGGTCGTAGGATGAGGTAGCTTAGCAATAACATCAACTTTGGCACGATCTACCTCAATCCCAGATTTAGAGATTTTATGGCCGAGGACTATGCCCTCTTTAACCATGAAGTGGAACTTCTCTCAATTTAGAACTAAGTTAGTGTTTTCACACCGAATTAGCATATTCTCAAAATGGGAGAGGCAAGAGTCGAAAGAATTTCCATAAACGGAGAAGTCGTCCATGAACACTTCCATAGTTTTTTCAATCATATCGGATAGAATGGCCATCATACACCGTTGAAACGTGCCTGGAGCATTACAAAGGCCAAAGGGCATTCTATGATAGACAAACGTTCCATACGGGCAAGTAAAAGTGGTATTTTCTTGATCCTGGGGATCAATGGGAATTTGAAAGTACCCAGAAAAGCCATCCATAAAACAATAGAACTCATTTCCCGCTAATCGTTCAAGCATTTGATCTATAAAAGGGAGCGGGAAATGGTCTTTACGGGTTGCGTCATTCAACTTGCGGTAGTCGATACGAACTCTCCATCCGGTCACAAGTCGAGTCGGTATAAGCTCATTATCATCATTCTTCACAACAGTGATTCCGCCCTTCTTTGGAACACAATCAATCGGGCTAACCCATGAACTATCTGAGATCGGATAATCATCCCAGCGTCAAGGAGTTTTATAACTTCCTTTTTGATCACTTCGTGGATTTGTGGATTAACCCGTCGTTGTTGTTGGACGGAAGCTTTGTGATTATATTCAAGTAGAATCTTATGAGTACAAAATCGAGGGTTGATTCCCTTAATGTCGGATATTTGCCAAGCAATCGCACTTTTATGCTTCCTAAGCATATCTAAGAGTCGGGTCTTCTCCTCATCTTTTTAATCTTTTGAGATTATAATGGGCAATTTATCATTAATTTCCAAGTATGCTTATTCGAGATGAGGAGGCAAATCCTTGAGCTCGAGCTTCGGAGGATTCTCAATAGACGGCTTTACTTCTTTTACGTCTTCCATTTTTAGGTCCATCGAAGGGGAAGAAACAATCGGGTTTTCATTTAACAATTTCTCAATTAATAAAATGTCCCCCTCCGGATCAAAGTTAGAATTATCAATTTCCGGTGAAACTGAATCATTTGAAAGACAAGCTTTGATTTCTTCCCAAGGGAGATCACTTCCCTCAAACGGAGTGAGGGAAGGAGAAGAATCAGAGACGATTGGTTCAAAAGAAGGAGTGGGATTACCACTCGAAGCATTGTCGGTAAAACCAAGAAGTTCTTGAGAATACTCCTCCATAGCTTCATCAATAACATCGATTCGGTTGATGGAAGAAACATCTTAATCGGAGGAGTATCTCGCGGTTTGGTTAAGATTGAAAGTAACGGCTTCATTTTCCACACATAAGGTAATCTCCTCGTCGTATACATCAATTAAAGCATGACCGGTCCATAGGAATCCTCTCCTGAGAATGAGAGGAACCCTTGGATCGGCATCGAAATCGACAACCACAAAATCTGCAGGGAAATTGAATTTCCCAACATTGACAAAAATATCCTCGGCTATACTAATTGGACGAGACGTAGATCGGTCGGCAAGCTCGAGGGTCATAAGCATCGGTGTCAAGTTAGGGAGAGACAACTTTTTCCAAATTGACAATGGCATTAGGTTAATGCTAGCACCAAGATCGGCCAAGGCGAAGCATTGAACCATACCCGGAAAATTGCATGGAATGAGAAACTTGCCAGGGTCTTCAAGCTTTTCGGGTAGCTTTTTAAGAAGAACCGCTGAGCAATTCTCATTAATTTGAGTCTTTGACATTTCAAACAACTTTTCCTTATTATTCAAAAGACCTTTTAGCATCGAAGCAAATTTTGGCATCAAAAGTATAGCATCCGCGAGACTTATATCCAAGTGTAATTCTTGAAAAATCTGATAAAACTTTTCCATTTGGTTTTTATCCTTCTCGGGGTCCTTTTGTTCGTTTAAGCGTTGTTAATAGGAATTTCTTTTTCATTTTCATTAACAACTTTTTCTTTTCCTTTAGAGGTCGGGACCACCAGAGGTTGGATGTCTTCGGTCCTTCCATTATTAATAGGAATTTCCGTATCCGTTGTCACCTCGGGTTCACGGGTAACTACCTTAGGAGGAAGAGAAGAAAAGGCAGTCGGAGCTGTAGGTCCATCATAAGTAACACCACTCCTTGTTATGATCGCCTTTGCATCGCCCCTCGGGTTAGCGATCGTGTTGCTTGGCAAAGTTCCAGAGCCCGAGGGTCGATCATTTAAACATTTGTTGATATTGTTGATTTGAGTATCAAATAACCTTGTTGTTTCATCATGTTTTGCCATTAAAGCTTGTTGACTTTGAATCAATTGCTTAATCAACTCATCCGTGGGCGATGGATTTGGAATAACTGATGAGGCGAAAAATGAACCACTTTTAGGGGGTTATTTAAGCCCGGAATTGAATTTATTTGATCAAATATTGCCCTAAATCGTTCCTTTTGTGATTTTAGGTACTTTGGGAGTGAATTCTGGAAAAGGAAGCAATTCGGACGTTTTTGGAGCATAAAAGTGAAGAAAACGGCAAAGACTTAATTTTCCATGCTGAGAACAGTACCTAACGGCGTCAAGAGGAAGATCATGACGACGTCAAGAGTGAAAACCATGACGACCCAGTGCAAACCTGAAGGCGTCACAACAAGGGCGTCAAGAGTTAATATGGTGACGGCCTGCATAAGGAGTATACATGACGGCGTTAGACCCAGATCTAGGCAGTCCGAGAATTATTTGGCGGCGAGATGACGGCGTCAGACATTTTTTCTTGACGCCGTCACCTATCAAAATCTATATATAGTTTTCTATTTTTCATTCATTAGAGAGGAACTTGTGTGGAGAAAACTAGGGCCGAACTTTATAAACCCTAGGTCATATTTTACAGTGTTTTCAAGGGTTTTCACCCCTCGAATCCTTTCATGTTCAATTGAGATAAGTCTTCTCTTAATTCATTCAATATGTCTATGTGTTGTTTGAATATATCTTATGCTTGTCTTGATTTCAACATGCTAGGCTAGATCTATCTTGTGTTTGCTTAGATGTAATGAAACCTAGATGTTGATTATGTTAATGCAAATATCGCTTAAAAACGTTATTTATATTTTACGATCTTCGCTAAGTTTTGTTAACGACAAAATGTAAACTTTAGTTTTAAGCAAAACATATTCTTAGTTTTTAAGACTTGCATAAACAAGACTTTTGCTACATTTTACATTTTATAAAACATAACACAAGTTTATTTCTTAAATTAGAAATAGTCACATCAAATTTATAGCAAGTTTTGTCATTATGTATTTATGGCAAGTTATGTGTTTGGCTTGCTTTCATGATGCTTGCAAGTATCATGTTTGACTTACTTTAGGTGATGTGACATTGTTTGGTTGATAGAAGTTATGAGACAAGACCTTGTTTGGTTTGAAGAGTAATTGCAAAAACCTACTGCAGACCCGGCGGTACCCTGGGGGTACACGGGCGGAACCCATTTGAGGGTTCCGCCTGATCCACCGAGCACACAGTTTGTTGTGCTATAAATACCAAGCCATAACTTGATTTTTGGCCAACCTCTTGAGATCATTTTTACACACACACTCATCTTTCTTTCTAACATCTTAACATTGTAAATGTGAAGTTTCCTTTTGTAGAAAAGAAGCTCACAAGGTCGTCTAAAGTTACAAGTTTCCAACACAACGTTGCAAGACTTGGTAGCTTAGTATTGTGTAAACTCGTGTTGTTTACGTGTCATTTGTTTGTGTATATTCTGAAGTGAGTGGTTAGTATTTTAGTCCTCAAAATACAAAGAGTGTTGGGAGTTGTTGTACCCTAGTAAAAGAACTAAACGGGAGTGGTTGTGCCCTTGTAAAAGAACTCGACATTTAGCTTTGTGTCGGTAAAAGTATAAGCGACGTGTAAGGTTTTCTCCGCCGGTGAAAGGAGCTTGTTGACTAGTGAAAGAAACTCTCGAGTTGGATACTCGGGGCGTGGACGTAGGGCAAGGAAAAAGAGTCCTTGTAGCCGAACCACGATAAATACTCGTGTTGTGGTTTGATCGCTTCTTTCCTTTACTTGCATGTTATATATATTGTGTTTGTACATATATCTTTGATCAAACGGAAAGTTTTCAAAGCTAACTAAACAAGTTAAAAAGCTTTTAAAATGCTAAAACTATTCAACCCCCCTTCTAGTTTTCCACAATTGGCATCAAGAGCTACGTTACTCAAGCTTTTAAAATATATTGTGTTTTAAAACTTGAAACGATCCATGGATTTTGAAAATTACAAAGAAGGGCAATCTATGCAAAGACCATCACTCTTTGAAGCAAATGGTTTTATATATTGGAAAAACCGTTTTGAAACTTACGTGAAATCTAAAGATATAGATTTATGGTATATAATTGTTGATGGTGATAATATAGTTACTAACATTAAAGATGATGATCAAAAGAAATTGATAGGTAAAAATAATGAAGCTAAAATGATGCTTTACAACGCTTTGCCTAAGAAAGAATATGAAAGAGTCTTTTTGTGTAAAACCGCCAAAGATATTTGGCAATCTTTAATTGTCACTCATCAAGGAAACTCACAAGTTAAGGATAACAAAATTGATCTTCTTGTTCAACAATATGAACAATTTGTTATTTCCGAAGATGAGATTATTGATAATGCTTTTGCTAGGTTCAACACTATTATTACTTCACTTAAAGCACTTGATGAATCTTTTTGTAGTAAGTACTTTGTCAGGAAATTTCTTAGAGCACTCCATCCGAAGTGGAGAGCAAAAGTGACGGCAATTGAAGAATCCAAAGATCTTTCAAGCATGTCACTTGATGAGCTAATTGGAAACCTCAAAGTTCACGAAATGGTGATGGAAAAAGATTCAGAACTAGTTAGAGGCAAGAAAGAAAAAGTTAAGTCCATTGCCTTGAAAGCTAGAGTCCAATCAAGTGATGATGAAGAATCTACTTCGGATAGTGATGATGAGGAATATGCTATGGCCGTGAGAGACTTCAAGAAGTTCTTTCGTAGGCGAGGGAAATTTGTAAGACAACCTAAAGATGACAAGAAAACCTTCCGGAAAGATCGTGATGATCGAAAAGGAAAAGTTGAATGAAAATGTTATAGGTGTGGAGACACAAGTCATCTTGTAGGAGAACGTCCAAAACCACCTAAGAGCAAGCCTCAACAAGCTTTTGTGGGTGGTGCTTGGAGTGACTATGAAGGAGATGATGATGAGCCAAAGAACGATGATATTGCTCTCATGGCTCACAACTCAAATGAGGTGTGCCTCAAAGTTTGTTTGGATCCGGATGAATGGATCAAAGATAGCGGTTGTTCAAGGCACATGACGGGTAATAAAAGCCTCTTCTCTACATATCACAAATGTGATGGAGGTAATGTTACGTTTGGTAGTAATGCTAGGAGCAAAATCATCGGAAAAGGTACAATCTCTCATGACTCCCTTTCTATAGATGATGTTGCTCATGTTGATAACTTAGGATTTAATCTCCTTAGTATTAGTCAACTTTGTCGTAATAAGTATAATGTTCTTTTTAGTGAGAACGGTAGTAAAATACTTAAAGATGGTATAACCATAGCCAAAGGTGTCCTTAAGAACAACGTATACGTCATAAAGTTGGATTCTACATCTAGAGACAAACTTTGTCTTACCTCATTAGATGAATCTTCAACTTTATGGCATAGACGTTTAGGACATGCTAACATGAGACTTATCCAAAACCTCTCCTCCAAAGACTTAGTTCGAAACCTACCCAAGTTGAAATATGACCAACACTTTTGTGATGCTTGCAAAGTCGGTAAACAAGTCCATAGTAGCCATAAGGCTAAAAACTTGGTTTCTACATCTAGGTGTCTAGAACTTTTACATATGGATTTATTTGGTCCATCCGCTATACAAAGTTATGGAGGTAACTTCTACACTTTGGTCATAGTAGATGATTACTCACGTTATACTTGGACAAAATTTTTGAAAAGTAAAAATGAAGCTTTTGATAAATTTGAGATTCTAAGTAAGAAAATTCAAAATCAAGTAGGGTCTAATATTGTGTCTATTAGAACGGATCACGGTCGTGAATTTGATAATGAATTTCAATTTGGAAAATTTTGTGATAATAATGGAATTACTCATAACTTTTTGGCTCCACGTACTCCTCAATCTAATGGTGTAGTAGAACGTAAAAATCGGACATTACAAGAGATGAGTAGAACAATGCTTAATGAACAAAATATTCCACAAAAGTTTTGGTGTAATGCCGTAGACACATCAACGTACATTCTAAATCGAGTCCTAATTAGACCATTTTTGAATAAAACTCCTTATGAACTTTACAAAGGTAAAAAGCCTACATTAGGATACTTTAGAGTGTTTGGTAGTAAATGTTTCATTCTTAACACCAAGGATTATCTCACCAAATTTGACCCAAAGTCTTATGAAGGTGTATTTCTTGGATATTCACAAAGTAGTAAAGCTTACATTGTTTTAAACAAAGAAACCTTAAGAGTCGAGGAATCGTTAAACGTAACATTTGACGAAAGTCCACCTCCCTCTAAGACATCACCTTTGGTAGATGATGACTTAGTTGAAAGCCAAGCAATTGAAAGTCAAGAAATCTTAGATAATGACAAGGAAGACGAACTATTAAACAAGGAACTTGTTAATGTCAAAGAATCTAAAAGTCATCCATTAGATAGCGTCATAGGCAACATTAATGAAAGAACACTAAGATCAAAAGTCCAAAATGAAAGTAATTATTTTTGTTTCGTGTCAACCATTGAACCAAAAAAATATTAATGAAGCCATTAAGGATGAATCTTGGGTAATTGCAATGCAAGAAGAATTAAACCAATTTGTTAGGAATGATGTATGGACATTAGTTCCTCAACCAAAGAGTCAAACAATAATTGGAACGAAATGGGTATTTCGTAATAAAATGGATGAAAATGGAATTGTGTCTAGAAACAAAGCTAGGCTAGTAGCACAAGGATATAATCAACAAGAAGGCATCGACTACGATGAAACTTATGCTCCGGTAGCTAGGCTCGAGTCAATTAGAATCTTACTTGCTTATGCGTGTGCACATAATTTTAAACTCTTTCAAATGGACGTCAAAAGTGCATTTCTAAACGGAGTCATTAATGAAGAAGTGTATGTTGCTCAACCACCGGGCTTCATCGATTTTGAAAAACCTAATTATGTTTACAAACTTAAAAAGGCTCTTTACGGACTCAAGCAAGCTCCAAAAGCATGGTATGATCGACTTAAAACCTTCCTAATTGACCATAAGTACACCATGGGCTTAGTTGATAATACTCTCTTCACTAAGAAGAAAGATTCACATATTATCATAGTCCAAATCTATGTTGATGACATTATATTCGGATCAACTTGTCAAGAATTATGTGTGGATTTCTCAAAAAGCATGCATGACGAGTTTGAAATGAGTATGATGGGAGAACTCAACTTTTTCCTATGACTCCAAATTAAACAACTTGAAGATGGTATCTTCTTTAACCAATCTAAATACATTAAGGACATGCTTAAGAAATTTGGATTAGAAGATTCGAAACCTATCAAAACTCCCATGTCCACGGAAACTAAACTCACCAAGGATGAGGAAAGTGAATCCGTAGATAGCACTAAATATAGAGGTATGATTGGTAGTCTACTTTACCTAACGGCTAGTAGACCCGACATTATGTTTAGTGTTTGTCTATGTGCTCGCTTTCAAGAAGATCCTAAGACTACACATCTCGAAGCCATTAAAAGGATATTTAGGTATATTAAGGGCACTACACATTTAGGTTTATGGTATCCCAAAGGAACGGGAATAGACACCATAGTGTATGCCAACTCGGATCATGCCGGTGACTATGTCGATAGAAAAAGCACAAGTGGTATTTGTACTTTTGTTGGACATTGTCTCACCTCATGGTTCTCAAAGAAGCAAACGGCTCTTGCTATCTCAACAACGGAAGCCGAGTACATTTCGGCTGGAAAAGCATGTCAACAAGCTCTTTGGATGAAGCAAGCCCTTGTCAACTACGGAATTCAACTCAACGACATCACAATTCTTTGTGACAACAAAGGTGCAATTGATCTCAGCAGAAACCCGGTTCAACATGCTCGTACTAAACATATTGAAATCCGTCATCATTTCCTTCGTGACAACGTTCAAAAAGGAAATATCTCAATTGAGAAAGTTTCTTCCGAAGACAACATAGCCGACATCCTCACCAAACCTCTTAAACGTGAACCTTTTAACCTTCTTAGGCTAGGCTTAGGACTCATGGAACCTACATTGTAGTTCTGGACATTAGACAAAAATCACAAAAATCACAAAAATCAAAACAAATCCATAACAATTTTTCACAGCAGGGTCAGCGGAACCCTGAGCCATAACGGACGGAACCCAAATTTGGGATCCGCCGTGTCCGTCGACCTGCAGAATCAATCCATTAGTTTATATTAAACCAAACACCCATTATTTCACACCACCACTTCCAAAACTGTTACTATTCACCATTCCTCTCAACCATACCCACGAAATTCTGGTCTTCCATTCAATCACATTACTAATCCATCATCATTGTAAGTATTCTAAACTTGATTACAATCCTGATCTGAGTCTAGGAATTCTATTTTTGCACAAAAACAAAAACTTGGGGTTATGCATTAAACTTGTAAAACTCATGCATAAAAATTAGGTGTTTAACAAAACTAATCATGTTCCCCATAGTTAGGAAATGCATTCTTACTTAGTGTAAACATGCTTGCTAAACCACCCCATGTCAAATTTTTGCAAAAATTTCTCACAAGTAGGACAAATATTTTTTCGTCTCACATTGAGAATACAAAATCAAAACGTTATGTTCAAAACATCACTTGCACAATGTCTCTTGAATGCTAAAGGGGATATATAATTAATATGTATTTTCGGGTACATTCAAACGAAGCTACATTGAACTAGGAGTGTTTGGGTTATCTTTTGTTTTATAACAAAACTTGCATAAAACGATTTTGAAGCATCAAATTGAGTCAAGATAATCGCACCTCCACATTGTTTTCATATAGGCACACACTAGAACTTCCACATTATAATAATGGTTTACGTAAACTAAAATGTGAAATTTTGTTGTTCTAGGAATCATCATGCCTCCTCTAACCCACTACGACCACAAGGACACCATTAAGTACCTACCAAAACACCACAAAACCAAAGGCCTTACCGAAAATCAAGTAAACATTTTCAAAGCCCTAGAAAAACACTATGTCCATGAGGGTAGAACCATAGACCCATCTTTCCTAGAAGGCACAAACCTTTACGCCGATTTTGCCACAATAAACTTTGAGTGTCTTTTGAATATCGACGAGCCTATTTGTCCTAGGTTCATTCTAGAGTTCTATGCATCATGCGTCCTCTCAACGGATGATTATGGTCATATGTCTATCCACTTTAGGGTTAGCGGTCACCAATACTCCTTCACTCTTGAGGAGTTTGCTCAAATCTTAGGTGTTCCAAACCATGGTACTTGCCTCTATTCCGACTTGCACTCCCTCTCAACTCTTGACAACCTTCAAGACCGTATCCACCCTTATGACACACCCCTTGTCTCAAAAGACATACTCCGTGACCACCTCTTTGTTAGGACCACCACCACTAGGAGAACCCGTTCGGGGAATGAGGTCGATAAGGACCCATATGGAATGGAAATGAACGAACTCAAACCCCAATTCAAGAAATGGGAGGAAGTCCTTAGAGCAAATGTCATTAGCACAATAGGGAACCGTGACCATATCAACCTTTGCCTTTGCTACATGCTCTACTCCTTGTCCGTTAGCCAACCCTTCAACCTTGCCTACTACATGGCAAATAGAATGGCTGACATTCCCGTGCATGGCACAACAGCTATGCCATATGGAATGCTCTTGACCCGTCTCTTTAGGTTCATCTCACCCATTCCACCAACTTCAAATGGTCTTCGTCTTGACTACACTCTCATTCCACACATCTTTGTTCCACTTAGTGATAAGAGAGTTTACAAAGCCCAAGGAAAACGTCCACATCCTCCTACCTCATCTTCATCTTCCTCAATGAGTGAAGATGACAATTTGCCAAACTCTAGGCTCCCACCTCTAGAATACCTTTCCCAACTTCCGGATATTCCAAATGAGTCGGAGGAGTTCAAGCAAACAAAGGGGATGTTCAAAAACATCGGGAGATTCCTCGGGAAGATGAAGAAGAAAATGGACCGTCAATGAGTGCGGGTGTGTTAGGAGTGTTTGGCACAAGGTGCTACTGAAACAATTTGGTCGTTTAAACAATATTTGTGATGTATTTGTGTGTTAGTACAATTTTTGATACACTTTGGAACATGTTTCAACTAACAATGTTGCAGGAAGACAACTTTTGGCGAGTTGTCAAATTTTCATGGTTATGGAATTTTCACTAAGTATGGTGAAATTCTCGACCTCAAGGTCAAACTCCTATGATATGTGTGTTTAGGTGTCTAATTTTTGCATTGCCTAACCAGAAATGAAGTATCTCTTTGATTTTAGGAGTTTTCGAAAATTTTGAAAATCGTTTCGCGGGTCAAAAACGCGGACTGTGAAGTTTTTCAGGTCTGGCGGATCCGGCGGATCCCAAATTTGGGTTCCGCCAGTGCAAAATCTGGGTAACCCAGGTTTGGCCCAACGGACAAGACGGCACCCTAATTTGGGTTCCGCCTGTGTATTTCCAGGGTGCCGCCAGTAGACTGCAGAATTTCTATTTTCTTTTTCGCCAATTCAACATTGAAACAACAAAATCCAATCCTTTTAGGTAGAAACCCATTACTTGCAATGTGTTTAGCATAATAGGATACTCCTTCTTCCATGAACTTAACCAAAACCAATTCCCGCCAAAATTCAAATTTAACCATAACAACCTCAAGGACCCCTCAAACATAAAGGAAGGAACCCTTCTAAGGGATCCTTGAAATCCCTCAGATTTATACAACCAAAATCTACCAAAACCACTATGCATTTAGTGCAAAAACTTGTCTTCTCACTTCACCATTTTCATTGGATTGACTTCCATGACATGACAACCCACAATTAAGTTTTCCAAATCATTAGGAACCACCATTTTTGTATGGACTAACATCAAATCCAAACACTCCTTCCCACAAATCTTCATCACTATAAATTAAACTATCCTAAACACTCTCAAACCACACCTTCTTCATCACAAATTCTGAAACTTTAAACCATTTTAAACAATGACCAAGTCAACAAACACCTCTCAACCATCACGACCCATCCGTAGAACCGCCCGGATAAGTGTAAAACCACTATGGTCAAACCAATCCATCAACCTTAGCTCCTCATCCCCGGATGAATTCACATCACCCATAAAAAATGAACACTTTTTGAATCTTGCATCTCCATCTCCATCACCCAAACAACCAAATGAGCACACTCCACCACCTACTAAATCACCTATTGACCCAACTCCACCAAGTGCTCTAACTCAACCATCAAAGACTTCATCACCATCACCATTACCAAAAATTGAACCTATGGAACTTTTTGGGTCTCCTCCAACATCACCACACCCATATGTCCAAGATTTAAATGATCTTCCACCAAGACATAATCAACCACCACTTTTTGCAACTCACTCACCAAGGTCAATTCTTGACCTTGATGAAGATCTTGAACTTAACCAGCCACCACAACAAGTGTACCAACCACCCAAACCGTTGTTATTTCACCCAATCTACCGTGAAATCCATGGTCCTCTCTATGGAGAACCAAATTTTGAACACCATGATCACCCAACTCCACCTCCTTCTCAAGCCCATACCTATGAGTCTTTCTTTCCTTCTTATGAGGAAATACAAAGCATGGTTGACAACCAACTTCATCAAGCAATGGAATTTCAAACCACCTTGCTTGAATCAATACCAAATCCATCCTCCACCCAAGAACCAAAACCAAACCAACCCCTAAACCAAGAAACCAAAACCAACCCATTTTCACCCAACCATCCCCATGTTTGCTCAAATTGTGAGCAAATGGGTGAAAGCATAAAAACCTTGCTTCACCAATTCCAAAATGAAACCCGGTTTGCATTCCAACATGTCATTGAACGTTTGGATGCACTTTCCCACCCCAACAAATCCTAAACAACCCTTGGAGGCCGTTTGCCTCAACTTAGGAATGTAGGATTTTTTTTTTCTTGGTTATTTTTTTTAGTTTTTGGTTACTAAGTAGAAGAATAGTTACCATTTCTTGTCTTTTGACTTTATAAGTCAAAATTTTACTTGGAATGAAATTTCTTTCTACTTACTTTTGTGCATTGTTGGTTGATCAATGTTGTGTTGTCATTGTGGTTGCAATGTGTGTGGTAACTACAAGCTTGACTATATATATATATATATATATATATATATATATATATATATATATATATATATATATATATATATATATATATATATATATATATATATATATATATATATATATATATATATATATATATATATATATATATATATATATCACCAACTAACCATTTTTTTATAAGGTCCAAAATCCATGTTTCCCATATTGGTACTCCATTTAGGGGGAGTATCGACCAAGGGGGAGCATAGCGATTATTCCGCTTCGCTACTCTACTTTTTGTTTCGACAAAAAGGGGGAGAAATATATTAAACCTTCAATACTTGATGTGCTTTTCATCTCTTAAGTAAAACAAGGTTAATATAATTTTTTTTTAAGTCTTAAAAACCAAGATTTTGTGTGTTACTTAAAAACAAAGTTTATGTTTTGTCATCAACAAAAAGGGGGAGATTGTTAATACAAATATCGCCTAAAAACGTTATTTATATTTTACGATCTTCGCTAAGTTTTGTTAACGACAAAATGTAAACTTTAGTTTTAAGCAAAACATATTCTTAGTTTTTAAGACTTGCATAAACAAGACTTTTGCTACATTTTACATTTCATAAAACATAACACAAGTTTATTTCTTAAATTAGAAATAGTCACATCACATTTATGGCAAGTTTTGTCATTATGTATTTATGGCAAGTTATGTGTTTGACTTGCTTTCATGTTGCTTGCAAGTATCATGTTTGACTTACTTTAGGTGATGTGACATTGTTTGGTTGATAGAAGTTATGAGACAAGACCTTGTTTGGTTTGAAGAGTAATTGCAAAAACCTACTGCAGACCCGGCGGTACCCTGGGGGTACACGGGCGGAACCCATTTGAGGGTTCCGCCTGATCCGCCGAGCACACAGTTTGTTGTGCTATAAATACCAAGCCATAACTTGATTTTTGGCCAACCTCTTGAGATCATTTTTACACACACACTCATCTTTCTTTCTAACATCTTAACATTGTAAATGTGAAGTTTCCTTTTGTAGCAAAGAAGCTCATAAGGTCGTCTAAAGTTACAAGTTTCCAACACAACGTTGCAAGACTTGGTAGCTTAGTATTGTGTAAACTCGTGTTGTTTACGTGTCATTTGTTTGTGTATATTCTGAAGTGAGTGGTTAGTATTTTAGTCCTCAAAATACAAAGAGTGTTGGGAGTTGTTGTACCCTAGTAAAAGAACTAAATGGGAGTGGTTGTGCCCTTGTAAAAGAACTCGACATTTAGCTTTGTGTCGGTAAAAGTATAAGCGACGTGTAAGGTTTTCTCCGCCGGTGAAAGGAGCTTGTTGACTAGTGAAAGAAACTCTCGAGTTGGATACTCGGGACGTGGACGTAGGGCAAGGAAAAAGAGTCCTTGTAGCCGAACCATGATAAATACTCGTGTTGTGGTTTGATCGTTTCTTTCCTTTACTTGCATGTTATATATATATTGTGTTTGTACATATATCTTTGATCAAACGGAAAGTTTTCAAAGCTAACTAAACAAGTTAAAAAGCTTTTAAAACGCTAAAACTATTCAACCCCCCTTCTAGTTTTCCACAGATTATATGTTGATTACTTGTTTATGGTTGTAATGGATGAATGATTTCAATGTTAGGCTTAAGAAAACTGGCAGATCTCCTTTGTGTAACATGTTTGAACGTCTTAGGAAACATGAACCGATGTGTACTAGGTTTTATTGGTTGTATTTATTGCATGAGCAAATTCTAGTGATCCCATGTTAGGAGCTTCTTAGCCGGCTCGACATAGGAGTGAAGTAGGCGCTCATAGGATTGGGGAAGTAAGTACGCCACCCCATGAATGGTATTAAGGAATACAATCCGTCATCCACGCAACTATAACAAGTAATTAACATGTAAAAGATATCTAGGGAGTAGTGAAGTCTAAGTAAACACAATTCTCCCACATATTGATCACAACTCCAGTATAATTTAGTTTTATTTTCATTTTTAGTATTTTATTTTGATTGCATCTTAGTATTGGGTTAGTTGACTAGCAACTAATTCCGCCCAACTCCTTCAAATCCGAGATTTTTTACTTGCTTTCATAAAAATATAAAAATACAAAAAGAATCATCCCTCATCTCTAGACCTAGTCTTTAGGTTTTCTAATCCTAGCGACACTATTCCTAGCTGAACGATCAATCCCCCGGTACTTGTCATTATACTATACTACATCGATCAGGTACACTGCCTGGTGGGGGTTGTAAGCTTCTCGAGATCCCTCGAGAGGTAAAGCCTGGTGCAATCCCTACGCATCAAGTTTTTGGCGCCGCAGCCCGGGGAATAGTTATTGTCTAGGTTAGAATCTCTTTTTATTAGGTCTACTTGCTAGATTCCTTTCTAGTAAGATTTTATTTTTATTTTTAGGTTTTCTTTAGTCTATCTTTTTCTTCGTGCCTTTGTTAGTAAATTAAATTCATTGACTATTCCGTTGACCATTATGGAAAACGCAAATCCACCCATTTCCCCTAGAGAAGTGGCTTTGTTACGTGAACAGATTGAGAGTGAGATTAGGGAACTTAGGGAGCTTAATAGGTTGATTAAAGTTGAGCTCGACCATGCATTTAGTGACCTAGCGACCGCCTTGTATTCAAATAAGGACCTAGGACCTAATGATTTTGAGAAGGTTGTTGAGGAACTTGAGGAAAGGGAAATAGATCCGAAGCTAAATGACTATTTCAATCTGTACCCCACTAAGGAGGAAATCGCATACTATAATAACCTTATTGATAATCCTCGACCTCCTTTCACTAGAATCGAACCCAATATAAAGAGAGGCGATCCTAAGAACGCTAAGATACCATGTGTGATTGGGTATAAACATATTGGCCATGCTTAAATTGATTTTAAATCCCCAATCAACATTATGTCCTCAAGTGTTTATAATGATATAGTGAAAACAAGACTTGGACCTAGAAGAGATCCCGAATACCCTGGTGGAGTTTGTAACTTTGTCGGGAGAATTAAAGGTTTACATGTCTTTGTTGGGAATTTCACTTATATCACTGACTTTATGATCGTTGAAGATCTTGCTAATGTTATTGATTGTTGATTATCCAATGTTGTGTTTGGTAAACCGTTTTTTGAAGAGTCCAAGTTAGAATATGATGAGATAGAAGGGACAATCCGATTTGCGAGTAACACCGATAGGATCACTTATAGGATGCCTAATAGAATGAAAGAATTTCGTTTTGTGCCCCGATTTGACTTAGATAACATTGGTGATTTTGAGGACATCAATGAAGAAGATAAGAAAAAGGGCATGGATTATGTATGGGAAAAGAGGAGTCTTTTCTACAAAGATTGCTTGACTCTAGAACCAAAGTATAAAGTCGATAAGGAGTTTGCCCATAGGATTATAGGAGCAATTGAAAATAAGGTGATTGCTTTCTACAAAGAACATTTACAATCAGAAAGTGAAACCAACAATGAGGTCACGTAGTAACCCATGACCTTGAGTCTAGCTACAAGGCTCGTAAACAAAGAAAAGCGCTTCTTGGGAGGCAACCCATGTTTTGTGTGATTTTTATTTTGTTTGTTTGTTATTTGCTTCCGTATGCATGCTTTATTTTTATTGTTGGTAGATCATGTTTCAAAATAAAATAGTGAAAATACTTTACATTGTTGTTTGGCTTAGTCTTAACTTCGTCCAAGGGTATTTTTGCAAAAGATAAGTGCAAGGAGAAACCCCAAATATGTTTTTAAGAAACAAAACCGATCATGATTCTCCACAATATTAAGTGAACATGTATATTCGTATTTGTTAGAGTCAAATGCTTGTATCGAGTCATAATGATGTTTTGCAGGATTCTCCAGGAAGTAGGACGAAGTTTTTCTAGAAATTTTCTGGAAACTTAACATAAAAATTTCTGCAGGTCACTTCTGACGGCGTCACGAGTTTACTCTTGACGGCGTCACGTGTAAAAATCTGGAAATTTTACCAGTTTTGTTTTTCTAACGGACTCTTAAAGTTTTTGTTGAATTATTAGTTTTATAATCTCCGGGAAATCTGCAAACATCATTCCACAAGCATTATATCTTAGTTTGTTTTCTAGGATTTTTTAGCATATGTAGATTGCCGCCGATTTTATGCGAGGTTGCCTTGTCTGTTTTCTCAGGTTTTACAGGTTATGTATGACAAGAAGATGATTATTATTCTGGAAGGGAAGCTTTGATTGTTCATTTTCTTGGAGGAAGATCTAACCTGGCCACCTTATTATCCATACCGAGCGAATCAGGGGAGTATTTGATTTCATTCGTTTTACTTATTTCACTTTTACATTATTTACTTGAACATTGGGGACAATGTTCATCCTAAGTGTAAGGGGAGGGTAAAATGATAATACCTTACAAATACACTTTCGCTTGAGTTTGTTTGTTTGATGGTAGATGTGTAATAAAAACTATGAGAAATACTTGTTAGTGCAATTTTAGCGCCAAATTTAAAATTTTTTACAACATTTAGGAGTGAAACTTTAGCCATAGCAAGCGTCTCATGGATAGGAGATTGTATGACTAGCACAAAACCGTACTATTCAAAAAAAATTTCCACCCAAATATGTGAGGTTCGCCTTTAGATTTGATAGGAAAAGCATTCATTATTAGTGCTTATGAGTGTACCGGTAGCATTTAGATTCTAGAACTTGCGTTAGTGATGCATCCCGAGACCGCTAGTGAGACTACATTCGTGTAGTAAGATTTACTACATGATAAGAGGCATTAGGATCACCCTTGTGTTAAACCCGTATCATAATTACTTGACCCTTTAAGTCATATTACTTGGCTAGTTAAGTCAATTAATTTTTCCCACACCTTAGCGTTGTACTCAATTTTAGTACACGAACCCCCTAGTACACCCCTCCGAGCCTATCTTTTCGTTTCTAAATTTAAGCATCTTACTTAAAGGAAGAATTTGTTACACCCCACTTAAATGTACACCCAAATCGCCTTAGCCTTCCGTGTATGCACTCATTTTTAGTGCATTATTGTTATTTGTTAAACCCTAAGTTAATTATCTAATTGATTACATGATTGCTAAGTTGAGTCATATTCTTGTACATATTGTTTTGGGACGATTGGGACTCATGGGTAAAGTACTTATTTTATGGAGTAATGGGGAAGAACATCATATATTACCCCCGTATGTGCGTTAATCTTAAAAGTACTCCAAGTGTTTTGATTTTCTTAATTCGAGTCATTAGATTAGTTTATTGTAAAATATGTAAAAATTCAAGTGTAAGGGGAATTGTCATTCCCTATGATGTATTATTTTGGATGGTAGGGTAAGAGTGTATGCAAAAAAAAAAAAAAAAAAAAAAAAAAAAAAAAAAAAAAAAACATACGGACTACCATCCCTTTTCATTCTATGTTCATTTTATGTTTTTATTCTTTTGGATTTATTAGCTTAAGTCGAGTCTAGTCTTGGCTTAGCAACGCCATATTGTACATGTAATTAACCAAGATTGTTAAATCGCCACCAGTAAAGACTGCCTATATCCAACAAAACCGTGTATTCCATATCCCTACACCTAACGTTACAACCCTTTAAAAGACCTCTTTGATAGTTTATCCTAGGTGCTTACGCCATGTGGTGGAGGTTTGATCCTTTCCCAAGCCTATGGTAATCTATTTTGTTATGACAGGTAGTGAGAGATGTTTTCCATTTCTATATTGTGACTTTGGTCTTTAGTGGAACGATTATTTGTTGTAATTACTTTTATATTAGTGTTAAATGACCCCTAACTTGTATTTTGATTATAATAAAAGCGCATTTGCTTGAGGACAAGCAAATCTCAAGTGTAAGGGTATATGATGAGGCGAAAAATGAACCACTTTTAGGGGTTCATTTAAGCCCGGAATTGAATTTATTTGATCAAATATTGCCCTAAATCGTTCCTTTTGTGATTTTAGGTACTTTGGGAGTGAATTCTGGAAAAGGAAGCAATTCGAACGTTTTTGGAGCATAAAAGTGAAGAAAACGGCAAAGACTTAATTTTCCATGCTGAGAACAGTACCTGACGGCGTCAAGAGGAAGATCATGACGGCGTCAAGAGTGAAAACCATGACGACCCAGTGCAAACCTGAAGGCGTCACAACAAGGGCGTCAAGAGTTAATATGGTGACGACCTGCATAAGGAGTATACATGACGGCGTCAGACCCAGATCTAGGCAGTCCGAGAAACTATTTGGCGGCGAGATGACGGCGCCAGACATTTGTTCTCGATGCCGTCACCTATCAAAATCTATATATAGTTTTCTATTTTTCATTCATTAGATAGGAACTTGTGTGGAGAAAACTAGGGCCGAACTTTGTAAACCCTAGGTCATATTTTACAGTGTTTTCAAGGGTTTTCACCCCTTGAATCCTTTCATGTTCAATTGAGATAAGTCTTCTCTTACTTCATTCAATATGTCTATGTGTTGTTTGAATATATCTTATGTTTGTCTTGATTTCAACATGCTATGCTAGATCTATCTTGTGTTTGCTTTGATGTAATGAAACCTAGATGTTGATTATATGTTGATTACTTGTTTATGGTTGTAATGGATGAATGATTTCAATGTTAGGCTTAAGAAAACTGGCAGATCTCCTTTGTGTAACATGCTTGAACGTCTTAGGAAACATGAACCGATGTGTACTAGGTTTTATTGGTTGTATTAAATGCATGAGCAAATTCTAGTGATCCCATGTTAGGAGCTTCTTAGCCGGCTCGACTTAAGAATGAAGTAGGCGCTCATAGGATTGGGGAAGTAAGTACGCCACCCCATGAATGGTATTAAGGAATACAATCCATCATCCACGCAGCTATAACAAGTAATTAACATGTAAAAGATATCTAGGGAGTAGTGAAGTATAAGTAAACACAATTCTCCCACATATTGCTCACAACTCCAGTATAATTTAGTTTTATTTTCATTTTTAGTATTTTATTTTGATTGCATCTTAGTATTGGGTTAGTTGACTAGGAACTAATTCCGCCCAACTCCTTCAAACCCGAGATTTTTTACTTGCTTTCATAAAAATATAAAAATACAAAAAGAATCATCCCTCATCTCTAGACCTAGTCTTTAGGTTTTCTAATCCTAGTGACACTATTCCTAGCTGAACGATCAATCCCCCGGTATTTGTCATTATACTATACTACATCGATCAGGTACACTGCCTAGTGGGGGTTGTAAGCTTCTCGAGATCCCTCGAGAGGTAAAGCCTAGTGCAATCCCAACGCATCAATAACACTTTGATTTTGATTATTGAAATTCTGCCCACGGTTTTGAAAATTACCATTATTCTGATTTCCATGATTAAAATTCCCATGATTATTATTCTGAAAATTCCCTTGAGTATTATTCTGAAAATTCCCTTGAGTATTATTCTGAAAATTCCCTTGAATCGGGGCTTGGTTTTGATTTCCCTAAAAATTCTGATTGTGGTTAATACCTTAGTTTTGAAAACCTTGATTTTGTCGATTTTGATTTTGATTAACTTGATGTGTACGGTTTTGCACATTGTTATTATGATTCTGATTTTGAAAACTAGGTGGTCCAAGATAATTTCTTGAACGGTAATTGAGAAGATTTCGATCTCATTGAAGAGGTGGGTAACCGTTGCCACCCATGTTTGCGGCATACACGTTCTCTTGAGCATAAGAGCCGGTTGACGGACACTCGTAATACGGATGTGGACCACCACAAGTAACACAACCTTGATTTACAACATTGACTTGATGATTTGATTTTTCCATAGACATAACATCAACTTTCTTTGTTAAAGCCACAAGCATACTTATCATTTCATCATTGTTTTTACCATTGTTAGACACTTGAGGTTTATTTCTAGACATTCTCACACGAGCCTTATTTTCAATTATCGTGAAAGCATCATTCGTGTTTCTAGCCAACAAGTTCCCACCAGTAGTAGAGTTGAGTGAGTCTTGGTCAACATGACATAACCCATTATAGAAAGTATCAATCTGCTGAAGGTCGGTGAACCCATGGTTTGGACATTTTTCCAAATAGCAGGAGTGAAGAGTGAGGTGAGAAAAATCCATGCTGGCAATCCACAACACTTTGTGCTTCTTCAATTCATATCACAGCCCTCAAATCAATTTTGTGTTTCTTTGATTTCACCATAGCCCTTGGATCAGAAATTCAGGCGTGGCATGGCCAATCATATGCTTCCATCTGTCCCCAAACGTGCACCAATTCTCTGTCTTGTCAGCAAGTTTCTAGAAAGAGTATCCAAGGAGGTGTTATGACGCGTCTTGTCCAATCTCTGCTTGCCAAGTGTACTCATAGCTCCATTCCTTCTCTCTGACACATGTCTGACACGTGATTGACCTTCTAGAAGTAGAAATGATAAGTTGATCATGGTTAATTTGGGTGGTGTGAGCCAATTGAGTTAGTTTACTCGATTAGGGTTCATAGTGATAAAAGGGGTTCTGGATTTGGTGCTATTTGGGGGTGAAAAAGGCGCGTTGTGTTTTTTTATTAATGGTTTGACCAGATTGACTTTTGACCCAGGGTATAAGTATTGACCGAGAGTGGACTGGGTCGGGTTATAGGGAAGTTGGGCTTGGGTATTTTGACTAGATTGGGCTTTGAGTTTTTTGTAATATGAATTGGACCCAAGCCTGTGTTTGTTATTTTCACATTTGGTTTATGAAATATATAAGGACCAATTGTGTGAAATATGAAACTATAAGGACTGAATCTGCCAACTTCAAAAGTAGACTTCAAGGGCTTTCCTTGCCAATCTTGAGTAGTTTAAGGACTAATGTTGACTTTTGGATTCCTAGCTTTGACTTTTGGACCTCTTCCCACTCTTGTGCCCGTTTGTCCCGGTTTTTGCTTGATTTTTGTCTCTTTGTGAAATATCCAACCCTGCATGTTCACAAACATAAAAAAAACACAAATTCTTTGGCATTTGTTAGCATATTTAGTCTATTTGGGTCGGTTTTTGGCTATGAAAAGGTATGTGAATTAACGCATACCACACGCAGCGGAAATAGATCAAATACATGTAATTGAAATTAACCGAATATAAAAGAAATGCGTACCTCTTTTTGTGATTTCTAGCAAGAACAAGAAATTAATTGAACAAGAACTTATAAACCCTAATTAGGGTTTATGATGGATCGACTATGGTGTTAGTCGAATGGGGTAATCACACGTTAGCAAAAGTATGCTAACACTTCGTTCTCGAACACATGTACTATTATCGTTTCAATAAGAAAAGCTAGGTTCTTAATTCACGAACAAGCACTACTATGTTGAGCCTTAGTTGATCCAATAAGATCGCCTATAGCTCAAAGAAAATAGAAGAAGAAAGAGATTTGACTTGCTAGTGAACCAAGGAATGAATGGAATGAATACATGAGGCCATGTATTTATACTATCACATAACTTGGAGCAAAAGACACAATCCCAATCCCTATAGGATATGGGTCGGCCGAAACTTATCCCAAGAGGGATATTCTAGATCCTTCTTGGCTATTGTTTCACTCTTAGTCCTTTAACTTTCGTCTAACGGTCATTAAGTACCGTTAAGTATTCTTTTCGTGAATTTAATAATTATTCGTAACTAAAACAATAATTATTAATTAATTGAAACTCATACGTAAAGTGTGCAATCCCGAAGTCTCGAGTTCGAGTCTGGACATATTCATTAATGTATATCCGTTAATTCTAACACTTTGAAGCAATGTTGTATTCATACAATTTCGACCAAACCAAAACAAAAGAGAAAATTAACATCATTTCGCGTATTCAAAAGCCACAAGAGGGCAGTGGAATCAATTTAACTACCCGTTATGCTCATTAGGGACGATACTTGCACCAAATGTTTCCCCACAGGGATGATCCTTGCACTTTCCAAACTTTAGGGATGAAACGTGCAATTTGGCCAAATTTTAGGGACGATTTTTGCAATTCTTTCATAGTTAGAGTTCTTAAATCTTATTGGGGAAAAGGTAAACTCAAAAAAATATTTGAAATGGGAAGCTCTTTGCTAAATTGTACATTCAAAAGCCACTAGATCATCAAATTTTCATGGCTTAATTAGAAAAACGTGTGAAACAGTGTTGGTACTTAAGCAGATCCCATAGTGGTCTACCTTAAGTAAATCACTATTAGTCATTAGTACTTGAGCATTGTCATTAAGGTATCAATGTCATGCGGAAATCAAGTTGGATCAAGCCCTCTTGTAGCAACATTAGTTACTACCATGAGTGTGATAGGAATTTCATTTCGGTTCCAAGCATATCTTTGCGCAGTTGCTTCAAATCAAAATAAAGCAGATTTCTGAATCTCAAATAAGCCACAAGGTGGTTCAAACAACCACATCAAAACACGTTGTCACAACATTGTCTAGGCTGAGAGAATCACTCCAACAGGCAGACTGAGTCTTTTTGGGTGATCACCAAAGCGCAACCAAACCAAGATCAGCTTCCATAATGAGAGGCAACCTAAAAATCCATGAATCTATGTTGGAGCTTGTTGATACAAAAGTTGGGCGTACCTGGTTGTTGGGCTTTGCTCTTATATCAATTGGATCCTTAGCACTTTGTTACCTGCGTACTAAGAAAAGAGAACAACACAGTTAGGCTTATCGAGGGATTGTCTCCCCCGATTAGACTCCGGTGTGAGAGTAAGTAATCGAATTTAGGTTTCGGTTGAAGAGTTTAGGGATTATGTAAATCGTACCTCTGAATGAGAATGTATCATTCTATATATAGGACGTAGAAACCGTGTAGGTTTCTTGCTCCTCACTCTTCGCACGCGTGGTGCTTATCCGAGGTAAGGATATCTATTCCTTGAATAGATAATCCTTATCGGGTATGTGGTGAGTTAGATTGGGCCTTTGGGCTTTGTGAGCCCAAGCATTGATACCGCGGCCCATACCATTTGTCATGGTAGCCCATTCGTGATGGGTTTAAGTGTAAGTAATGTCTATCATTTGGGCTTTTGGCCCAAATATAGGCTATACGTCATCATGTCCCCCCAGTCTAGTATGCGCGGCACGTAGTCGCGGGTACTAGACTTAATGTAAGGAGCGGTAAGCGTGGCGGGAGAATGAACAAATTGTTACCGCCTTTTTGGAGGTGCAATGCACCTAACATGTTTAAAATAGTTACCTCGGTAATCGGGGGTGGTGTCCACGTTTCACTTGGGATTCGGGAAAAAGTGCATGTACCTTTTCGCCTTCTAGCCACACATTTCATTGTGAGTGGGTTCCACGTGGATAGGGATTAGGGTTTTACTACCCCTATATAAAGGTCACCGCCCCCCCCCCCCCCCCCATTTTTACACACACAGTAAAAACACACAAAGCAACTATTCATCTTCTTCTTCATTTCTATAGCGTTTTTTGCGAGAAAACCTTTTATCCCTCGTAGGTAAATTGTGCGTCTACTTAGGTTTAAGATGAAAATTATTGCTCAGTTGGATGAGTTTCGCTCTGCGATGT
This sequence comes from Artemisia argyi, assembly GCA_030686995.1. Taxonomy (NCBI): domain Eukaryota; kingdom Viridiplantae; phylum Streptophyta; class Magnoliopsida; order Asterales; family Asteraceae; genus Artemisia; species Artemisia argyi. The sequence continues at coordinate 214,138,800 of CM060701.1, forward strand.
CTGTCGAGGATGTATTGCATTTTTCTTCCGACCATTTCGTGCCTTTGGATGTTTATCCAGAGGCGCCAGATGTCGATGCGTGTATAGCTGACTTCCCCGAAGGGAAGATAGGTTTATACACGAAATTTTTTGAGTACGCGAACTATCACGTACCTATATCTTTATTCCTGAGCGACTTGCTCAATCATTATCGCCTTCACATCTCGCAGCTGCACTGTATAGGTGCGGCGAAGGTGTCGAATTTTGAAATAAACTGCCGTTTATTGGCGATAGAACCCACAGTGGACTTGTTCCGCTCCTTTTACCACTCAACGTGGTCAAACGGTTGGGTCTCCTTTGCGAAGCGCCCGGGGGCGTTGCAGTGCTACACGGAGAAGGTTGACGCACTCAAGCATTGGAGAGAATATTTCTTTTGGGTAGACGACGTGGTCTTTCCCTTCGATTTTGAGTTTTATACTCAGGCGTCCTTACCAAAGGATGGGCGCCCCGCACCCGGTTCATATAGGATTGCTGACGCGCAGACGTTAGATGCCAATCGATTGGCCATTAACCCTTATCCGGAGGAGTTTCTGGTTCATGTAGGATTGAGTCGCGCGTATTTTGGCGCAGCAGATGAGGTTCCCACTTTCCTAAGTGAGGATGGCCGGGGTGGGTGTTCATCCTTTGTAATTTGGTTGTAAGTTTTTCTTTCATTTATCTCTGCGCATTTGCCAACTGATTTGTTGTTGTTTGTTTGTTTTATTGTTGTGTGTGCAGAGATGGACTTGTTCGCGGTGGTGAAGCTTGACAAGCCAAAGCAGGTCACGATAGGAGTTCGTCCGTTGAAGGATGGGGAGACGCCCCTACTTGACGCGACCGCGGGGCACTTGACTACTCTGCCCTCAACCACCCCTGAGAGTACGCCTCCACTCGTGGTGGAGCCTGTGCAGACTGTGGCTCCCGAGGTAGTGGTGGAGCCTACTGAGAAGGTGGTGCCTGCATTGGAGGTGGCGCATGAAGAGGCGCAGTCAGGGTCATCCGATAGTATTCGGATTCTGAAGCCTGAGGAAGTGTTGAGAGAGGAGGTTGCGCAGAGCTCGAAGCGCAAGGCTGAGGCTGGTAGTAGTGGAAAGAGGAAGAGGCGCCGCCACGTTATTGGAGACGCGGAGTCGAACGCAGAGGAGACCTCGACCTCTGGCGCTCGGGTGAAGGCGGCTGAAGCTTCCCCATTTTTGTAAGTGTAACGCAGTCGTCCTCTCTCTTTTTCCGTTTACATTGTTATTACTTATCGTAATCCTTGGTTTTTGTTTTTGCAGTGATGATGGCGCCAAGGATGATGAAATATCCTCTCCGCAGAATGAAAACAAGGAGGGGGATACCTTGGCTGCTGATGGTGGTGAGGCGCAGCAACTGCTGAATGAGTTGGCTGCGACTACTGCCCGTCAGGCTGAGCTGGTGGCGCAGCTGAAGGGAAAGTGCGCTGGGGAGAGTCGTGCTCTAGCCCAGAAGGAGGAGGAGCTGGAAAAACTTCGTGCGCAGCTGGCGGGCGTGCAAGTTGAGCTCGGAGAGTCAAGGGCGTATGGAGAGAAGATCGCCCAGGACAAGATGAGCATCCTGGCTGATCTGCTATATGCGAGGAAGAAGCTCGAGCAGATAAAGGCCAAGGCGGCGTGGTCCGTGTCCTTCCTTGAAGAGCAAAAATCTGAGTATTATGCCAAGCTTCAAGAGTTCAAGGAAAACATGGAGAAGACGCTTGTGGCGTATGAGGAGAAGCTGCGCGCCCTTAGCATTGAGTACGATGAGGAGCTGTACCCTCATCTCATGTCTGTGATAGCTGAGCGCAGGTATTCTTACTCCCTTGTCTAAAAAAATTTTCCTTTTCTTCACTCCATTGTTATCTTATCTTGTTACTACTTTGTGAATGCAGGTGGTTGATCAGCCATGGGCTGCGTCTGGCCGCTCTAAGTACTTTAGAGTCGGCGGAAGTAGTGGAGGCTTTTGGGAAGGTCGTCCACTGCGCGATGGCGCGTGGCCGTTCGCAGGCCATGGAGGAGCTCCGCGAAGCCAAGCTGCTGGAGAAAGAGTTGGCGGAGGTTCCTGGCTATAGCGCAACAGCGTACGATGAGCTGGTGCAGGCGATGGCTGGTTTGAAAGTTCTTGAGCTGCCCCACATTGGGAAATTGGAGCGTGACCAAGATGACCCCATTAATGTGCTCATGGCGGGTCTGACGTTGCAGCGTCATCTTGAGGGAAACGCCGAAGAGGAGTTAGATTATTATCTAAAGCCTGACCTCTCGCAGCTACAAGTTCCTGTTTTTGCGCGGCCCCGCGATATTCTCAAGCCCTTTGCTTTGGAGAAGGAAATCCCTTTGAAGGAGGTGCTGGAGCGTCATGAGCAAAGGGTCGCTGCAAAGAAGGGCATCAAGGGCAAGGCCGTGATGTGCGGCATCGGTGCTGCGCATCTTCCTCGATCCGATGGCGTGCCTGTCAGTGTTCCCACTGTTTCACTTAAGGATGCCATAACCTTGAGGAAACTGACAGAGGCGGGGAGTTCTGCCGCACCGGAAGAGAGCCATGATCACCGCCATAGTATATAGGTGTTTTGTAAATGTATGTGTCTTCCTTGTAATTTTAATAAATATGGAATAAGATACATTTTATAAGTTCGTAACTTAAATGTGTTTGCATTGTTTTGCGAAGTGTTTTTACTAAGTCTTAAAATATACTTGCATTGTTTGCGAAGTGTTATTTTTTACTAAGTCTTTTAAGTGCGTGACTTAAATATACTTGCATTGTTTGCGAAGTTCATTACGTGACCAAGTGTCTTGGCTCGTTATGTTGCTAAGCTGGTACGGTGTACTTGGTATATGCGCGTCCGTCGTGAGATGCGCATGCGAATCTTACCTCAACGTCTCGAGAGTAAGGCGCTTAGCAAGGATTCGTGATCCAACGTTGATGGGTTTGCAACCCTCTTACTCAACAAGTCAATTAGTAGGTTAACTTATCCTTTATGCCGTCGTGGGTCTTTAAGTGGTGCATGCACGCCATGTAGGCAAAAATATAAGATAAACAATATTGACATATATGCAATAAAGTAAAGGTGCGCTATGGAGTTAGCTAGAAACCATAACATTTTATTAATACTTGCAAGTTTTTTGAAAAGATAGAAAATAAAATTCCTAAAAAATAAAATAAAGACAAACACTTATTGGGCACCTCGTAGGGTGTTTGTGTGTTCGTATAAGGGCCGTAGCCTAAAAGTAACATCTTTTGAGATTGCAGATGTTCCAAGTGCGCGCCAGGTCTTGACCTTCCATGTCGCGCAACCTGTATGCGCCGTTGCCGAGCGCGTCTGTGACCTCGTAGGGTCCTTCCCATTTGGGTCCAAGTTTGCCTGTGTCTTCTGCGTGGCTTGCGTCATTGGCGCGATAAACAAAGTCCCCTGGTCTAAATGAAGTGTTCTTGACTTTTGCATCATAATACTTCTTCATTTTTGCCTTGGCCTTTGCTTCTCGTATAGCTGCGCGTTCGCGTCTCTCCTCCAGTATATCTAAGTCTATGCGCCGTTCCTCGTCATTTGTCGTGATGTTGACTTCTGCTGTGCGTATAGTAGGCATTCCTATCTCAGCTGGTATGACGGCTTCTGTTCCATAGACTAAGGAAAATGGCGTGTCGCCAGTACTGGTTTTGATTGTTGTGCGATGCGCCCACAAGACATGCGAGAGCTCATCTACCCATCTTCCTTTGTGTTTGTCTAGGCGCGCTTTTATTCCTTCGCCTAGACTGCGATTGGCGCGCTCAACTAGGCCATTGGTTTGTGGGTGTTTGACTGAAGCAAAGTGTTGTGTTATGTTCAAATTGGTGCACCAGTCTTTGAATGGGTTGTCACAGAATTGTTTTCCGTTGTCTGATACGATCTCGCCTGGTAGGCCGAAGCGACAGACAATATTGTCCCAGACAAAGCGTTTGACTTGGTTTCCCGTAATGTTCACCACAGCTTTTGCTTCGATCCACTTTGTAAAATAATCTATGGCTACGATGAGGAATTTGACTCCTCCTGCTGCGACGGGAAAAGGTCCTGCGATGTCGATACCCCATTTGTAAAATGGCCATGGTGAGGTGATCGGTGTTAGCTCGTGCTGTGGTCGGCGCGGAATAGGTCTATGTACTTGGCAGTTGCTGCACTTTCTTATTAGGTCGCGTGCGTCGCGGTGCATTGTTGGCCAATAGTATCCTGCCCTTAAAGCGCTTGCCACCACGGATCGTGGTCCTGAGTGCATACTACATGACCCAGCGTGAATTTCGCGGAGTACATAGTCTGCTTGAAGGGGTCCAACACATCTGAGCCATGGTTGTAAGAAAGATCGCCGATAGAGTACGTTGTCGCGGAATTCGAATCGTTGCGCTGTGCGTCGTATTCTTCGAGCGTCTTTATTATCTTGGGGTAGGGTTCCCTTGCTGATAAATTCGATGATAGGTGTCATCCACGTAGGATCATGTTCTTCTATCACCGTCGATATCTCCATGTCAAGGATTGACTTGTTCTTTAAGGTTTCCACCAATACCTGTTTTGAAAGGTGTGCGAAGCTTGTGGATGCGATCTTGCTGAGTGCGTCTGCCTTTCTGTTTTCCCCTCTAGGTACTTGCTTTGTTGTGAACCTATCGAAGTTTTTGATCAAAGACTTTGTCTTTTCCAGGTATTGGATCATATGGTCATCCTTGGCCTCGTGTTCTCCTAACACGTGGTTAGCGACTAGCCGAGCATCTACGTTTGCCTCTAGGTTGCGTACACCCATTTGAATTGCGATGCGTAGTCCGGCCAGTAGGGCTTCATATTCTGCCTCATTGTTTGTGGCTGTGAACTCGAAGCGTAGCGCATAGGTGAATTCCATACCTTCTGGATTTGTAAGAATGAGTCATGCGCCTGATCCATCTGCGCATGAGGATCCATCAGTGAACAGTGTCCATGGTTCTTGTAGATCCGTTTTTGCTGCAGATTTTGGGCTGTCGCCCTCTGGCTTCTCCACGATAAAATCAGCTAAAACTTGCCCTTTGATAGCAGTGCGCGGCCTGTATGAGATGTTGTACTCACTGAGCATTACACTCCATTTTTGTAAGCGTCCTGATGCATCTGGTTTAGAGATAATTTGTTTAATTGGCTGATCAGTGATTACCGCAATTGGATGCGCTTGGAAGTATCTGCGCAGTCTTTTGGCGGCGAACACCAAAGCCAAGACCAGTTTTTCCATGGCGCTGTAGTTAACCTCTATTTTCTTTAAAGCTTTGCTTACGAAGTATATGGGTGTCTGGACGGAGTCTCTATCTGTCAATAGTACTGCGCTAACTGCTCCGTGGGTTGCTGATAAGTACATGATTAGTTCTTCCCCTTGTCGCGGTGCGACTAGTTTGGGAAGAGATGCCAGATGATGTTTGAGCTGTTGGAAAGCTTCCTCCGCTTCATTGGTCCAGCGAAAGTCTCCCTTTTTTGTACACTTCGTGAGTGTTTTAAAGAGAGGAAGGGACTTGTCCGCTGACTTAGATAAGAAGCGATTTAGCCCTGCCAGCTTTCCATTCAGTGATTGGACTTCTTTGAGTGTGCGCGGGGAGGGGAGATCAATAACAGCCTTCGTCTTCTCTGGGCATGGTTTGATTCCATCGGGTTCTATTAAGTATCCGAGGAACATGCCTTCAGTCGCGCCAAAGGTGCACTTTTTGGGATTCAGTTTCATGTTTATCCGCCCCAACGTTCGGAATGTTTCCTCGATGTCGCGCACTAACTCATCCTCTGTATGGCTTTTTATAACAAGTTCGTCAACGTAAACTTCCAAGTTGCGGCCTACTTGTTTTTCGAAAGCTGTGTCCACCAGCCGTTGGTATGTCGCGCCTGCGTTCTTTAGGCCAAAAGGCATTTTTGTGTAGCAGTATACCCCTTGGCTGGTGTGGAAAGCTGTTTTTTCTTCATCTTCCACTGCCATTTGGATCTGATGGTACCCTTTATATGCGTCTAGGAAGCATTTGAAGGGGTATCCACATAAGGATTCAACTTTCCAATCTATTTCTGGCAATGGATAGCAGTCCTGCGGGCATGCTTTATTGAGGTCCGTGAAGTCCACGCACATCCTCCAGCTACCATCGCTCTTCTTTACCATGACTGGGTTAGAGAGCCAATCGTGGTAGTACACTTCTCGCATGATGCCCGCATCTACTAACTTGTGTACTTCTTCCAAAATAGCTTTTGCACGATCTGGAGCCTGGCCGCGCTTCTTTTGTCGTATTGGAGGGTATCCTTGTCGGATTTGTAGTTTGTGCTCTGTGATAGAGCGAGGCACTCCTGTCATATGCTTTGGTTCCCATGCAAAGATGTCTAGGTTCTTTTGCAAGAGTGCGCATACGGCTGCTTTACCTTTGTCAGATAAAGATCCTCCAATCGAAACTTGTTGTTCCGGATAGTCTGGATGAATAGCGACCTTTAAATTTGGCGATTTTTCTGTGCGCTGTTCTGGAATAGTCTCTGCTTCAGTTGTCACTGCGATACATTCTCTTGGTGGTATCGTTGTGTTATAGAGAGTAACCACTCCTCCTTCAACTGGGAATTTAAGCATTCCGTGTGCTGTGGATGGTACTGCGCGCATGGATGATATTCCTGGTCTTCCAATTATGCCATTGTATGGTGAAGGAGACTTGATTACCATAAAATTTATCCATGCCGCAGTTGAGTGTTGCTCATCTCCTACGACCACCAATAAGCGTAACTGCCCCATGGGCCAGATCTTTTCTCCTGTAAATCCTGTTAGTGACATTGTAGCTGGTGTCAACTGACTTTGGATTTCAGGTCGCAGCCTCTTGAAGCAGTGATCATACATGATGTCTGCGGATGCTCCTCCATCAATGTACATGCGGTGGATGTCGTGTCCTCCTGCATGTATTTCAATGGTCAGGGGTTCCACGACTGCGTTGTCCGCAGCTATTGTAGGGAAGGATATCTCTTTTTCTGGAGAGAATTTCTGGCTGACTCTCTGTTTTATCTTGCGCTGCCATGATTGTATCATGTATATAGTCTCAGCCTTCTCCTTTGGGGGTTCTTTCTTGCCACCATTTTTAGATCTATCTTTCCCTTCTTTGATGTTCTTTACGAGGTGGTCCATCCTTCCTTCTCTGACTAGTTTCTCGATCAGTTGTTTCAGTTGGACGCACTCGTTAGTTGTATGGCCTTTTTGGCCATGATACTCGCAGTATCCACCGCCTAGGCGCTTTTCTTCCGCCGTGCGCATTGGTGGTGGCCTTGGGAAGTTCGCACCTTCTGTTGCAAATATCTCCCTTGGAGTTTTAGTTAGAGGAGTATATTTGTCGTGGTCTCTTCCACCGCGGTAATTCCTGCTGCGGTTGTTTTGATCATTGGATTGTTTCCGTGGCTGTTCTTGTTGCCGATAATTTGAATATCCTTTCTTGCTGTCCGCAGCAGCTGCTTCTCCTTGTATAAAGGATCTGGTGCGTTTAGTTAGTTCATCGAAAGACTGTGGAACTCTATCATTGAGCTTCCGGATGAGTTCTGGATTATTAATTCCATTCATAAACCCTGAAATTTTTAGTATTTCGGGACATGCTTTGACTTGTATGCACTCATCCTTGAAGCGCTCCATGAAGGCGCTGGTTGATTCCCCTTGCCGTTGCTTCACCCTTGCCAATTCCACAGGATTTTTAGCGCACTTCTTTCGCTGGGTGAAGTTGTGGCGGAATGCTTTTCGCAATTCCTCAAAGCCGCCTATACTCCTACGTGGGAGTTTACTAAACCATGTGCGCGCGTTCCCTACTAATGTGGAATTAAACATGTGACACCACACAGGCTGTGGCCAATTTTCGATAGTTGCGGCTGACTCGAAAATTTTGAGGTGGTCGTCTGGGTCACCTGTTCCATCATATGTGTTCACATTAGCGGGCATGCGTCTGCGCCTGTCGTCTGAGTAATCACTTATGCGACGTGTGAACGCATCAATTTTATGGCGTCGCCATGGGAGAGACATATCCTCGTTCTCTTCCTCGCGACGTCGTCCTTTTGATTTCCAGTGACCTGTTTCTCTATCCTCGTTGTCCGAGGAGTCGCTGGAGGAAGGATAATCTCTCCGTCGGCGTTTGCGCCTGCTCCCTTCAGAAGAGGAGCCTGAGGGATCTCTGCTTGGGGATCTTCTTCTACCCAATCTGTCTTGGATCCGCCTACTTCTGGGGTTGGAGGATCCTTGGCTCGGCGAATGCTGAGGGCCTAATCGATCGTGTATTCCCCGACTACCAAGTCTGGAATGAACATTGGTGCGCCTACCGCTGTCTCCAGAATTTTGTGAGCCAGACACCGTACCCAACCTGTCGTGGACATTGGTACGTTCTGTACGTCCTCCTCGTGGGTGACGTGGTGGTAATGGTTCACGTTCTGGCCCAAAATTAAGTCGGGTTTGCAGATCCGTACCGGCTCTTTTTGCCGCCTCTTCCTGCATGAGGGCAGTTAGAGTTTCATAATTTTGGGATACAAAATTACCCAAAGTTAAATCGGGTACGTCCTCAGTCGTTGCAAGGATCTCTGCCTCAGCGTGGGACGCCCGGTTTCGTTCAGGCGCGCCTGGCGGCGCAGTGTTGTTCACTACGGGTGTAGCCTGATGGGGAGTGGTGAAGAGGGTGCGCTGGAGTTCTTCAGCGCTTGGGACCACTGACGAGATCATAGGTAATTCCATTGTTGGAATAGGCTGGGTTGTTCCCGCCCCTTGGTGATCAGGTGCGCTGGTTGTCCCGGCAACCTGCTTAGAGGTCGAATCTTGTCGATTCTTCTTCTGATGATCACGTTTTTCTGACTGCGGAGTCCGCTGGCTCGAATTCTTGTGTTTCGTCATTCTAGTTCGTTGTAGGGTCCCACGGATGGCGCCACTTGTTGATACAAAAGTTGGGCGTACCTGGTTGTTGGGCTTTGCTCTTATATCAATTGGATCCTTAGCACTTTGTTACCTGCGTACTAAGAAAAGAGAACAACACCGTTAGGCTTATCGAGGGATTGTCTCCCCCGATTAGACTCCGGCGTGAGAGTAAGTAATCGAATTTAGGTTTCGGTTGAAGAGTTTAGGGATTATGTAAATCGTACCTCTGAATGAGAATGTATCATTCTATATATAGGACGTAGAAACCGTGTAGGTTTCTTGCTCCTCACTCTTCGCACGCGTGGTGCTTATCCGAGGTAAGGATATCTATTCCTTGAATAGATAATCCTTATCGGGTATGTGGTGAGTTAGATTGGGCCTTTGGGCTTTGTGAGCCCAAGCATTGATACCGCGGCCCATACCATTTGTCATGGTAGCCCATTCGTGATGGGTTTAAGTGTAAGTAATGTCTATCATTTGGGCTTTTGGCCCAAATATAGGCTATACGTCATCAGAGCTGTCAATTGTTAAACAGATAAGGAGTTTGAATTTATGGAGCAAATTCAAGCTTTGGCAGCAACAACATCTTGAATGACGTTAAGAGATCGTTAAATTTGAACTTCTTCTTGGCCCACTATAACGCTAGGCCCAAGTATGAGAGGGGCTGTCCCAATATTAATCCCGCATGGGCACTTTATTCTTCGTAAGAATGAAATTGTTTAGTATCTACCGGTTATAATACCTGTGCAACCCAATAACACGGTTGAAGAACCATCGCCTTGTTTTTCGTAAAAACATAATGCAAATTAGAGCCAAAGGTGCCATTCGTTGCACAACTTCGCCACTCCTACGTGGATCTTGATTTTGCTCGCCACCCCTCGCCATGCTACCCCTAGCCCCTCGCCATAGCTCGTTGTAGGACTTGATAGAAGAAAAGAGGACTTGATAGAAGAAAAGAGGTACAAAACAAGATAGCTTGAGGGCACGCATTACTTTTCATTAAGGACACCCCGATTAATTTAGCCAATTCACATTTTTTTGGACAAAAAGAAATACAACTATATCTTCTGCACAAAATCTATTGAGGGCATGACACTGCCCCACTCTTCCAACCTCATGAATCCGCCCCTGCAGCTACCTTTCTTATCAAAAACGGGAATTATGGATCTTAAGACACTGATGCAAAAACTAATCGACGCCTAGGCAGTAGGAGGGCAGTTTCCGATGCATGTTGGAGGTAATCGGATATATTAGTCAGCTTCGGTCAAAGTAGGGTCGAATTGTTCAAAGTCGGGTCAGACCGGTGTCCAACAGTCAACAGTCAACCTTTTTATTCTTTAAAGTCAGGGGTCTTTTTGTTCTTACACAATCCAATAACAAGAATGTTCATAAATACCTTCGATTTCACAATCAGTTTCATAAATATATTCGATTTTAAAATCGGGGTTTCACAATCAGTTTCAACGTTGAAGTATTTAAAGCATTATGTTCAAGTCTCACATAAAATTTCTAGAATGTATACGACAACAGCAACAAGGTACCCGACCACTAGACTATGGACTTTCACAATAAACTAGCACCTAGTTTTGGATCTCAATCAGAGATGTAATCTCTCATCTTAAGAACTTTACATATATCATTAAAAAAAACCAACCTGGCGGACTTATACATGGCAATTATATAGTCAAAGAAGAAGGGGAAAGGTATGCATCAGCTACTTGTATCACAGATACAGTAGACCCTACAGTGTGGCTGCATCAGCTACTTGTATCACAGATACAGTAGACCCTACAGTGTGGCTGTTTTAAACGAGAAATTCAATCTGCATAAAAGCCAAAATAAAACAATTTCAAAAAAAAATGGTTAAACCTGAGAAGGGGGGTCTTTGGGTTTAGGCCCTGATTGAAAATCAGCAAGAAGCTGAGAAAAACTTGTTTGATAGTGACATCAGAAACATTGTTGCAAACGTAGGTAAGCTCCTCCTCAACCTTTGATCTGTGTTCCTTGATAATTGAAGAGATGTTGCGGCACTCCTCCTTACGGATATAGAAACAAGTATAAACATCGTAGACATTGAAATAAGCTCTGTAGAGGGTGATGCGTTCCTGGGGCGTGGTTTCTTGGTTGTGAGCAAAGCTATGCATGAACAGAATCGTCTCTAGGTAGTGATCGGCCTCTTGATTAAGTTTCCGTTGGTCATCAATTTGTTGCTGCAGCTTGAGTAGAGTTAGTTGTATTGCTTTCTTCTTCTGTTTCTGCTTCTTCTTCTTATTCTTATTCTTCTTATTCTTATTCTTATCCTTGTTATTCCTGCGTCCAATCCCTATGCCTGACATATGGAAAATCATTAAGACATGGAACTTGTTTTGAACAAATAATATACTACTACTTTTGATAAGAAAACTACTAAATGAATGAATGAATATTCGGAGTAAAAAGCTAATTAATGCCTAATAACTAGCTAGTGTGGTAAACAAACAACATATATATATATATATATATATATATATATATATATATATATATATATATATATATATATATATATATATAGGGTCCCTTTCTTGCGAAAACCATCTTATGTGCAAGAACTGCGAAAACCACTCTTTTACAACTAATAATACACAATGTATATCATTTAATGCTCCATAGCATTTTGTTATTTTTATTTAATTCAAAAGGGTATAATAGTAAAATACATTTTCATATTATTTTTTATTTTTTTATAATTCCCTATTTTTTAAATGTTAAAATTCGGAATTTTTTTTTCTTTTTTTTTAACTTTTGTATTTTATTTTATTTTATTTTACTAAATCCAGTTTTTTTTTTTTTTTTTTTTTTTTTTTTTTTGATTTAGTTCATAGATGTTTTTTAGCTAGCATGTTTAGTGCATATATGTTTTTTTAAGATCCGTCGAGGCCTCATTTTACCTGCCCGGAACTGATTGGTTGCTTGTTGTGACAACATATTTCTAGATTTAGTGCATACATGTTTTTAAACTAGCATTTTTAGTGCATATATAGTTTTTAATATAACGAAATTTGTAACAAACCAAGAACATAAATGATATGCACAAACTTCGATATTGATTAAAATACAATTAAATACATGAATCTAATCGATCTATACACGTGAGCACTAATAAATACATCATTTTTAGAAGTCGGACATATATTCAAACTCATAGCCGTGAACATTCTTGTAATTACACCTGATACAAAGAAAAGAACAAAAATTAGCAACAATAATATTATTAAAACATACATGTTTTAAGCATTTGGTTTATAAGAATTCATTTTTTAAAACATACCTGTTTTAAAACATACATGTTTTGAAACATACATGTTTAAAAACATATATGTTTTGAACAAAACACATATGCACCATTTCTTAAAACATATATGTTTTTAAACAAAACCACATCCAAACACCCCTGTTTCAACATCAACAAATTCATCATAAAATTAATTTTTCCATATTTCAACATCAACAAATTCATCATCTACGCATATCCATAAATCAACTATCATCTACGCATATCCATATTTCATCATCAACAAATCCCATAAATCAACTATCAAGTTCTTCTACCCATCAATCATATAAATTTTCACCAAGAAAATCAAATAGAAGGATGTTACTTCTAAGTTATCCATAGAACCTGAGCCTATTATTACAGGCCAAGGCCCAATATTCCTTAACATTAATCCAAGCATAAGTGTATCAATTGATCTAGAACTTCAAGTGTGCAATACTAGAGAAGATTCATGTTTACCTTGCTTGATCTCTTGGGGCGGCTGCTTTCATAAGAAACAAAGGTGTGGCCAACAGCATCTGAGATAACCTCCTCTGTTCCCTCAGCAGCCGCCTTCCCAATTATGGTGCTCCTCTTCTTCTGCAGGAACTTGACCAGGGCCATTAGAGTATTGTGAGACATTTTCTTTGACTCAAGAGCTGAACTCTCATCATATTCCAGTAGATGAGAAGAGTCCATATCATCTGACATACCAGATGACGCTCTTGATAAATACGCATCCCCAGTCACATCCGGAAACTTATCTGGTTCAGCCACTACAGATGACTTTGGAATTATGATAGATGGATATAGAGAGAGAACATATGTTATTTCTAATTTTTCCATATAGAGAGACAAAACCACATCCAAACAATCTTAACTTTTAGCGAATCTGTGAGTGTAAAAAAAATCAAAGATTTTAAAAACAATAATCAATAGAAAAAACAAGAATCGTAAAACAAAAATAAAAAATAAGATGTGTTAAAAACCTTATTAAAATAAAGATCTTGGTGGCGGCGGTGACGGCTCTTCGTGGCGGTCACAGTTTTTGGTGGGGGTGACAATTCTTGGCGATGGTGCTTACCGGCGGCGGCCATAAATTAGGGTTATAAGGGAGAGAGGGATTTTGAAAAAGATGGGAAGTGATGAAGCGATTTATGTGGAGAGAGAGAAAGAAATGGGTGGTTATATGTGATTATTATTATTTTAAAAGTCTATAATACCCTTTTTACTTTTATCAGATTTTTCTTTTTTTCTCTTTATTTACAAAACTGCCATCTTTAATTTTGACCATTGATCTACAAATCTAATGGCTAAAAGATGGTTCTCGCAGTTCTTGTAGTTAAAATGGTTCTCATTTGAAAGTTACACTATATATATATATATATATATATATATATATATATATATATATATATATATATATATATATATATATATATATATATATATATATATATATATATAATATATATATAGGGTAGGGTTCTTTTCAGAACCAAAAGAATTGCGAGAACTGCGAGAACCATCATCAACCAATCAGATTTTTTTTTATATTAATTTTTATTCTTTAATTCAAAAGGGTATAATGGTAAATTACTTTTTTATTTTCTTTTTGAATTTTTTTTTTTGATAAAAAACGGTTTTTATTTCCTAAATTTTAGGATTTTTTTTTTCTTTTCTTTTTTTTTTTTGGCATGATACATGTTTAAAAATACATTATGTGCATATGTGTTTTGTAAAAAAGAATGTTGGCTACTAACTACATTATGACAATTGTATTTTTTGTTTATGCGTATGTGTTTTATATATGCGCTTGTATCTTTAAGAAATATTACACAAATATAAATAGAAACAACAAAACTTTAACATTAGATTTATACAATTTTCAAATTTACGAATTGTATTACTCTAGTAAATGATATTCAACTTTATCACAAACGTCATTAAGTTTACACTTGTATTCAATTTTATTACAAATATATGAAGCGTGCACATGTGCATAATCCAATGTCTTTAACTGTTGGTTCATCTTTTAGGTGTGCACATGTGTTCCTTGCCTGGTTATAAGAACTCATGAAATCTGCACATGTGTTCTTAATCCTTGTGCACATGTATTTTTATCGTCTCGCTCATTTTAATTGATACAATTCTGTGCCAGCATCCACAACGTCAAGTAACCTGCCATCATCAATTATCATTCAACATGTTGTACCCTTAAATAAAAACTAAAAACAAAACATTCTTATATCAGAACTAAAAACATATATTCACCTTTAATACATTTAAACTCCGAAACTGTAAAAATACATGTGCAAAGAATGCATCAAATTCAATAGAAGCTGTAAAAATACATATGCACTCTCAATAACACATGTGCACACTTCTTTTATTATCATCCGACTAGTGTTGTGAGGCGTGCACATGTATTTTCTAGCAAAAAACTTAACATTAAACCCATAAACAATAATACGAACAAAAAGACAACTAAGTTATCATATTCAAATCACTTACATTTCAATTTTAAAGAGTTACGGTTGGTAATTTGTAAATAGAAATTTTTTACTTGATGCTCCTGGTTTGCACACAACAAGTGACACTACCTGCTGCACGCTTTTGATAAATGATACTAATATCATCAAGTGAATTGCTTGTTACATTGAACAACATAATTTTTTACATGTTTAAAATTAAGTAATTAACAATTGACCAACAATTCTGTATATGGTGGCCCAATGATTCAAAGCCCATGTGCAAAATTAACAATAACATAATGTAACATACTAAATACAAAAATTGACAAACTGACATACTAAATACACTTGATCAAAACGCTAGTAAAATTTGTGTTGATTAAAATGCTGGTAAAATTTGTATTTATCAAGATTGACCGATGTAAAATTCTCGGTTCATAAAATTGGTTCAAAACGCTGATAAAAACCGATTTTTCATCTTATTAATAATACGTTTAAAAACTGATTTTTCATCTTTTTAACCCAAAAAAAAAAAAAAAAAAAAAAAAAAAAAAAAAAAAAAAAAAACGCACCCACTTAAACATGTTAATTTTGAAGATGATTTTTGAGTTAGGGATAATAATAAGATGAAAATTCACATACAACCACTTAAATCAAAAACCCAAAAACCAAATCTTGAAAATGAAATCAATGCCATAAAGCCCATATTACTACATGAAAAAGAGCATATTACCTGATATCACTTAGCATTTGTTTTTTTCCAATATCATTAGAGATACACTTCTTCAATTAGATCAAGAGAGGGTAGAATGTGTGTGCGTGAGAATGATAGAGAGGAGGAGAGGTCGGCAGTTATTCGGTCAAAAGATGGGAGAATTTTAGATCTATGAAATAGGGTAACTGTTTTTGAGTAGGAGACTAGGAGTTGCTATTTTTATGGAAGAAGTAAATTCCTACTTTGCCCCTAATTTAAATATTTCATACATATTAAATTGCATTTATTTTCAAAAATGTCATTTTGCATTGATATGTTGTACCTTATGTATTATGAGGAGTAAATAGGTGGTTCTCGCAGTTCTCGCAATTTTTTTGGTTCTAAAAAGAACCCTACACTATATATATATATATATATATATATATATATATATATATATATATATATATATATATATATATATATATATATATATATATATATATATATACACACTAAGCTTGCTATAAACAAAAAAAGGGAAAGAAAGAAAGAAAGAAAGAGAGAAAACATACGGTTGTTGATATCATCATCTCCTACTCCATCTTCCTGCGAAAACATATCAATCAATCAGGATCAACAACTAATTATTATTAACACATGTAAAATAGGAGTAATAATAACAAAAAGTAAATAAAAGTACCGATATGTGAGCATGTTTGCGAAGAACATCCCCTTGTTTAAAGTCAACAATGAAGTCCTTAATCGCCTGCTTAGTGGTGACATTAATCATGTTTTCGAACAAGTAGTTAAGCTCATTCTCAACTTTTAATTTGTATTCCTTGATCACCTCAGACACATCATCCTCGTTGTGCTTTTTAACAATGAAAACCTTTTCATAATTACTATAGATATCGATGATGTTCGAACTAACAACATCCAGTACTTTGCGTTCCTCCTCCTCAGTCTCGGGTAAGAAAAAATCACACACGAATCGAGCTGTTTCATAATAAAGCTTTGACTCTTTTTCTGCTTTCTCTCGCGCCGCTGACGATAACAACCATTTCCTCTTCTCCATTTACACTCGATCTTTTCTTATTGCATGCTGCGTTAGGGTTTCAGACGATTTTCAACATCTTTTATTATTTGGGGATGTTTTGTTTATTTATTTACTTGGTCCCTTCACTTTCCAATTGCCCCTAAAATTTTAAGAAAACTTTTGAGGATAATAGTTACTCCCTCCGTAAAAAAAAAAAAAAAAAAAAAAAAAAAAAAAAAAAAAAAAAATGTCAAGTTTGGCTTTTTATCATTTTTTTTTTCAACTTTAACCTTAAATATTTTTATTTACGTTATATAATACTTAATGAAATTATATTAATAAAAATACATTTAAAATCCAATTCATTCATCTATTTTACATTAAGTATTATATAACAAAAAATTAGGGATGAGCACGGTACCGGTCCCGTACCGAATTAGTGGTACTGATTTTTTCCCTAGCATAAACAGTGGTACCGGTACCGTACCGAACGGGATTCGGATTCCGGTACCGGTTTCGGTATCGGTACCGAGAAATCGGGTTTTTCCCCTTTTTATTCAAGAATTTCCTGATTTGGTACCGGTCCCGTACCGAATTAGTGGTCCCGATTTTTTTTCACCTTATTTCGTAGTCCCTGTACCGTACCGTATATCGGGAATGGTACCGTTTCGGTACGGTACCGGTACGGTTCCGGGATTCGGGTCAAAATGCTCATCCTACAAAAAATAGTTATGATCAAATTAAAGTTAAAAAATAAATACTTCAAAAAATCAAACTTGACAATTATTTTAGGAGGGAGGTAGTATAAGTATCAATAGTTTAGTTATTGTTATCCGTTTTATTTTTGAAAGCAAACCAATTAAGTTGATATTAAAATTTTATAGTATAAAATTGAACACTCACCACCCTTAGAACTTCATTGTGATCAATGGCCAATTGGCTAAGAGCACGGCTAAAGATGGACAGTAGAAACTTTACAAAGTTGTACTCTATTAAAGTTAGCTCTACTAAATAGTCTGCTAGGAGTTTAAGGTCTATAGCTGGAGCCTGCAAATACAGGGAGTTTACTATGCATTTTCTTTTAATCCATTTTCACACATAACTATAAACAACCTACTATACTCCATAAGATCCAAATTTATATATTCTTATGCCTCGACATATAACCCTTGATAACAATAAAACTAAGAAATAAATGGGACTGCGCGTTGCCTAGTTGGTACAAAGAAATGCATGTTCAATATTGTTCTTGTTGCAAAATCAAGAATGCATGGGCCTTCTTCTTTAGTTGTAGTCGCACTCAACAATTAATACTATATGTCCAGGTGTATCTGTATTCATCCATTAACCTCAACGATTCTTCTTTAATATCATAGATCTTGTAAATGGTTATAATTCAATTAAGTGAAAACTTAATAAGTAAACTGTCACTCAAAATCCAAAAAAGTTCAAGTAAATAACCATTTTAGGCATTCTGTCAAATATGTTACGCACGTGTAGAACTACTCACATCACCATTACTTTAACTGTGTCCTTTTCTTCAGCTACCCAAGACAATCATACTTTTAAAACTATTAAAATTCCGTTTATTTATGTATATTTCTTTGTACTTATGTAAATAGCTTGTATGAGATGATCAGGTGTGAATGAGCCAGAGTGGTGTTTATGTCTCCTTCAATAAGTGCTTTTGTGAGTAGCCTAACTAGGTTTTCCCCTTCGACAGGTGCCTTAGTTGGGGATGGTGTATGACAAATGTTACTTTGAGGGCATGCGCTAAGTATGGATACCATGGTGTCTCTTTGGGCTGGGCTCATAGTTATGTTAACCTGAGAGTTGGTGATAGGTATTGGTGTTCCCAGACTATTAGGTATATGGGTATGCGGGTGTAGAACCGTAGGGGTGAATACGGTCTTTTCAACTTATTTTAAAGTTTAGACACTTTAAGTCTCCAATTTCGTGTAGGGGTGTACAAGCATTAATCAACCGATAAGAAATGTAGAGAGAGACACCAAGATTTATACTGGTTCGGGATGAGGGGTTTAGATCATCCGTATGTCTAGTTACGAATCCGCGACACTTATACTATTCACTAGCACACAATCCTTGCGGTGGATTAAACTGTTACAAACTTCACTACACCGATATACATAAAAATCGGTGCTAAAAAAGAATAGCTACTACCCAACGGAGTTCCGCCCTCAGTGCTTTGCCCTACCACAAAGACTTCCTCCCAAGGAAGCAACAAACCCCAAACTAGAACTTAACCGGATCTAGGCTTGACAACCAAGGTTCAAGACTTTTTACACCCTTTGCTTATCCACAAACCGGATAAGACTTTACAAATGAATGTATGTGTTTAAGTGTTTAAAATACCCTAACCTAGCCTAGCGACTCGACTTAATAGAAGAGAATGGAAGAAGACTCTCGACACAACACACAAGAGTGGATTAAGTTATTGTGGTTCTTCTCTTGTGAAGAAGTAATTTATCTGCATGAAACATGTCTAAAGTTCACAAAAGTAAACAAATACATAAGTGAATCCCAAAGTCCATCTTCGAACGAGCTAGACTTGTTAACCGAACCGTAAATGGATACAAAATCATTGAGAATGATTCACTACAAGAATCAGGAGAACAGGCGACGAGCACAATGCCGACGACACAATGTCGTCGGCACCATACGCTAAACGACAAAAAATTGGCTTGACCCAAACAAGGCTGCGTTAAATTTTTAATCTAGAATATTACCGACGTCATGTCGTCGGTATAATAACAACATGTTTGACTATTGATAAACCTGGTGAAAAAATAGGCGGGAATTTGACCGCCAAAACACGTGCCGACGTCATGTCGTCGGTGATATATAAATACACAAATAATTGTGGTTAGCGTGGGATTAACCAATGATTAATAATTAATAGCCCCTAGTTTAAAGACGCCGACGACATGACGTCGGCAACAATTTGAGTCAAAATTTTGGTTTTTCCCTTTTGTGAATTATAGCGAATAATTGGGCGGGGTTTTTTCCCGCCTTAACGACGCCGACGACATGACGTCGGCACGAATAATTGGGCGGGGTTTTGTCCCGTCGACATGTCTCTCCAAAAATTCAGCCTATATATAACCTAACAAATATATTCCCGTCTCATTTTTTACCTATATACATTCTCACAAAATCATTTCCGTCTCATTTTACACATCTACATATACATTTTCACAAAATTATTTCCGTCTCATTTTACACATCTCACAAATAATTCAATCGTCATTTCTTACAAGACACACATGACAAATTTTAAGTTCTATTATTTGTGCGTACAAATTTTAAATAAACAGTTTGCCTTTGTGTTTGATAATTATTGCTCCACAACAACAATATTTTATTAAACAACAACAACAACATTTTATTAAACATTAATAACATCAACAACAACAGCAAACAACAGCAACAACAACGATAACAGTACTACATATGAAATTTATCCATGTCACCTAAAAGGTCACGGAGTATTGCATCCGACTGACATGCGGGGTCGTGGTTGGGATACGTTGCTGATATAATCTTTTCGTAGTATATAATTATTCCGAAGAAATACCGGTGAAAGTATTTCCCGGGTCGTTTTCCCAGCGAAGGTAGAATGGAGTCGTAAATTTTCGTATCGCGAAATCGAGTCGTGAAAAGTGGTAAAGTGAAAAATATAATCGAGATATTCAAGTATTCACAAACAACTATAAAATATGCAAAGAGTACAATCTAATTATGCACCGAAGTTAAAAACGCGAAAACGGAAATGCACACGCGTTATTTAAAACGTAACGTTTATTTAAAAATGATCCTACGAACTTGGAAATATTTTCTAAAAATATAAAACTATTAAAAAGAATTTTAAGAAAAAGAAAAATATTTTTTTGAGTTTTTATTTATTTTCTAGAATTAATTTTGTATTTTTGGAATTAAAAGTGAATTAAAAATAGAGAAAAATAGAAAAATAAAGTGGAAAATTGAAAATTAAATTCTAAAAATTCTAAAATATTATAAAAGAAATTATAAAAATATTTTTGTATTTTTCAAGACTTTTTCTGATTTTTTTATGATTTTTGCTATTTAAAATTGATTTAAAAATGATTTTAAACTAAAAGAAATTAAGAAAAATAGTAAATGACCTCAGAAAATTATGAAAATTTCACAGAAATTCTAGAATATAATAAGAAACTTGCAGAAAAAATTTGGAATCTAAAAGTTAAGCAGAAGAGCTTATATAGTGCAAATCAGCTTATGGCAAGTGCTTATTTATAAGCACTTGCCACAAAAACTGAACCAAATTTAAAATACAGAAATGTTAAACTCTAATAAGCTCAAAAGTAACAATCTCAGATCAAAATCAAACTCAGAAAGTCTAGATTCTTGCAATAAGCAGTTTAGATTAAGCTATAAGCAAAACAGAATAAGCTAAGGGCTCAGAGATCAAACAATGAACTATAATATGCTTAAAACAACTCAGATGATAAGAGCAAAAAGAAAGAATCAGAAAACAAGGAGCAAAAAGACTATCTCAGAAACATGAAATAAGTAGGTCTACGGGGTAAGTAACAAGCTACAATAAGTTGCTCAAATAAGCACTAATGTCTAAACTAAGCATAAATCCAATAAACCTAAACTAAAAGTTATCAATAGAAACTAAATGCATGCACAATTAACTAAACCAGGTAAGTAATATGAACTAGCAAACTTAGGCTGATAAGACAAGAACAGTCCAATCGAATCAATAGCAGACCTCAAATTAAGCAAGCATATGTCTGTTAAAAATACAAAATAAGCTAAAGTATATGAAGCAGGAACTACAACCTATCTATAGAAACAATAATCAATAAAAAAAATCTACACTGAATAGCGAAAATGAAACAAAGAAAAAGATTAATGTGAGGCGGCTGCTGGTTGTGCAGGGCTGCAATCAGGTCTAAAGGTTCTAAAACAAGCTGTAACAAGCACAAGCAGATAGCGATCTAACAGTATAATGAAACAGACCTAAGAGCAATGATGTGGGTACACAAAAGCTAAACTTATAATTACGTAAATCCTAGACAAGCTAAAAATAAACAAAATAGAAGTACAAACTACTGATCTTAACTTTTTATGTAATTCCTAACTGATTTAATGATCTATAACTATATTTCAACACTAAAACAACCTATATGTGACAAAACATCAGCAATACTACCACACTAGGACACGATAACTCTCAAATCCAAACACTCCCGCTTAAGCCTCTAAACTATTTAAAACGAATTAATGCTTTCAAACTCAGTTCCAAATTCACTACAGATCTCAATTCAACTTAACGAAACGCTATAAGAATCAATCACTATCAACTGAGATCCAACAGTTACTTAAAATGAAAGATCCAAATTATGACAATTAGCAACTAATAACTATGAAACTCAGAAATACCAACTCAGACACAGGCAACTCAAATGATCAAATGAAATAGTAACAGAAGCTAGAATAACAATCAACAATCGACTCTAAAGTATAAAAACTCAGTAAACACAGATTACTACTAAAATGAAATTGAATGAAACAGTACTTACAATTTTAAATCCCCTCAGCTCAAAAGAGAGGGGCTCACTATGCTTGCCTATCTTTGGATAGGCCAAATGCTTCCCTTTCTCACTTTGGTCTATCAATTAAACCTCTGAATAACCAACAAGCCAAGGCAGTTGACTTTCGTTGACCAACAAACTTTTGAACAATTGAACTAAATCACAATCATACTAAAGCTAAACTGAGCTAAATTAAGATGAATAGAACTTCAAACAAGATTTATCAAATACTGATTTATTACAAATCTTTCTTCCTTTTTATTTTTTTTCAGATTTGAATGAACATTTAAATGAAGTTGAAACTGAAAATGAAAACTATCTCTATAGAAATGTAATCTTACTGATTTTACTGAAAACTAGAGGATATAAGATGAAACAATAACAAGTAAACTAAAATAAGCAGAAATGATTTAAGTAAAAGCTGATTTCATTGAATTTAAAGAAATTACATCTAAACTAATCTAATACAATTCAAAAGAAAATTCGGCAGAGCTTGGCTACTCCAAGACTCCACACCTAATGAGCTTCTATCTATCCCTATTTATAGCTGAGGAGATTTGGGAGTTTACGGATTGCCAAGCTGGCAATCCGTGTGCACTTGTGTTAGTTTACATCACCTCACAGCCCTTGATCTCTTCTAAATCATTGCTTATCAATTATCAGCCCTTTGATCTCTACTTGTGACGCGACTCATCCAATAAGTTGCTGCCAAGTGTCCAATTTGTGTTTCTTTCGCTCTGACAAACTTCTGACATGCTCTGACAGCTTCTAGAACCCATTGAATATTACCTAATTACCCTTAATTGCTGAAATTTTGGGATGGGGTAATTAGGGTTTATGTTGAACAGTGAAATCTGGGAAAAGGGGTAATTTGGGGGTGGATAAGGGCGGGGTATGTTTTTATTTTGGTTGTGTTTGACTTATGGTTTTGACCGAGGGTAATTTGGGCTCGGGTCAAGGTATGGTAGGTTGGGCTTGGGTATATGTAGTGGGATTGGGCTTTGATAAGACTTGGACCAGGTTCTTGTTAATTGGATTACAGATTTAGTAAAAATAAACATCAAAGACCAATATTGTAGATTTTGAAATTCCAAGGACCACTTCTGTCATTATTGAGAAATATTATCCAAGGGCTTATTCTTGACAACTTTGATTCTTCAAGGGTAGATTATAACACTTTGAACATAATTTCTTCCCCGGCTTCGGCTTTATACACTCATTCCACATCTCGTGCTCGTGTTGGCTTTGTTTTGTTCGTTTTTATAAATATCCGTACCTGCATATCACAAACACAAAAACATCGTATATTTGGCATTTATGGCTCGGTTTTTGGTCTTTTAAGTCTGGTTTTGGTCAAATAATAGTGAGTGAATTAGCACTCACCAAAATCCCCCCGACTAAGGTATTGCTGTGTCCTCACGCAATGTGATCAATTCACGCTTTCGGGATAAATAATTGTCAAAACTCTTCCTACTAACTTTGTAAAGTAGCAAAGATGTTCGAAAGAAGTAATGAAATCATTTATTCCCAAAAACGCTCCGTTTTCCAAAATTTTCCTTTTATTCCTTTATTCCACTTACACTTTCTATTTTTGGACTTTTCCTTACTTCACACTTGTGACGGTTTGTTGAACTTTCATTATCTTGCAATAATTATTAGGGTCAACGAGTAGAAACACTTCTTTTAAGAAGCGACCATACGGATAAAAATCGTCATCCTTGATTTTTCACGAGTCCCCAAACTAAGCGTACAAACGAGATCACAGCTTATCTACAAATTAGATGCTAACACTACTCATAACAATTACTTGTGGAAACTTCTTACTCCCATTTCCTAGGTTTTGTATCTCAATATTTTATTTTGTTGAGAAATGAATTGCTTCATATTTTCTCGTTTCGATAATTTTTAAGTCCGATAGTGATACCTAAGTTAAAACGATAAATAGTTATTCATTTTCTCTTAAGAACCACTGCAATAGAAATTCGGTCCATTTCAAGGAATGAGGGGTACATACAATATCAAGGATATAAGTTGCGGAGTACGATCACGTGCACCTCATGTGACTGATTACTAATCACGTATCACATGCACCTCACGCGCCAACAACTTATTGATACATACATAGCTCTTATTCAACAATTCTTTAACTTTCATTTTTTATTTTTCACTTTTTTTTCATACTTTTCACTTTTTTTTTTTTTTTTTTTCTTCTTGACTTTTTTCTCAACATCAATGGAAGCTTAACGGGTAGCTCCAAAACCACATAAATAATCAACTTTTGACTTTTGATTTTTCACTTTTTCGCTCTTATTTTTGGTGTTCCTTGATATGTACCCAATTTCTAAAGCAAAAATTCTCTTAAGAAAACAAAGAACTAAATATTATTCAAACCGAAATACCACTAATTAACCTAGAACATCTATTTATATATTTGTGACGTTTCTGATGGGAGTAAAAAGCCACAAGTACCTCTCATGAGCTCTAAAGAGAACCACTACTCCACGTTTAGCATCTAACTTCTAAATAAACTCTATCATTTCTCGCTCTTCGCAATTTAAGATTCCAAATAATGAAACCAACGAATACTTAGCCGATAATCAGCCACGCATATATAAAGTCAGTTACGGAAACTTGCAAATTCTAGAAGAAGAATTCGCGTTTTCTAGCTCCTGATGTAAAAGACTAGCGAAAGCTTTTAAGTTGCGCATGTATAAAGTCAAGTACGGGAACTTGCAGATTCTTAAGAAAGAATTCGCATTTTATAGCTCCTGGTGTACAAAACTAGCACAAGCTTATGTGATCATCATTGGTTAAGGGAACAAGCTAGGGCTCAACACGCCCGGTCAAGTCAAAATATTTATTCCTACTCTCGCCAGCAAGAAAGTCAACAAGGTGTCAAAACACTTATTCAAACTTTATTATATTTTTGTACAACTTTTCAACTTTTTCTCATCTTTTTGTACTTTTTCATTGCTTTTTCATCAAAATTTTTGAAATTTTCATTTTTTCAATTTTTTTTATTTTTGGTGGAAAAACGGAGTTGCAAGAGTACACGACTTGTGAAAAAATGCAAGGTCAAAATCGAATCGAAGATTCACCCTCCCCCCGACTAGAACGAAACATTGTCCTCAATGTTTGATGGGTTAAGGCAATCCTAACAAAATTCTAGGGCCGTTTATTAATTATGCCAAAGAAAACGTTAGTCGATAAGATTTAACGGATAAAGGATTTCCAAATAGCACCGATGAATGATACTCCAAGTGAAGAGAAATCGAGCACGAGAGTCATCATAAATCACGGACAATCCTGAACAAACATCACAAACAACCACGAAACACAAGAGTAGAAGAGGCACCCCCTCCTCACATTAGGTGTTAGAAATTAGAAATATAAGAAGATGAAATTGGATAAGCATGGGTTGCCACCCATGAAGCGCTTGTTTTTGTTCACCGAGTCACATGAGCTTGACTCGATCCCCGAATTAATTCGTCCTTGGGAAGAGCAGAGGAAACGGCCACTTGGCACAAAAGATACCAGGGTCAAAAATGGTGTCCTCACTCCCGGTGGAGTGGAAAGAAGAAATGGTGGGATAGGAAAAGAACGGTTTAAACACCCGGATAGTATAAGCATAGTCGACATCTGAATCAAGGGTGGGTAAAATATTAAGCTCGGGATCATCATGATCAAAAGTCTCATCCACCACTCTAACAACAATTTCATTAACATCAAGCTCAAAATCTTCATCGGGCGGTTTCGCGGGTGGACGAGAAGATGGTAAATCAAAGAGAAATGAATTGGTTTCGGACGGTAAATCATCATTATATAATTCTTTAGTAAGCACACTTCTTCGAAGACCATTCTCGTCATTTTCAATATCCGGCTGCGAAATGGTATGAGAAAGTTCATCGGAGAACTTCTCGTGAGGAGAATCAATCATATCATGTGAAACCTGGACCTCGGGTTCCATTTCAGACTCATCACTAAGAATATCGAAGAGCGGATTATTTGAAATTTGATTAAAATCTGATTCAAAATCAAATAACGGATTCGTTAAAGTCTTATCGAATGCGTCGGAAACCCTTGGAACGAGGTCATCATCATCCTCATCATTATCATCGATATCTCCACAAGAGTCTTCATCACTCGAAGTGTACTCATTGTGAGAATCGGTATAACTTTCCACTTCAACTAAATCTTCATTGCTCATCGGAGAGAGAGAAGTTGACGGCTCTTCATTCAATAACTCTTCAAGTAAACGAATATCCCCCTCCGGATCAAAATTTGAATCGTCAATTATCGGAATGGAATCATTAGCAAGAAACGCCTCGATCTCATCTAAAACGACATCACTTCCTTCAACAGGTGTGAAAGAAGGATGGAAAGCAGAATCACCGTTAGAATTTTCCCCGGACTCACTTTGGATTGGAACGAGGTTCTCAACACTTGACGTATTGAATTCGTCAGATTCCGTTGCCGGAATAGTGTCAAGAGGCTCGTTCCCCATTATTAGAGAGTCCACGGGCTCTACGGGAGAAGAGATAGAATCATTTTGAGGATTAAGAACGATTGTAATCGTGGAATCATCGTCGTCGTCGTACATACAACACTCACAAAATTTAGATTTTCGTTCTTCGGCAAGAAGTTCTTCCATCGATTTCACTTGAGGTTCGGTAGTATGCGTATAACGATTATTCACCATCTCTTCCAACTCATCCATCATGGATTTGATTTCCAAAATTTGTTTAGTAAAATCAGAAGTTTGTGGGGGTTGGTTAAAACCATGAGAATCGTAACAAAAATTAGGTTCATTATAAGAATTTTCAAACGATCCCCCACAATTTTCAAAATTTGATGTATTTTGGAAAGAATCACCATTGTAATACGAATTTGGCTCATAAAAATCATTTTGAGGAAAATTATTAAAGTTCGAGTCGCAATCGTGAGACGTGTCAGCACTCGGGGCATAGCACATACAATCGGTGTATCCACATACATCACAAAAACATCGCCCACACGGCATTCCTTCTTCGGACGGGTTTCCACAATTATAACAATAAAACGAAGATGGTGGTGGTGTATAGAAATCGGGAAAATTTGACGAATTGTTGAACGTATGAGAATTACAATTCAAACAAACGCCATCACGAATATTATCTCCACATTCGTCACACGTACACCACACACACAACCCTCCGAAGAACGGTTCTCCACAATTATTACAAAACGTATCCATAAGAATTAAAAATAAGAGGGTTTGAGAAAAAGAATCAAATATTAGAGGATAAGAAGATTATTTTTGGTTTTTATATTTATAGAAAAACAAATCACAAAAACTTTTATTTTCTTTTATTGTATTTTTGTGAAACGTTACGTTAATTGAAACCGTTTCTTTCAAAACCACGCGCGATGAAACGAGAGAAACGAATTTTCCCGCTTAATCGGTTGTTGAGTTGAAGTAATCCGATAATCAATTAATTTCACGTTTTCGTTATATTGTGAGACTTATTTGGTTTACAACGCCCTTTCTTTCGATCGGAACGAGGCTGTAACTTTATTTTATTTTTGGTATTTTGAAAACACTTTAGGAAAAGTGTTTTTGATTTTTCAATTTTTATATTTTTATAAAAATATATACAAAATAGAGGAAGGCTTAACAAAACACGATTTTTCAAAACGAAATTCAAAAACTCACTTCGACCTTCCCCGGCAGCGGCGCCATTTTGATATAATCTTTTCGTAGTATATAATTATTCCGAAGAAATACCGGTGAAAGTATTTCCCGGGTCGTTTTCCCAGCGAAGGTAGAATGGAGTCGTAAATTTTCGTATCGCGAAATCGAGTCGTGAAAAGTGGTAAAGTGAAAAATATAATCGAGATATTCAAGTATTCACAAACAACTATAAAATATGCAAAGAGTACAATCTAATTATGCACCGAAGTTAAAAACGCGAAAACGGAAATGCACACGCGTTATTTAAAACGTAACGTTTATTTAAAAATGATCCTACGAACTTGGAAATATTTTCTAAAAATCTAAAACTATTAAAAAGAATTTTAAGAAAAAGAAAAATATTTTTTTGAGTTTTTATTTATTTTCTAGAATTAATTTTGTATTTTTGGAATTAAAAGTGAATTAAAAATAGAGAAAAATAGAAAAATAAAGTGGAAAATTGAAAATTAAATTCTAAAAATTCTAAAATATTATAAAAGAAATTATAAAAATATTTTTGTATTTTTCAAGACTCTTTCTGATTTTTTTATGATTTTTGCTATTTAAAATTGATTTAAAAATGATTTTAAACTAAAAGAAATTAAGAAAAATAGTAAATGACCTCAGAAAATTATGAAAATTTCACAGAAATTCTAGAATATAATAAGAAACTTGCAGAAAAAATTTGGAATCTAAAAGTTAAGCAGAAGAGCTTATATAGTGCAAATCAGCTTATGGCAAGTGCTTATTTATAAGCACTTGCCACAAAAACTGAACCAAATTTAAAATACAGAAATGTTAAACTCTAATAAGCTCAAAAGTAACAATCTCAGATCAAAATCAAACTCAGAAAGTCTAGATTCTTGCAATAAGCAGTTTAGATTAAGCTATAAGCAAAACAGAATAAGCTAAGGGCTCAGAGATCAAACAATGAACTATAATATGCTTAAAACAACTCAGATGATAAGAGCAAAAAGAAAGAATCAGAAAACAAGGAGCAAACAGACTATCTCAGAAACATGAAATAAGTAGGTCTACGGGGTAAGTAACAAGCTACAATAAGTTGCTCAAATAAGCACTAATGTCTAAACTAAGCATAAATCCAATAAACCTAAACTAAAAGTTATCAATAGAAACTAAATGCACGCACAATTAACTAAACCAGGTAAGTAATATGAACTAGCAAACTTAGGCTGATAAGACAAGAACAGTCCAATCGAATCAATAGCAGACCTCAAATTAAGCAAGCATATGTCTATTAAAAATACAAAATAAGCTAAAGTATATGAAGCAGGAACTACAACCTATCTATAGAAACAATAATCAATAAAAAAAATCTACACTGAATAGCGAAAATGAAACAAAGAAAAAGATTAATGTGAGGCGGCTGCTGGTTGTGCTGGGATGCAATCAGGTCTAAAGGTTCTAAAACAAGCTGTAACAAGCACAAGCAGATAGCGATCTAACAGTATAATGAAACAGACCTAAGAGCAATGATGTGGGTACACAAAAGCTAAACTTATAATTACGTAAATCCTAGACAAGCTAAAAATAAACAAAATAGAAGTACAAACTACTGATCTTAACTTTTTATGTAATTCCTAACTGATTTAATGATCTATAACTATATTTCAACACTAAAACAACCTATATGTGACAAAACATCAGCAATACTACCACACTAGGACACGATAACTCTCAAATCCAAACACTCCCGCTTAAGCCTCTAAACTATTTAAAACGAATTAATGCTTTCAAACTCAGTTCCAAATTCACTACAGATCTCAATTCAACTTAACGAAACGCTATAAGAATCAATCACTATCAACTGAGATCCAACAGTTACTTAAAATGAAAGATCCAAATTATGACAATTAGCAACTAATAACTATGAAACTCAGAAATACCAACTCAGACACAGGCAACTCAAATGATCAAATGAAATAGTAACAGAAGCTAGAATAACAATCAACAATCGACTCTAAAGTATAAAAACTCAGTAAACACAGATTACTACTAAAATGAAATTGAATGAAACAGTACTTACAATTTTAAATCCCCTCAGCTCAAAAGAGAGGGGCTCACTATGCTTGCCTATCTTTGGATAGGCCAAATGCTTCCCTTTCTCACTTTGGTCTATCAATTAAACCTCTGAATAACCAACAAGCCAAGGTAGTTGACTTTCGTTGACCAACAAACTTTTGAACAATTGAACTAAATCACAATCATACTAAAGCTAAACTGAGCTAAATTAAGATGAATAGAACTTCAAACAAGATTTATCAAATACTGATTTATTACAAATCTTTCTTCCTTTTTATTTTTTTTTCTGATTTGAATGAACATTTAAATGAAGTTGAAACTGAAAATGAAAACTATCTCTATAGAAATGTAATCTTACTGATTTTACTGAAAACTAGAGGATATAAGATGAAACAATAACAAGTAAACTAAAATAAGCAGAAATGATTTAAGTAAAAGCTGATTTCATTGAATTTAAAGAAATTACATCTAAACTAATCTAATACAATTCAAAAGAAAATTCGGCAGAGCTTGGCTACTCCAAGACTCCACACCTAATGAGCTTCTATCTATCCCTATTTATAGCTGAGGAGATTTGGGAGTTTACGGATTGCCAAGCTTGCAATCCGTGTGCACTTGTGTTAGTTTACATCACCCCACAGCCCTTGATCTCTTCTAAATCATTGCTTATCAATTATCAGCCCTTTGATCTCTACTTGTGACGCGACTCATCCAATAAGTTGCTGCCAAGTGTCCAATTTGTGTTTCTTTCGCTCTGACAAACTTCTGACATGCTCTGACAGCTTCTAGAACCCATTGAATATTACCTAATTACCCTTAATTGCTGTAATTTTGGGATGGGGTAATTAGGGTTTATGTTGAACAGTGAAATCTGGGAAAAGGGGTAATTTGGGGGTGGATAAGGGCGGGGTATGTTTTTATTTTGGTTGTGTTTGACTTATGGTTTTGACCGAGGGTAATTTGGGCTCGGGTCAAGGTATGGTAGGTTGGGCTTGGGTATATGTAGTGGGATTGGGCTTTGATAAGACTTGGACCAGGTTCTTGTTAATTGGACTACAGATTTAGTAAAAATAAACATCAAAGACCAATATTGTAGATTTTGAAATTCCAAGGACCACTTCTGTCATTATTGAGAAATATTATCCAAGGGCTTATTCTTGACAACTTTGATTCTTCAAGGGTAGATTATAACACTTTGAACATAATTTCTTCCCCGGCTTCGGCTTTATACACTCATTCTACATCTCGTGCTCGTGTTGGCTTTGTTTTGTTCGTTTTTATAAATATCCGTACCTGCATATCACAAACACAAAAACATCGTATATTTGGCATTTATGGCTCGGTTTTTGGTCTTTTAAGTCTGGTTTTGGTCAAATAATAGTGAGTGAATTAGCACTCACCAGTTGCCATGTCAAGTTTTGCCTCCAGCACCCTTAATTTTGTCTCTAGCACCTGTTTTTGTGCCTCC
Organism: Artemisia argyi; assembly: GCA_030686995.1. Lineage (NCBI taxonomy): Eukaryota > Viridiplantae > Streptophyta > Magnoliopsida > Asterales > Asteraceae > Artemisia > Artemisia argyi. The sequence continues at coordinate 214,169,999 of CM060701.1, forward strand.
AGCACCTGTTTTTGTGTCTCCAGCACCTGTTTTTGTGCCTCCAGCATGTTTATTCTAAGATTTTTTTCATGACAGTTTGAGCACCTTTTTGGAGCAGATCCAGAACCGCTTGATGTTGAAGCTCCTAGAGAACCGATCATCATTTTGGCGAGTCATTCCTCCTTCCATAAAAAAAAATTACATCCATGGTCATCTGTCCCAGGCTGTTAAAGAGTAAAAACTATTATTTTTAACAACTAACCAAATTATTTATATAATACACGAAAAAATATGTAATTGTTCACCTGCGAGAAAGGACACGCATAGTATAGTTTACCACGGGAGTAAGATTTACACGATTCTCGCAGAATCACGTCTCCTCGTTCACAAGGACAAGGAAAAGCTTCAAATTCTGCCATCTTCTTCACCATGATAACAGTGTATGTTTGTGGTTGTGAGGTTGAGTAGTTGAATCGTGACCGGTGTGGCCCGATCTACAAGTTGAGGTGATAAAAGGTGGTGGCCAGAAAAAGATTTCGGCGGCCGAAAAATGCTGGTGTCGCCAGAAAACAGAAACTGCTATAGATAGATATAGTGAGATGAGTATGTGTGTGTGTGTGTGTTTATATTGTGAGGATAAGGTGTTAGGTAGAAAAAAAGTTGTTAGGTAAAACCATTGCATCTCATGTATAACCATAGCATCTCGACTCATTCGTTTAACATCTCATGTATAACCATTGCATCTCGACTCGTTCGTTTAACATCTTATGTATAACCATTGCATCTCGACTCGTTCGTTTAACATCTCATGTATAACCATTGTATCTCGACTCGTTCGTTTAACATCTCATGTATAACCATTGCATCTCGACTCGTTCGTTTAACATCTCATGTATAACCATAGCATCTCGACTCGTTCGTTAAACATCTAGTGTAGAACCGTAACATCTCGGCTCGTTCGTTAATCATCTAGTGTATAACCATAAAAAATTCGTTTAACATCTCATGTATAACCATTGCATCTCGACTCGTTCGTTTAACATCTAATGTATAACCATTGCATCTCGACTCGTTTGGTTAACATCTCATGTATAACCATAGCATCTCGACTCGTTCGTTAAACATCTAGTGTAGAACCGTAACATCTCGGCTCGTTCGTTAATCATCTAGTGTAGAACCGTAGCATCTCATGTATAACCATAGCATCTCGACTCGTTCGTTTAACATCTCATGTATAACCATTGCATCTCGACTCGTTCGTTTAACATCTTATGTATAACCATTGCATCTCGACTCGTTCGTTTAACATCTCATGTATAACCATTGCATCTCGACTCATTCGTTTAACATCTCATGTATAACCATTGCATCTCGACTCGTTCGTTTAACATCTCATGTATAACCATAGCATCTCGACTCGTTCGTTAAACATCTAGTGTAGAACCGTAACATCTCGGCTCGTTCGTTAATCATCTAGTGTAGAACCATAACATCTCAGCTCGTTCGTTAATCATCTAGTGTATAACCATAAAAAATTCGTTTAACATCTCATGTATAACCATTGCATCTCGACTCGTTCGTTTAACATCTAATGTATAACCATTGCATCTCGACTCGTTCGTTTAACATCTCATGTATAACCATAGCATCTCGACTCGTTCGTTAAACATCTAGTGTAGAACCGTAACATCTCGGCTCGTTCGTTAATCATCTAGTGTAGAACTGTAGCATCTCATGTATAACCATAGCATCTCGACTCGTTCGTTTAACATCTCATGTATAACCATTGCATCTCGACTCGTTCGTTTAACATCTTATGTATAACCATTGCATCTCGACTCGTTCGTTTAACATCTCATGTATAACCATTGCATCTCGACTCGTTCGTTTAACATCTCATGTATAACCATAGCATCTCGACTCGTTCGTTAAACATCTAGTGTAGAACCGTAACATCTCGGCTCGTTCGTTAATCATCTAGTGTAGAACCATAACATCTCGCCTCGTTCGTTAATCATCTAGTGTATAACCATAAAAAATTCGTTTAACATCTCATGTATAACCATTGCATCTCGACTCGTTCGTTTAACATCTAATGTATAACCATTGCATCTCGACTCGTTCGTTTAACATCTCATGTATAACCATAGCATCTCGACTCGTTCGTTAAACATCTAGTGTAGAACCGTAACATCTCGGCTCGTTCGTTAATCATCTAGTGTAGAACCATAACATCTCGGCTCGTTCGTTAATCATCTAGTGTATAACCATAGAAAAATTAACTACTTATTTTTTAATTTTATAAAACTATTTTTATTTTATAAAAGTATTTATAATAAATAAAAAATTTAACTACTTATTTTTTTATTTTATAAAACTATTTTTTTTTAATTTTATAAAAGTATTTATAATAAATAAAAAATTTAACTACTTATTTTTTATTTTATAAAACTATTTTTATTTTAATTTTCTAAAAGTATTTATAATAAATAAAAAATTTAACTACTTATTTTTTTATTTTATAAAACTATTTTTATTTTATTTTTAATTTTATAAAAGTATTTATAATAAATAAAAAATTTAACTACTTATTTTTATTTTATAAAACTATTTTTATTTTAATTTTCTAAAAGTATTTATAATAAATAAAAAATTTAACTACTTATTCATTTTTATTTTATAAAACTATTTTTATTTTATTTTTAATTTTATAAAAAGTATTTATAATATTGCCGTCGACTTGTCGTCGGTAATATAACCGCCAAAAGTTTCACCAAAATTTTATACATCCCGCCAAACTAGAAACGACAACTATCTTTACTTTACTGACGACATGTCGTCGGTAATATTAAAGGATATAACAAAATAGATCTGGGGTCAACACTTAGAAAAAAAAACTTATAACTTTTTTATCTCCTCCCCGCCGGTGATATTGTACTCCTCCTCCTCCTCCGACACCACTACCACCTCCTCCTCCGGCGATTATCAACACCACGTACACCACCACACCACACCACACCACCTCCTCCTCCTCCTCCTCCGGCGATTATCAACACCACGTACACCACCACACCACACCACACCACACCACCTCCTCCTCCTCCTCCTCCTCCTCCTCCGGCGATTATCAACACCACGTACACCACCACACCACACCACACCGCAGCTCCACACAATAGCACCACTGTGCACCTCCTCCTCCTCATTCGTTTAATTCTTCCCCTACCCCTCCTTTGTTTAATTCTTCTTCTTCCCCAACCCTCCTTTCTTCAACAGCAGCAGGTAAAAAATTTTCTAATTTTTGTTATTATTATTAATTTAATTGTTATTATTGTTGTTAATTTTTTTATTATTATTATTGTTAATTTATTTTTTGTTTATTAATTTTTTAATTTTTGTTTATTTTTTGTTATTATCCAAGACAGCAGGTAAAGAGGGTGAGAGCCGAGAGCGAGAGCCGAGGGTGAGAGCCGAGACAACCAAGACAGCAGGTAATGTACCTCGTTTTATTTATTTTTATTAACTTTTGGTATCCCGACGACATGTCGCCGACAACAGTTTTTTGTTTAAACTTTTGATATATATTAATTGTTGCTCTCTTTTAATATAGCCCGATACCACAGCCGATACCACAGCCGAGACAATATGTATTCATTTTTTTTTTCATTTTTATGCTTTGTTGTAGTTTAGTATATTAGGTTTTGATATAAAAGGGATTAATTGTTGCGGATTGTGAAATGTGATTAAGTATTAGTTTACGGATTAAGTATTAAGTAGGATATTGCGTTTGGTTAGTTTTTTGGTTGGTTTTAACGACACAACCAAGGTATGTATTAAGTAGGATATTCCGAAGGTTGCAAATATTAAACTAGTAAAAGAAAGAAAAAAAATAGTGTGATTTTAGAGTGTGTTTGTTAGTAACTATATAATTGTTTAACTTTAATTGTTTGGCTTTCGGCTTATATTGTTTTGTTTTCGGCTTATATTTCATAATTGTTTATATTCTAATTGTTTAACTTAAAATATATGCTATTGTTAGACTTTTGTGAATGTTTTAGGATTTTAGTGATTAATTTCGGAAAGTCCCCGTCCGAAGTTAATCATTCCTGTTGATGACGACGATGATTTTATTGATGATGAAGACGACGATCCTTATGATTTAGCATATTCTGATAATGAAGTCGCAAACAATTTTAATAAAATTGTTATGGATTGTTTAAAAGTGTATATTTCTTTTGAATGTGTATGTATTTGAATGTGTTCATGCTTATGTTAATTTGTTCCCGAATTTCTATATGTTACTCAACTTGTACTTTTACAGATGGCAGCAGCAGTTGCACGGAGTCATGGTGGTTTCGGTGTCGATGATCCACCACCTTCCCCTACCCGTCAGATTGAGGGTGGGCACCGTGCTAGTGGTAAGAATTTCTAGATTATATATATATATATATATATATATATATATATATATATATATATATATATATATATATATATATATATATATATATATACACATATTATGTATATATATAGATATATGTGTATATATATACATATATCTATATAAGTTACTTTATGACGTTTTCACTCACTCCAATTGCAGGATCAGGGCGACCCCGCCGAGGAGGTCGGGCCAGGGGGGAGGCAGGGGTAGGGGAGGTCAGAATGGCGGTAGGCAACGACCACGCGAAGAAAATAAGAATGTGAAGCTCAAGGCTGCCGTGAGACTTCGTGGCCCACAGTCTATTGACTTTGAGATTGGTGATAAGGGGACTTACACTCATGTGGGCACGAACCAAGCATGGTTTGGCAATTACGTCGGCGAGCTCATTCGACAGCTGCCGCTACACTATGACTCCTGGTACGATATAGAACCGGAGCTGACGGCTAACTTCCTTCCAAGCGTCCGGGTCAGTTATTTCATTTTCCTTTTATATATATTGTTATGTTACCGTGTTTATTTATTTAAATGTGCATATTTATTTAAATTTGTTTATTTATTTATATCTCTATATTTAATTATTTGAATGTGTACATTTATTAACATTTTTTTATTTATTTATATCTTTATATTAATTTTAACTATATTTGATTGCAGCGTATGTTCAATTTGGAGCGCTACAACACCAGACCGGAGTGGGAGACCATTCGGTCGGCGCTCACAGCATATTTCGCTACCCGATACCGTGACAATAAACATGATCTGAAACGCGATTACTTTACGAGAAAGGGTGGGGCTGCGAGAGTGGACGAGATCAGAAGAAATCCTCCTCCGAACTTGGAGCCGGCTAAGTGGAACAAGTATGTCAACACGTACATGACGGAGAAGGCCCAGACACGATCGGCTGTGAACAAAGAGAATAGAAAGAAGAACAAGATTCTCAGCCGCCACGGTTCGAAATCATTTGCCGCATCTCGACACGAATATGTAAGACACATTTTATTTTTATCAGATTATTTAATTTTAATAATATATTAATTAAAAGTATTTATACTAAATAAAATATATATGGTGTTTGATTAGTCATTTTAATTTGTTTCATCCTATATGCATGTGTATATATTTATACAGTTCGAGAACAGCGAGGACCACCGGTATCCGTCCCTGTTCGATACCTATCTTGACACCCACTTCAAGAATGGTGTTTGGTTGCAGGACGAGGCTCGTGCTCGGTTTGTAAGTATCGTTATTTATTTATTTATTCCAAACACGCACTTAGTGATTTATTGAAACATAATCTAGTAATTAACCCGACTAATATATTAATTTTCTCATTTTTTTTCAACTACACAGGAAGAGATGGTCCGACTACGGGAGCCTAGATCCGATATGCCGGCAGACGAGCCGTGCCTCACGGAGGAGGAGATATTTGCTCGGGTAATCGGGGGCAAGCAGCGTGGCCATATACCCGGCGTCGGCAAGGTGGTACCCTTCTTGAAGAGGCCACGGGTAGACTTGCCGCCTCCAGCTCCACCAGGTATTTAAAGTTGGATAATCTTATGTATTGAAATGACCGTTTTTAAATTTTGATTATTTCGTTTATAGGTATTTAAAGTTGGATAATCTTATGTATTGAAATGACCGTTTTTAAATTTTGATTATTTCGTTTATAGGTACGTCCGAGCTTGACAGGAAACTTGCTGAAGCTCAGGAGAAGATTGATGAATTTAAAACGATAGTGGATGAAGCTAAGAAAGAGAAGGAGAAAGAAAGAAAGAAAGCCAAGAAAACTGAGAAGCAGCTTGAGTTGTTGACACGTTTTGTCTCGACAAACCCAACATGGGAGGCGTTTATTAGCCAGAGTGGTTCTCGTCATGCAGCTGGAGGCGGCACTGGGAGCGGCGCAGGCGCTCCCGCGAAGGGCTCAGGTGGCGAGAGTGGCTCTGGCAGCGAGAGTGGCTCTGGCAGCGGGAGTGGCTCTCGCAGCGGGAGTGGCTCTCGCAGCGGGAGTTCTGATGATGATCAGGATGACGACGAGGGGCTGTATGACGACGATGGGCTGTAGAGGTATTATTTTGTGTTGTTTTGTCTTTGGAACTATGTCCGGACGACCCCAATCTTATTATCTTTGAACACTTAGGATATTGCAACATTTGTAGATATAGTAGCTACGTTTAGCGATTATAACACCCGTTTTGTAAACTTTATGATGTATTTTGAGGGTGTTATAAAGTTTATGGCCGTTTTGTAAAGTTTATTAATTGTTTAGTGGTTATATATAACCGTTTTAGCCGTTATAAACTTTATAGCCGTTTTAGCCATTGTTTTGTGTTGGAATGTGTTGTTATGAGAGCAGGACATGAAACTGGAATTGGTAGATTTTTGCTGCACAATTTTGCGGCAAAAATCTGGGCAGGGCAGCTGCGCAGGCTGCTGTGCAGCTGCAGTATAACTTCTTGCCGACTACATGTCGTCGGCAATATAATACACATATTAACTATATTCAAACGGTGCCGACTACAGGTCGTCGGCATAATAACGCACATGGTGACTAATTCCAAACGGTACCGACTATATGTCGTCGGCACCATTTACAAAAAAAATTTGACTTTCGTTGACTATATTAAGTTAATCTAATTAATGCGTTAAACAATTATTACATTACCGACGTCCTGACGTCGGTAACAAAATGTCGGACAACCCCATTGGTTTGACCAAAAATCATGTGGGTCCCACACTGTCGTCGGCGTCATTCGTCGGTAGGGACGTTGCCGACGCGGCTCTGTCAACTAGTTGCTGCCGACGGCATGACGTCGAGAAGGTATGGTGCCGACGTCATGACGTCGGCACTGTTAAAAAAAAGTCGACGCCGGAGGTTGTCTTTGTACTAGTGATTACCAAAATATAAGTAGAAAAAGAAGAACAAGTAATGGTGTGAAAGCACCTCAAAAGTAAAAAGAGACAATGTAATATTAGCATGCAAATGAAAATGACACAAATATTCTAATTACTATATTTACTACAATAATGTATATGTTGTTACTGTGCGGGTAAATACACTTGTGAGTATATTAAAGTACATGTATTAAGATCAGGGTTCTAAAATGCACGTCATGGCGGCGTTAGGGCGCAAGACGTGACCTCCACGTTATGTAATAAACCAAGGAGTCGGCTCTAGGCGTAGCGTGAGATAAGGCGTGAAAAGGCGTGCGAAGGTGTGTGGCATGGCGCCTTTTTTGGATTTAACTACGATGAAAAAAGTTTCTTTTTTTTCTTTTGAAAAAAATGAAAAAGATTACATGCAATGATTGTTTCTTGGCTTAATTCCTTATGTATAATACTTTTTCGTAGAAAATTAGAAGAAGGATTTGAATAATTTTACCGATTTAAATTTAGTTTCAAAAACTTTTTAGATAGGTTATATATGTGAAACCTTTGGATGGTAAGATATAGATAATGCAAGACAATAAGTAAATAAATAAATATGATAAATTAAAGAGATGAAGAGATAGAACTGTGGCACAATGATTTATAGTGGTTCGGCTATAAGGACACATTTCATGCCCTACTCTACTCTCTGAGTACCCAACTCGAGAGTTCTTAATCATTATGTCAACAAGCTCCTTAACCGGCTGAGAAGCCTCACAATGTCGCGTACACTTTATCTGGTACAAAGCTAAATACCGAGTTTTTTACAACTGAAGAACTAATCCAACAACACAACTAACACAACAAGTAAAATGATTAAAATATAATGTATCAAGTACAAGAGTCAATTCAATAATCTTGTAATGATGGTGAAGCCTAGCAACACTTCTCTTGAAACTTGCAAGTCTTGTATGCAAAAAGTCGTGATCTCGCCTTTTAAGAAGAACCTTGAGAATACTAAAAGATAACTACAAGAATGATTCTTAGATCAGAGGTTAGAGAGATATAAGAATGTAAGAAGATATGTATAAGAATGGGTGAGAAACAATAAAGAAATGTGATTGATGCTAAACCACCTACCTTATATTGACCAAATAATGGTCAACAAAGTCAAACAGCCTAGAGTCAATGCTCCGTGGAATATAGGGTTTCCCCGGGTCGTTATGTCCCGACGATGTGTGAATTGTTATCAAACGGTTTCGTGATCGGGTGAATTTGGACAGAAAAGGGTTTGTGTGTGATTTAGCTAAGGAATCTACAATGAAATAGCTTAAACAAGCTATAAGAATAAAACGGGAAAGTTTGAAAACCCAGAAACGTTTAAAACTTAAAAACGCGTACGTTACGTTTAAATAAAAAGTAAACGTTCGAAATAAAAAGTGAAAACTGAAATCTGAAAACACCTAGGGGTGAAAATGACTTTTTTACAAACTAAAAGATAAAAGAAAATTTTTAGAAAATTAAAATAAATTTTAACCCTAATTAATTATTTATTATTAATTAATTACTAATTATTAACAATTATTAATATTTAAAACACTTAAATATAATTTAATACTAATTAAATACTAGAAAAATTAAAATAAAATTTCTAAAATTATAAAATAACTAAAAATAAGTTTTAAAAATAAAAATAAGTGTTTTTGTCTTTTTGTGATTTTTCTATTAATTAATTACTAATTAATTACTAATTACCTAATTAACTATTTTAAATTAAGAAAAATACTAAATGAACAGTAAAAATTCTAATAAAATTTCTAAAATTACTTTATAACATATAAAAGCTATAAAAAATATAAAAACAAGGTTTTACTTAATAAAAACTAATTATGCTATTTTAAACTAATTATTAATTAATAATTAATAAAACTAAGATTAATTCTAATAAATGCTAAATGACAAAATAAAAATCTGAAAAAAATATTATAAATACTTTAATATAATATATAATTAATAAAAATATAAAAATGACAAGTACTTAATAAAAATTTAAAAATGAAAATTAAAATTAAATTACATTAAATAGAAACTATCACTTAATTTTAAATTAACTTTTTTGGATTTTTCTTTTTGAAACTTGATTTACACCTAAAAATAACAAACTTTTGTAAAAACAAAAGTTTTACAACTCAAAAATAAGCTGTGGAGAGCTTATTAACCATGGCAGTTGACTTTGTTTGACTTTAGGAGAAAATGAGCTCAAATGAGCTTAGGTGGGACCCACAAGGATTGATTCTGGTCTAAACAAGTTAAGTGAACATAAATAAGCTAGAAAAATCACTTAGGGACCACAGAATAAGCTATAAGCCACCAATTAAGCACATTGAAACTTGGATTTCAACTGAAAATGGGACAGAGAATTGTGGTGATTTCAAGTGGGGTCCACAAGTGGTGAGGTCAAACACTTGGTCAATCCTTCAACCCTACCAGGGGGGTTGAGAGGAACAAGGTTGGAGCCCTGGGACCCACTGGGTTGGCCAGAAATCCACCACCAAGTGGTGGTGGTGGTGATGGTGCTGCTGTGAACAGGGGAACAGCTTGCCCTGCAAGCTGCTTCGGGGGCTTGTGGAGCCTAGGAAAAAATCCCCAAAAATGAAATGAAGCTTGGAACTTAAATATGAGCTGGTAGGAAATAATTAGAAACAAATTTCATGATCCAAAACACACTACAAAATTCAAAACAAATCCCTCAATATTTGGAAAAAACTGAGGGAATGCAATTTGACTTTTTCAATAAAACTTGCTTATTTGACTTTTATGAATTTCTAAGGGCTCCTACTGATTTATTAAGCTATATTAAGCTACAAACTAATGAAATTAAGCTACAATACTCACTTATGCAGAGATATGGTGGATTATGAAACTCAATACCATAACAGTTAAGCATGCAAGGGTGATTGAAAGCAATTTTGACTTTTGAGTGAATTGGCTTATGTATTTATGACTGAAAGAACATGCAGAGACCTAATATGGTGAATTCAAAACAAAATCAACACTCAAAAGGTAATGCACAGTGGTGAGAACCACTGTGCCAAACACTCCTTAATGCTTATCTGTCTTTGGATTTCAAAGAGCAGTTGAGTATTTTAGCTTGACTACTAAACACCAACTCCTAATCAAGCTATAATAATGATGATAGAGTGACTGAAACTCAAAAACAATCAATAAATGCTAAGCAAATCCATATGAGCAGTTATGAGTCAATCATCACAGTTAAACTCCAATTTCTCATCAAATGATTTCTGAGCTAGGAACTGAATTGATAAAACTACAACAAGTATAACTAAGTTGATCTATTCTATCACATAGCAAGGAAACAGTAGTAAACAAACAATATAGAAATAAGCTAAAAATCCAATAAGTAAGAACTTACAATCATTGATCACTGCTATTGCCAAAGTGCTTTCTAAATGTCCCTAGGCTCCCCACAGAGCTCTATAACCATTAGAAATCCAAAGTAAACCTCACCTTTCTTCTTCTTTCTGTCCTTTTTTTTTATATATATTTTCAGAAATTTATTAACTATTTTGATTTATTCTTGATTATTTGAGTAAAATGATTCCAATCCCTGGCCTACTTGAGAAGGTTCATCAATAAGCTTAACTGAGCTTTTTATAACAAGAAACAACAACTTTTACTAAATTTAAATGATTTTGCAAATTTTATTCAAAAATGCCAAAGTTAGAATTTAAAAGAAAACTTCAAATTAAAATCTTAGAATAGGTTTAGAGTACAGAAGTGACTAACATTACACAAGAAAATCAAAGATTACAACTGAATTGGTAAAAACTACACTATGACGACCAAACTAGAACTAAAACTACTCTAATTACTGATTCTTTCTTCTTTTTTCTTTTCTCTTTATAGTCCCTGAGCACACCTCTGACTTTCCCACCTTTAATTTGAACCATTGGATGGGTTAAATTGATCTCAGCCTTTGAATTGGCTTTTGGCGCCAAAATGCCCACATGGCAGTTAGGTAACTTAGAGGGCTTTGTGGTTAATTAATGTAGTTTGGATGTTAATGGAGGTGGAGGGGACATGGTATGGAGTGGGTAGCAGAAGAGATGTGGAAGGTTGAGTGTTAGCTTGGTTGTAGCAGGCACCAAGTGGGGGAGAAGGGTGAGGAGTCAAACTTGGTTTGACTGGGAAGGAATAAAAAAAACGGGGGTGTTTATTTTAGTGGTGTGGGCTGAGGATTCATGGGCCAAGGAATGGGAGGTATAAGGAGTGGGTTGTTTGTGATTGGGCTTGAGGGGTGGTAATGGATCAGGTTTGGGTATTTGGATTAGGTTTGTAGTATTAGTTTGTTTGTTTATTTTTAAGCTTAGAAACCATAGGGACCATTCATGTACAAACTGAAAATCCAGGGCTGAAAATGTAATTTCCCCAAAAGCTCAAAAGGGTTAATTCCTGCCAAGTATAGATAATCAAAGGACCAAAAGTGATATATTTTTTTATTTTGAAATTCACAGGGGCCAAAATTGTTATTTTTCAAAAGTCCAGGGACCAAACATGTAAATTCCACAAAAATTTCATCCAGGGACCAATTGTGATAACTTTTGATTTCCCAAGGTCCAAAAATGATTTTCCTTTCAAAAATACCCCACCAGGGACCAAATCTGTCAATTACTGAAACTCCAGGGACTAAACTGTAAATTTCCAAAACTTTTCCAATTTTTCACCAAAGGACTAAATATGATAATTTATGATTTCAAAAGGACCTTTGGTGATAATTTTCCATATTTTGAATATCCAGGGACTAGATTTGTAATTTTATGAAAGTTGGGGGACTGAAACTGCCAATTTTGCAAACTTTGTGCGTTTTTCATTTGTTTTTGCTCATTTTGCATCTAAAACATATAAAACACAATTTTGAAATATTTTCAGTATTTTGATGCATTACTGAGTGTTTTTGTATGTTTTGCAGTTCAGATTAGACCAAAAATGATGAGTGTTTGAGCACTCATCAATCCTCCACACTAAACTATTGCTAGTCCCTAGCAATACTGTTTTGAAAACTTGATGGATTTGAAAAACTCTTTACCAAAATCCATCACTTCTGGAGTAGCCAGGTGTAAGAACTGTGGCACACCTGATAACCGTGTGATTTTGAGCAAACCACCAGCTGTCAACGGATTTGAGTAGTCTTTACCAAAAGCCGTTTGCTTCTGGACTAGCCAGCTCTTGATGGAATAGTCAACATCTTGGTGAGCTGATTACCAATTATGGATTTTCCACGGCCTTTAGCACAAGCCATAATCTTGCGGGCTAGCCAACTCATTTGTTTTTGGGGAGTTGAGGAACCGTACAATTTTGGGCAAATTGCAAGCCGTAAACGGATTTGAGTTGTCTTTACCAAGAGCCGTTTGCTCCTGGACTAGCCAATCCCTTTTGTCGGTTAGACAAGGCGGACTGATTACCACAAAAAATTTTGAACTTTAGTGAAAAATTTTTGAAAATTTTTGGTCAAAAACGGGGGTATAAGATAGTAAAATGTGATAAAATTCGCTAGAATAGCGAATAACCCCCCCCCCCCCCCCCCCACACTTAGCATGAATATTGTCCTCAATATTCAAAGTCCCGACGATTATGCCGACTCTTTGAACGTAAAAGGGTAACATTACAAGCTAAGCGTGGAAAATATCATTTTGTTTTTCACTTTTGTAATCATAGCGTGGGGGACTCCCCCACACTGAGGGTGAAAACCCTATAAGCATGCTCTGTTTTTGTTTACCGAGTCGCTAGCGTGACTCGACCCCGAATTCATTAGTCCTTGGGGAAGCATGATGTGGAAGAAACAATCTCCATCGGACTTTCATTCAAGATGTTTGGACAAACATTTGAAGCACGTGAAAGTTCCACACCGATGAGATAAGTACCCGGCTCAAGATAATGATACATGAAAATGCCGGGATCAAATATAATGTCTTCATTCCCGAAGGAGTGAAGAACAGGAGAAGTCACCCTGTAGGTGAAGAAAAGGAAGAAAACCATGATGAAAATCATGATTTGATTTTCTTCCTCGAGAGCAGGCTCCGTAGCCTGAGTTTGGATTTCAAAGGTTAAGCTCGTAAACAACCCGGGAGGGTGGGTGGGAATTTGCAAATTCTCATAATTGAGAGCATCTCCCCCCGGGCAATCAAACTCCGGAGGACTCATGATATGATGAGTGAGTTCACCGGAGAACTCCTCATGAAGAGAATTATTCACAAGATGTGAATTTGCGAACTCATGTTCCATTGTGGACTCATCACAATCCTCGTCAAAGATTGGATTGTTAGAAATCATAGTGAATTCAGATTCGAATTCAAATAGAGGATTGGTGAGAGTCGTGTTGAATGTTTCGGGAATCAAGAGATTAATATTCTCTATTGGATTGTCGGGATAAGAAGTGAGTGACGGATCATGATATAGGAGACTTTCAATTTCTCCCAGATCGGCTTGGAAATCGAGGAGACCATCATCACTTTCCAAGGAAAGTGGATTGATGTGAGCAAGTTCATCAGCGAACTCCTCAAGAAGATGATCAGCATCAGTTTGTGGAACTGATGCTTCAACATACTCGATATCTCCATAAGATGTACAATCATCGCTAAAATCTGAGAAAGTCTCAAAATGATCTTTAGGACACTCAATGGGTGAAGGAATATCACACATGTGCTCAAGAGTTCCCTGTGACTCTCTTGGGATTGGAACAAGGTTCTCAACACTAGACTTTATGAATTCGTCCGATTCCCTTTCAGGAACAGTGTCAAGATGCTCGTCCCCCATGATCAAAGAGTGAGTGGGAACCTCGGGTGTGATAGCAGTTGTTTGAGATGGAATCTCAACTGCTGGGGTATCAACTGATGAACTTGAAGTTTTATAAAATTCAAGGATGTCAAGTGTATCCTCATCATCACTGTCATCAGGAATGAAAAGGAACAAAGAGCTAGATTTGGCTGCTTTTTCTCTTGCAATGGATTCCCTTACAGATTTTTCATATGCATCTTGGGAATTTATTCTAGCAGCCTGCTCTTCAGCAAAGCAATTCTTCCATGGATTTTTGATGAGTGTGTCTTTGGGCAAAGTCTTGAACTAAACCCTTAAGCTCATCAACGATTTTCATCATATTTTGCATTTCTGGAAGAAGTGCTTGATTCATATCGTACTGTGGAGGTTGGTCGTAATAAGGTGTATCAAAATTGTCACAAGGATATGGATTACCCGTTTGACAATCTGAGCTGAAGTGTGAACCTCCACAGTAATCACAACAGTAAAACTGTTGAGACTGTGGGTTGTACGTGCTAGAGTCATAATCGTTATCAGGAAATTGCTCATAGACAAACGTGTTTCCCGATTGACAATCAGAGCTGAAGTGTGAACCACCACAGTACTCACAACAGTAAAACTGCTGAGTATCATGGTGTGGTAACTGATGGAATGAATCAGTCGTGTCATGGTAGGAATAGGGATCGTGGTTACAGACAGACCCGTTTCCTGACTCTACCATGCCACAACTGGGGCAATTGCCACCATTATGAGGATTACCACACCATTGGCAAACCAGAAGGTGTGGTTGAGACATAGAAAGAATCAAATGGTTTGGGAGGGGTAGGGATGAAGAATCAAAGATGTGAGAGGGTTAAGGTGAATATTTTTGGGTTTTTGGAAATACATTTTGTACAAATGAGAAAGAAAATGTTTTTGTGTTTTTTGTGTTCGTTGAAAACTTGATTTAAAAAGTTTTCGTGAACGGTTTTGTTTTGATAATGGTAAAATATGAACAAAGTATGGATAAATGTACAATGGAACGAATTCCAAAGACACTAATCAGAAAAACCGTTTAGATACGCACACAACCTCCCCGGCAGCGGCGCCAAAAATTGATTGATGCTAAACCACCTAACTTATATTGACCAAATAATGGTCAACAAAGTCAAACAGCCTAGAGTCAATGCTCCGTGGAATATAGGGTTTCCCCGGGTCGTTATGTCCCGACGAGGTGTGAATTGTTATCAAACGGTTTCGTGATCGGGTGAATTTGGACAGAAAAGGGTTTGTGTGTGATTTAGCTAAGGAATCTACAATGAAATAGCTTAAACAAGCTATAAGAATAAAACGGGAAAGTTTGAAAACCCAGAAACGTTTAAAACTTAAAAACGCGTACGTTACGTTTAAATAAAACGTAAACGTACGAAATAAAAAGTGAAAACTGAAATCTGAAAACACCTAGGGGGTGAAAATGAATTTTTTACAAACTAAAAGATAAAAGAAAATTTTTAGAAAATTAAAATAAATTTTAACCCTAATTAATTATTTATTATTAATTAATTACTAATTATTACCAATTATTAATATTTAAAACACTTAAATATAATTTAATACTAATTAAATACTAGAAAAATTAAAATAAAATTTCTAAAATTATAAAATAACTAAAAATAAGTTTTAAAAATAAAAATAAGTGTTTTTGTCTTTTTGTGATTTTATTAATTACTAATTACCTAATTAACTATTTTAAATTAAGAAAAATACTAAATGAATAGTAAAAATTCTAATAAAATTTCGAAAATTACTTTATAACATATAAAATCTATAAAAAAATATAAAAACAAGGTTTTACTTAATAAAAACTAATTATGCTATTTTAAACTAATTATTAATTAATAATTAATAAAACTAAGATTAATTCTAATAAATGCTAAATGACAAAATAAAAATCTGAAAAAAATATTATAAATACTTTAATATAAGATATAATTAATAAAAATATAAAAATGACAAGTACTTAATAAAAATTTAAAAATGAAAATTAAAATTAAATTACATTAAATAGAAACTATCACTTAATTTTAAATTAACTTTTTTGGATTTTTCTTTTTGAAACTTGATTTACACCTAAAAATAACAAACTTTTGTAAAAACAAAAGTTTTACAACTCAAAAATAAGCTGTGGAGAGCTTATTAACCATGGCAGTTGACTTTGTTTGACTTTGGGAGAAAATGAGCTCAAATGAGCTTAGGTGGGACCCACAAGGATTGATTCTGGTCTAAACAAGTTAAGTGAACATAAATAAGCTAGAAAAATCACTTAGGGACCACAGAATAAGCTATAAGCCACCAATTAAGCACATTGAAACTTGGATTTCAACTGAAAATGGGACAGAGAATTGTGGTGATTTCAAGTGGGGTCCACAAGTGGTGAGGTCAAACACTTGGTCAATCCTTCAACCCTACCAGGGGGGTTGAGAGGAACAAGGTTGGAGCCCTGGGACCCACTGGGTTGGCCAGAAATCCACCACCAAGTGGTGGTGGTGGTGATGGTGCTGCTGTGAACAGGGGAACAGCTTGCCCTGCAAGCTGCTTCGGGGGCTTGTGGAGCCTAGGAAAAAATCCCCAAAAATGAAATGAAGCTTGGAACTTAAATATGAGCTGGTAGGAAATAATTAGAAACAAATTTCATGATCCAAAACACACTACAAAATTCAAAACAAATCCCTCAATATTTGGAAAAAACTGAGGGAATGCAATTTGACTTTTTCAATAAAACTTGCTTATTTGACTTTTATGAATTTCTAAGGGCTCCTACTGATTTATTAAGCTATATTAAGCTACAAACTAATGAAATTAAGCTACAATACTCACTTATGCAGAGATATGGTGGATTATGAAACTCAATACCATAACAGTTAAGCATGCAAGGGTGATTGAAAGCAATTTTGACTTTTGAGTGAATTGGCTTATGTATTTATGACTGAAAGAACATGCAGAGACCTAATATGGTGAATTCAAAACAAAATCAACACTCAAAAGGTAATGCACAGTGGTGAGAACCACTGTGCCAAACACTCCTTAATGCTTATCTGTCTTTGGATTTCAAAGAGCAGTTGAGTATTTTAGCTTGACTACTAAACACCAACTCCTAATCAAGCTATAATAATGATGATAGAGTGACTGAAACTCAAAAACAATCAATAAATGCTAAGCAAATCCATATGAGCAGTTATGAGTCAATCATCACAGTTAAACTCCAATTTCTCATCAAATGATTTCTGAGCTAGGAACTGAATTGATAAAACTACAACAAGTATAACTAAGTTGATCTATTCTATCACATAGCAAGGAAACAGTAGTAAACAAACAATATAGAAATAAGCTAAAAATCCAATAAGTAAGAACTTACAATCATTGATCACTGCTATTGCCAAAGTGCTTTCTAAATGTCCCTAGGCTCCCCACAGAGCTCTATAACCATTAGAAATCCAAAGTAAACCTCACCTTTCTTCTTCTTTCTGTCCTTTTTTTTTATATATATTTTCAGAAATTTATTAACTATTTTGATTTATTCTTGATTATTTGAGTAAAATGATTCCAATCCCTGGCCTACTTGAGAAGGTTCATCAATAAGCTTAACTGAGCTTTTTATAACAAGAAACAACAACTTTTACTAAATTTAAATGATTTTGCAAATTTTATTCAAAAATGCCAAAGTTAGAATTTAAAAGAAAACTTCAAATTAAAATCTTAGAATAGGTTTAGAGTACAGAAGTGACTAACATTACACAAGAAAATCAAAGATTACAACTGAATTGGTAAAAACTACACTATGACGACCAAACTAGAACTAAAACTACTCTAATTACTGCTTCTTTCTTCTCTTTTCTTTTCTCTTTATAGTCCCTGAGCACACCTCTGACTTTCCCACCTTTATTTTGAACCATTGGATGGGTTAAATTGATCTCAGCCTTTGAATTGGCTTTTGGCGCCAAAATGCCCACATGGCAGTTAGGTAACTTGGAGGGCTTTGTGGTTAATTAATGTAGTTTGGATGTTAATGGAGGTGGAGGGGACATAGTATGGAGTGGGTAGCAGAAGAGATGTGGAAGGTTGAGTGTTAGCTTGGTTGTAGCAGGCACCAAGTGGGGGAGAAGGGTGAGGAGTCAAACTTGGTTTGACTGGGAAGGAATAAAAAAAACGGGGGTGTTTATTTTAGTGGTGTGGGCTGAGGATTCATGGGCCAAGGAATGGGAGGTATAAGGAGTGGGCTGTTTGTGATTGGGCTTGAGGGGTGGTAATGGATCAGGTTTGGGTATTTGGATTAGGTTTGTAGTATTAGTTTGTTTGTTTATTTTTAAGCTTAGAAACCATAGGGACCATTCATGTACAAACTGAAAATCCAGGGCTGAAAATGTAATTTCCCCAAAAGCTCAAAAGGGTTAATTCCTGCCAAGTATAGATAATCAAAGGACCAAAAGTGATATATTTTTTTATTTTGAAATTCACAAGGGCCAAAATTGTTATTTTTCAAAAGTCCAGGGACCAAACATGTAAATTCCACAAAAATTTCACCCAGGGACCAATTGTGATAACTTTTGATTTCCCAAGGTCCAAAAATGATTTTCCTTTCAAAAATACCCCACCAGGGACCAAATCTGTCAATTACTGAAACTCTAGGGACTAAACTGTAAATTTCCAAAACTTTTCCAATTTTTCACCAAAGGACTAAATATGATAATTTATGATTTCAAAAGGACCTTTGGTGATAATTTTCTATATTTTGAATATCCAGGGACTAGATTTGTAATTTTATGAAAGTTGGGGGACTGAAACTGCCAATTTTGCAAACTTTGTGCGTTTTTCATTTGTTTTTGCTCATTTTGCATCTAAAACATATAAAACACAATTTTGAAATATTTTCAGTATTTTGATGCATTACTGAGTGTTTTTGTATATTTTGCAGTTCAGATTAGACCAAAAATGATGAGTGTTTGAGCACTCATCAAAATGACTCACTATTTATAGGCAACCAAGTCACTGTTCACCCGGATCAAACGGATCCATTGGAAAAGGGATCTGGCCAGTGTAATCCAAGGGATCCGACATACTGGTTTAACCAGTCCGGATTTTGGGTTATGGTTCCGGGTTTTTGGTCATTGGTCATGGACTTTAGGTCATGGTTACCTAATATGATGTTATGCATGATGTAATGCATACTTTGGGTCATGATTATGGACTTTGGGTCATGGGTCATCGAGTTTAGGTCATGGGTACCCAACTTGATGTCATTCATGATGTAATGATGTAATGTACATAGGCCATGGGCCATGGGTTTTGGGTCATGGGTCATGGGTATTGGGTTGTGGATCATCGATACCCAACACATTTTTACTTCATTATTATT
The DNA here is from genome assembly GCA_030686995.1 of Artemisia argyi. Taxonomy (NCBI): domain Eukaryota; kingdom Viridiplantae; phylum Streptophyta; class Magnoliopsida; order Asterales; family Asteraceae; genus Artemisia; species Artemisia argyi. The sequence continues at coordinate 214,189,516 of CM060701.1, forward strand.
TACAACAAATAAATAACTAACAAAGTATATAGTTAATTAGAAATAAATATGATAACTATTAAATAAACATGTAATCTTATATTTATTGACTTGCCCCAGATTAACCAATCAACCAAGGGTGGTCAATAAGTCAAACCTGAGTGTGTGCAAGTGTGATCCGGTATAAGCACAGTGTTTTCCCGGGCCATTATGTCCCAGCGAGGATTAAAATTGTATTTTGGGAACGTTTTGAGATCAAGTGATTTGGACAGCGTAACTGAATATGATTTGGATGATTACACTAATCAGATATAAATGAAAATAAACCAAATAAGCAATTTTAACAATTACTGAAAACCAAATTAGCCTAAAAGGTATTTAAAATTAAAAACGTACGTTTAATTAAAAAATAATGTAAACGCGTAAAATAAAAAGTGAAATTTAAGCAGAATTAATCCTAAGGGGATGAAAATTACTTTTTTACAAACTTATGATAAAAGAAAATTTTATAAAAAAGAAAATTATTTTTTTGACTTTTTAATTATTTATTATTAATTTAAAAACTATTTAATTACTTATTAAAAGTAATTTAAATTATTAAAAATACTAAAATAACTTGAAAATTATGAAAATTTTTCTAAAATTTTTTATCCATCACAGGAATCCTAAAAAATTAAAAAAAGCTCCTACAACTTATAAATAAGCTGTTTGAGAAATTATTTACTTATTATTAATTAAAAACTAATTAAACTAAATTTAATTATGAAAAATAGTAAATGAACAGTAAAAATTATGAAACTTTTTCTAAAAATACTTTATAATTAAAAAAAGCTAGGAAAAATATAAAAAGTAATAAGTGCTTAATAATAAGCAGCAAAACTATTTATTTTTCTATTATTAATTAAAAACTAATTAAACTAATATTAATTATTAGAAATACTAAATGAAAAGAGAAAATTATGAAAATTTTTATACAAATATTATATGATAGCAGAAACCTAGGAAAAATATAAACAGTGAAAAGTGCTTAATGAATAAGCAGAAAAATAAGCTAAAAAGCTAAAATAGCTTAAATAGAAGTTATCACTATAAATAAAAGGGTGGGAAAATAAAACACTAAGAACCACCTAGCCCAGATGTTGCACATGGTTGGTTTGGTTTTGTGCCAGGGAACCAGGAGGTCAGGGGTTCGAATCCCACAAGCGGCACTTTTTCTGTTTTATTTTATTTTTTTGATTTTTCTTTTACAAATCTATTTAACAACTAATATTAAACATCTTTTAATGAAAATAACTTTTTAAAACACCAAAATAAGCACTGTGTGAGCTTATTGTTCACACAGTAAGCTCTTTTAAAGCTTAAATGGATTTTGAGTTTGAAAAAGCTTTCAAAAAAGGCTACACACTAAACATCTAAAGTGGAATAAGCTAAAAACAACTGAGAGTAAGCAGAAACAAATAGATAATCACACTAGAATAAACTACAATAATCAAAAATAAAAAAAATCCAACACTGAAAACTAAACACTCAAATAGAGATTGAACTTGATTTTGACTTTCTCTCAAAAGACCACAGGTTTTAATGGTTTGACTATCCTAATGAAACCTAATGTGACATGTTTGAACCACAAATAACAACAAGAATTGACTAGAACATAGATAACACACCTGATCCGAACACTCCTTTATTTTGACTGTTTATGTGATTTTCAAAGAGTCTCACTAATTTAGTCCATAAGGTCATAATATGATAGGATGAGTTCATTTAAGCACAAAAACACTATTGTTAAATACATAATACAACTAGAACTAATTATGCTAAAAATGGTAGTGAAATGCAAATATGAGAAACAAAGAAATCTAGTGAACAAGCAGAGAATTTTAAGCAATAAATTAACTGAGATACACTAAATAAGCCTAAAAACACATAAATAAGTGGTAAATAAGGACTTCTACAGTGAAATGCCAAAAATGAGAATATCGCTTACAAGTGATCCAATGCACAGAACAATGTTCGCAAGGCCTCAATTCAGAATCATATAGCTTCCCAAGAAGAACTAACCCAAGACCATCTAATATTCACCCTGCTCCTTGCTTGGTTCTTCTTCCTTTTTTGATTTTTTTTTTCAGTGATTTTTTTTTTTTTTTTTTTTTTTTTTTTTTTGTATTTTTTGTATTTTTGAGAATTTTTAGTTTATTAACTAAAAGTTGTTTAAATGCTTTCTAAGCTTTTGAAAACTTACAAGTGAGCTCAGGTGAGCTTAATGGAACAATAAAACAACATTTCAACAAGGATTATGCCAATATGAGAATTTCAAATTAATTATGCAAAATCTGATTTTAACTAAGAGACTTGGAAACTGAGATGAAATTATGTTAAGATTACACTAAAGATACTGAGTACACGATTTTTAAGCTAACATTGACAACTGAAAAAGGAAATTACATGAATATGACATGAAAACTTAAACTAAAAACTACTACTCCTATCTCTGTGCTTCTTCTTCCTTTTATAGTGAGAGATTAGGGTTTGTGCAGTCCTCTGAATATTTCCCATTATAATTGTGAGCCATTGGATGGCTCAAAGTGATCCTAGCCATCAATTCCATTTTGGCGCCAAAAAGTAAAAGTACAAATTGGCTCAGATTGCTTGTGGATGTGGGAGATGCATTATGCAGTTGGTTTGTAGTGTTTGGAGGGGAGAGATGGTTACAAGTTGGTAGAGGTGGGACGTGATAGAGGTTGCAGGTAAGGTGATGGAGTAGGGGGCAAGTGGGAGGGAAGGTTGATGGTTTGACCGGGGTCAAACCCCGTTTTATTTATAAAAAGGGGTGTTGGGTTGGATTGCGGTTTGGGCCTGGGGGAAGTGGGCTGGAGGGTGGATTTTTCCACGTTTCCAAAGTAACTTCAAGGGTAAAAATTGCCAAGCTTTCTATTTCCTAAGGATCCTTGATGTTTATTTTCCAAATTGAAATACCAGGGACAAGTTTGCCAATCTTTCAGAGTTGAGGGACTAAACTTGCCAAATCTTCAAACTTTTCACCCAAGGACCAATTATGACAAATTTTGATTTTCAAAGGACCTTAGTTGAATTTTATTCAAAAATGAATGCTCAAGGGCTAATTCTGCCATTTTCAAACTTGAGGGACCATTTTTGCTAATTCTTCAAACTTTGTTCCAATCACTATTTCTAGCATTCTGTGATTCCCCAAGGTATATTTTGACTATCTGAGCTCAAAAATGGTAATTTGCTATAACAACCCACAAACACCCATTACTATCATTCCCATTACAAATACCTATAGTATGTATTTCACAGGTAATTTTTGCTTTTTATATAAATTATTATTTGCATGACTCACTAGACCTGCTCACGTATCTACACAAGCCAAATAACTCAACACTCACATCCTATAAACCCCAGGTATGTCAAGCATAAAATCATAACAACACCATAATAAGTAATTCACCAATCTAAAACACTAAACATAACACAAAACCCTAATGAACACTAAACTAAAACTTAAGTAGGATTATGTGCTTATTTGAACCTATATGCTTAGTTTAACTAGTATGAATGTGTCCAAGGCTTAAGTATGAGTTTCCTTAGGAATATTAGGACTATTAGGCTATAGAATAAAACCTTTAGAACTTATATACAAACCCTCTAAGCCCTAAACCATAACTAGGTCATAGTTAACTAGAATTAGGTCTAAACTATCCCAAAACTTCCCCATAAGTCACTACCACTTAGTATAAGCCTTTTAGAAGTAAGGAATAGTTATTAGACACTCACAGGACACTAGTCTAGGCACTAAACCATAGGATAAACCCTAGTCTCTCACTAAACACACTTAGGTCATTTAGGTTACAAAACTAGGTCAAACCCTCCCAAACTTTTCTCATAAGTTACCCTTACTTAGAATAAATGATTGGCTCCAAAACAGTCAACTTGAATTGACCAAAGGAATGGTCATCCAAGTCAAACATCTTAGAATCAATCTCCGGGTAATATAGGGTATCACCAGGTCGTTAAGTCCCGACGAGGTGTGAATTGTGCTTCAGCGTGCTTGTGATCGGGTGATTTTTCACAGGAAAAGGTTGTGATGAGAATTATTTGTGAATTATGAAATGAAATAGCTTAGGAAAGCTATATGATTGATTACGTGAATTTAGATTGAGAAGAATTGAGCTAAAACCTAAAAACGTATGTTTTGATTATAAACGTGAACTGACGTACGTAACAAAAAGTGAATTTGATTAACTAAAAAGGCTACGGGTATAAAAATGATATTTTTACAAACCTAATGATTAAAGAAAATTTTTAAAAAAGAAAATTAATTTTTACACTATTTATATAATTATTATTAATTAAATACTAATTTCCTATTTATTTTTAATTATTAAAATTACCCTAAAATGCAAATAATTATGAAATTATCCTAGAAAAATAAAATTTAAACTTAGAAAAATATAAAATAATATAAAACTAATTTTAAAACTGAAAATATATTTTTAAGACTTTTTAATTAATTATTATTAATTATTAACTATTTATTAATTATTAAAATCTAACTTAAATTAAGAAAAATACCAAATGATGAAAGAAAAATCTGAAAAAATTACTAAAATTATTTTTAACAATAAGAAGCCTAGGAAAAATATAAAAATGAGAATTGCTTATAAATAAGTTGAGGAAATAAGCCAATTGGCTTAAATAAAAGCTATCACTTCTATTAAGTTGGGATTTTTTGGAGTTTTCTTTTTCACAACTGCTTATAGACTCTAATTATCAAACTTTAAAAAAGAACTTTTAACTGAATCACAAAAATAAGCACTTTTGAATGCTTATTGGATTGACAGGTTGGAAAGTTAAGCTTATTAGGACTTTTTGTGAATGAAAAAGCTACCAAATGATATCTTAAGCACAAACAAGCTACAAACAGATGAATAACAACTTAAAATAAGTCAAGTGAATCCAATAATCACAAGAAATAAGCAGATGATACGCAATAAGCAATCCAAATACCAAACAGTCCAAAACACGTCACAAGGGCCAAGTTTGAAGGCCTGTGGGGTCCACTAGGGACATTGGAAGGCCAAATGAAAAGTTAAGCCAATAAGCTGAGCTTATTGGATTTTCAAAAAGCTATGGTTTAATCACTGGGTCCCACAGGTCAGGTCAGGGGAGGGGTTGGAACTTGGGTGTTTGGGACTGAGTTATCAGTACACAAGCAGAATGGGACAAACTAAATGGGACTTGCAGCCCTATCTAAAAAGCCCTAGACCTCAAAATAAGCTCAAAGCCTAAAAGCCTGGCTTATTGGATTTCTAATAAGCCAACAATCAGGTCCTGGGTCCCACTAGAGAAAAAGATATGAACCCTTGAAAATGGGTGTTTGACTGGGTGGATTGGTGCAGGGCAACACCTGAGCCTGCAACCCTCTTTAAGCTAATGCACAAGCTTGTACAAAAATCACAAAATTAAGCCATACACGGATTCCTGGAGTTAAGGTGGTAAACTTTAACCACAAAAAGTTTCAAGTCCTGATTCTTATCACTAAAATCAGGAAAAATCCTACAAAAAATGGGTTTCTGCTAGTTTAATGAAAATTGAAATATTGGATGAAACTTGAAATTTTAGAAACAAGAAATTAAACTTAAACTGGCCTTTTCATTACTTGAAAACTGATTACAAAGGAAAACTAAACATTACATTAACTAAAATTACAATAATACATGCCTTATAAGGCTTCTACACCTTACTACTTATACTACGATTCTAATATATTTCATACACTCTCCCACATGGCTTCCTCTTGCTAAATTGCACTCCCAATGGGTTCTCTGTTGACCAATGACCAAATCCTCGCCATCTAATTAAACTTTGATGCATCTAAACCGTTGATTGAAATTTAGCGCCAAAAAATGGAACGGGGCAATATAAGTGGGACGGTTGGAGTCATTAATTTTGGATGGTGGAGGTAGGTGTGATAGTTGGGGAGCATTAATTGTGGAGGGTTTGGTTGGTGAAAAGGTAGAGGGGGGGGAGACAGGGTACCTGGTTTTGGGGGGAAGATGTGGGAAAGACGGTCTGTTTGACCGTGGTTTGACCGGGGGTCTTATATTAAAAAGGGGTGGGCCGGATGTGGTTGGGCCAAAGGGTTTATTTGGGCTTGGGAGATTGGTTTGGTTTTGGATTTAAGATATTAAGGGTCCGGTTGGTTTTAGTTGTAACACAAGGACCAATTTTGCAATTTGCTGAAACATGAGGGGCCTGATGTGTATATTCCACAAAGCTATCCAAAGGACCAATATTGCCACATATCAATAACCCAAGAACCAAAACTTCAATTTTTCATTTTTTAAAATTCCCAGGGACCTAATTTGCCAGATTTGAAATTTTGAGGGACCAAACATGTGACTTTTGAAACTTAAGACCCAAGTATTATATTTTGTGATATTTGACTTTCAAAAGGCTTGGGTTGACTTTTCTTTCAAAATAAATGCATAGGGACTATTTTTGACAAGTTTTAAAACTCGGGGGACTGAAACTGCCAATATTGCAAACTTTGATCATTTTTCATTTGTTTTTGCTCATTTTGCATTTAAAACATATAAAACACAATCCCTGGGATATTTTCAGCATTTTGATGACTTTTTGATTGTTTTTGTATGTTTTGCAGTTCAAATTTGATTAAAAATGATGAGTGTTTGAGCACTCATCAATCCCCCACACTAAACTATTGCTAATCCCTAGTAATCTTTTTAGAAAACATAATGGATTTGAATCTCTTTACCAAAAGCCATTACTTTTGGAGTAGCCAAATGTTTCAGTTCAAGTAAGAACCATGGTACACCGATAACCATGTGATTTTGAGCAAACCACCAGCTTTAAACGGATTTGATTTGTCTTTACCAGAAGCCGTTTGCTTCTGGACTAGCCAACTCTTGATGGACACAGTCAACATCTTGGTGAGTTGATTACCAATTATGGCTTTCCACTGCCTTTACCACAAGTCATAATCTTGCGGGCTAGCCAACTCTTTCACTTTTTAGGATATGGCGAGTTGAGATACCATACAATTTTGGGCAAATTGCAAGCCGCCAACGGATTTGAGTTATCTTTACCAAGAGCCGTTTGCTCCTGGATTAGCCAATCCCTTTGTCGGTTAGACATGGCGGACTGATAACCACAAAAATTTTGAAATTTTTGGCCAAAAACGGGGGTACTAGGAGATATAATGTTATAAAATTCGCTAGAATCCCCCCCCCCCCCACACTTAGAATTGAATATTGTCCTCAATATTCAAAGTCCCGGCTATTATGCCGACTCTTTGAATAGAAAAAGGCAATATTCAAAACTAATTGTGGAAACACCATTTTTCACTTTATTTCTATATACATACAAACACACTTTTTTTTTTTTTTTTTTGAATATACATATATACATTTCAAACAGTAGGGGATGGCCACTCCCCCACACTTAGCTGGTAGAAAGTAGAAAGAAATCAGAGATATGGGTGAAAACCCATATTGTACTACTGTTTTTGTTCATGGAGTCGCTAGCTTGACTCGATCCCCGAATTCAATTGTCCTTGGGGAAAGTTTGGAGATCCGGGACAACCATGGATGGTATGTCCTCTCCAAAGTTGTAAACTCCCGTAAATTTCCCTATAAATAGTAAAAGTAAATCAAAGACTAATATATCATTCATTAATTAATAACGTTTTTACCAATAACAATTTTTTTTTTATTATCAAATATGCTATGTTACTTAAAAATCACTACGATATTCATGATCCCTGTTTGCTTAGAACGATGCTCACACATGTACCACTATAGTCTAAAATCGCGAGAATATTAAAAATTTCTTTTATTCGTTACGAACCTGCATTTTCAGAACATTTTTCAAATTTACTATTCATCGGTTACTATTCACCAAACACTATTCATCATTTCACTATTCATCGTTTTTGGATTCGGTTAGTGATATTGAGATATTTTTCAAAAGTTTTACTATTCACGAAACACTATTCACAAAACACTATTCACTCACGGACTCACGTAAACGTCTCACTAACTAATTTCTAAAATTTTCAATAATCACAATTAATATTTTACTAGTCCTAAAATACACCTAACCGGACCCTAAATCTCACCCTAAGCCCAACACATTTCTCGGCCTATTACTATTCACGGCCCAATCCTTTTAAGGCCCATTTTCTTTCTTTTGTTTTTCAAATCACACGACTAAGACAAGTAAGAAACGAGCCTCGTACGTCCAATTCCTACACACGACACCCCTATATTTTTACATACCCTCGTTCCTCCCCTAACCAACAAGTAGAGTGTCGATTTCTAGTTCCCCACGTCGAGTCTAGGTACGTTTTTACTAGGCAAAGCATATGTCCCAAAAACGATTTCATAAAATCTCATCTAATCCAAAACTCAACCATTTTAACCCACGTTTGTTTCTAAAACGACCTAAACTCATTCTAAACACCACCTAATGTCTAAATATTGCAAAATTATCAAACCTCACAAACTATACACGAGTTTACAAATCGGTTCACAAAGGAAATGTTGGTCGACATACATTTACAAGACAAACTAGTACTCCCTTAAATCAAGCACACTCAAGATCATATTATATTCACTAGGCATAGTACCATAACCTTTTATAATGTATTTCACAAGTACGGTTCATTTTTAAGTTTCAATTCCCACGTTTCTTTAAATTTGAGGATGTCGACACATAAGAAACAAAAGCTTGAGTAACTTGTTTACTCTTACACATTTGACTTTGGAATACAAGCAACAATCCAATCTAATAAATGATAGTCACTAGAACACTTCAAGTTTCATATATAAGTAGCCATGCATGCAAGCTTTCGTTTTCCATTTCCATGCAAAACCAAAAACTCACCAAAAATCTTTAAGTCTTTAGTCTAGCTTGGGTCGAAGCATTTGGGTAGCAAATTCAAGGGATTCGTGTGGGTTTAGGAGAAACAAGATATTGTTTGTGAACCTTGGTCGAGCACACAATCACACTACGTACTCATATCACTCACTTCTCGACTCTACGTTTCATTTACCCCACCATTTTGGTGTCGTAAGTTCCTAAACGAACTCTTTTCAATATTTAGATAAACCTTCATCTGCATTATTTTTATACGCGACACAAACAAATGCACTTTAGTATTCAAAAACTAAATAAACAACATATATATATTTTACGTTCGTCTATATATTTTACACCTTAACAATCAAGTTATGAAAAGTTTTGAAAATTAAAAGCTACGTACAACTATTTTGGAATACCATTTCTAACGTATAAAAACAAGTCGTGTAAACTCTTAAATTTTTCTAAGTCTTTTCTTACAAAAACTCGTCCCATTCAACCCATGAAACGCACGTATATCTTTAATTCCAACGTAACGAGCTTACAATTTTATTTCATATACTATTTAACCACTTGACAAACTATCATTTTCGTATATAATGTTGGTAATAAAAATTACGTCTCGACCCTTTAAATAAAGCAAAGCATCGTGACATGAAAACCTTTTCGAAAAACTAATATACATCGATCGGGCCTTAAGGCCCAATCCTTTGAAAATAAGCAAACAAAATAAGCAGTCCAAATAAGCTGTTTCATAATGTTTTTAGTATCCTAAAATAAGCCCAAAACTTTCGTAAGCCCATTGGATTTAAAAACACTAACGGGCTTAAGTTTTCGTTAAAAGCCCATAAGCTATCAAACTAATATACTGTTAGACTAAGTTCAAGAAGCTGTTTTGAAACTATTTAAGAGATGAAAACATTAAGTTTTGAAAATTGTGAATTTTGGACTAGATTTGCAAATTTTACAAAAATCGGGTTAAAAGTGTAAACTTTTCAAACTTTCGGTATAAAATGTCATTTCGTAAATTAAAGGGTGAAAACGGATTTTTATAAACTCTAGGGTGAAAGGTGTAAGAAATATAAAGTTTTGGACGTAAAATGTAAATATATTTAATTTTGGACTAACGGCGTAACGCTAACGCCGTTAAGGTAAAAAGTTTAGAAAATACAAGGGCCGTATACTAAAATTTATATTTTTATTTCTACTTTCCATTTTTACGAGTTCACGTCACGACGTTACGTTTATTTTCAAACTATTATTATTATTAAACGTTACGTTTATTTTCAAACTATTATTATTATTGAACGTTACGTTTATTTTCAAACTATTATTATTATTATTAAACGTTACGTTATTTTCAAACTATTATTATTATTAAACGTTATGTTTATTTTCAAACTATTATTATTATTAAACGTTACGCTTTATTTCAAACTATCGTTATTATTTTTATTATTAAACCTTACGTTATATGTATATATATATATATATATATATATATATATATATATATATATATATATATATATATATATATATATATATATATATATATATAACTAAACTAAACGTACGATATACCATAAAATCCAAAAGTTTTACTAACGATAAATTAACAAAGCACGCATTCAAAAACTACTCGCGATTAAAACATTAAGACTACCAAACACTAAAACATGCCATATATTATCTAGGTCGTGTGTGGAGCCGTTCCCATTTTTGCAAACTGAGTATCGATATTTTTATTCACTAAACCACTAAGGTGAGTTCATAGCCTCGCCTTTACTTGTTTAAATGTTTATAAACCCTGCGAGGAGGATACATGCTAGTTTTTACAAACTGAACACAAGTATTTTTCTTGGTATGCTTTACCTGATATCGTTATTGCTTAAGTACCTTTTTGCCAAAAGCCCCTCATATCATGAGCCTTAGTCACCCAGAGAGGTGAACGTAAATAATTGTGGATAGATCTATTAGGGATTGATAATCCCCGTTTGGGCGTTGAGAAAACAACCAAACGCACTTTATTTGAAATCTAATAGGTTACTGGCAAGGACCTATCCCGAGGGCCCCTGTTACTATAATCCATCATTTATGATGAGATCTGTTAATCGGCTGAGCGTCATGAGCTTAATGCAATAACAACTGATTTTTAACTTATAATTGTATGACGGTGCAATTATCACTTATAACTTGTGTTCAACTATTAAACATAAACCTATGAATATCACTCAACTTTTGTTGATTTTTAGCATGTTTATCTCAGGTCTATAACGAGCAAGGATAAGACGGAGGAGCACGAAATTTTCACAAAGGCTATAAATTTTTATTATCATTCGAAAACCTATTTAACAAATTTTGAAACCACTGGGACCTCATTTTGAAAACTCTGATATTTATAAAATTTTGAATGATAAATGTTTTAAAATGACTAAATTGAAAATCATTTTCTACTGAAAAACTGTGAGCTGTGAAGTAACACCCAATCTTTATTCCGCTGCAAATATTTTAAAATTGGGGGCGTTACAGATTGGTACCAGAGCTTTGGTTATAGCGAAACAGATCTATTTTAGATCTGAACTATAACCGTTTTTACAAACAAAACATTTTATAGCCCTACACTCTTTGTGCTTTCCGTGCCTGCATACTACCTTGCTCAATACATTACCTGTTAAGATTAGTCTGCATGTTTAGAAATTGCGCTTACATAATTTTTATTTCATCCGTACTATTATATCTATAACGTAAAAGCAACTTATAAAATACTATTCCCGGTTACAACAGTAACATGTCTCTAAAAACTTCCTTGAACGCCAAAACTACTCTCCGTAATACTAATACATCCCCCGTCAATCAAAATTCTCCGAACACTGAAGATCCCTACGTACAAATATCACAGCCCCAACTTGATATAGAAATCACTCAGAGATCACTCTCATCGTCACCTATCTGTTCACCCCTACGTCAAAAACTTAGGAGAACTACTGAATCATATGAAGATGTGATTGGTGGTCAGGCAACATTCGAAGTTGGATAAAGTTCACGACAAGAGAGGCCGTGGAAGAATGTTAAGCCAAATTCTCCGTTACCCTACATTTTAGATTCCCCAATACCAGATATCCCAAATACTTTATCCTCACCTAATTCCCCCAACTACAATATAAGCACACCTGATTCAATATGGACTCTTGTTTATCAACAAGCCAGCATATTAGAGGCTCACACTGAACAACTATAAGGTTTACGACCAACAAAATTTGAATGGTACGACCGTAACCTTGACGCATTGTTTAAAAGAGCGGATGCTGAAAGACGAGCAATATGTGAATTAGGAATAAAGATTAATGAGATAAAGGACAACACCAACCAGGAACTTGGAAGTTTGGATTCCAGGGTCCGTTCTGCAAGAAGAGAACACGGCCATACACATGGTAAATTGAAGACATTGAAAGGACCTTATGGATGGCCAGAGACACTGCAAGAAACCAGAGTCAAAGGATTGCCGCATTAGAGACTATGCTGGCTAATCAAATGAACATGTGTCAGGAACGTTTCTCAAACATGGAAGCAGCACAACTTGAACTTGAGAAAGAGATTAGATATTTACGTCAGAGGCGTAACTAATTTTAAGTTTACAAGTATCCCTGTTGCATCTACTAAACCAGACATACTTGGTTAGTATTTCATGTAATGTTCAATAAATCTGAACCTTTCAAAATCTGTAATCGAATCATAATATATAATAACCTCCTCTTCCGTTACATCTCTCCGTTATAAATCAATCGCTTCTTTCGTATCAAGCATGCATACTATGAATCCTCATAATCTCATGCAAAAATCTCATCAATTGTTACCTCCCTTGATGAACAAATTACTCCACGTAGATCCATGACATATTAATAAGAGACCTTGTACTAATTGTTTTACAAAAACGATCAGTCAAGTTATTAATCTTATGATAATTTCTACTATACTATTCAAATCTATCTTGAGATTTCTTACAATTGTTAAGAAATTCCTAAACATACTATAATTAAATTTTCAAGAGAGAGAAAAATTATTTTAGTGGACGAATCGGTTTGTTCCTTAGTAATCTCATATCAAGAGTTGATTATCTATCTATGATACAACGCAGACATATCTTGAAATTAGATTACAGTAAGGAGTCAATTCAGTCTATCATCAATGAAATAATTAGAATTCATTATTTGAATTATTCTGACATCAGAAGGATTCTAAGTTAAGTTTCATTAATGATTTCAGAAGATGGACAACGTAAACAATACATGTACTCCATCGTCATCAAAAATCACCATGACTACTGAATATGTCAGGGAGTTGATAAGTAACATCATGTCAGTAGTACTTAAAGGAGTCACCATAGTTTATCCAAGAGGAGAGTCGGATACGCATGACAAGCAGGAAAACTACATGGAATATAGGCCAACCCACTTTAAAACGCCAGAAGGAATGGCTAACCCTACCATCACCCATAACCAAGGAATTAGGCAAGAAGTTAGACCTAATGGAATCAAACAAAAGCAAAAACTCACAAAAATAGGAACCAACAACTCCAACCACTGCAACATCACCAAAACTCAAAACTGCCACCACAAACGTCTGGGAGATCCTTTCAACTATCATCACCGACTAGGATGCAAACAAAAGGCTAATAGATACTGCCTCGTCACACATGTTGCCGGAAGGGTATATCTTGGAGGTAAACCCCTGTGTCCAAAATGCAAGAAGCATCACATAGGAATCTGGAAGATTAAGTACCTGGAGTGTCAGAAGACAGGACACAAGGCAACTAACTATAGGACTTTGGATAACAAGGGACAAACAACAACCGTAATGTGCTACGGATGTGGTGCAAGAGGACACTACAAGAACAAATGTCCAAACTACAACATAAATTGGAAAGTCGAGACTTTCGCTAGGAAATAAAAACTCTACAAGGACGTCGGTGGTATCAAGGAATTATTACTAGATTTATGCAGATGAATAAATTCCTGTTGTGAATAAATAAACTCTAGTTCAAAAATTTCCTGATTGTACCTCTTCCTTGTATTTTACTTTAAGTTACGATGGATGTAACTAAAGTATAACAACTATCCTTCTACCGTATCGAAAAATCTACCTTGTAATATTTCCAAAATAATTATAATCTGCGTCAATTTCAATTCCTATCCCATTTACCAAATAACAGCATACTGTTATTTCCCTAGAAATTTCTGACTCATATATATATATATATATATATATATATATATATATATATATATATATATATATATATATATATATATATATATATATATATATATATATATATATATACACACACAAAATAAATAAATAAATCAATGAATAAAGTTCCTACTTTATTCTTAAAAGAAATTACGTATTATATCATAATAACAAAACGTTGAACACCATCTAAAACAACTTAAAGAAAAACATAAATACAACTGTGACTGAGCCAAACATCACATCATTTAGTCCTCCATTAAACATAGCCTGGCCAACTATGTCTAATTTAGGAAGAATCATGTCATGATGGAACAATCATAATGCCAAAAATTTCTAAATAACAATCTTCATTTAAAAGCAACAAATATAGATAAACTGAACTATTCATAAATATTACAAACTACCATAAATACCTATCTTATTCCTTCGTCATTATGACAAGAAACCAACGAAAGTACAAATAAGAAAACCCTAGTAATTCGCCAAGACTAACAGAAAACGCCAATAACTAAAAATTTATTCGAATCCATGAAAATTAATAAATAAATAAATAATTAGCATCGGAAGTGCTAACGTCACAATAATTACAATATAAACCATAGAATCTTTAATAGGTTGATCCACTATGACAACAAAAACCCCCACCAACAAAACCATAGTAAAAGCCACCACAGTATGAATCACCTTGATTATGCTGAAAAATAAATATAAACAAATCATTAAAAACAATAACAAGACAAATTCCTAAAAAACAAAACAAGTTTTATTCATTATTCGTTAACAATACATAGAAACACGACAAAGGCTAAATCCTAAACAACCCTAGCTCAAGACTAGTGCCTCCATGCCTTATCAACCGCATACGATAGAACCGTGAGTGGTATTAGGAACCCCAAAATCCCGACCAAAACTGCATAATCTTCATCCGTAACAAAAGCCAAATAGGTGATGGCAACAATGGTATATACCATTGCGTTAATAGTAATTAGGCTCGGCATTTTTTTTCTCGGAAGTATTAATAAGAGAAAAGGGTTAGGAATAGGAGATGAAAAATGATAGGAAAATGGTTGGTGGAAGAAATGGAAATTTGAAAGGGGTATATGTAGGTGGAAAACTAGCCATTATTCACTATTTCGGACTGTTAGGATCACTATTCCCGACCATTGGACACGGTACACCTAGCCGTTATTTTACTATTCAAAACCTTTACCTTCAATATCCACAACCCTTAAATACACCAGTTACTAGATCCTGTCTAGCACAAAAAAGTCTAAATAAACCGCGTCTCCTAAATCTTAATAATAAAAATCTCTCGACAACCCTCTGATCAAAATTTCCTAATACAGGAATTTTGTTAAACTTGAATTCCGGGACGGAATTCAGAATGAGGGATAGGTACTGTAAACTCCCGTAAATTTCCCTATAAATAGTAAAAGTAAATCAAAGACTAATATATCATTCATTAATTAATAACGTTTTTACCAATAACAATTTTTTTTTATTATCAAATATGCTATGTTACTTAAAAATCACTACGATATTCATGATCCCTGTTTGCTTGGAACGATGCTCACACATGTACCACTATAGTCTAAAATCGCGAGAATATTAAAAATTTCTTTTATTCGTTACGAACCTGCATTTTCAGAACATTTTTCAAATTTACTATTCATTGGTTACTATTCACCAACACTATTCATCATTTCACTATTCATCGTTTCTGGAGTCGGTTAGTGATATTGAGATATTTTTCAAAAGTTTTACTATTCAAAAAATACTATTCACTCACGGACTCACGTAAATGTCTCACTAACTAATTTCTAAAATTTTCACTAATCACAATTAATATTTTACTAATCCTAAAATACACCTAACCGGACCCTAAATCTCACCCTAAGCCCAACACATTTCTCGGCCTGTTACTATTCACGACCCAATCCTTTTAAGGCCCATTTTCTTTCTTTTGTTTTTCAAATCACACGACTAAGACAAGTAAGAAACGAGCCTCGTACGTCCAATTCCTACACACGACACCCCTATATTTTTACATACCCTCGTTCCTCCCCTAACCAACAAGTAGAGTGTCGATTTCTAGTTCCCCACGTCGAGTCTAGGTACGTTTTTACTAGGCAAAGCATATGTCCCAAAAACGATTTCATAAAATCTCATCTAATCCAAAACTCAACCATTTTAACCCACATTTGTTTCTAAAACGACCTAAACTCATTCTAAACACCACCTAATGTCTAAATATTGCAAAATTATCAAACCTCACAAACTATACACGAGTTTACAAATCGGTTCACAAAGGAAATGTTGGTCGACATACATTTACAAGACAAACTAGTACTCCCTTAAATTAAGCACACTCAAGATCATATTATATTCACTAGGCATAGTACCATAACCTTTTATAATGTATTTCACAAGTACGGTTCATTTTTAAGTTTCAATTCCCACGTTTCTTTAAATTTGAGGATGTCGACACATAAGAAACAAAAGCTTGAGTAACTTGTTTACTCTTACACATTTGACTTTAGAATACAAGAAACAATCCAATCTAATAAATGATAGTCACTAGAACACTTCAAGTTTCATATATAAGTAGCCATGCATGCAAGCTTTCGTTTTCCATTTCCATGCAAAACCAAAAACTCACCAAAAATCTTTAAGTCTTTAGTCTAGCTTGGGTCGAAGCATTTGGGTAGGAAATTCAAGGGATTCGTGTGGGTTTAGGAGGAACAAGATATTGTTTGTGAACCTTGGTCGAGCACACAATCACACTACGTACTCATATCACTCACTTCTCGACTCTACGTCTCATTTACCCCACCATTTTGGTGTCGTAAGTTCCTAAACGAACTCTTTTCAATATTTAGATAAACCTTCATTTGCATTATTTTTATACGCGACACAAACAAATGCACTTTAGTATTCAAAAACTAAATAAACAACATATATATATTTTACGTTCATCTATATATTTTACACCTTAACAATCAAGTTATGAAAAGTTTTGAAAATAAAAAGCTACGTACTACTATTTTGGAATACCATTTCTAACGTATAAAAACAAGTCGTGTAAACTCTTAAATTTTTCTAAGTCTTTTCTTACAAAAACTCGTCCCATTCAACCCATGAAACGCACGTATATCTTTAATTCCAACGTAACGAGCCTACAATTTTATTTCATAAACTATTTAACCACTTGACAAACTATCATTTTCGTATATAACGTTGGTAATAAAAATTACGTCTCGACCCTTTAAATAAAGCAAAGCATCGTGACATGAAAACCTTTTCGAAAAACTAATATATATCGATTGGGCCTTAAGGCCCAATCCTTTGAAAATAAGCAAACTGATGCGTGGGAATCGCACCTTGCTTTACCTCTCGAGGGATCTCGCGAGGCTTACAACCCCCACCAGGCAGTGTACCTGATCGTTGTAGTATAGTATAGTGACAAGTACCGGGGGATTGATCGTTCAGCTTAGGAATAGTGTCGCTAGGATTAGAAAGCCTAATTAATAGTTCTAGAGATGAAAGATGATTATTTTTGTGTTTTTATATTTTATGAAAGCAAGTAAAATCTCGGGTTTTGGAAGAGTGGGCGGAATTAGTTGTTATTCAACTAACCCAAAAACTACTTTATAACTAATTAAACTAATGAAAATGAAATTAAGCTAATATTAAACTAAGGTTGTGAGCAGTATTTGGAGAAATTGTGTTTACTTAGACTTCATTACTCCCTGGATATCTTTTACATGTCAATTACTTGTTACACTTGTATGGATGACGGATTGTATTCCTTAATACCATTCGTGGGGTAGCATACATAACTCCCCAACTCTATGAGCTCTTATCTCCTCCTATACCATGACCCAGCACAACTATAGGGATTGTAAACAGTGGCTCATGCATTAAATACAACCAATAAAGACCTAGTACGCCTCGGTTCATGTTTCTTAAGACGTTCAAGCATGTTACCATTTGGAGATCTGCCAGTTTTCTTAAGCCTAACATATAATATCATTCACCCAAGAACAAGAATAGATAAGTAATCAACACATAATCAACATCTAGGTTTCATTAGATCTAAGCAAACACAAAAGAAATCTAGCCTAGCATAGTAGAATTAAGATAAGAGCAAAAGATAAACAACCAACACATAGACATATTGATTGAATTAAGAGTATACTTATCTCAATTACAATGCAAGGTCTCAAGGGTTTGGAACCCTTGAAAAACCTGTAAAAGAGGCACCAAAATCGTCTTTAGGGTTTCACCAAAACTTCTCTCTTTTTAATGAAAAAACTAGAAAACTATATATAGGAAAATCATCCTGACGGCGTCAAGAGTAAAATCTGACACCGTCAACTAGCCGCCATACACTTCCTCGGACGCCCTAGATCCACTTGTGACGGCCTTGGTGACGCCGTCACCACCTACGGTAAATTAATCTTGGCCACTTTGACGCCGTCATCTCTCCATCTGACGCCGTCACCAGCTACGGTAAAATATTCATCTTGTCTGACGCCGTCACCTTGTATTTTCAGCTTGGATTTTTGGTACTTTGTCGTTTTCTTCACTTTATGCTCCAAAAACGTCCAAAATAGCCTCTTTTCCAGAATTCACTCTCCAAACACCTAAAATCACAAAAGGAACGATTTAGGGCAATATTTGATCAAATAAAGTCGGATTCGGGCTTAAATGACCCCCTAAAAACGGATCATTTCTCGCCTCATCATATACCCTTACACTTGAGATTTGCTTGTCCTCAAGCAAATGAGCTTTTATTCTACTCAAAAGACAAGTTAGGGGTCATTTAACACTAATATAAAAGTAATTACAACAAATAATCGTTCCACTAAAAACCAATAGACAAGCACGGAGGTCATACACAAGCACCTCACAAATAATGTTTAGATACTCACATCTCTCGGGTGTAATAAAGTAATATAACATTATGGAAATGGAAGATATCTCTCACTACCTGTCATAGCAAAATAGATTACCATAGGCTTGGGAAAGGATCAAACCTCCACCACATGGCGTAAGCACCTAGGATAAACTATCAAAGAGGTCTTTTAAAAGGGTTATAACGTTAGGTGTAGGGATATGAATTACACGGTTTTGTTAGATAAAGGGAATTTTACTGGTGGCGAGTTAACAATCTTAGTAAATTACATATACAAGATGGCGTTGCTAAGCCAAGACTAGACTCGACTTAAGCTAATAAATGAAAAATAACAAAAACATAAAATGAACATAGAATGAAAACGGGATGGTAGTCCGTATGTTTTTCTCTTTTTCTTTTCTTTTCTTTTTTTTTTCTTTTTCTTAATTTTTTCGATTTTTTTTTTTTTTTTTTTTTTTTTTTTTTTTTTTTTTTTGCATACATTCTTACCCTACCATCCAAAATAATACATCATAGGGGTTTGAGCAATCCCCTTACACTTGAATCTTTACATACTTTACATTAACTATTCTAATGACTCGAATTAAGAAAATCAAAACACTTGGAGCACTTTTAAGATTAACGTACATATGGGGGTAATAATATGATGTTCTTCCCCATTACTCCATAAAATAAGTACTTACCCATGAGTCCCAATCGTCCCAAAACAATATGTACAAGGATATGACTCGACTTAGCAACCATGTAATCAATTAGAAAGTTAACTTAGGGTTTAACAAATAACAATAATGCACTAAAAATGAGCGCATACACGGAAGGCTAAGGCGATTTGGGTGTACATTTAAGTGGGGTGTAACAAATTCTTCCCTTAAGTAAGATGCTTAAAGTTAGAAACGAAAAGATAGGCTCGGAGGGGTGTACTAGGGGTATCGTGTACTAAAAATGAGTACAACGCAAAGGGTGTGGGAAAAATTAGTTGACTTAACTAGCCAAGTAATATGACTTAAATGGTCAAGTAATTGTAATACGGGTTTAACACAAGGGTAATCCTAATGCCTCTTATCATGTAGTAAATCCTACCACACGAATGTAGTCTCACTAGCGGTCTCGGGATGCATCACTAACGCAAGTTCTAGAATCTAAATGCTACCGGTACACTCATAAGCACCAATAATAAATGCTTTTCCTATCAAATCTAAAGGCGAACCTCACATTTTTGGGTGGAAAATTTTTCTGAATATACGGTTATGTGCTAGTCATACAACCTCCTATCCATGAGATGCTTGCTATGGCTAAAGTTTCACTCCTAAATGTTGTAAAAAATTTTAAATTTGGCGCTAAAATTACACTAACAAGTATTTCTCATAGTTTTATTACTCATCTACTATCAAACAAAACAAACTCAAGCGAAAGTGCATATGTAAGGTATCATCTTTTTACCCTCCCCTTACACTTAGGATGAACATTGTCCCCAATGTTCAAGTAAAGAATGTAAAAGTAAAAAGTAAAGAGAATGAAATCAAATACTCCCCTGATTCGCTCGGTATGGATTTTAGGTTGGCCAGGTTAAATCTTCCTCCAAGAAAATGAGCAATCAAAGCTTCCCTTCCAGAATATAAATCATCTTCTTTTCTTAAATAACCTGTAAATCCTGACAAAAGTAGACAAGGCAACCTCGCGTAAAATCGGCGGCATCCTATATAAGTTACTAAATCCTAGAAAACAAAGTAAGATATAATGCTTGTGGAATGAAGTTTGCAGATTTCCTGGAGATTATAAAACTTAATAATTCACAAAAACCATAAGACTCCGTTAGAAAAACAAAACCGGTAAAATTTCCAGATTTTTGACTCCTGACGCCGTCAAGAGTAATTGCCTGACGCCGTCAGAATGGACCTGCATAAATCTTTATGTTAAGTTTCCGGAAAATTTCTGGAAAAACCTTGTCCTACTTCCTGGAAAATCCTGCAAAACTTCATTATGACTCGATACAAGCATTTGACTCTAACAAATACGAATATACATGTTCATTAAATATTGTGGAGAATCATGATCGGTTTGTTTCTTAAAAACATATTTGGGGTTTCCCCTTACACTTATCTTTTGCAAAAATACCTTTAGGTTGAAGTTAGGACTATGCCAAACAACATAATAAAGTATTTCACATTTTAATTGAGAAACATGATCAACCAACAATAAAAATAAAACATGCATACGGAAGCAAATAACAATCAAACAATTAAAATCACACAAAACATGGGTTGCCTCCCAAGAAGCGCTTTTCTTTATTTACGAGTCTTGTAGCTAGACTCAAAGTCGTGGGTTACTACGTGATTCGGGTGAGTTCCTCGTTGAGGATATCTTTGGGATCAAACTTGGGTTTCAACTTTCTATCGGTCTCCTTAGTGTAATATGACCTTTCAAACATTTCTCCGTCCGGATCATACAAAGTCATTCTAATGTGCCATGACCCGTCACCTTCTTTGGGTGGCTTGTCCCACCTCCACTCACACTTATCTCCCTCTCTTTTCCATTTATTCCTTTCTATGTTGATGGGCATTACGCTTAATAACTCAATCATCTTCCTAAAGACTAGGGGATCCTCAAAGGGGTCTAGCTCCTCATCTCTAGCAATGAGTTGTTCTACCGAATGTGTCTTCTCAACAAAGTCCTTCTCTAGATAGAATGGGCATTGAGGTCCTATGAAATTCCTTTCTATCCAAGGCCCATATCTAGACGGTCTCCTATTCATCTCTACCCAATATGGTATCGGTTCATCATTACAATCATAACTATGCTTCTTAACATCATATACCGACCAAGTATCTCCTTCTCCTACCGTTATCTTAGATTCCTTACAATCTATCATGGCACTAGCGGTTGCTAAGAATCCTCTTCCTACCAATAATGGGCATGTAGTGTCACTAACCATGTCTAGGACGTGAAAATCCGCTAATATAGTTAACTTTCCTACGTGAACAACTACATCCTTAATCATTCCAACCGGGTGTGCGATACTCCCATCCGCTAGACCTATCAATACCTCCGTTTCCTCTAACTTTCCTAGCTTAAGAGTGGTGAATAAGGATAAGGGAATCAAGTTGAGGCTTGACCCTAAATCGGCTAATGTGTCAAAAGCTTCGGATCTTCCTATCTTACAAGGCAAAACAAATATACCCGGGTCATCAAGCTTTTTAGGTAACTTGTTTTGAACGAAAGCGGTCCCATTTTTTCCTAGCTTACACTTCTCATATTTTTCTAGGAGGGCGCTATAGTATGGAGCACGCGCTAAGACATCAATGACGGGGCATTCAACGTGAAGTTCTTTGAATTCATCATCAAGGTCTTGCGTAAGAGGTGTTTCAATAATGCTTTTGACCGGCTCGATAGTGGGAGTTTTAGTCGATTGGTCCTTTTGGGGAACTTGGTTTTGCTTGAAACACGTGCTCGTGGATTTGACCGAATAATATTGTGGACACGAAGTGGGTGACGAAACGGATGATATGGAATTAACGGTTAGTTTCGGATTCTTGATTGTGTCACTTGGGAGTGCTCCCATTTCTCGGTCGTTGAGAACTTTCAACAATGTGTCAATTCTAGTGGTCATCTCGCTTTGCTTTTGTTTGAAATCGGCTTCAAACTTGGATATGCGAGCTTCTTGAGATGCCATGAACTTTGACATCAACCCTTCAAGATTGTTGGTACTACCATAGTTGTTAGAAGGATTGTTGTTGAAGGTACGGTTGGGTGGTGGACCGTTTGATTGGTAACGATTAGGCGGGTTGGAAGAATTGGGTTGATTTTGTTTCCACCTAAGGTTTGGGTGATTTTTCCATGAGGGGTTGTAAGAATCTCCGTATGTGTTTGGCTCGGGCTTGAAAGTGTACCACTTATCTCCCGCTTCGTCGGTACGCGTGGATGCGTAGTCCGCAAAAGCTGTTCCGGGGAGTTCCATACAATCACGAGTGTCATGGGGACCACTACATAATTCGCATGAAGAAGTGATTTTGTTCACTTGGCTTGAATGCTTCGGAGCTTCGTAAGATTTCATGAGAAACTTGACTTGGTCCTCAAGTTCCATGATCCTACGGTCGGGAGTGCTTGAATTGTTCGAAGGCAAAGATATTGCCTTGACCGTTTTGTTCAAATCACGGGGATCATTCCAACTTTCGTTGTCATAGAGAGCAAGATCTTCTATGAGTTCCCATGATTGTTCCGCACTAAGATCACGTAGCTTACCACCGGCCGATTGGTCAATGGTTCGCCTCGTGGGGATATCGATATGGTCATAGAAAATTTGGACTTGGAGCCAAAGATCTATACCATGATGAGGGACTTTTTGGAGTAAGTCCTTGAAACGAGTCCATGCTTCGTAAAGAGATTCATTTTGACGTTGTTGGAACATCAAGATGTCATTCCTAAGCTTAGTGGTTCTCCCCGGTGGGAAAAATTGAGCAAGGAAACGAGTGGTGAGATCATCCCATGTGGTGATGGATCCCGCGGGTAAACGCTCAAGCCATTGACTAGCTTGATCCCGTAGAGAGAATTGGAATAGGCGTAAACGGGTAGTCTCTCTAGTTTCAACACCTAGGTCTATGGAATCTACGATTTTGAGGAAGTCCTTAAGGTGTTGGTTTGGATCTTCGGAACGAAGTCCATGGAATGCACATCCGCTTTGCACCAACCGGATGGTGTCGGATCGCAAGGGAGTCACATTGGCTCCGGTGAGCTCAATGGTGTTTCGGTAGCCTTGGTGGCTAGGTCGGGAATACTCTCCTAAGGTTCGGGGCCTAAGGGGTTCTAATGGTGGGTTTTGTTGTGGTGGGATGACGGGTTCAAAGATGTTACCACCTTCCATGATGTCGGATGGTAAAGAGTTACGAACAAAGGCACGAAGAAATAAGATAGACTAAAGAAGACCTAAAAATAAAAATAAAAATCTTACTAGAAAGGAATCTAGCAAGTAGACCTAATAAAAAGAAATCCTAACCAAGACAATAACTATTCCCCGGGCTGCGGCGCCAAAAACTTGATGCGTGGGAATCGCACCTTGCTTTACCTCTCGAGGGATCTCGCGAGGCTTACAACCCCCACCAGGCAGTGTACCTGATCGTTGTAGTATAGTATAGTGACAAGTACCAGGGGATTGATCGTTCAGCTTAGGAATAGTGTCGCTAGGATTAGAAAGCCTAATTAATAGTTCTAGAGATGAAAGATGATTATTTTTGTGTTTTTATATTTTATGAAAGCAAGTAAAATCTCGGGTTTTGGAAGAGTGGGCGGAATTAGTTGTTATTCAACTAACCCAAAAACTACTTTATAACTAATTAAACTAATGAAAATGAAATTAAGCTAATATTAAACTAAGGTTGTGAGCAGTATTTGGAGAAATTGTGTTTACTTAGACTTCATTACTCCCTAGATATCTTTTACATGTCAATTACTTGTTACACTTGTATGGATGACGGATTGTATTCCTTAATACCATTCGTGGGGTGGCATACATAACTCCCCAACTCTATGAGCTCTTATCTCCTCCTATACCATGACCCAGCACAACTATAGGGATTGTAAACAGTGGCTCATGCATTAAATACAACCAATAAAGACCTAGTACGCCTCGGTTCATGTTTCTTAAGACGTTCAAGCATGTTACCATTTGGAGATCTGCCAGTTTTCTTAAGCCTAACATATAATATCATTCACCCAAGAACAAGAATAGACAAGTAATCAACACATAATCAACATCTAGGTTTCATTAGATCTAAGCAAACACAAAAGAAATCTAGCCTAGCATAGTAGAATTAAGATAAGAGCAAAAGATAAACAACCAACACATAGACATATTGATTGAATTAAGAGTATACTTATCTCAATTACAATGCAAGGTCTCAAGGGTTTGGAACCCTTGAAAAACCTGTAAAAGAGGCACCAAAATCGTCTTTAGGGTTTCACCAAAACTTCTCTCTTTTTAATGAAAAAACTAGAAAACTATATATAGGAAAATCGTCCTGACGGCGTCAAGAGTAAAATCTGACACCGTCAACTAGCCGCCATACACTTCCTCGGACGCCCTAGATCCACTTGTGACGGCCTTGGTGACGCCGTCACCACCTACGGTAAATTAATCTTGGCCACTTTGACGCCGTCATCTCTCCATCTGACGCCGTCACCAGCTACGGTAAAATATTCATCTTGTCTGACGCCGTCAAGAGTAAACCCTTGACGCCGTCACCTTGTATTTCCAGCTTGGATTTTTGGTACTTTGTCGTTTTCTTCACTTTATGCTCCAAAAACGTCCAAAATAGCATCTTTTTCAGAATTCACTCTCCAAACACCTAAAATCACAAAAGGAACGATTTAGGGCAATATTTGATCAAATAAAGTCGGATTCGGGCTTAAATGACCCCCTAAAAACGGATCATTTTTCGCCTCATCACAAACAAAATAAACAGTCCAAATAAGCTGTTTCATAATGTTTTTAGTATCCTAAAATAAGCCCAAAACTTTCGTAAGCCCATTGGATTTAAAAACACTAACGGGCTTAAGTTTTCGTTAAAAGCCCATAATCTATCAAACTAATTTTTCGAACTAATAAGTTGTTAGAATAAGTTCAATAAGCTGTTTTGAAACTATTTAAGAGATGAAAACATTAAGTTTTGAAAATTGTGAATTTTGGACTAGATTTGCAAATTTTACAAAAATCGGGTTAAAAGTGTAAACTTTTCAAAGTTTTGGTATAAAATGTCATTTCGTAAATTAAAGGGTGAAAACGGATTTTTAAAAACTCTAGGGTGAAAGGTGTAAGAAATATAAAGTTTTGGACGTAAAATGTAAATATATTTAATTTTGGACTAACGGCGTAACGCTAACGCCGTTAGAGTAAAAAGTTTAGAAAATACAAGGGCCGTATACTAAAATTTATATTTTTATTTCTACTTTCCATTTTTACGAGTTCACGTCACGACGTTACGTTTATTTTCAAACTATTATTATTATTAAACGTTACGTTTATTTTCAAACTAGTATTATTATTACTATTATTATTATTAAACGTTACGTTATTTTCAAACTATTATTATTATTAAACGTTACGCTTTATTTTCAAACTATTATTATTATTAAACGTTACGCTTTATTTCAAACTATCGTTATTATTTTTATTATTAAACCTTACGCTATATTTATATATATATAACTAAACTAAACGTACGATATACGATAAAATCCAAAAGTTTTACTAACGATAAATTAACAAATCACGCATTCAAAAACTACTCGCGATTAAAACAATAAAACTACCAAACACTAAAACATGCCATATATTATCTAGGTCGTGTGTGGAGCCATTCCCATTTTTGCAAACTGAGTATCGATATTTTTATTCACTAAACCACTAAGCTGAGTTCATAGCCTCGCCTTTACTTGTTTAAATGTTTATAAACCCTGCGAGGGGGATACATGCTAGTTTTGACAAACTGAACACAAGTATTTTTCTTGGTATGCTTTACCTGATATCGTTATTGCTTAAGTACCTTTTTGCCAAAAGCCCCTCATATCATGAGCCTTAGTCACCCAGAGAGGTGAACGCAAATAATTGTGGATAGATCTATTAGGGATTGACAATCCCCGTTTGGGCGTTGAGAAAACAACCAAACGCACTTTATTTGAAATCTAATAGGTTACTGGCAAGGACCTATCCCGAGGGCCCCTGTTACTATAATCCATCATTTATGATGAGATCTGTTAATCGGCTGAGCGTCATGAGCTTAATGCAATAACAGCTGATTTTTAACTTATAATTGTATGACGGTGCAATTATCACTTATAACTTGTGTTCAACTATTAAACATAAACCTATGAATATCACTCAACTTTTGTTGATTTTTAGCATGTTTATCTCAGGTCTATAACGAGAAAGGATAAGACGGAGGAGCACGAAATTTTCACAAAGGCTATAAATTTTTATTATCATTCGAAAACCTATTTAACAAATTTTGAAACCACTGGGACCTCATTTTGAAAACTCTGATATTTATAAAATTTCGAATGATAAATGTTTTAAAATGACTAAATTGAAAATCATTTTCTACTGAAAAACTGTGAGCTGTGAAGTAACACCCAATCTTTATTCCGCTGCAAATATTTTAAAATTGGGGGTGTTACAAAAGTAATGTTTCAACCGATGTCCATTCACTTTGAAATTCGGACCGTCATTTTGAGATAATTCGACGGTGCCATAAGGATAAACCTTTGCGATAATGAATGGACCAGTCCAACGGGTTTTTAGCTTTCCCGAGAAGATCTTGAGTCTAGAGTTAAAAAGAAGGACTCGATCACGAACGTTAAAAACGCGGTTCTTAATTTTGGAGTCATGAATCTTCTTTGTCTTTTGTTTATAGATCAAAGAGTTCTCGTAAGCTTGATCACGAAGTTCATTTAATTCATTTAGTTGAACTTTCCTAAGATCACCCGCAGTTTTGAGGTCAAAATTTGCATGCTTGAGGGCCCAATAGGCTTTATGCTCAAGCTCGATCGGTAGATGGCACGCTTTCCCATACACAAGCTTGTAAGGCGTACACTCGATGGATGTTTTGTAAGCCGTACGGAAAGCCCAAAGTGCATCATCTAATTTATCCAACCACGATGCACGATTTTCAACTACAGCTCTTTCCAAGATTCTCTTAATGCCCCGATTGGAAACTTCAACTTGTCCACTTGTTTGAGGGTGGTACGCAGTAGAAAGACGGTGAGTTACACCGTACTTTTGCATGACTTTATCGAATTTGTCATTACAGAAGTGCGTACCACGATCACTAATAATAGCACGTGGAGTTCCAAATCGGGCAAAAAGAGCTTTCAAAAATTTCACAACTACTCGGCCATCATTTGTGGGTAAAGCTTTCGCTTCGACCCATTTTGACAAGTAGTCAACTGCCACGAGTATATACTTGTTACCATGAGAAGACGGAAATGGCCCCATAAAGTCTATGCCCCATACGTCAAAAATTTCACAAACTTGAATTGCATTTTGAGGCATTTCGTTCTTTTGTGAAATGTTCCTGTGACGTTGACAGGCGTCACAGGATAGTGTATAGGCTGAAAGTGGGGTAATCGAGTCTCCACGAAAAGTAACCGCATTAAGGGTTTCGAGATGAAATGTTTCATTTATTTCCTTTTTCTCGAAAGCATTTTGATGAGGGTTTTCAAGACGGGAGAGATGATCAGCAGCTAGGTTCTCAGCTCCTTTCTTATCACGAATGATGATATCAAATTCTTGCAAGAGGAGAACCCAACGGAGTAGTCTCGGCTTTGCATCTTGTTTGGCAAAGAGATACTTCAAAGCCGAGTGATCCGTATACACTATGCTCTTGGTTAATATCAAGTATGGCCGGAATTTTTCAAAGGCATACACCACAGCTAATAATTCTTTTTCAGTGGTGGTGTAATGACTTTGAGCCTCGGTCATAGTTTTGCTCGCATAGTGTATAGGCTGAAAGTGTTTTGTTTTTCGTTGCCCCAAGACTGCCCCTATCGCGTAATCACTAGCATCACACATGGGTTCGAAGGGCAAGTCCCAATCGGGGGAAACAAGAATCGGTGCCTCAGTAAGCTTTTTCTTTAATGTTTCAAAAGCTTCGATGCACTCGGGGGAGAAGATAAAAGGAGCATCCTTCTCGAGGAGATGGGTCATAGGCCGGGCGATTTTAGAAAAATCTTGAATAAACCTACGATAGAAACGTCATGACCCAAAAAGCTCCGAACACCTTTGACGGTAGTGGGATGAGGTAATTTTGCAATGACGTCCACTTTGGCTCTGTCAACCTCGATCCCATTTTTTGAATTTTTATGGCCGAGGACAATGCCCTCTTTGACCATAAAGTGACTCTTCTCCCAATTTAGACATAACTTTGTGTCTTCACAACATTTGAGCATGTTGTCTAAATGGGAGAGACATGATTGAAACGAATTCCCAATGACCGAAAAATCGTCCATAAAGACCTCCATAGTTTTCCCGATCATGTCGGAAAATATGGCCATCATACATCTTTGAAACGTGCCCAGAGCATTACATAAACCAAATGGCATACATTTATAAGCAAAGGTTCCGTAGGGGCACGTGAAAGTGGTCTTTTCCTGATCCTGCGGATCAATGGGAATCTGAAAGTAACCCGAGAAACCATCGAGGAAGCAATAGTACTCATTCCCCGCTAATCTCTCGAGCATCTGTCATAAAGGGCAGAGGAAAATGGTCTTTGCGGGTGGCGTCTTTTAACTTGCGATAGTCAATGCAGACACGCCAACCCGTAACCAATCGAGTTGGAATCAACTCATTTTCCTCGTTTGTGACAACAGTAATGCCACCCTTTTTTGGAATACAGTGCATTGGGCTCACCCTAGGACTGTCCGAGATAGGGTAAATAAATCCGGCATCAAGAAGTTTTAAAACTTCTTGTTTGATGACCTCATGAATTTTTGGATTCACCATTCGTTGTTGTTGGACTGCTGGTTTGAAGTCATCCTCCATTAAAATCTTGTGGGTATAAAATTCAGGGTCAATGCCCTTGATGTCGGAGAGTCTCCAAGCAATTGCTTGTTTATGTGACTTCAAAACCTTTATTAGAGCAGCCTTTTCCTCAACACTTAAGTCTTTAGCAATTATGACGGGTAATTTATCATCAACCTCCAGAAATGCATATTCAAGATGAGGCGACAAGTCCTTAAGTTTGACCACAGGAAAGTCATCAGTTATTTCAACATTTTTGACTTCCTCTTTATGAAGTACTTTTGGAGGAAGAGGGGGAGATGGATCTTCGTTTAACAATTTTTCTAGCAAAAGAATATCCCCCTCAGGATCAAGATAGTCTTCATCAAATTTATCCGAAATTGAACTATCTTGGGCAAGAAAAGCCTCGACTTTTTCCAGAAGGAAGTCACTTCCCTCAAAAGGAGTGAGAGAAGGGGAAGAGTCGGCGATGATGGGATGAGAAGATTGAGTGGGATTTTCACTCGGAGACTCATCAGTGAAACCTAAAACCTCTT
The DNA here is from genome assembly GCA_030686995.1 of Artemisia argyi. Classification (NCBI taxonomy): domain Eukaryota; kingdom Viridiplantae; phylum Streptophyta; class Magnoliopsida; order Asterales; family Asteraceae; genus Artemisia; species Artemisia argyi. The sequence goes on from CM060701.1 coordinate 214,219,616, forward strand.
GAGCGTACTCCTCCGCAGCAACATCGATGACATCCAATCGGTTAACCGATTCGGCGTCATAATTGGAGGAATACCTTGTTGTTTGATTAAGGTTGAAGGTTACAGCTTCAGTACCAACACGAAGAGTTATTTCCTCTTCGAATACATCGATTAACGCACGACCCGTCCTTAAGAATCCTCTTCCAAGAATGAGAGGAACTCGTGGGTCAGCATCGAAATCAACAATCACAAAATCTGTCAGAAAGTGGAACTTTCCCACCTTTACAAATACGTCCTCGGCAATACCGAGGGGACGAGATGTTGAGCGGTCTGCAAGCTCGAGAGTCATGCAAGTGGTGGTGAGTTCTAGAAGAGAGAGCTTTTTCCATATTGAGTAAGGCATCAAGTTGATGCTTGCACCTTGATCGGCCAAGGCGAAGCACTCAACCATTATGGGGAAAATACATGGAATGAGAAATTTTCCCGGATCTCCTAGCTTCTCGGGAAGCTGTTTCAAAAGAACTGCAGAGCAATTTTCATTGAGTGGAGTTCGTGCCATTTCGAATAGTTTTTCCTTATTGCTCAACAAATTTTTTATTGTCGATGCGAATTTAGGCATCAAAAGGAGAGCATCCGCGAAACTGATATCAAAATGAAGATCTTGGAAAATTTGAAATTTTTTTTCCATTTGATGATTGGCTTTTTCGCGGAGCTTCTGGTCTTGTAATCGAGATGGATATGGTATTGAAGGTTTGGATTTAGGGTTCTCTCCAGGAGTTTTTGGTGGTTCAAAGACAACTCCTGGTTTTGGGATGGTTTTTGGTACAACCTGAGGATAGACGTGTGTTGTACTTCGTGTACTAGTAAATTGCACCTTATCCGTTGTCACCTCAGGCTCACATTCCACTACCTTTGGAGGAGAGGAAGAAGAGGTAGTAGGAGCCGTGGGTCCATCATATGCAACACCGCTTCGGGTAGTGATCGCCTTAACATCGCCTCTCGGGTTAGCGATCGTATTGCTCGGAAGTTTTCCTGAGCCCGTGGGTTGATCATTTAAAGACTTCTTAATGTCTGCGATCTGAGTCATTATCACTTTGTTCATCTCCTCCTGAGATTTCATGAATTGTTTCAACAACTCATCATTTGATGGGCCAGTTGAAACAATTGCTCGAGTTTGGTTAGGAGGAGCTTGATTAGGGAAATGCTGAGTAGTTGGAGTGATGGCTTGATTTTGATTGGGAAAATTCTGGACCCGGTTATTTTGATGGGAACCGTGGTTTTGAAAATTTCCCTGATGTTAGTTGCCATATCCATGAGAGTTGTTTCCATGAAAGTTGTTTTGACCTTGGTTTCGATTATAGTTTCCTTGATTTTGGAAACTTTGGTTTTGGTTATGATGGAAACCTTGGTTTTGGTTTTGACTGACATTTCCCGGATTTTGGTAACCTTGGTTTGTTCGATTCTGATTCTGGTTCTGGTTACGGTTGTTTTGGACATTATTGTTCTGATTGAAACCAGGTGGTCCAAGGAAATTGTTAGAACGATAGCTTAGAAGATTGTGGTCCCCTTGCGGTTGGTAGCCATTACCTCCCGAAGTATAGGAACCTTGAACATCGTATACGTTCTCTTGAGTGTAGCCACCGGTGGCTGGACACTCGAAGTAGGGATGTGGACCTCCACAAGTTTCACAACTTTGATTAACAGCTTTGGCTTGTTGATTTTGAATTTGTTGATTTTGCATAGTTTGGTTCATTCTCAACACAGCCGTAGAGATATCATCCATCTTTTTAGTGAGAGCCGCTATTTCAGAGGATGAGGATGCTGGAGTGATAGAACTACATGACGCATCCCTCTTGGCTGAGGAATCCCCAAAGTTATGGTGGGAAGTCATGTTCTCAATGAGGTCGTAGCACTCTTCGGGACGCCTTTTCATAAAGGTCCCTCCAGCAGCAGCATTGAGGATATCTCAGTGTCTCAAGGTCAAACCATTATAAAAGGTATCTATAATGGTGACTTGCAACATATTGTGGTTAGGACACCGATCAATCGCAAGCTTATAGCGTTCCCAAGCTTCGAATAAAGATTCGTTGGGAAGCTGACGAAAGTTGCTAATGTCATTACGCAACTTGGTAACCATGGATGGTGGAAAGTATTTGGCTAAAAATTTAGTGACCATCTCATCGAAAGTTTGAATCGAATTTTTGGGAAGTCGATCAAACCATGTAGTGGAATGATGAGTTAGAGAATAGGGGAAGAGGTATAGACAAAGGGCATCATCGGTGACACCGTTTTGCTTCATGCTTTGGGTGACGGTAAGATATTTATCAAGATGCTTGTTTGCATCGTCACCAGGTAAACCGTGGAATTGGCATGAATTCTGGACTTGTTGTATCATATGATGCTTAAGTCCAAAATCAGTGGCCGCAATGTCAAGGGGGGCAATGGGCCCTCCCCTTCCTTGCATCGTGGGTTGACACAACTCCTCCATCGTTCGGAGATCAGGAACTGCATCATCCTTGGGTGGTTCTTGGTTGTCGTTTCCGTCCATTTTCAGAACTGGATCCTCAACAATAGGATGTAACTCAGTTACGTTTCTTAGTTGACGATTTCGTTTCGATTGTGAACGAGTGCGCATGCACTAACACAAAATTTCAATAAAACAATATCGAGGCAAATCAACAATGAACTTAAACCAATAACCGCAAGTAAATGACTTCTTTAGAAAAGGTGCACCACTCATAAGGGTAAAATGACAAGTTTTTATCTTTTGTTTGGGAACTTATTAATGTCCACACCCCCAGTTGGTAGGTGTTCTGTCTTGGTTTGCGACGGTTTATTTTTATGTATAATTATTATTCACAAGAAAAGACGGATGTTTTTGGGTTTTTGTGTATATGTGAAAAAACTTTTGGAATTATTTTTGGTATCGTCTCGTTATCCAAAATCGTATTTCTTTAAAAATCACCTTAAAAGAAACCCGATTCGGAAAACGTTACGATCTGTTTTGTTGCTTTTTAATTTTTTTGGTGTTTTAACACTTTAGGAAAAGTGTTAATGAATTTTTTGTGTTTTGATTTGAAAATTTACAAAAGTGTGGATTTTTACAGTGATGATGGTGAAATAACACTAATCTCAAAAGACGCTGCAGAAACGCGCACACCTCCCCGGCAGCGGCGCCAAAATTTGATTGGCTACAAAACAGTCAACTTGAATTGACCAAAGGAATGGTCAACCAAGTCAAACAGCTTAGAATCAATCTCCAGGTAATATAGGGTATCACCAGGTCGTTAAGTCCCGACGAGGTGTGAATTGTGCTTCAGCGTGCTTGTGATCGGGTGATTTTTCACAGGAAGAGATTGTGATGAGAATTATTTGTGAATTATGAAATGAAATAGCTTAGGAAAGCTATATGATTGATTACGTGAATTTAGATTGAGAAGAATTAAGCTAAAACCTAAAAACGTACGTTTTGATTATAAACGTGAACTGACGTACGTAATAAAAAGTGAATTTGATTAACTAAAAAGGCTACGGGTATAAAAATGATATTTTTACAAACCTAATGATTAAAGAAAATTTTTAGAAAAAGAAAATTAATTTTTACACTATTTATATAATTATTATTAATTAAATACTAATTTCCTATTTATTTTTAATTATTAAAATTACCCTAAAATGCAAATAATTATGAAATTATCCTAGAAAAATAAAATTTAAACTTAGAAAAATCTAAAATAAAACTAATTTTAAAACTGAAAATATTTTTTTAAGACTTTTTAATTAATTATTAACTATTTATTAATTATTAAAATCTAACTTAAATTAAGAAAAATACCAAATGATGAAAGAAAAATCTGAAAAAATTACTAAAATTATTTTTAACAATAAGAAGCCTAGGAAAAATATAAAAATGAGAATTGTTTATAAATAAGCTGAGGAAATAAGCCAATTGGCTTAAATAAAAGATATCACTTCTATTAAGTTGGGATTTTTTGGAGTTTTCTTTTTCACAACTGCTTATAGACTCAAATTATCAAACTTTAAAAAAGAACTTTTGACTGAATCACAAAAATAAGCACTTTTGAGTGCTTATTGGATTGAGAGGTTGGAAAGTTAAGCTTATTAGGACTTTTTGTGAATGAAAAAGCTACCAAATGATATCTTAAGCACAAACAAGCTACAAACAGATGAATAACAACTTAAAATAAGCCAAGTGAATCCAATAATCACAAGAAATAAGCAGACGATAAGCAATAAGCAATCCAAATACCAAACAGTCCAAAACAGGTCACAAGGGCCAAGTTTGAAGGCCTGTGGGGTCCACTAGGGACATTGGAAGGCCAAATGAAAAGTTAAGCCAATAAGCTGAGCTTATTGGCTTTTCAAAAAACTAAGGTTTAATCACTGGGTCGCATAGGACAGGTCAGAGGAGGGCTTGGAACTTGGGTGCTTGGGACTGAGTTATCAGTACACAAGCAGAATGGGACAAACTAAATGGGACTTGCAGTCCTAGCTAAAAAGCCCTAGACCTCAAAATAAGCTCAAAGCCTAAAAGCCTGGCTTATTGTCTTTCTAATAAGCCAACAATCAGGTCCTGGGTCCCACTAGAGAAAAAGATATGAACCCTTGAAAATGGGTGTTTGACTGGGTGGATTGGTGCAGGGCAACACCTGAGCCTGCAGCCCTCTTTAAGCTAATGCACAAGCTTGTACAAAAATCACAAAATTAAGCCATACATGGATTCCTAGAGTTAAGGTGGTAAACTTTAACCACAAAAAGTTTCAAGTCCTGATTCTTATCACTAAAATCAGGAAAAATCCCACAAAAAATGGGTTTCTCCTAGTTTAATGAATTTTGACTTTGAAAAGCTTTGCACTATTTTGACTTTTATGGATTTTGATCCTAATTTTGTTGTTGATTATGACTAATTAAGATGTAAGAAGACTCAATTGAGCCAAGTTACCAATTAGAGACCTAAAATGAAGCTTATGCTTCTTAAATTCCAACACAGTCAAAGCCTAGACCCAATGATTCATGATTTTGACTTTCTCCCAAGTAAGCACTAGATTTTATGATTAACCTAACTAATACTAACCTAATGTAACATAGCTAAACCAAAGGCAACACATGAGACAGGTTTTAAAGCAGCTAAACCTACTGATCCAAACAGTCATATAAAGGACTTGATTTTTGAAACAAAGTGATAATTTGAACTAAGAATTTACTTTCTAACAACTAATTATGATATAATAAGCTGAGATAAACACAAAGACCTGAGATTAAACTACAAACAACTGAGATTACTTATGATGACAAATTTGACAGTTAACTTAGAGATTTAAAGAACAATGAATTTTCAAACACAAACAACTGATTTTACTCACTAACTACTCTTAACTACACCTAATAAGAACACTCAAGACAGAGATAAGCTACAATAAGCAGTTTAAATAGAAAAAGGAAAAATGGTACAAAAAGCTCACAATGTGCTTTCCTGCTCAAATCCAATGAACCATGAACCATACACCCTTCCTATTGGTTCCCATGAACCTCTAACCCAAGGGCAATCCAGTATACACCCTGCTCCATGCTTCAATCATCATCACCACTGATTTTCTATTTTATTTTTATTTTTTTTAGATTTTTTGATTATTTTGATGAAGTCTTGCTCCTGATTGACACAAAAGCTTAAAAAGCTTTTAACTGTTTTCTAATTGAGCTAATGAGAGTTTTCAAACAACTTTTGATCACTACTACACTTTATAATGAAAATTAAAATATTGGATGAAACTTGAAATTTGAGAAACAAGAAATTAAACTTAAACTGGCCTTTTCATTACTTGAAAACTGATTACAAAGGAAAACTAAACATTACATTAACTAAAATTACAATAATACATGCCTTATAAGGCTTCTACACCTTACTACTTATACTACGATTCTAATATATTTCATACACTCTCCCACATGGCTTCCTGTTGCTAAATTGCACTCCCAATGGGTTCTCTGTTGACTAATGACCAAATCCTTACCATCTAATTAAACTTTGATGCATCTGAACCGTTGATTGAATTTTTGCGCCAAAAAATGGAACAAGGCAATATAAGTGGGACGGGTGGAGTCATTAATTGTGGATGGTGGAGGTTGGTGTGATAGTTGGGGAGCATTAATTGTGGAGGGTTTGGTTGGTGAAAAGGTGGAGGGGGGGGGGGGGGGGAGACAGGGTACCTGGTTTTGGGGGGAAGATGTGGGGAAGACGGTCTGTTTGACCGTGGTTTGACCGGGGGTATTATATTAAAAAGGGGGTGGGCCGGATGTGGTTGGGCCAAAGGGTTTGTTTGGGCTTGGGAGATTGGTTTGGTTTTGGATTTAAGATATTAAGGGTCTGGTTGGTTTTAGTTGTAACACAAGGACCAATTTTGCAATTTGCTGAAACTTGAGGGGCCTGATGTGTATATTCCACAAAGCTATCCAAAGGACCAATATTGCCACATATCAATAATCCAAGAACCAAAACTTCAATTTTTCATTTTTTAAAATTCCCAGGGACCTAATTTGCCAGATTTGAAATTTTAAGGGACCAAACATGTGACTTTTGAAACTTAAGACCCAAGTATTATATTTTGTGATATTTGACTTTCAAAAGGCTTGGGTTGACTTTTCTTTCAAAATAAATGCATAGGGACTATTTTTGACAAGTTTTGAAACTTGGGGGACTGAAATTGCCAATATTGCAAACTTTGATCATTTTTCATTTGTTTTTGCTCATTTTGCATTTAAAACATATAAAACACAATCCCTGGGATATTTTCAGCATTTTGATGACTTTTTGATTGTTTTTGTATGTTTTGCAGTTCAGATTTGATAAAAAATGATGAGTGTTTGAGCACTCATCAATAAACCCATTAGGACTTAGGATTAGTCACTAGACACACTTAGGAACTTAACTTAGGCACTAAACCTTAGGTAAAACCTTAAACACTTAATAAGTAGAACTAGGTCTAAACTTAACTAAAACAAGTAAAACCTAAACATAAGCACCTCAAACACCTCAACCTAGCACCCTAACACCTTAGTCATACCCAAGCACACACCCTAACACCTATAAGTACCCACACAAGTAGGTGCATCACCTACTTGTCTAATCCACCCTAAACCACCACTAATCATCCCCTAAACCACCACTAATCAACCCCTAATCACACTAAACCATCCCTAACCCACCAAGCAGCTTACAAGCACCTCCAAGCTACCAAGCAAGGTGGTGGATCACCTCCTTGTAAGCTCCTTATCACCCTTTCTCCCTAAACCGCCTCTACTCCTCCTCCACCACAACCGGCCTAGGCAGCCCCCTAGCTACTCTTAGCTCGTCCTCATCACCTCCTAGCCTTGCCACAACACCCTCTAGCTCAGCTTGCTTACCCCTCCCCTTGCTCGACACCTAAACACCCCGTTCCACCCTAAACCGCCATAACGAGGGTATAAATACCCCTCGTATGCCCTCACTTCCAACCCACACCATTTCTTCTCTTCACCTCACATTAGTACAGTAGTATTAAGCCCTTAGAAGACCTTAGAGTCGAGTAGCTAGGCCTTGGTCGAGTCGTGTTGTGGTTTGAGTTGATACGAGCCCTAGAAAATCCTAACCCTAGTTTTCACCCACGTAAAACCCTCCCTAACCAAGTAAGTCTTACATTATAGTTTATTTAGCTTTATTTTAGTCTTAGGATAGATTTAGGATGCCTTAGATACCCTAGGAACCCTTGCATGAGCCTTGAACCATTTCGTTTACTAGCTTACTTTTTAAAACCCTAGATCGAGTCATATACTTGCATGCATGCTATAAGTTATTACTTTAGGTCATACACTAGTTATACATAACCTAGATAAGTTAAAATAAGTAAAACATAGGCTAGAAAACTTAGTTACTAGATAAAATATAAGTTACATGCATATTAGGACTAGTTTTGCAAAACTTTACATGCATAAGGGTATATATCATAAATTCCTGAAATTATAAAGTCTAGGGACTGTTTTTGACATTTCCTAAAAGTTATAAATGTAAGGACTAGTTTTGCATAATATTAAAACCCTATGATAGATATTAAAATAAGTATAAACTAAAAAGGACTAAAAACGTAAATATTATAAAGTTAAAGGTCTAAATGGTAAAATATAGAAAACTTAAGAGTCTTAGGTTAATTACATAAAATATAGAAGTCTAGGGACTAGTTGTGTCAAATATAGATAGTTGTTAGTATAAGTAATATAAATTTAGGGTAGAAAACGTAAATATAAATACTATAAGGGTAAAAAGTGAAAATATCATATAAGTATAAAACCTAAATAAATTTAGAAGCATAACACAATACTAGGGAGCTTCATGCGAGGAGTACTATGTGGATATTTTGTTTTGACGAGTTTGTTGGGTTTACGAATTAAAGTGCCTTGACTTCTCGAACGATTATTGCATATACTTCTGAGATATGATGGCCCGAATGGTGATATGATTATAACTAAACCCTAATAACAACATAACTCAATAATAAGGAGCTTTGTGTGAGGAGTATTAACTTCTGAATTATGATGGCCCGAACGGTATTATGTTGATAACATAATACAATAGTAGGGAGCTTCATGTGAGGAGTCATATACTTCTGAATTACAATGGCCTGAACGGTGTTATGTTATATATAAAACATTAACAAACCTAAAAACAATAACTTGAGAAACATAAACATGATAACTAAAGCTTGACATACATCCAAAACCAACAACGCACTAGGATACGTGAGTAAGGCGGTATAGTTTCTGAGTTACTATTTGCATCACTTAGATTACTCTAAACCTAGGTGAGTTTCGTAGCCTCACATCTTTTTAAATACCGTGAGTTCATAGCCTCATACTTTTTAAAATAATTTTACCTTAAATGCTTTATAAACCCTGTGAGGGGGATACGTGCTAAATGCTTTACTTAAAACTGAATATAAGTCTTTTTCTTTGGTTATTTGCACGAGTAAACTAACTGCCACCACTACATAACCAAAATTCATGAATCTAATCGTTTGGGATATTTTACCCACGCGAACGCGAATATAGTTGATAGATATATTTGAGTTTGACAACTCCCATTGGTATTAACACCCCACTAGGTGGTACCAATAAGTACTATATATGAATCCACTCAAGGAATAACTTTGGCAAGTTATCCTTCCATCCCCTCATGTTGGGTCTGCAACCCACATGATCCGGATCGTTAAGGTGTGATTCATGAGCTTAGTGCAACATACTAAACTTCTGATAATTGTGCATGCATCACAATTATCACAAAACTTGCATTTTCCCAGATGGGTGTAACAACTGAACCCAGGGAACTTGTATTCACTAACCCCTAAACCTATGATTCTCACTCAACACCTAGTGTTGACTTTTTAAGCATGTATTCTAGGTATATTACTTCTATGGATCCATGGCAGAAGGTGGTACTGAACTCAGAGGACTTTTCATGGTTATCATTCAAACACAACCAACCTAACTCTTAGATTTTTGGGACCTCATACAAAATAAAAGTATATCTTTTATAATTAAAACTCTGATAATTATGAATGATAACTAAATTTTCAAAATGTCTCTTTTCGAGTCGTTTTCTATTACTGTATCTGTGATTCTATGAAGTAATACCCCAAACACTTTATCCGCTGCGATCAGTGAAAAATGAGGGTGTTACATTTGCTTCCCCGGCTTTGGCTTTGGACACATTTTCCAATCTCGTGCTCATTTTTGTCCTTTTTGGCCTGTTTTTTTGCCTGTTTCTGAAATATCCGTTCCTGCATGATCACAAACACAAAAACACAGTATCTTTGGCATTTATGGTTAGTTTGTGTTTGTTTTGGTTTTTAATTTGGACAGAAAAAGGTGTGTGAATAAGCACACACCATTTATACTTGATATAATTTAATGATTGTTATCGACAAAACATATAGAGGCCGAGAAATGTAAATAAACGTTTTTACGGCTTATTTGTATTAACACTTTTTTATAAACTCTCTATATAAAATATGATATAATATATAAATCTATAAATATTTTTATATTTTGTGCCGTTTTAAGTCATGCCTTAGAAAATGCTATGACTACGCCATAGCTTCTAAGGTGTGAGACTTGATCATACCGCCACGCCTCGCTTCGCCTCACGCTATTTATAACCTTAATCAAAATACTTGTCACTCTACAAATGTATAGGTCTCACCTTAAAGGTTGCCTAAACTAAAACAAACCTTCTTCGTTATAATTTATAGTTAGATACGTTTCATTTATAAATTATATCTAGAGTTCAGAGTATCAAAAGAAAAACTGAAGTAAAGTGTATGACATGTATGATAAGTTATATTCATATTATTCTTTAAATGGTATACATAAACTTAAATGTTATTATTCATTTTATTCTTTAAATATTATTCATAAATTTATCTTGATCATTTTCTAATTTGTTACATATTTCTAACGCTTGTCCATAATAACATCTTTTAAACATTTCATTTACCGTCATAACACTTCATCAATCCGACCAACCCAAATCAACCCAGTTCGAGTCTCACTTGTTTGACCTCTAACCCGATCTCACAACTAGCCAAATCAACTCACACCATACCTCTAGTTCAAACAAGCACCCAAAAAGTAACAGAGGCGTGCAAAAGCTTCCTCAGGCCAGACAGAGATTCACCCTTAAGTGCAAAGACAAAAGGGAGCTTAACTACAAGACCTACTTGTCGAGCAGGAACGAAAGTCAGCCTTAGTAATCCGACATATGCCGAGTGAAAGGCCGTCGAGCGACGAATAATAGCTACCCTAAACATAAAAAAATTAAAAACCAAAAAAGACCAAAAAATAACTAGTTACAAAACATTAAAAAAAAAAAAAAACTAGAAAAACAAAAGCCCTAATTACACTTCCAAACACACAAACACTTCTTCTTCTTCCCCCCTTTCTTCACTTTCTCTCTCTACATTCTTTCTTTCTCTCTCTAAAAAAAACCCAAAATTTAAAAACCCTAATTTCCCTCAATTTATGTAACATATATTGGATTTAAATTTGAATAGTACTAATAATAATAAGAAAGATGAGTGGTGGAGGTAGGGGTGTAAAGAAAACGATCCAGAATATAAAAGAGATAACAGGGAATAATTACAGTGAAGATGAGATTTATGCAATGCTTAAAGAATGTAATATGGATCCCAATGAAACCACTCAGAACCTTCTTGCTCAGGGTATTCTTCATTCTTTTTTTATTTAAGATCTGTCATCTTTCTATTGTTGATTATTTTTATAAAGTTTTGATTTTTAGAGTGGTTAGTTTTGATTGCTTTTGTTTGTATAGTGTTGTTGAGTGTGTAAAATGTGATAAAGTTTCCATCTTTATTATTTTTGTAAGTGGTGGGCTACTGTGAGTGACCTTTTGTTGCTGAAATGCGGTTTTTGGATATCTTGATTGAATGCGGTTTTGGATATCTTGATTGCTTTTGTTTGTAAAGAGTTGTTGAATGAGTAAAATGTGATAAAGTTTTGATCTTTGTTATTTTCGTAAGTGGTGGTATACTTATCGGTATGTTTTGAGTGGCCTTTTGTTGCTGAAATGAGGTTTTTCGCATCGGGGTGATATCCGGATTGAATATTGTGTGCGAGTGAAGCTCAGTGTTTTGTATAGTGTTGCTGGTAGTGTGAGAAATGTTATAAAGTTTTGATTTTTGGTAGTTTTGTAAGTGATAATGTAGCTCCTTTTAGGGTTTTTTTTGTAAAGTGAAGTTGGCTGTGTGATAAAGTTTTGTTTTTTGTTAGTTTTGTATGTGGTGGTGTAGTTATCGTTAGGGTTCAACTGGTTTTTGAAGCTCAAATGCTGGTTTTTTCGCGTTAGGATGATATTTGGGATTGGATATTTTTCTTTTGTGAGAGAAATGTGATGAAGTTTGGATTTTTATTAGTTTTGCAAGTGGTACTGTACTTGTTGGTTTACCTCTTTTGGTATTTGATTTGTTAACTGTTGTTAGCTGTATGTTTTTGTGATTAATGCGATAAAGTTTTGATCTTTATTAGTTTCGTAAGTAGTGGTGTTGTTAGGGTTAGGGTGGTGCTTGATAGTGATATGTTGTTTATTTGTTGTGACTACTTATTTTTCTTTGTGTTAGAACCATATTTGGGATTCAATGTTGTGTGAAAAATGTGATTAATGTGATAAAGAACTGAATTTTGGTAGTTTTGCAAGTGGCAGTGTACTTGTTGTGACGGTTAGAGTGGTGTGTTTTTATTGGTTTTGTTTGTAAAGTGTCGTTTGGTTGTGTGAGGAATTTGATAAAGTTTTTATGCTTATTAGCTTTTTAAGTGGCGCTGTACTTATTTTTAGGGTTAGAGCTGTGTTTTTGATGGTTTTGATTTGTAAAATGTGGTTAACCGTGTGTTTCTATTTGACAAATGTGACAGAAGTTGTGATTTTTGTTGGTTTTGAAAAAAGTGGTGTAGTTGTCGTTAGGGTTTCAGTGGCGTTCAAAGCTGAATTACTGCTCTTTTCTAGTTAGGAAGATGTGGGATTGGATATTGTGTGGGATGCGTAATAAAGTATTGATTTTTATTAGTTTTGTAAGTGATGGTGTAGTTTTGGTTAGGGTTATATTGGTTTTCGAAGGTGAATTGATGTTTATTGGTTGTGATTACTGCTTTTTTCACGTTAGAATGATGTTTGGTAATGGATATTATGTGTAAAGTGAAGGTTACTCTTTGGTATGCCATGGATATACTGCTGTTTGTAGGGATGGATTCATTGTGTTGATTTTTATTAGGTTTGTAAGTGGTGGTGTAGTTATCGTGAGGGTTTGAGTGTCTTTTGAAGCTGATTTGATGTTTTTTTAGGGGTGTTATGATGTTTGGGAATGAATAGCGTGTGCAGAGTGAAGCTCAATGTTTTGTCGGTTATGTAATTTGTTGTGAGAAATGTGATAAAGTTTTGATGTTTATTTGTTTTGCAAGTGGCTGCGTACATTCGTTAGGGTTATTGTGGTGCTTTTGATGGGTTAGTTTGTAAAGTGTTGTTGATTCTATTTTTTGGGGGGATGTTGTGATAAAGTTTTGATTTTTATTAGTCATGTAAGTGGTGGTGTAGTTAGGTGAATTGGTGCTTATTTGTTGTTTTTATCGCGTTACAATGATTTCTAGGATTGAATATTGTGTGGGAAATCTGAATAATGTGATGAAGTTTTGATTTTTATTAGTTTTGTAACTTGTAAGATGTGGTGTAGTTAGAGACTTAGAGTTAAGGTTAGAGTGGTTTTTGGAGCTGAAATGGTGTTTTTTTGGCGGTGGTGATGTCTGGGATTGGATATTGTGCGCAAAGTGAAGGTCACTGTTAGGTATCTCATTAATATACCTTGTTTGTAACTGTTGTTGCATCGTTTAACTGAACTGGTGCCAGTGTACTCGTATCAAGTTCGGATGTTTACGTGTCTCTTGTTTTTAGTTTCAAATAACGTAGATTGTTCACAAGCCCTGATCACTTGAAATGTCTCTCTTAGCTTTGTTTTTATATACCGTCTCAAAAAAAAAAAAAAAAAAAAAAAAAAAAAAAAAAAAAAAAAAAACCACAATTAAAATATATATATTTTTTTAAATCTTGTGCAGATCCATTTCATGAAGTAAGGGGGAGGAAGCGGGACCGCAAGAAAGAGGTAAGATCAGTTTCTGATGTTTAAGGAAGCTATGAGCCATCTTTCATTAGTTCTACACTTTAGGGGCTTTTAGTGGTTATTTCATCGACCAATCTAGGATTTTTTCACCAGGGTAATATTATTACATCAGTTATTTAGAAATTGAATAAAATAACAATTTGAATTTTTTTATACAACACAACAGTTTTATACACACCCCAGGTTTTTATACAACACATGTGCACACCTTTACACTCGTGCTAGAAAATTGTTTACTCTTCTATATCTATGAAGTTAAACTTATCTCCTTTTTGCAGAATAACATCAAAGAATCTACAGAGCCTAAATGGAAACCTGGGATGCAGGGACGTGGGAACAGGGGTGGGCGGGGAAACTACTCAGCTCGCCACAATTCTCAAGGTAATCTACAAGGTTTATTCCATCTCCTTTATGCCTTTATAGTGTTAATGGATATATTAGTGTGTTCCTTTTTATTTTATTTTAATTACAGTCGTTTATTGAACCCATATAAACCCCCCATGTAAGTTCTAATGTTATCAACAGACCACAGGCACATGATTCAAACTTCAAACTCTTATTTATTTCATTTTTTTGTTGAAAAACTAAATGCAGGCAGTAGCAGGAATGTTGTCTCTGCAAAGGACAATGAAATAAATAAAGGTGCTGGTGATGGTGTAATCTTGCCCACACCTCAGGATAAGAAGAATAAAGAGATATTGGTTGCAAGGTGTTGCATTCATTATATTTTTATTTTCTTTTTTCTTTTTAGCTTTTTATTTGAAATAGATACAAACTACAGGGTTAATTCCTCTCTAAGTACATGTTACACTCCACTTTTTGCAGTTCTTCCAATAAATCTGAAGTAAGCACGGCTACTGCAAGTGATAAGTTGGAGGGTTCACTCCCAAAAGTCTCTTCAGAGGCAAACAAAATCACGGCTCCTCCTTTGTCTGCTTCAGATCCTATTCTTATGCCATCACAGGACTCACGACCTTCTGTTGGTACAATTAGTCGTGAAGTTGGAACTCGAAGAACTCCTGTTATTGAACAATCCCAAGAGACCTCTGCTGAGATTACAACTGCATGTTAGGATTTTTTTTACTCAAAAGTCTTAAATAGAAACACATTAAAATTATGCGATTTTGTGCCATTATATTGTCATGACTTTTTAGATGGTAGTTATTGGAACTTATATTTTGAAATGCTTACTATGACAGCTGGTCTCGAGGTTGGAAGCTCCTTCGTGCAAGGAACGGTGTTATATGGAGAGGAGAATAATTTGGTTTCAGAGTCTTCACGACCTGCACCTTCGACTAATGTTTCCTCTTCCAGTAGCAGACCATCTTCAAGCTACAATAACAGGCCACAACAAGCAATTGGGCCTCAAAAAGGTATTAATTCATGTGATACGTATTTATACAATAGTTTGATTATCTGTCATGTTCTTTACTGGTTTTGATTATCTGATAGTTAATTTATTGGTAACTGACATCTTTAACAAGGCCCTTTTTTTTTTTTTTTTTTTTAATTAAAACGTCGAAGTACCAAAAGTGAATTCTGATAATTGTTTTATGTATTTTGTGCTTTCCTACAGTGGCTCCTGGTAAAGAGTGGAAACCAAAACCGACAACTCTGGTTCCTGCTCAAGAACTTGGGACTGAGGTGCCGGTCATTCCAGCTGAAGTTCATTCTTCATCAAAGCCACGATCCAGCATTCTCGAGTCAACTGAGAGGAAAGTAGAGAAATCACACATTTCTGATGGTCAGCATGTTATTATTCCAAATCACCTTCATGTTGCTGAAGTTGAGAAACTTGGGTTTCAGTTTGGAAGTTTTGATGCTAGTTTTGGTTTTAATCCAAGCTCATTCAATGGTCCAACGAGCGACAAGAGTCCGTCTCCTTCTGAGGCTTCTGAGGAGATTGCTGAACATATAGAGGAACAGACCGCTAGGTTTGTCTAATGCTCCCATGCTTATTAGATTATATTTGCATTTTTTTAATGCATTTTTTGACCAATTATTTTTATTGGGTTCAGGAACGAAGATGTGTTGGTTACGGCTGAAGATGGACATGATTCTGACCGTCCACCATCTTCTTCTAACGTACCTCAAAATCTGTCACCTGAAGGTGACGTCTCATCTAATGTGGCGCCTGAGCACGTAGAGCCGAAACATGAGACTTCACTCCCATTTCCTAGTCATCCATTTCCTGTGGTTCATCCTTCTTCTAACTTGAATTTTGGTTTCATACCACCAATAATAGGCAGTCATGTTGCAGCTTTTGAAACCAATGAGTCTCGAGCACCTGATGCTTCTCGTGTCCCAAGCTTTGCTGTAAGTATCAGAAACTATTCTTATTGAACGATTGGGAGTAACTTTACAGGTCGCTTATGTGAATCATTTGTGTATTTCTTTGCACACAGGTTCAACAACCATTCGACCCAGCAGGTTATTATCCTCAGTTTTATCGTTCTGGTGCTGATAGTGATGGGCGCATATCACCTTTCCACCCACCCGTGGTGGTCACCAAGTACAACGGGAATGTTCCAGCTGTATCTCAACAGGCTTCTCAATCTTCTCAAGAGGTTTGCATTTTACGATCAAATGTTCTTATAATACTTGGGAAATCATTTAGTTTTATAATCTTGTTCTAATGACTTCTTACATGTGGACCACAGGTTGGGAATCCATTAATGTTATCTGCCGCTGGTCCAACACCGTTATCCACACAAGCAGGGGGGTTAATGCAGACCCCCATAGCCGTCTCTCAGCAACAAGTACCTGTGTTCAGGCAGCCAACGGGGTTACATTTACCACATTACGCTCCAAATTTTATCCCATATGGCCCGTACTTTCCCCCATTTTACCTTCCT
The DNA here is from genome assembly GCA_030686995.1 of Artemisia argyi. Classification (NCBI taxonomy): domain Eukaryota; kingdom Viridiplantae; phylum Streptophyta; class Magnoliopsida; order Asterales; family Asteraceae; genus Artemisia; species Artemisia argyi. The sequence continues at coordinate 214,236,180 of CM060701.1, forward strand.
CCTCCCATTCATCAGTTTTTGAGCAATGGTGCATTCCCCCAACAACCTCAACCCGGCGGTATGTTTCCAGCTCCGCCAGTGGCAACTCCTAAATATCCACATCCACAATACAAGCCTGGAGGTAATCCAACGAACTCAGCTCACATTGGAATTCCCGGAACCTATGGACCATATGGCTCATCCCCAACTGGTTATAATCAAAACCCAGCAGTGACAGCTGGTAATTCAACTTCTAACGAAGACCTAGGCGGATCTCAGTTTAAGGAAAGTAATGGATACGTTACAGGGCAGCAGGTTTGTTTCTTTTTTTTTACTTGATCTTTGTTAGGTAATGTTAGCATTGAGTTTATCTTCTGGTTTATTGATGTTGGCGAGTCTTGTTAACGTTTTTTATTCCACAAAGGGCGTGTTTGTGATTGTTTATTTTAAGTGCTTATCTGCTTATTGCGATTTTTTACGCAGATTTTTTGCTTAGATGTGACTTGCTTAGCCTATTTGTTTGACAGTAAATAGACACTTTAGGATAAGCATGCAGGTATCTATTATTTTCAAAGCAGATAAGCACTTTAAATTGGCAATTCCAAGAACCTCATAATTATGTGAGGCTCGATATCTATTAGTTCCATTTCATGCTAATTTTAAAAAAAAATTGAGCCTTTCTAAGTTCAGCTGATGAACGAACTTTGTTAGAAATGAGTCTTGTTACGGCTTATATATATTAGAGATGATTCTTTGGATGGTATTGTGCATGTTAATCCATAGTATGTGTTTCTTCCTCATAATCATATTAATGTTTTATTTATGTTTATGTAGAGCGAAGGTCCAGGCGTATGGATAGCTGCACCTGGTCGAGACATTACTGGTTTGCATTATAATCTTCCACAAGGTGGTCAAGTAGCATATGCCCCAACACAAGCCGCACATGGAAATTTTGCTGGTATGTATCACCACCACCCTGCACAACCAGTGACCACCGGACCCATTCACCCACTTCTTCAACAGCCCCAGTCAATGGCTGGCGTTGACATGGTGGGACCCGCATCTAGTATGTATCAACAGCAGCAGCCGCCCCAGCCTGCTGCCCAACTCAACTGGCCTAATAATTACTGAACTAATGCCAATTTTTTTTTATAAAGAAACCAGCAAAAATTAGGCACATGATAACCCAATCTTGAATTTCCTTATCTCCTTTTCGGTAAGTTCCAACAGACTGATTGGAAAATGGTAGAAAAATCATGAAAAAAAATATATTAAGGTGTCTGGAGTTGAGTGTAAATCGTTTATAGGAGGTTAAAATTATAGGCCATTGGTTATCTTTTTGGAGGATATAAAAGGCGAAGCCCTCATGTAACTGTTAATGACCAATTTCAAGTTAGTTGAACCCGGTTTGTGGTATGTGATTATGCCCTTGTCCCCCCTCGAGAGGTTTTTCGTATTAGAACAACTATGAGAGTTGACTTTAAATGATTCTTGTCTCTTTGACTTCTTGTTTTTTTTTTCCTTTAAGATTGAGGTTTTATAGGGGTATTATTATTGGGCTTTTTAGAGGGTTTCTTTATTCTGGTGTTACATGTAAAGTGAATTTTGATAGCAAGAGAGGATGTATTTGAACTGTTGTAATTGGTATCATTATTTGGTATAAGCAAAAGCAGCATTCAAAATTGTTTCGGTAGACAAATATTTGTGTATCTAGTAAATATGGTTTCGATCATATCTTGCTCAGTTCTCAATTTGTATAGAGAAAGTAGCGCTTTTGTGTAATATGCTATGCTCTATGTCCGGCCCTTAAGGGGTCAGTACCTGTATTCAGTTTTCTCTAGCCAGTCGCGTCTTTTGTTGGTCAAAACCATGCTTTTGCCGCTTGATATATATGTAGCACAGGTTACCACTGAAGAGGAATAGGATCATCTCATGTTCAAATCTCATGTTTTTCTCATATGTGAGCATGTTGTGAGAGCGTATAAATTGGTGCGTCTCATATTTTATATAACACTGACCTAACAATTTTATTAACTTTTACGTTATTGGTTCAACATGGCACAACTTGAGAGTTGGGACACAAATATTAAAGGATCTAAATCCGGAATGGAATTCTGTAATTGCATTGAAAAAATCTTACCGTTAAAATACTTTTTAAGATGAGACTCAAATGGGTCGAATATTGCAAAACTTTTGGTTGATATATGATTTTACAAATTGCATAAACATATACAAAAAGTAAAGAAGACGTGTTTAAAATTTTTATCTCTCACCTTTTAATTACCTATTAGCTGAGGCCGGGGTTCGAGCCCTTAATAATCAAACTTTATCGCGTAACAAGTAAAACACACATGTAATTCTCTTGAATTTTGAGAGATGCATTAAAATATAACACTATAAAATGAACCATCCAACATTCGACTATTATAATCGTTGATCCAAAATACAAGCTCTTAGTAGTATGCAAAGATAACATTCCAAAACTAAATGATATGGACATTCATTTTGTATATATATTTACAATAGCTCTCGGTTTTTTTTTTTTTTTTTTTTTTTTTTTTTTTAGTAAATATACATGGTTGAAAAGTGATCTAAACGACACCAAGTACTTAGGTATCATTCACCGTCTCTAGTTGTTTATTTATTTATTTTTCTTTTTATGGGCATACATGACACACAAAAGATTATAATAAAATTATGTTTATTATTATTTTTTAAATAAGGTACTTAAAATATACGTTTTGTTGACAAATAAAACTTATCAAAGATTTTAAAAACTTAATATCAAATGCTACTTTATGTAACTTACAAAGATAATCTTTATTTCTTAGCTCTCATTTTATTTTCGCCTTCAGCTACATCTCCAGTTTCAGACGCAAAAGCTTTCGTCAAACATACCCTGTGTATATTCCGGTCTAATATTTAATAATACATTGAAGACCATGATTTAAATCTGAAATCCTGCACTTGATCCAGAGTAACGCTTAACCTTTATCTACAACTTTTTTTTAATATAACTTAGCATCACTTCATGTGGAAAGTTCTTTCCACAATTATAACAAGATAAAAAGAATAAACCATATTTTAATCATCTAATCATTGTTAGGTAAAATTGCAATTCGATGCCTTTAACACCATGTCCATTTAGCCTCTATAATTTGGAGGCCCATTGCGATGAGCCGATGACACACCTCGCATACTCTCGTACACGGTTCTGAATGTGACATAAGTGTCGATCTGACACACATGATACGATGCACGCATTACAAACCAATTTACTCTAGATTTTATGACAGTAACCCATTGTAATATGACTCAAGTGTTGATCTAACACACATGATACAATGCGCACGTTAGCCATAATAATATGGCACTAAGACGCCATTATTAACTAAAAAATACATTAGAAACGTGGTTGAATAATCAGTAGAGTCCAAAGTGGTTGACCATCAAGTGTCAAGAGTCAAGACCAATAGAAAATGTTTAAACGTGATAATAGTGATTGATCAAGGATGATGGAGGTTGGTTACTACTTACTAATTAACGCATAAGACTATGACATGTTGAAAGTGACACCCATTTCCAAAAGATAAAATAAAGAGTAAATTACATGGTTGTTCCCTGTGGTTTTTCCAAAATAACAACTTTCATCCCTCGAAGTTAAAAGTTGCATTGGTAGTCCTTAAGTATGTAAACAAATAACACACCTGGTCTCTATAGGTGAAATTTTCGCCTCCAAAGAATAACATGAATGGTCCCTATAGGGACCAGGTGTGTTATTTGTTTACATACTTAGGGACTACCAATGCAACTTTAAACTTCGAGGGACGAAAGTTGTTATTTTGGACAAACCACAGGGACCAACCATGTAATTTACTCTAAAATAAAACTTTACAGAAAAAACATATTTTTTGTTTGCAAACGTAAAGAAAATAAAAAGAGTGCGTATGCTTTTGCTTTTATACGGGAAACAAACTGAACGTTCAGTGAACATTTCATTAACTGTTCGGTAAAAAGTTCGTTTATTTATTAAATGAACGAACATGAACAATATTTTACGTTCGTTTAGTTAAATGAACGAACATGAACCAAAGTCGCGTCCGTTCATTTATGTTCGTGAACGTTTGATTATGTGTTTATTTATGTTCATATATCATATCTTTTAATTGTATAATTTTAAAATTGTTTTGTTTAAACAAAACAACACTTATAATATCAATATATTGTGCATAATTTAATAAAGTTTATATTAGTTTGTCTATGTTCATTCATGTTCGATCGTTTAGCGTTCGTTTAATATCTTAATGATCGAACATGAAAAACTCATTTTCTTAAAACGAGCATGAACAAGAAAATCCGTTCGTTTAAGCGTTCATTTCCGGTTATTTGTCTGTTTAAAATTAAACGAACGAACATGAACAAGGCTCCATTCGTGTTTGTCCGGTTCGTTTACAGCCCCTACGGGCAAGGTTGTTGGTTTGTTTCTTTCTTTTTGTTTCTTTTTTTTTTTTTTCAAGATTATATGTGCAAGTGGGAAGAAAAAAAAGTAAAAGAAGTGCTTTTAACAATATTTTTAGGAGTCACTTACCCTTTCATTTTGTGCATTTTACCTTGTTTTATCTTTAATTTGTCTAAAATTCTCCATATTTGGTTTCTAAGTTGAAATTTATACATTTAATGAAATTGGACGAGTTTTGAGCTCATGTGAAAGAAGTTTGAAAGAAAAAGACAAAAGTTTAAAGCTGAGATCACCTTCGGCTGACATCGTCACAAAAGCACTCTAGATAGTGAAGGTTTTTTTTTTTTTTTTTTTTTTTTTTTGGGTGCTCGAGCAGTTCTCCCAAATGCCGTCACCATCCCCTCTTGACGATGTCACCTCGAGCACGTGAAGTCGTCACCTCCAAAGCTTTACGCTGTCAGATCTAAGTCGGTGGAAAAAAAAAACCTAAATCGATTACGACGAGCTGACCCGTCATCCTCATAATTATTCTAGCCGATTCTAATGCTTTTTTCAACCACTTTTTCATTGTAACTGAAGTATAATATCAAGATAAGTTTATTCATTAATCATCCAACCATGTATATCATTGCTTGCTTTGATGACTTTGGTTGTTCTTTGTATGCTATGCTAGGCTATATCACTTAATGTTTATCTAGAATTGCATGAAACTTATTAGTAATTAGGTATATCTCTTGTTTTCTTGATTGGTAATTGTGATTATCTATCGCTGAAGAATTTATTAGGTCTCCAAAGGCGATAATGTGTGATAATTGTTTACTGTTGGACTAAGAAACACATAAATCTTAGAATTTGCTTAGGTTATTAGCATTGCTGAGTTGCTCAGGGTTCTTTGCTTGTTTATGTGCAACAATTTTGAGATTGTATATTTGTGTAGGCTTGCAAGACGTTAACAGGTTGGATAGCTAATGCATAGTGATTAATTATAGGAGCCGGACCAAGGCACCAGAGTAATTACTATATAATGTAGGAGCTGGACTAAGACACTACAGTAATTTGGAAATATCCTCCATAGCCACTAGTTAAGGCATGATATATTCAGTAGATTAGGGGTGATCATCGGTCGGAAACCGGACCGGACCGGCCAAGACCGGACCGGACCGAAGACCGAGAACCGGAAAACCATAGACCGAGACCGGACCGAATATGGTCGGTCCGGTCTCGGTCCGGTCTCGGTCCGGTCGGTCTTCGGTCGGTCCGGTCCAATTAGGCAAGTTTTTTCGGGTTTTTGGTCGGTCCGGACCGGACCGGACCGGACCGACCGGACCGAGACCGAATTTGGCAAAAAGCTTAGACCGAGGACCGGACCGAATGTGGTCGGTCCGGTCCGGTCGGTCTCGGTCCGGTCGGTTTTGTCGGTCGGTCCGGTCCGGCCGGTCCGTTTGCTCAGCCCTACAGTAGATATAACTTGTTATAAATAAGGAGTAGTGCACCCTAAAGAAATACGTTTTTTTTTTTCTTTCTATATATCAATACAACAAATTACTTTTCTTGCATTTTATTTTCTTGTCTTTAGGTTAATATTAGTCTAAAATCAAATCTCTCAAAAACCCGATAATTTAGTTGCTTTCAACTAAAACACAAAAAAATTAAAAAAATAATCTACTTTAGTTCTTAATACCAATTCGTCAAACTCTACAAGTCTATCTCACTATTCTCTTAGAGAACGATCAATCTCTTGAACTTTCATGTACTCTACCACAACAATTAGATACGCTGCTTAAAGGATTGTAAAACTTGCTACACATCAATGTCAAAATATCCTTTCATGCTTGTTTAGAGAGAGACTTTGAAATCATCAAGTTATTCTCATAACTTGTTGATTCGAGTCTTCTAGATCGGGACCCTCCCCTGCCCCTACATAGGTCTGTCCTTGATTATGCGGTATAGTAGTGCTTGTCTTTTATAGAAAACACATAACTAAAATCTCGCTAAAAATAATGGATACATGCGAATCGAAACAACACTCCTTAGCGACACATAACCTTCGTAAATTAAGCTTAGAAATCTTAGGTTAAATCTATCTAATAGTAAGAGACTTTTATTGGTTTCGATCATGGCAGATAAACAAATATAGAGTCCAATAACTTGTCCAGGCTTATTAGGCGTTTAGTAGCTTCTCATGTATATTTTGCTTTGCCCTTAGCTATAGGCTCCCATATCGTTGTCTTGCTTAAATCTTAGTTGCTATCTTTATGTCTTAGTTTTAGTTGCCTTTAGCCCATTCTCTTTGCTCGCATTCCCAGTGGCGGACCCAGAAAAGTAAGATGTGAGGAGGCAAAAAAAATTTTCGCTAATAGCAACAAAATATGGAAGAAAAAGTATGATTGAAAGGATAAATCGAGTATTGTTACTTGGAGATGAATGATTTATAAAGTTTTAGAGTGTTGAATGTTAGATTTTAGTATTTAGATGGGGGCAATTTGAATTTTTGTTGGGGAGCACTTTCGAAAAAAAGGTCAAAAAAAAAAAAAAAAAAAAAAAAAAAAAAAAAAAAAAAACTTATCTTTTTCGGCTAGCCATGGGGGCACCGACACCCCAAACCTACAATGTAGGTCCGCCCCTGCGCATTCCTCTAGGTGCCCTTGCCTCTTTTGCGTTTTTGCTTTTATGCTTGTATGTTTTTGCTCATGTATCTTTGTCCTTTATTTTATTTTAATCTAATTTCGGTTGATGGTATTCTATTTTATGCTTGCAATTTATCTATTCTATTTTCGGTGTTCTCTTGTGGAGTATGTTTTTATATGTTTATGTCTTTTTTTCTACTTTGTTCTTTTGATGGTATTATGCTTATTTGCTTTGTATGCTTGTTCGTTTTCTTTTTGTCTTATGTGTTTTAGACTCCTTATCCTTGTTATTACACACTTGCACACATGCACGTACTTATATCTGAACACGCTCACTCGCACACATACATTTGCTGGAGGTTTTTCAGGAAGCAGTATTCTTACTCTCGGTTTATCCTGAGAAAGGGTAAAATCTGTCTATATTCTACCTTCTCATACCCTTGCCCGATGGTATTTGTGATGATGACAGATAAATAGATATTTAATTTAACCCAAACCTTTTCACACATCTACAACGTTAATCCGACAAAATTTTATTGATATAAAAACAGAAAATAATACCAAATCCACCATTGTGCGTTGCATCAATAATTCAATCCATATTATTATACAATTTAAATTGACAAATTATATTAAAACGGGCAGACATATTTCATTTCACCGGCCAGCTATTGTATGCAACTTTATTTGCACACTATATACACATGAAAACACCTTCATTTTTTTACACACAAATTAAATATGGAAGACGAAAACGAACGATCAAGTCAACACAAAGAAACCCTAGTCGATCAAATATCTAACAAATTAATCAACGGTGATCTTGAAATGAAGATACAAGCTGCTAAAGAGATTAAAAGTATGATACATAGCCGAAATTCTGGTGGAAATATACGTGCTAAGTTTGCCAGTGCCGGAGTTATTGAACCGCTTGTTATAATGCTTCACGAAAATCATCATGACGTGGTTGAGGCATCGCTTTTAGCGTTGCTGAATTTGGCTTCTAGCAATGAACGGTTAGTGTTTGTTTTGGATTACTATTGCATATATAGAGTATTGGGCAAACAATTAGAGCATAGGGATGGACCGGATGGTACTGTGGTTTTTTACTACATTAAACTATCAAAGTAATGACACCCACTCAATGTGGTAAATACTGCATATATATACTATACGATGTGCATATGTGTTTAAACTTTAAAGTGTGTGTGTGTGATTCTCATGAAGCCGTTACCTTGCTAGTGTTCTTAGAAAAAGCATGATTATTTGCGCATTTTTAATAGGGAAAAAAAATCAGTTTTGAAAATGCATACTTTATAGAACCCATAATCTGTTTTAAGAACGCAGTGTCTCATTCGGTGAATGGGTTGAGCCATGCCTCATTTGGTGAACGGACTTATGGAATCTAGAGGCAAGGATATCAAAGAAAAGAGTGAGTTTGGATGTTATTTTCATTATTTTTTAGTAACAATGTGATTATGCTTGCGTATCTCTACATTAAGACTAAGAGCAATACATTGATTCTTAGTATGTTAATCTTATGTGAAGTGTTAGGTACCAAAGTAAATAATTACTCAAAATTTCTAGTGTGTAGTACTCAAATTCAAGTTCATACTCTTCGCATGTTAGGTTACAAAGTAAATTACCCTACTAGCTTTGTTATTCCTATTTCCTCTTATGTTGCTGAAATTAGTGAGTATTGGTTCTTGGATCACAATCTTTTAGCTAAGGGGGTTTATGGATGTGCATTCTGAAAGTGGCTATTGCAAGTTTGCAACTTTAAGAATTAAGATTTATATATGACTAATTAGAGCACAAGGTGCAGCAACAAGCATTTGCCTCTTCATTCGGGCCTCACCATGCCACATCACCAAAACACCTCAACTTCAACTAACAACAACAAACCCCCCTTCACCAAACAACAAACCTCAACTTCCCCATTCGGGCCCAACCTCTTACACACTTATTTTTTTATTCATTTTATTAAAAAAAATAAATTCTTTTCACAAATACTTAAAAATAACACAACACATTAATTTTATTTCATCAAAATTAAAAAAAAAAAAAAAAAAAAAAAAAAAAAAAACTCAACAGTGTAACAAAAAAACAAAAACCATATTTCTTTTTATTTTTCTTCTCCAAACAAAAACAACAACAACAACTCAACTGCTGCTTTTTCTTTTTCTTCTCCAACCAAAACACACACAAAACACCATTTTTGGTTTCTGTGTGTCGACCCAAACCCAGAAAACAACCCAACGAAAAAGAAAGAAAAAAAATAACCTGCCAACCTGTCAGAAACTTACCTTCGCCGTGGCCACGACGAGATTGCCATCGGCGAAGAACGGCGAGGCCCAAACGGTGTGGCGGCGAGCAACGGCTCGCCGTTGGAAGTGCCACATCGGACGGCGAGCTCCCCTTCGCCATCTGCACCTTGTGCTCTTAGGCTAGTGAAAGATAGGTAAACTAACATTTGTATTAAAATAATAACTATTTCTTAGATCAATTTCTTTTATACTTCTAACCAGTTCATTTGTGTTTGATTTCAGAAACAAGGAACAAATGGTGACATGTGGTGCCATCCCTCCTCTTGTGGAGCTTCTTAAATTTCAAAACACAAACAACCTTCAAGATTTAGCAACCACCACAATTTTAACATTATCCGCCTCACCAAAAAACAAACTAGCAATCGTCAATTCAGAAGCAATTCCCCTTCTAGTTCAAATCCTAAAATGTGGGACCAGTCAAGGGAAAGTCGACGCAGTAACAACACTTCACAATCTAACCACGTCCAAAAAACAACCAACGATAATCCTCGACACAACCATCACCTCACCTCTCATCAAGCTCCTTAAAGAATGCAAGAAATACTCAAAATTTGCGGAAATAACCACTGGCTTAATTAAAATAATTTCAGAATCTCAAGAAGGAATAACTGCTATAACAAACGCTGAAAATGGGATATTAACATTAATAGAAACAGTTGAAGATGGATCAGTTCTTAGCAAAGAACACGCGGTTAGTGTATTGCTTACATTGTGTATGAGCTCAAGAAGTAAATATAGGAAACTTATTCTTGATGAAGGTCCGATCCCAGGTTTGTTAAGGTTAACTAGATATGGGACCTACAAAGCCCAGAGCAAGGCTAAAATGCTACTAGACTTACTTAGGGATTCTCCTATGGAAAAGAAACTGACCCAGTCCGTTCTGGAGAATATGGTGCGTAAAATTGCGGATCGGGCTAATGAGTCAAGAAAAAGAACGGTCGAAAGTGCAAAAAAATTGTTGCAGGATATGGTTCAAATAAGGATGACCATGGTTTGATCTTGCACTTGTTAGATATGAGGTGATATTTAACTTAACCTTATAGAGATCTTTGTAATGTGAAAATCAAATTGAAATAGTGTAATTGGTAAAATGATCGATGAATTAATCCAAATATGCATGTCATCCATTATGAGTGATCCAACATTCCAAGCAATTGGAGTTAATGAGAATGAGTAACTAGCTAGGTCATTTATTTTGTATTTTAGTAGTTAGTTTTGCATATATAATTCTGATTTAACAAACATTATTCAACTATCATTATGTTACCAAATTATAAACCAGAATGAGTATGATCACAGATCACGTACTAAAAGGCAAAGTATACCCCAAGTATTGCTCGTGACCAGGGGCGGTACCAAAATAGGGGCAGTGTGGGCAGCTGCCCCGTAAAGTTCACTCGAGTAATGTCGATTGATCAGAGAATTACATAACCAAAATAAACCATAACTTCTTCTAAATCTGTGATCTTTATGTTTTTCTAGGGAAAAACACGCCCCGTTTGTTTGGAAGGTTCTTTGGGGGTTGAAGTTGTAGAACCAACTTTCGTTTTATCATCTTATCTTTTAAAGTTAATGCATGAGTTTATTGTTTGCCAATTAGTTGATCGTTCGTACGGCTTTGTTACCACTCGGCTAAAGTTGACCGTTGGTACCAGTCCCTAAAGTCGACCGTTGGTACGGTTGTGTTACCAGTCGACTTAGCCGACCGTTAGTACCAGTCGACTAAAGCGATCGTTGGTACGGTTTTGTTACGAGTCGACTAAACTTATGTTTTTATTATGTTAATGTGCTTTTTTTCTTCTAGTTATTACTCCAGTCCAAGCTTTCGCGATTTCGCCGCTCGGACTGCGGGGGAGTGTTAGCTGTAATTTGTGTGTTATGGATATGTAATGAGTCATTGATTAGCTAGAATTAAGGTTGCTAGATGTAATCGTGATTAGCTAGAATTAAGGGTAATTTACCTTAAATAGAGTAGAGGTAGACTCTATATACTCAATGTATATTGTACGTATTTGAGGTTCGAATAATAAAAGACATTTCGCTATTATCACGTATAACATTATCTTACATATACAAGATATTGAACTTCCCACATACAAACCAACACAAGTGACTTACAATAGGTAAGAGGCCACCAACTTTCAGAGGAGGGTTTAAAGTCATTTCATGCGGCCGTTGGCCTACAATATAGGTGGGCATATAGAAATATAAATATATACATTACATTGTTTAGCTGCAGCCAATATGACTCGTTGCAACCTGTCCACTCTGTTCTCAGATATTGAAGGAGAGCGCGCAGTCAATAGTGGCGTTACATTGCTTGCTCCAAGCTCCTATAATTTTAAGGTATACAAATTAGCTTGCAGCGATTGCAAAACAGAAGTTCTATAGAGGTAGCAAAATGGGTGGGTCAGGCTGGTTGGGGGAAGGTGTCAAATTGGATTCATGTTAAAATGGGTCACTGTTAGCATGGGCCAAAACACAACAGGTTGACCCACAAACAGTCATGTCCATCTTTTGATAGATAAATAATGTGTTATTATTGATTCGAGAAACACTATTATTACAATAAAAATCTAAATCCTTATACGAACAATGTCAACAACATTGAATGCATTACACAAAACAGTTTGGGCGACTTTAATCCGTCTGTCTCAGTCAAGTATTTGAACCGTTCCTATACATATATTTTTTCTTCATATATATATATATATATATATATATATATATATATATATATATATATATATATATATATATATATATATATATATATATTAATTTTGGGACAACAAATAGTAGCAAAGTGGACTTATATTTTAGGACGGAGGGAGTAATACGCTAGAACATCTTCTATCAATTAAATCACGATTCAAAATAACCTAAACTACAGAAAGTAATCACTTCTATATAAAATCACACAATGCCAAAACCTCACTCATTAACTTCAACGACTCGTTTACACCTAACACATTAGTTTTTTGACAATACTAATTTACCAATACACATATACTGATTTGCTAAAGCAATATAATTCTTAGCAATCTGAAACAACACTCTTCTAGACGTATTTAACAGATTAATAGCCAACTACTTAAATCCAGAATCATCTCATGCTCTTCACGATTTTGACGCATTTGTAAAAAGGAGTGAGTTCTCACCCCAAAACAAGTGAATACCATGAGTCATTTATTATCCGCAAAACAGAATATGCATGTAAAGTGCTATTAATTTTGCTAGACATTTTATCGAACACTTGGCATGCAATGCTTAAATATCTTATATTCGGAGCGCCTAAACCTTATCAATCTAATCTGCTAAACCTACACGTTCTAAACTCAAACCAGCAATCAAATAAACACAATTTTAACCCTAAACCTTATCGGCAATAGGTCAGAATCAAAGAGGCAATCAACTCAACTAAACTTGTTGACTCAAATAAGTAGATGAAACACAAATAGATACGAATTATACAACAAATTCATAAAAGTAATGATTAACTCGTAATATTATCGAAATTAGATGAAATTAACTCGTAATAATTAGGATTTAAAGAAAACCTCTGAGCAAATTAGGGCAAAATAGTGAATGATGAGATTTGTGTGAAATCAGGGAGAAGAAAATGTGCAGTGATGATAGGAATGAATGAGGGAGAACAAATTTCAAGTTATATTATTAATTCTTTCGGGTCGGGTTGTAAATCCGCGAGTGTTTTATTCGGGTTGTAGATAACAACTGATTTGTAGTTTAACTGATTTGTTTCTCTGTTTTTATCAAGTGCAAAGAATATTGGATACATAGACTTTTTTTTTTTTTTTCTTTTAAAACTTGAAAAGAGAAAAATTAGAAAAATAAATTATTATTGATTTGATTAAGACTTAGTGACAAAACTTTTTCGTAATTAAATGAGTGAAGAAAATTTCGTGATTATATATGCAAGTGACGATATATAGTGACAACAATTATATATCGTCACAAATTAGTGACGAAATGTATAAGTCGTCATTAAATTCTCGTCTAGCCCTTTTTTTTGTAGTGATTATAGCAACAAAGGTCGAGTTACTGACATGAATCGTACCCACTTTTAACTTTTGCCCCTCTTGAAAGTTTTTCTGAAACCGCCCCTGCTCGTGACATCGGTTACGATACTTGTGACGTAGGCAAAACGAAACCATATCTTAAACCTTTCTAATAAATTATGCTTAAAACGTGCAAATGATCGATTGGATATTATCTAAAGATACTTTATGGGGCAAATTCCCAAATCAGGACAATTATTTTTCGGGTTTATTTATTCAGTACAAACCCAACCTCATTTCCCAATTTGGTCAAGTGCGATCGTGCGATTCTCTTAGTTTCTTGACACTTGTCACACCCACTATCTTTTGTCCCCCACTATCACTTGCCACTTGTGGGTATTAAAGACTATAATACCCTTTCTCTCTCTCTTTTCCACTTTCACAAAATTAATATACCATATCTTTCATTTCTCATCTCTATCATTTCTTCATCTCTCCATCTCTATCATTTCTTCTTCACATAATTAATATACCAGATCCGACACCATCACCACGGATCTTGTTTGGTAAACCCATAAGTTTTAAGCCCGAAAATCAAGATTCGTGATTCGTGAGTCACGAGTTGACTGACACCGGGTCAACACCGCGCGTGGCTCGGTGTTTTCTGTAACACCCCCAATTCATGGTTGCAGCGGAATTCGAACTGGGTGTTACTCGACGGCACAATAGTCACAATAATAGAAAACAAACTCTAATTGAGTCGTTTTAAAAGGTTTATCATTCAAATTATATAAATATCAGAGATTACAAAATGAGGTCCCAAATGGTTCCATGTTTACAATTTACATTAAATGAGTTTTTGAATGATAATAAAATTTATAGCCCTCTTGAGTATCCGTGCCCTTCCGTGCCATCCTTGATCGTCATGAACCTGAAATACATGCTTGAGAGGTCAACACAAAGGTTGAGTGATATTCATAGAGTTTGTTTAATGTTTGAACACAATATGTTGGTAGTGTGAGCTAATCAGACTCATACACATGTTTGGAAAACAAAGGTGGGCTACGTTGTTATACGCCCGGAAAAGGTATTATCACATTATTCACTAAGCTTATGACACCAAAACGTTAACGGGTACCAATATCGATCGGCGGTTTTATCCCGGTAGGTACTTTGCCGTCATACCTAATGTCTCAAATATTAATGCATTTGTTTGAACTTAGTCAAAACAAATGGGATTCGTCAATCCCAATAGGCCTATTCACAATATTCGCGCTCACTATTTCTAGTGATTAAATGGTTCATAATAAGGGATCTCGGTTTGGCAAGGATGGTACTTAGTGATAATAAAACAATCAGGCAAGCATACAATTTAAAAACATTGTGCTCGGTTAAAAATAGCATGTATTCCCCCCAAGGGTTTGTAAAACATTGAAGTAATGTAAAGTGGGGCTATGAACTCACCTTGAGTTGGATGATGTATAATGAGAATGATGGATATGCCGTAAGAACTTCTACGAGCAACCTAGAATAATCGTTGCAACTTAGGTTTGGAATAATGTCTAAGGAAACATAAACATGCCAATATATGTATGTCTTGCACTTAGTCCATGATGTGGTATGTTGTATAATGTAAGTCGTTGAAAGAAATGATTCATGAAACATGTATGTTTTATATATCGTTCACTACCGTTCGGGCCGACATAATTCAGAAGTCATGTTAGTAAACGTTCGAGGAGCCAGGACACTTTAATTCGTAAATCCACAACTCAACTCGACGGCTTACATAATGAACTCCTCACATGAGGCTCCCTACTATTGTAGTAGTTGATAAAGTATATAGATATAAGTTTTGATCCGAAAAGTTACATGTCCGATATTTGAATAAACTTAGGAAAGTTTATTAGTACATGAAGATTGTTATTAGGGTATGTTTCATAAGTCTTGTATGACCATTGTTCCTTGTAATATCTCATGGTTCCTTTTAAGTGAAGTAGATCCAAATTGCTTGTTCAAATAATCACCAATTCCTTGTTTCATGTTTTCGCCTAAGTAAACTTTCATGGTCATTTCGTCATGGCCTTGCCATGACCTTTGGTCATTGTTCCATGGTCTTGAGACTCAACCTTGGCTCTAGCCATGGTTGTGGTCTTGATTCTAGGTCATAAGACCTCTTTGGTCTTTATAAACCATAACCTATATATAATGACTTTGGTCTAAAAATGGGCTGTTAAGAATTTGAAGAAATTATCACTCGGAAAGCGTTTTCAGGGCTCGAGCTTCTTTGTACCTGAACGAAAACGGCGTTCCGGACAACTTTCGTGTTTTAACTTTTTGATGAATCGGACCAGAAGTATGACTTTCAAAAAGTCAGAATGCAAAACAGTATGGTTTAGGCAGTTTTGCCGGAAATCTTTGGTAACTTCAAATGGGCGTAACTTTTGACTCGTATACTCGTTTTAGGTGGTTCAAATTGCTATGGTTTCCTTGTTAAGTCCTCTACTGTAATATGTAATGATCCAACATCATATTTTTACCATTTTGATCAGGTCTTACCAAGAAAGTCACTAGTTTACTTGTTTTAGTAACTTATCTTGTCAATCAATTACAACAACTTGTTTTACTCACTTTTATACATCATGAACATGAATACAAGACATAATATAGCATGAATAATATGTAAATAACATGAACATGATTATTCAACAAGAAGCATGTTAGGGTTTGGCTTACAACTTTTGGCTTTCAACAAAGAAAGGAAAGTAGCAAGTAAGGAAAAGGACTTTGATAGACTTGCTTCAACCCACTTCACTTCATGCAATTTTTCTACCCTTGTAATCTTGAAAGATGGATGATGAAGGTTGAGGTGACTTGAGTGGATTAAAACTCAAGAGAAATCACCAAGTATATGAGGTTATGGAAGAATTTTGGTGAATGATTATCTAACTAGGGTTTCTACCTTGAAGAATCACTTGAACCTTGCTATAATTTGGAAGAAAATGAGCTAAGGATGAGAGGATGGGGTGTGTGGGACGTTGGAATGGCCAAGGGGGCTTTATGGGAGCTTGAGGAGGTTACAACTTAGGACTAGTCAACACTTGGAGACCAAGTTTAACACTTGTAATCATCCAAGGTTACTTTGCATAAGATTAAGCCATCTAAATGGTGACTCCCCCCCTAAGTCGGTTCACAAGCTTGGGGAGGAAGGGTTGGACCTTGGTTGATAATATCCTAAGTATTGGATGAGTTTTGATTCCGTAAAATGCTAACCGTAAACGATTAAGCCTCAAAACGTAAAACCGGGTATCGTAAAAATACGAAACTTGGAAGAATGATTAAACTTGTCAAAATACTCCATATTAAAATATAAAATGAGTGGTAGGTTCCATTTGGGTGGTAAAACCCTGCTAAAAACTGGAAACACGGGTCTAAAACGCGTAATACGTAAAACGTACGAATATTGCGTAAAATTGAGAAAAGTAAAATATTACTTTTCTAATAGGTTATAAATGATTTAAAATGACTTATAATGTCTAGACTGGGCTCAGTCTAGTGTCGGTTGGTATTAAATGTCTTTTAGACATCAAACCGTAAGCCTAAAAATCAAGGAATGACTTATAAAATCAAGGGATGATTTTTGGTCAAAGGAGGAGGGAAAAATATGTTGACTTTTTCTAATAAGTTGAAAACTCAAATCGTATTAGAAACGCGGTGCAGGTATAGGCTAAGGTTACGGCTGAGTAAAAACGCTTAAAAACTGAAAATTCCAGTTTTTCACAGCCGAGGCTTATTTTGGTCATGTTTTTCTCAGTCATGATTTATTCTCAAATAAATCATGAGTGTGTCAAACATTTTTCTGATGTGGGGTCACCTGACGGGCTCGAATTTCGTTGTGCGTAGAATTTCTGAATGACGTTTTACCCTAAAACGTGTAATTCCTTAATAACTTTCACGAAAATGATCTGACGAATGTCAAACATTTAATTTGCCGTGGAAATGATTTATCACTCGAGAATATCAAATAAAAATCAACTTTCGGGAAAGTTTCGGGAAAAATGAATAGTAAAAGTGAATAGTGAAATTTTCCGGGAATAGTAATTAACCTGAAATTGTGAATTGTTACAGTCTCTACCCCTTACGGGGAACTTCGTCCCGAAGTTCTATGTGTGTTATATGTTGGAGTGGTGTCGATGAAAAGGTGTGGTTACTTATGAGGACTAGAGTCTGGAATTACCAGTGATGTAATTTGATTTGTCATTTCAGTGTATGGTGTAGGATGAGGCTTACTTTTATGTAGGAAAGGTATGGTAATAGTCGAATATCAAAGGAAATTGATATAGCAGTCGGATATTAATAGGAATTGATATAGTAGTTGAATATCAAATAGAACTTGATATAGTTGTCAAGTATCGATAGCAATTGATATAAGAATCGAATCATGGAATAAGCGTTGAACATGTGGTTGGACCAAGTCCTATTTGAATTGTACGGCTGCCCATGCATATGGCTACATGGCTCCGCAATGAGTTTGGTACGACTACGCATGCGTATGTTTACATGGCCCCGTAATGAGTTTGGTACGACTGCACATGCATATGGTTACATGGCCTCGCAATGAGTTTGTTTGTTATTGCACTATCATTATGAAAACCAAAATGTAAACCTCGTACTAATGGAAATTGGGATAGTCGTTGCCATCATAGCCTAGTAGGTAATCTGTTGTTGTATCTAGTGTTTATTGACTTCATACTTATGTTATTTCGGATATAAATAAGCCCACTTGTTTATAATTCTTTATTTACATAGAGAGGCATCCCAAACAATGTAACTAAAGGAATATAAACGTATGGTTCGATGATTTATAATTTCTTTATTTAAATGAAAAGGCATCCCAATCCATTCAAATAAGGACATTATAAATCATCCTACTCAAGAATTCCCGACACAACATTCATACTTAGCCGGTGAGTTACAAGGTAGTGTATTACGAGATGATACTGGTGTTCCAAAAGTACAAGATGAATATTCAAACTTGTAAAGTTGATGAGGGTACTTGTGGTGTAACTAAGGATGATTTGAGCTTTAAAAGTGCATCAAGATCTGTTAATGAGCTTGTGTTTGCCACGGTTGTGAAGATAATGATGTGATATGTTGATGAACAAAAGTGTGTAGTGTATGCTTAACATTAATACTGGTAGAGATGTCAAGTTTGCTTTAAAATTTTAAGAAATTTTAAAGGTTTATGACGGAATGGTATTCTTAGGACCTAAACAGGATAGTACATCTACAGGATGAAGAGAAGAATTGATAACTATCCCAAGATAGTAGTTCGGATTATCTCATAAATGAAAACTTTCAAGAATGAAATTAGGTAGTACAAATAAGATGTTAAGATTTCGCTGAGTGGTAAGGCACTATCGTGTCTCTAGTGTTTTAATGTATTCTGGTGGTTTATCGTGTTCATGTAGGAAATCAATCTAAACATAACCCTAGTACAACTACTCTCAGTATTTGAAAATTTTAAGTCGAATATAGTTAGTCAGACTATATTCCACTGTCCCTAGGTTAAATATAGGTGACTAGTCTATATTTAGCCAAGGTTCGATAAGATTTTCAAATACCTAAATTAGGTATACTTTTGATATGTCCGTTGCTTTCGGGAAACTGTACACTAAACAAGGGCGATGTCAAACCCTTCAATTGCAAGTCCCGGCCATACAAGACTTGTAACGTATGTTTTCATATTCCATTGCATAGAAGATAGTACGGGTAGGTACGTGTGGAAAGGAAGTTTTAAGTAATTCTAAAACAGTCCATACTTGGCCAGGATCACGAACTTTTAATAATGAAGGTTTCAGAAGAAAACTTTGATGAATGTAGGGCTGAACTTCAGCTTTTGTAGGTGATGGATTTGTTTGTCCTTTAGAAATCTCATATTTCTATTTAGAAATCGATAGGTTGTGACGGGTTTTTGATATCATTTGAAATGATATTGATGATGTGATGGAATAATTCTAGAGACCATTGCGCAAAACACAATGTCTCAGAAGTAGGTTAGACCATTGTGCAATTCACAATGTCTGGGAAGTAGGTTAGACCATTGTGTGACTCAAAACATTTGAGAAATGGTTAAGACCATTGTATAATACAATGTCTTGGAAAATGAATGAGACCATTGTATCTCACAATGTCTTGGAAAATGAATGAGACCATTGTATCTTACAATGTCTTGAAAAGTAAATGAGACCATTGTATCTCACAATGTCTTGAAAAATGAATGAGACCATTGTATCTCACAATGTCTTGGAAAATGAATGAGACCATTGTATCTCACAATGTCTTGGAAAATAAATGAGACCATTGTAATTAGTTACAATGTCTTGGAAAATGAATGAGACCATTGTAATTAGTTACAATGTCTTGGACATATAATGTTGGAGTAGGAACATGATTGGGAGAGTGTGGCTGTGCCGAAATGCCTTAGAATAGGCATACACAGATATGTTTAGTCAATTGTTTAGATAAATGATTGAAAATAAACCGAGTTTATATATCAATATACTAATATGTTCATGTAGTATAGAATGCTTAGTGTGTATATATCAATATACTTATATGTTCATGTAGCATAAAATGCTTACGGGGAAATGCTCAATTATGTTAAGGGTACATATATCAATATGCAATTATGTTTGTGTAGCACAAAAATGTCTACGGGGAAATGCTCAAAATGGGTATATATGAATATACTAATATGTTTGTGTATCATAACATGCTTACTAAGTCCATAATCGTCTGGAGGATGGAAGACACGGAGAGCGGAAGGCTATAAAATGTTTTTGCTTGTACATGTGGTTATAGTTTAGGTCTCAATTAGACCCGTTTCTCTATAACCATGGCTCTGGTACCAATCTGTAACACCCCCAATTCATGGTTGCAGCGGAATTCGAACTGGGTGTTACTCGACGGCACAATAGTCACAATAATAGAAAATGAACTCTAATTGAGTCGTTTTAAAAGGTTTATCATTCAAATTATATAAATATCAGAGATTACAAAATGAGGTCCCAAATGGTTCCATGTTTACAATTTACATTAAATGAGTTTTTGAATGATAATAAAATTTATAGCCCTCTTGAGTATCCGTGCCCTTCCGTGCCATCCTTGATCGTCATGAACCTGAAATACATGCTTGAGAGGTCAACACAAAGGTTGAGTGATATTCATAGAGTTTGTTTAATGTTTGAACACAATATGTTGGTAGTGTGAGCTAATCAGACTCATACACATGTTTGGAAAACAAAGGTGGGCTACGTTGTTATACGCCCGGAAAAGGTATTATCACATTATTCACTAAGCTTATGACACCAAAACGTTAACGGGTACCAATATCGATCGGCGGTTTTATCCCGGTAGGTACTTTGCCGTCATACCTAATGTCTCAAATATTAATGCATTTGTTTGAACTTAGTCAAAACAAATGGGATTCGTCAATCCCAATAGGCCTATTCACAATATTCGCGCTCACTATTTCTAGTGATTAAATGGTTCATAATAAGGGATCTCGGTTTGGCAAGGATGGTACTTAGTGATAATAAAACAATCAGGCAAGCATACAATTTAAAAACATTGTGCTCGGTTAAAAATAGCATGTATTCCCCCCAAGGGTTTGTAAAACATTGAAGTAATGTAAAGTGGGGCTATGAACTCACCTTGAGTTGGATGATGTATAATGAGAATGATGGATATGCCGTAAGAACTTCTACGAGCAACCTAGAATAATCGTTGCAACTTAGGTTTGGAATAATGTCTAAGGAAACATAAACATGCCAATATATGTATGTCTTGCACTTAGTCCATGATGTGGTATGTTGTATAATGTAAGTCGTTGAAAGAAATGATTCATGAAACATGTATGTTTTATATATCGTTCACTACCGTTCGGGCCGACATAATTCAGAAGTCATGTTAGTAAACGTTCGAGGAGCCAGGACACTTTAATTCGTAAATCCACAACTCAACTCGACGGCTTACATAATGAACTCCTCACATGAGGCTCCCTACTATTGTAGTAGTTGATAAAGTATATAAATATAAGTTTTGATCCGAAAAGTTACATGTCCGATATTTGAATAAACTTAGGAAAGTTTATTAGTACATGAAGATTGTTATTAGGGTATGTTTCATAAGTCTTGTATGACCATTGTTCCTTGTAATATCTCATGGTTCCTTTTAAGTGAAGTAGATCCAAATTGCTTGTTCAAATAATCGTCAATTCCTTGTTTCATGTTTTCGCCTAAGTAAACTTTCATGGTCATTTCGTCATGGCCTTGCCATGACCTTTGGTCATTGTTCCATGGTCTTGAGACTCAACCTTGGCTCTAGCCATGGTTGTGGTCTTGATTCTAGGTCATAAGATCTCTTTGGTCTTTATAAACCATAACCTATATATAATGACTTTGGTCTAAAAATGGGCTGTTAAGAATTTGAAGAAATTATCACTCGGAAACCGTTTTCAGGGCTCGAGCTTCTTTGTTCCTGAACGAAAACGGCGTTCCGGACAACTTTCGTGTTTTAACTTTTTGATGAATCAGACCAGAAGTATGACTTTCAAAAAGTCAGAATGCAAAACAGTGTGGTTTAGGCAGTTTTGCCGGAAATCTTTGGTAACTTCAAATGGGCGTAACTTTTGACTCGTATACTCGTTTTAGGTGGTTCAAATTGCTATGGTTTCCTTGTTAAGTCCTCTACTGTAATATGTAATGATCCAACATCATATTTTTACCATTTTGATCAGGTCTTACCAAGAAAGTCACTAGTTTACTTGTTTTAGTAACTTATCTTGTCAATCAATTACAACAACTTGTTTTACTCACTTTTATACATCATGGACATGAATACAAGACATAATATAGCATGAATAATATGTAAATAACATGAACATGATTATTCAACAAGAAGCATGTTAGGGTTTGGCTTACAACTTTTGGCTTTCAACAAAGAAAGGAAAGTAGCAAGTAAGGAAAAGGACTTTGATAGACTTGCTTCAACCCACTTCACTTCATGCAATTTTTCTACCCTTGTAATCTTGAAAGATGGATGATGAAGGTTGAGGTGACTTGAGTGGATTAAAACTCAAGAGAAATCACCAAGTATATGAGGTTATGGAAGAATTTTGGTGAATGATTATCTAACTAGGGTTTCTACCTTGAAGAATCACTTGAACCTTGCTATAATTTGGAAGAAAATGAGCTAAGGATGAGAGGATGGGGTGTGTGGGACGTTGGAATGGCCAAGGGGGCTTTATGGGAGCTTGAGGAGGTTACAACTTAGGACTAGTCAACACTTGGAGACCAAGTTTAACACTTGTAATCATCCAAGGTTACTTTGCATAAGATTAAGCCATCTAAATGGTGACTCCCCCCCCTAAGTCGGTTCACAAGCTTGGGGAGGAAGGGTTGGACCTTGGTTGATAATATCCTAAGTATTGGATGAGTTTTGATTCCGTAAAATGCTAACCGTAAACGATTAAGCCTCAAAACGTAAAACCGGGTATCGTAAAAATACGAAACTTGGAAGAATGATTAAACTTGTCAAAATACTCCATATTAAAATATAAAATGAGTGGTGGGTTCCATTTGGGTGGTAAAACCCTGCTAAAAACTGGAAACACGGGTCTAAAACGCGTAATACGTAAAACGTACGAATATTGCGTAAAATTGAGAAAAGTAAAATATTACTTTTCTAATAGGTTATAAATGATTTAAAATAACTTATAATGTCTAGACTGGGCTCAGTCTAGTGTCGGTTGGTATTAAATGTCTTTTAGACATCAAACCGTAAGCCTAAAAATCAAGGAATGACTTATAAAATCAAGGGATGATTTTTGGTCAAAGGAGGAGGGAAAAATATGTTGACTTTTTCTAATAAGTTGAAAACTCAAATCGTATTAGAAACGCGGTGCAGGTATAGGCTAAGGTTACGGCTGAGTAAAAACGCTTAAAAACTGAAAATTCCAGTTTTTCACGGCCGAGGCTTATTTTGGTCATGTTTTTCTCAGTCATGATTTATTCTCAAATAAATCATGAGTGTGTCAAACATTTTTCTGATGTGGGGTCACCTGACGGGGTCGAATTTCGTTGTGCGTAGAATTTCTGAATGACGTTTTACCCTAAAACGTGTAATTCCTTAATAACTTTCACGAAAATGATCTGACGAATGTCAAACATTTAATTTGCCATGGAAATGATTTATCACTCGAGAATATCAAATAAAAATCAACTTTCGGGAAAGTTTCGGGAAAAATGAATAGTAAAAGTGAATAGTGAAATTTTCCGGGAATAGTAATTAACCTGAAATTGCGAATTGTTACATTTTCTACCTTTTTCTTCTCGATCTACATAATGGAGACGGCTAGGAGTGGTGTTGATGGTTGTTTGTGGCGCGTAGGTGGAAAAGAAGTGGTGGTGAGGTGTGTTTACGGCGCGTACACCACGGATCTGAGACAACGGAGGTGATCTAAGGGAGGGTTTATGGTTGTTTTGATGATGGTGATGACGGTGTAGCTGCGGTGGTGGTGGTGGCCGAGATTTAGAGATGGTGGTGAGTCACGAGTTGACGAAAATCAAGATTCATAGGTGTTTTGTTTAATGGGTGTTTTGTGTCAATTTAGATATAGGGGTAACCCCTTTAAATCATGATGTTTGCTCTTGTATTCCTTGCAAGAGATAGTAGGCACCTAAGAAAGTCAAAGGATGAAGTCGTTTTGTTCTTATGAAAAGCCAAAATTAGCCAGCGTAAAGCCTAGTAAAAAGGTCAAAATAAAAGGAAAATAACGGTCAATGGTAGAAGAAACATAGATACTTTTGAGTTATTAGACACTTTCCAAGTTGGAAGAAATGCTTGGAAAGTAAATCTAAGGCTTGAACAAATTCATTATTGGAAATATTGCCTCGCTGATTAGGAAGTTCGAATTGTTTGTAAATATGAGTGGGCATCCTTTATCAAGTTCAAGTTGCTTCCAAAAGGATAGAGGTGTTCATTTGTTCGATGGAAATTGATATGTACAAGGTACATTTTGATTGGTGCACGGAATATATGTTTAAGTAGATCGACTATTTTGTCCTCTCACAAATGAAAAAAATACTAAGTTAAGTTGCCGAAAATCAAGATTCGCACGTTCGCACATTTAAAATCGCACATTTAATTTGCCGGAATCTGGAAATAAATTGAATTCGCACGTTCGCACATTTAATTTGCAGGAATCTGGAAATAAATTGAATTCACACGTTCGCACATTTAATAGGTAAAAAAATCGCACATTTATTTGACTTATAGAAGTAAAGGTAAATAAGTAATTTTGTCTAGATACATGGGGGACAAGAGATAGTGGGTGGGACAAGTGGCAAGTTATAGTGGGGGACAAGAGATAGTGGGTGTGACAAGTGTCAAAAAACTAAGAGAATCGCACGATCGCACTTGACCAAATTGGGAAATGGGGTTGGGTTTATACTGAATAAATAAACTAGGGCTGAGCATCGGGCGAAAACCGGACCGGACCGGACCGAGGACCGAGAACCGGAAAACCATAGACCGAGACCGGACCGAATGTGGTCGGTCCGGTCTCGGTCCGGTCCGGTCCGGTCGGTCTTCGGTCGGTCCGGTCCAATTAGGCAAGTTTTTTCGGGTTTTTGGTCGGTCCGGACCGGACCGGACTGGACCGACCGGACCGATGACCGAATTTGCCAAAAAGGTTAGACCGAGGACCGGACCGAATGTGGTCGGTCCGGTCCGGTCGGTCTCGGTCCGGTCGGTTTTGTCGGTCGGTCCGGTCCATCCGGTCCATTTGCTCAGCCCTAAAATAAACCCGAAAAATAATTGTCCTGATTTGGGAATTTGACCTACTTTATGAGTGTATGATCATCCACGAAATGGAGTGGGATTAAAAGTTCACATATCTGTATCTTCGGACCCATTTCATTAGATGATATAGACGTTGGAATCATGATTCTTAGTTGCTTTAGTGTGCTTTTCTGTTAAAAGCAATAACGCTAGCTACATTAAAAAAAAAAAAAAAAAAAAAAAAAAAAAAAAAAAAAAAAAAAAAAATTACAAAATTATATTCACACTTGCAAACTTTGCAACTAAATGTGGTGAATAATGCAATATAATTGAACGAGTACATTTGACGAGTAATTATGTGAGTATAATTTTAAAACTTTCTTTGTGTATGTAGCATTGTTATTTTTATAATACCACTAACTTTATCCATATTTTATGTATATCACTTTCTAGTTTTTAAATATAGATTTGAAGACCATGTTTCTTAAATTGGATAACGTCTGAAGTTGCCTAGAAAAATAATGATAATTTTAATGACGTTTTCATATTTAAATTTGAAAATATATATTGCTTGATCTAGAATGGCACTTGACCTATTCTGCAACTTGGGTTTCATATAAGAAAAGTTTTACCACAATTATAAGTAAATAATTAATCTGAGACAATTTAAAAAATAATAATAATAACAATAAATTTGAGACGGATAGAAATATGATACAACGTATTAAGCAGGTATCATAGACTAAATATACTGGATGACCGGTTAAGACAAAGTGGTCAATCATCATGAACGATAGAAAGTGTAAAAACATGCCTACATATTACTAGTATTATCTTTAGGATAAAGTGATTCAGTGGAGATTAGTTACTAAAACCTAACGCATTGGACTTTTCTAACATAAAACATTTTACTTTTTGTTTTTTGTTTCTTTTTTTATTCAGAAGGGTAGACTTGACTAGGACTGGTTGTTGAAAGTGATGGTCAACTCATCTCTATAAGAATGCTTCACAACTAACCCCTCTTCACCGAACAACAAACCTCAGCTTACTCATTTGGGTCCTACCACTTACAACTTTATTATTTTTTATTTATTTCATTAAATAAAATAAATTCATTTCACTAATTATAAAAAATAATACAACATACAAATTTTATTTCATCCAAATAAAATACATGCGATACGAACTAAAAAAAAAAAAAAAAAAAAAAAAGGCCTACAATACGAACTAAAAAAAATACGATACGAACTAAAAAACATCAACTTATAACGAGCCTAATTATTCCTATTCTGTTGAATTGCTTCCCATTGTTGTTGTTGCCAAACATGCTCGATAAGACATCGTTGAAGCCTTGCGTAAGTACGTTTATTGTGTAGTTCTTTAGTTTTTCTTCTTTGCGTTGCACAATGCTCAACCCATGTCTACTGCATATTTGGCGTCGGAGGAATATACATTTCGGCAGCTTCGGCTATCGCAAATTTTTGGTCTTTCAAAATCATGTTATGCATTATGATGCACGAGTGATTGGCTCTAAACGGTCAACCTAAATTGACCAGGGAATGGTCAACAAGGTCAAACTGCCTAGAGTCAATGCTCCGCGGAATATAGTGTCTCCCCGGGTCATTATGTCCCGACGAGGTATGAATGGTTAACAAACGGTTTCGTGATCGGGTAAATTTGGATGGAAAAAGGGTTTGTGATTGATTGAACTACGGAATCTACAATGAGAATAGCTTAAATAAGCTATATAAACAAGACGGGAAAGTGGGAAAAACCAGAAACGATTTAAACCTAAAAACGCGTACGTTACGTTTAAATAAAACGTAAACGTACAAAATTAAAAGTGAAAACGGAAATCTGAAAACCCCCAGGGGGTGAAAATGACTTTTTTACAAACTAAAAAGATAACCAAAAATTTTTAGAAAAAGAAAATTACTTTTTTCACTAATTAATTATTTATTATTAATTAAATACTATTTAATACTTATTATTAATATTTAAATAACTTAAATATAATACAATATTAATTTAACACTAGAAAAATGAAAATAAAATTTCTAAAATTATAAAATAACTAAAAATAAGTTTTAAAAATAAAAATAAGTGTTTTTGTCTTTTTGTGGTTTTTCTATTAATTAAATACTAATTACCTAATTAAGCTATTTTAAATTAAGAAAAATACTAAATGAACAGTAAAAATTCTAATAAAATTTCTAAAATTATTTTATAACATATAAAAGCTATAAAAAATATAAAAACTAGGTTTTGCTTAATAAAAACTAATTATGCTATTTTAAACTTAATATTAATTAATTTCTAATAAAACTAATATTAAATATAATAAACACCAAATGATGAAATAAAAATCTGAGAAAATTAATATAAATACTTTAATATAAGAGATAATTAATAAAAATATAAAATTGACAAGTACTTAATAAAAATTTAAAAATGAAAATTAAAATTAAATTACATTAAATAGAAACTATCAATTAATTTTAAATTGACTTTTTTGGATTTTTTTCTTTTACAAACTTATTTAATACCTAAAAACTACAAACTTTTGTAAAAACAAGTAATGTGGAACTTAAAAATAAGCTGAGAAAAAGCCAAGAGTTGAGACAGTTGACCAAAGTTGACCAAAAGGCAAAATAAGCTAAAATGGCCTCAAGTGGGACCCACAATGGTTAAGTCTGGTCCAACTAAGTTAATGAAACATTAATAAGCTGGAAAAAGCACAACTTGACCTCAGAATAAGCAATAAGCTACAAAATAAGCTCTTGTAAACTTATATAAACTCAGAAACTGGGACAGATTTAGAGGGAAGATTCAGGTGGGTCCCAGTGGGTTCAAGGTCAAACTAGTGGTCAAAATGTGAAACCTGGTAGGAGGGGGGTTGGGAGGAACAAGATTGATGGCCTGGGGCCCACTGGGTTGGCTGGAAAACCACCACCAAGTGGTGGTGGTGGGACTGTGGTGCAGCTGATGCAGCAGGGGTGTTCCCTGCAGCCTCCTTTGGGGCAATGTGGGGCCCACAAATAAATTCACAAAAATCAAGGAACCCTGGAAACCTAAAGATGAGGTGGTAGAGAACACATATAAACAAGTTTCAGGACCTAATCTATAACACAAAAATCACATTAATTGCTTGAACTTTTGGAAAAAACTGAGAATGCATACACATTTGACTTTTGATAGAAACTTAAATCTTGACTTTTTTGAAGTTTGATCTCAATCCACTGACTGGATATGATGTGTTAAGTTATAAGTAAACTAGATTATGTTGAAAGACCTACTTATGTATTGAAATGGTGGGGTTTCACACCCCAAGTCTTAACAGTCAACTGATGATGGGGGATGAAGGTCGAATTTTGACTTTTGCTAATAAACTACTGAATTTTGTGACTTATCTAAGCTAATTGGACCTAATGGGACATGCTCAAACTAAAAAAATTCAATCAAAACACTCCTGAGTGCATTGCACCAGTTAATACCAAACACCCCTTAAAGGTGGGTCTTTTAAGACTTTCCAAAGCAACTAAGTTATATAAGCTACTAAAGTGAGAATGGCTTATCCAATAAGCTATAATATGGTAACTGAGGCCACAAAATACTTAGGATAAGCAGTGATAAGCTAGAAAACAATATATAAGCTAAATCTGAAATCAAATTGAGAATTGGACTAACTTACCTCAAGTACATGGCATAAAACTCAACTGAGCTCATTAACAAGTTGTTTAACCAGAACTTGTCCACCCATATACTACTGAATTACCTAAGCTACAATCATGAACACCCTCATTTGACTTTTGTTGACTTTCTTGGACTTTTGAGAATGGGGCAGTATAATGGAAACAACAAGCTCACCACTAGCTATAATAAGCTATAATGAACCTTGATATACTTCTGAAGCACTTAACAAATATTCTTAACAATATTTATATTGAAATTGCATTTTGAGAATTTTTGAATAACATAAATGAAAAATGAACAACTGTAAACTTGCATTTACTGATTTGAAATAACTCCAAATACAAAAGAGAGCTTTAATACAATGTTTTGAAACTGGAATTTACAATGAAATTAACTAATTAAACATATTCGAAATACACTAAATTACACTAAAGACTAAACTAACTATTCTATATCTTCCTTCTACTTTTTTCTTTCTTTTATACACCCTGGAGGTCCACAAAGACTTTCCCACACCTTTACAGCCATTGGATTAGCTTGGCTTGATCCCCACCTTTGAATTGTAGTTTTGGCGCCAAAGTGGGTTTGGCAGGTTGTGGCTAACTTGGAGGGTTTCAAGGGAATTAAATGGGTTTTGGAATTATTAGTGAGGTGGAAGGACAAAGAGTGGGAAGGGTGAGCTGGGGGTATGGAGAAGGTTGAGTGTGTAAGGGAGTAGCAGCCAAGTGGGGGGAAGAAGGAGGTGGTGTTTGACCTGTTTGTTTGACCCTGGGAGGTGGATTTTAATATTAAAAGGGTGGGGGTGGGCCGGATTATGGTTTTGGGCTTGTGGTGGATCAGGCCTTGGTTTTATGTTTATGGTTTTGGTATATAATGAAAAGTGAGGGTCCATTTGGTTAAGTAACAAAAACACAAGGACCGATATTGTAAAACTGAAAATTGGAGGGGGGTGATTAGCAACTTTCAAAAATTTATTATAAGTACCAAAATTGATAACTTACAATAATACATGGACCATTAATTAATTTTTCCATTTTCACACATCCGGGGACCAAAACTGTAAAGTTGCAAAATACAGGGACCAAACATGTAATTTCCACAAACATTTTACCCAAGGACCATTTTTGACACATTTTGATTTTCCAAGGATAAAAATGATTTTCCTTCCAAAAATATCCCACCAGGGACTGAATCTGCCAAAATCTGTAACTCCAGGGACTAAATTGTAATTTTCCAAAACTTTTATGATTTTTCACCAAAGGACTAAATATGACACTTTATGATTGTAAAAGGACCTTTGGTGATAATTTTCCATATTTTGAATATCCAGGGACTAGATTTGTAATTTTATGAAAGTTGGGGGACTGAAACTGCCAATTTTGCAAACTTTGTACGTTTTTCATCTGTTTTTGCTCATTTTGCATCTAAAATATATAAAACACAATTTTGAAATATTTTCAGTATTTTGATGCATTACTGAGTGTTTTTGTATGTTTTGCAGTTCAGATTAGACCAAAAATGATGAGTGTTTGAGCACTCATCAACGAGTACATGATTCTCGATAACTTGCCCATAGTAAATGCACGCGCCAGTTGGGCAATAATATGCCAACTTCCTTGGAGGACACCAAAAGCTCTTTCGATATCTTCACGAGCACTTTCTTGTTTCGCTTTCCATGCGACATTTCTTGGGTTGCTTGCAACAGTAAAGGATTTGACAAATGCTACCCACTATGGGTAAATTCCATCAGCTAGGTAATACCCATGCTTAAATTGTGTTCCATATACTTCAAACGGAACTTGATGGCCAATATCATCAATCAGATCGTCGAATAACGGAGAATTATATAAAACGGTAAGATCGTTATTCGCACCTGCTACACCAAAAAATGCATGCCAAATTCACAAATCATACGACGCAACAACTTCTAGCATTATAGTTGGGTACTTTTTATCACCTCTGTGAAATTGCCCTTGCCATTCTTTCGGACAATTCCTCCATTCTCAGTGCATACAATCGATGCTTCCCAACATTCCCAGTATCCTATGAACCGCATTATGTGCGTAGTATAACTTGTAAATGTCATCCTCGGTTGGTTTTCTTAAAAACTCCCTCCCATACAACTGTATTATGCATATAGTAAAAAAAATCTAGACAATCGCGTGCACAGTGTTCACCTATTTGTAAATACTCATCTAGTGCATTAGCTGATAACCCGTAAACCAATTGGCGTAGGGCACATGTGCATTTTATAATCACACTAAAACTCATTACACCCGCAACATTGGGTCGGACTCTAAAGAAATCAAAATGCGCAGGAAGAGGATGATTATTTTCAATATATGTTTCAATACCTTCGACTATTTCTAAAAATAGTTTACGGCTCATACGGTAACGACGTCGAAAATTTTCACGTTCACGGTGGATGTATCTACGGTGTTGTGAAGGACCGGCTTCTTGGTTTTACAACGATTGCTCGTGCTCAAATTCTTGGAAAATCAATTCTAGCTCTGTTATTTCTTCAAAGTTGCTAACACTTGAATATGATGATTCGCTCATGTTTACAGCTTTTAAGTGTAAGTGTTTGAATATTATAAGTTGTGTAATTGATAGAAATGTGTATAAAGGTTTGGTATTTATAGTGTAAACTAAATTAGCTTCTCAAAAAAGAAAAAAAAAAATAAATAATAGTAACGTTTACAAATTAAAACGTTTGGCAACGTAAACCTGCAAATTGTATAGCTTTTTCCTTCGTCGTGCCCACGATGAACCACCCAACGGTGGAAAACGACAAGGGAGGCGGTGCAGCGGCGAGCAACGGCTCGCCGTTGAAGGGGACACGTCGGAACGGCGAGCTTGATCGGCGAGCTGCACCTTATACTCTAAGTCCACATAAATATTTACCAATGAAGCATTTAGATTTTAGAATAAGACCTCGAAACCCATAGATAGACTACATAAATAGACCATATATAAGAGCACTTAACCTCGTAAGCTCGTGATACAAAGAAAAAGTGTTGTCAACTAAATATTTTTTCTTTATAAACTCGACACAAAACAATCTCCTTTTATTTATGATGTTATATGACACCCATGAACCCTGGAGGCGGTCTTTTTTTTTCATTTATTTAAATAAAACAACACATTAAACTAAAATTAAAATTTCGTAAATAAAAAAACATTAAAAAAATAAACAATACATTAAAAATAATGATACTTTGAAAAAAAAATAAATACAATTTAGAGATTAAGGTTTTATACTGTAAATGTTTCACCTTAATTGCTATAACAGTTGCATATTATTAATAGACACAACAAAAATCTCACTTTATGGAAAGACATTTGGAAAAAACGCAAATGACCTTTCACATAGTGGTATGTAAGTAGATACCAACTGATAATTTGTATGTTACATTTTTGTTTAACACATATGTGATGTATTATGCGGTAGTGCTTGTATTTTACACAAAACACATAACTAACATCTCGCTAAAAATAATGAATACATGCAAATCGAAACAACACTCCTTAGCGACACATAACCTCCGTATAGAAACCTTTTAGGTTAAATCTATCTAATAGTAAGAGACTTTTATTGGTTTCGATCATGGCAGATAAACAGATATAAAGTCCCATAACTTGTCCCTTTTAGTATCTTCTCATGTATATTTTGCTTTACCCTTAGCTATAGGCTCCCATATCACTGTCTTGCTTAAATCTTAGTTGCTATCTTTATGTCTTAGTTTTAGTTGCCTTTAGCCCATTCTCTTTGCTCGCATTTCTTTAGGCGCCATTGCCCTTTTGCTTTTTTTCTTGTATGTTTTTTTTTTTTTTTTTTTTTTTTTTTTTTTTTTTTTTTTTTTTTTTTTTTTTTTTAAATCTTATCTATTTTTGGTTGATGGTATTCTATTCTATGCTTGCGTTTTATCTATTCTATTTTCGATATTCTCTCGCGGCGTATGCTTTTATACGTTTTTGTTCTTTTTTCTACTTTGTTCTTTTGATGGTATTCTGCAAATTTGTTTTGTATGCTTGTTTGTTTTCTTTCGTCTTATGTCATTTAAACTCCTTAACCTTGTTATTGCACACATGCACATATATCTGAGCACTCTCACCCGCACGGTCGCACACGTACACTTATCGTAGGTCTTTCTAGAAACAGTATTCTTACTTTCGGGTTAATTCTGAGATAAGGGTAGAATTAGATTCTACCTCTCCATACTCCAACTCACGAGATTAGATATGTTGATGACTTGATGTTATGATCATGACAGATAAATAAATATTTAAAAAAGGTCCTTGCTAGATGTATTAGGGAGTGTTTACCAAATTAAGTGGTTCCATATGAACCACTTAATTAACCACTTAATTGAGAGAGTGAAGCTTTAATGCTCCTTCAAATTAAAAGGCATTAAGGGTTTAAGCCCACTTTTCTTCCCTACTAAGAAGGAAAGAAACACCCCCTTAGTTTTAACCTACACATTTTCACACATTCACAACGTTAATCGACAAAACTTTACAGATAGAAAACACAAAATAATACCAAGTCCACCATTATGCGCGCGTCACATCAATATTCAATTCATATTATTATAGAATTTAAATTGACAAATTCTATTAAAACGTGCAGACATATTTCATTAAGTAATTACACCGGCCTATATACTATATTGTATGCAACTTTATTTGCTCACTATATACACATGAAAACTTCATTTTACACACACAAGCACACAAATATGCAAGAAGAAAACGAACGATCAAATCAAAACAAAGAAACCCTAGTCGATCAAATATCTAACAAATTAATCAACGCTGATCTTGAAATGAAGATACAAGCTGCTAAAGAGATTAAAAGTATGATACGTAGCCGAAATTCTGGTGGAAATATACGTGCTAAGTTTGCCAGTGCCGGAGTTATTGAACCGCTTGTTATAATGCTTCACGAAAATCATCATGACGGGGTTGAGGCATCGCTTTTAGCGTTGCTGAATTTGGCTTCTAGTAATGAGCGGTTAGTGTTTGTTTTGGATTACTATTGCATATATAGTATTGGGCAAACAATTAGAGCATAGGGATGGTACTGTGGTTTTTACTACATTAAACTATCGAAGTAATGACACCCACTCAATGTGGGAAATACTCATATATATACTATACGATCGATGTGTGTATATGTGTTTAAACTTTAAAGTGTGTGTGTGTGATTTTCATGAAGCCATTACCTTGCTAGTGTTCTTAGAAATAACATGATTATTTGCGCATTTTTAATAGGGGGAAAAATCAGTTTTGAAAATGCATGCTTTTTAGAACCCATAATCTGTTTTAAGAACGCAGTGTCTCATTCGGTGAATGGGTTGAGCCATGCCTCAATCGTTGAACGGACTTATGGAATCTAGAGGCAAGGATATCAAAGAAAAGAGTGAGTTTGGATGTTATTTTCATTATTTCTAGTAACGATGTGATTATGCTTGCGTATCTCTACATTAAGACTAAGAGCAGTACATTGATTCTTACACTCTGTTCCCGAGTATAAAGCGGAAAGAAAAAAGATGGAGAGGAAAAAAAGAGTGAAGAAAAAGGAGAGGAATAAGAAATTATTTTTTTATCTTGTGTTCCCGAGTTGGAAAAGAAGTAACAAAAAAAGAGCTTTAAAATCAATTTCACTCCATTTCATCTCAATTTAGGAAGTAAATTAGGAGAGTAATTTTGATGTAATTTACTATCCTTTACTTTCCTCTCCCCTCCTAAAAATTCTCAAGAACACAACTCTTTTTTACTACTAACCCAAACATTTCCCTTTCACTCCAAAAAATAAACTCGGGAACTATGTTAAGCTTATGTGAAGTGTTAGGTACCAAAGTAAATAATTACTCAAAATTTCTAGTGTGTAGTACTCAAATTCAAGTTCATACTCTTCGCATGTTAGGTAACAAAGTAAATTACCCTACTAGCTTTGTTATTCCTATTTCCTCTTATGTTGCTGAAATTAGTGAGTATTGGTTCTTGGATCACAATCTTTTAGCTAAGGGGGTTTAGGATGTGCATTCTGAAAGTGGCTATTGCAAGTTTGCAACTTTAAGAATTAAGATTTATATATGACTAATTAGGCTAGTGAAAGATAGGTAAACTAACATTTGTATTAAAATAATAACTTTTCTTAGATCAATTTCTTTTATACTTCTAACCAGTCCATTTGTGTTTGATTTCAGAAACAAGGAACAAATGGTGACGTGTGGTGCCATCCCTCCCCTTGTGGAGCTTCTTAAATTTCAAAACACAAACAACCTTCGAGATTTAGCAACCACCACAATTTTAACATTATCTGCCTCACCAAAAAACAAACTAGCAATCGTCAATTCAGAAGCAATTCCCCTTCTAGTTCAAATCCTAAAATGTGGGACCAGTCAAGGGAAAGTCGACGCAGTAACGACACTTCACAATCTAACCACGTCCAAAAAACAACCAACGATAATCCTCGACACAACCATCACCTCACCTCTCATCAAGCTCCTTAAAGAATGCAAGAAATACTCAAAATTTGAGGAAATAACCACTGGCTTAATTAAAATAATTTCAAAATCTCAAGAAGGAATAGCTGCTATAACAAACGCTGAAAATGGGATATTAACATTAGTAGAAACAATTGAAGATGGATCAGTTCTTAGTAAAGAACACGCGGTTAGTGTATTGCTTACGTTGTGTATGAGCTCAAGAAGTAAATATAGGAAACTTATTCTTGATGAAGGTCCGATCCCAGGTTTGTTAAGGTTAACTAGATATGGGACCTACAAAGCCCAGAGCAAGGCTAAAATGCTACTAGACTTACTTAGGGATTCTCCTTTGGAAAAGAAACTGACCCAGTCCGTTCTGGAGAAGATGGTGCGTAAAATTGCGGATCAGGCTAATGAGTCAAGAAAAAGAACGGTCGAAAGTGCAAAAGTTTTGTTGCAGGATATGGTTCAAATAAGGATGGCCATGGTTTCATCTTGCACTTCTTAAATATGAGGTGATATTCTCTTAACCTAATAGGTATCTTTGTAGAGTGAAAATCAAATTGAAATATTGTAATGGTAATATGATGAATCCAAATATGTCATCCATTGAGTGATCCAACCTTCCAAGCAATTGGAGTTAATGAGAATGAGTAACTAGCTAGCTAGGTCATTAATTTTTTATTTTGGTAGTAAAGTTTTGCATAATTCTAATTTAACCAACATTATACAATTATTATTAGAGAGCTAGG
This sequence comes from Artemisia argyi, assembly GCA_030686995.1. Lineage (NCBI taxonomy): Eukaryota > Viridiplantae > Streptophyta > Magnoliopsida > Asterales > Asteraceae > Artemisia > Artemisia argyi. Next base: position 214,272,371 of record CM060701.1, read on the forward strand.
TGCAGGAAGTACCCTATAACTGTTATTGGTATGTCACCTTATCATCCAGCCAATAAACCCCGATATCTAAAACAACTTGCCTAACAATAACACTTAATAACTATTATTTGTGCATGTGAGTCGCATAACACATCACCAAAAATACTCCACTTACTCACAAAATGAAAAAAAAAAATAAAAAATAAATAAATACCAACGGCGTCCGCCAGTGGAGCAAAGCAAGCAAGACCGATGCAGCATGGCGTGAATGGCGACACCATTAGTCCAAAAATACCCTAATGGCGTGAGTATACCACAGTGCACCGTGCACCGTGCACTCTTATGTTACCAAATTATTACTCCCTCCGTTTCGGAAATAGGGTCCACAAACAATTTTAAGTTAATGAAGTGTCATTTTTAAGATAGATACAATGGTCACCATTCCTGTTACTACCACATGAGCGTCATATTACCATTCAGTTTATCACCACTCACTTCATCTTTCAGACACAATGGTTACCACTTCCCTTACCTCCAAAAACTACCCCACTTTATACAAACATACCTCACAAAATAACCCACTCACACTTGAGAAGGAAAAAAAATGGTGAGGTCAATCACTACTCACTCCTCTTTTTCCTTCGATCACGCTTGAGGAAAGGGAGGTTTTAATGTGGGTGTCACTCATAAGGGGGAGAGGTGAGGGTGAGGCCTCACCCTCCATTGTGAATAGTCTTAGCTATGCACTTTAAGCATCAATTAAATACATATTTTATGATATAAAAAGTATTTAAGAGTAAAATAGGTAAAGCAATGAATTATTTATAATTCTTTTTCAGATGAACATTCTTTTTGAGAATAACTAAAATAGGAAGATAGACACTTAAAATGAGACAGAGCAAGGTAGACACGGATAGAGTATAAGTTTAAAATACATATGCACTACAAGAAAAAGTGGTTTTAGTGACGAACAATTTTTTGACAACCTATATTCCCGTCACTAATTGGACCATTTAGTGATGAAATAGATACTCGTCATCAATTTTTCGTCACAAGCTTAATTTTTTTGACGAAACTCATAGTTCGTCATTAACTTGTCACAAAATTGTGTGATAGATATTTTCAATTCAAATTAGTCACACAAGTTGTTGACAACATAAAAGTTGTCACAAAAATCTATTTATTAGTGACAAGAATGTTCGTCATTAAGTAAATACATGTTTTTAACATACTTTTCAATTCAAATATTTAATTGGGCTAGTATTTGTTAGTCGACATATTCATAATAGAGTCCGAGCCCATGTTATATTTGTATGGGCTAAGCCCGAGGTCTAGAATGTTCATTGTAGTGGTATTTATATACCAATTGATATCATTAATAAAGTCATGATTCATTCCATTAACCTACATGGTATCACAGCCTACATACAACCGATCCTTAACCAAACCCTAATTTTTTTTTCTGTTCTTTGTCGACTGTTGGCTCACGTTTGATAGCCAGTCGACCGTTGGTGCTAATATATTCAAGTCGATCGTTGGTTTCCTGTTTGATAAACCAGTCGACAGTTGGTGCTGCTCTATTCAAGTGTAGTTTATTTTTTTGGTGTTACTGCTTCTATTGGTGTGCTACTCTTTTATCGCTACTGTTCCATTATTTTACTGCTACTGTTCATCGTACCAACATACCCTAACCCTAGTTATTACACACAACCTAAATCAATATGACAGGAAGCAATCCCCCACAACCCGTTATTCTTTTGTCCGACAAGCTCATGACAATCAATAACATTCCCACCCTTGTTCCGGTCAAGTTGGATGTTGAAGAGATGAATTACTCATCTTGGACTTATTTTCTAAAACATATTTGCAAAGGCTACTCTATCTTGGATCACTTACTAGGCAAGTCTTCCGATGATGCAACTTCAAGTGCTCCCGATGCCGAATGGTTAAAAATTGACACCATTGTACTTTCTTGGATTTTCATTACTTTGTCTCCAACGCTTCAACAACGCTGATTGGCTCCAAACGGTCAACCTAATATCAACCAAGTTATGGTCAACAATTCAGACAGCCTAAACCAATACTCCGGTGAGTTTAGTGTTTCCCCGGATCGTTAGATCCCAACGAGATGTGAAATCTGAAATAAAACGACTTCGAGATCAGGTGAATTGAACAGGAAAAGGGTTTAAGTGATTGTACTACTGAAAAATAAGAGTGAATAGCTTTAATAAGCTATATCAACCAATATGTGAAATCAGATACGTACAAGTGAAAAAGGGACTGGAAAACATAAACGTTTATTAATTAAACGTAAACAAAAACAATTTTAACAATAGTAGGATTTTGCAAGCCTTAGGGGCTTAAATGCAAATTAAATAAATTTAAAATATTTATTTTATAATTAAAAACTATTTAATTAATTATTTTTATTTAATAACTATTATTAATTATTTAATAATTCACTAATAATTAAGAAAATATGAAATAAGTCTAGAAATACAAAATTAAAATTTCTAAAAATCTAAAAATATTATAAAACTTATTTTAGAACTAAAATTATATTTTTAACACTATTTATCTATTTATTATTAATTAATTATTATTTAATTATTATTTAACTAATTATATTGATTTAAATTATTATAAATACTAAAAAGACTTAGATAATTATGAAAAATTTTATATATCTAATTAACCATCATGGGAATCCTAAAAAATTATAAAAAATTTATTTTATGTATTTTTAATTTAATTTACTAATTATTATTCTATTTGTTAATTAATTATTAATTAAACTAATTATATTATTAAAAATAGAAAATGAACAGTATAAATTCTAGAAAAATTTATAAAATTACTTTACCTTTTATAAAAGCTATAAAAATTATAAAAACTATATGGTACTTTATAAAATATAATTATGCTATTTAATTCTTATTTATTATTTATTTATTAATTAAACTAATATTAATTCTAAATAACACTAGATGACAAAAGAAAAATCTGAAAAAATTTATAAAACTACTTTAATATATAAGAGATTTAATAAAAATATAAAATAGCAGAAGTGCTTATAAATAAGCTAAAAAGGAAATTAAATAGATAATTTCTATTAAATAGAAGCTATCACTATAATTAAGTTTGTCTTTTTATGGTTTTTCTTTTATAAAACTAATAAAATACTTAAAATAAGAAACTTTTATAAAGGGAAATAATTTATAGACTCAGAATAAGCACTATGAGTGCTTATTAGACCACACAGTTGACTTTTGTTGACTGTGTATGGATTTAAGCACAAATGGTCTAATGTGGGGTCCACAAGGGCAAAAGCTTATCTCTCTGATTTGTATGAACTTAGTTAAGCAAGATTTAAGCAATAAAGCAGCTTGGATAAGACAACAACTCACAAATAAGCCCTTAGCTTATTGCATTCTGAGACAAAATGGGGACAAAGTTCCAAGCTGATTTCAGGTGGGGCCCAGTGGTCAAATGGTCAGACCAAGGGTCAAAAGTGGAACTATGGTAGGAGGGGGGTTGTAAGAACTAACTTATGGGGTATGGGACCCACTGAGTCAACCACAATGGACCACCAAAGTTGGGTGGGTGGACTGAGGTCTGCTGAGACAGGGGACTGGGTTGCCCTCCAACTCAGTTCCAAGGGTATTTTAGTCCAAGTAAAAAATTCAAAAAATTATGAAACTTGCATGAATCAATAGATCAGCTGGTAGAGTCTACCCACAAGAATTTTCAAGTCTCAAATCACAACACAAAAATCATGAAAAATCACCCCATTTTGATGAAAATCTGAAATCTCAACTTTTGACTTTTTAGCTAAACTTGCACAGTTGAGTTTCTTGAACTTTGGTTGCTCTAAACTAATCTAATATGTTATAATGAGCTGTTATGAGACCAAATTAAGATTGATGCATCAATTTTAAACCAAATGGGTGAAAATGAGGTACCAACAGATCCACAGTGGACTGTTATGGATTTCACAATGAGATTTTGACTTTTGTGTGTTTTAATACCAAATGACTTGTTTCCCCGGGCCTTATTCCACCCAAACAATGAACTGAAATAAAGAATGGCACAGATGAACAAGTATAGCAGTGTAAATAACCTACAACCAAACACCCCTATTCCTACTGATTTAAGAGATTTTCAAAGAAAGAGAGTGATTTCAACCAACCTACTAACTCCAAACCCTATATTATGTTTATGTAAACCTGTTTAGACACTATTGTATCCAAAATAACTACTACAATTTAGTTATCACTAAAATGCTACAAATCGACTGAAAATATAAATGTTGAGCGACTATCAAAGCTAATAAACAATTATGCTACTTTAGATTATATTATCACTAAAAGACCTTAAATAAACACATATAAAACAGAATCAAGTAAATACAACAATGATTATAGGAAATGAGCTTAAAAATGGGTAAATGGCTTACAAGCTAGGGACTGTGAGTATCAATGACCAAGAACCAAGAACCCTAACTCCTCCCTGAGGATCTAAACCCAAATTCCAAAGCTTCCTTGCTCCAATTCACCTCTGAATCACCAGAATTCCATTTCATCACTCATAGTTGACTTTCATTGACCATTTTTTGATTTATGATTTTTATTAGCTAAATGGAATTTTTAAGGTAACTAGAAGCTTTTATAACTTCCTGGGAGCTTATGTGAGCTTATTATGTCTGTATCATCAACTAAGAACACAATATCAAGAAACATAAGAATTTTTGAAACTCAAAACTTGCATAAACTGATATTGAGGTTTACAATGAAATTGAGTTCTTGAAACAGCTTAATTATATTATAAAAACACTTGACAAGGTAACTTAGATCTTAATACAACACTGGAAATACAAAGATTAAAAAGTCGACATACATTATTTAAAATTAAACTAGATATATCTTCACAATGCTTCTTTCTTCCACTTTATAGACTTTTTGGACTCCCCATGTGATCCTGAGCATTTCCCATCATTAACCTCAGCCATTGGATTAGTCAAAGTCATCCTAGCCTTTAAATTCTGTTTTGGCGCCAAAATGCTCCCACGTGTCTTTGGGCAGTTTCATTGCAATTAAAGATTTGTGGAAGCTTGTGGAGGTGGAGGGAACATGATTGGAAGGATTGTGAGCCAAGTTGGGGAGTTAGTAGCAAAGCAGGGGTGTAGGCATGGTTTGGAAGGAAAAAATGGTGGGGAAGCATTAACTGTGGAATAGGGTGAATGATGAGGGGGTGTGAGGTGGAGTAGCCAGCTGGGGGGTTGAGGTGGATGAAAACCATGGTGGTTTTGGGTTGCAGGCTGAGGAGAGGGGGTGGAACAGTGGTGGTGGTATTGGGGAAGACGGTCAACGAGGGGGTCAAACCCCCCGTTTTATTAAAAGGGTGCGTTGGGTTTACTTGGTGGGCTGGGAAACCGGCTAGGCCCAAAAATATAAAAAGGGTGGGCTAGATTTAGGTATTGGATTGGATTGGATGGGGTTTAGGTTTAGTAAAAATGGTCCGGTTGGTTTTATTGTTACAAGGACCAATTGTGTAATTTTTGCAAAAGTGAGGGGCTGCAAATGTAATATTTTCCAAACACTCACAAGGGTGTAATTTGCTAAGAACCAATAACACAAGGACCAAATTCACATTTTACCATTTTTCAAAATTCCCGGGGACCTTTTCTGCCAATTCCACAAACTCCAGGGACCAAACCTGTAATTTTCTGATTTTTGAAGGGTTTATTTTGTAACTTCTCAAATGTTATCATAAGGACCAATTTTGTCAATTTAGAATAGTATAAGGTTTATTTTTATTATTTTCTTATTTTTAAAACCTTAGGGACTAATTTTGACATTTTCCAAACTTGAGGGACTAAAGTTGTCATTTTGCAATTTTTAAACTTTAAAGGACTTTTCTTGACAACTTATGAATCCCTAAGGACCTTTGATGATATTTTTCATGTTTTGATTTACCAGGGACTAGTTTTGCCAATTTTTCAAAGTTCAGGGACTGAAACTGTAAATTATGTGAAATGTTTTGTTTTTCATCAGTTTTCAATCCTTTTGCATAAAAACACAATCCAGGGATATTTTATGTATTTTAAGGCATTCCTGTGTGTTTTTATATGTTTTTGCAGTTTAAATGTAACAGAAATGATGAGTATTTACACACTCATCAATCCCCCACACTAAACTATTGCTAGTCTCTAGCAATCTATTTGAGAAAAAATTAATGGATTTTTACTCTTTACCAAAAGCCATCACTTCTGGAGTAGTCAGGTGTAAGAACTGTGGCACACCTGATAACCGTGTGATTTTTAGCAAACCACCAGCTGTCAACGGATTTGATTTGTCTTTACCAAAAGCCGTTTGCTTCTGGACTAGCCAACTCTTGATGGAATAGTCAACATCTTGGTGAGCTGATTACCAATTATGGATTTTCTACGGCCTTTACCACAAGCCATAATCTTGCGGGCTAGCCAACTCATTAGCTTTTGAGTATAATGGGGAGTTGAGGAACCATACAATTTTTGGCAAATTGCAAGCCATCAACGGTTTTGAGATGTCTTTACCAAGAGCCGTTTGCTCCTGGACTAGCCAATCCTGTTGTGGGTTAGACATGGAGGATTGATACCATTTATTGCATTTCTAAGTGTGAAAAAACTTTAAATTTTGATCAAATGAGGGTGCTTGATGGAACATGTGTTTGAATTCGTGAGAATCCCCCCCCCCCCCCCCCCCCACACTTAGAAATGAATATTGCCCTCAATATTCAAAACACCAGGTGTTAAACCGATACTTAGAACGTAAGAAGGAAATATTAACAACCTTTATTTTAGGCTATTTACATACAAACTCACTTTTTTTTTTTTTTTTTTTTTTTTTTTTTTTTTTTTTTTTTTTTTTGAAGATATATACATATATACAACATGTGGGGCATCTCCCCCACACTAGGGTGGTAGAAAAGAGAAAGAAATCAGAAATATGAGTGAAAACCCATATTGCTACGCTTTTGATTACCGAGTCACTAGCTTGACTCGACCTCGAATTGATTTGTCCATGAGGTAGCTTGTTTTTGATTCCCGAGTCACTAGCTTGACTCGACCCCGAATTTAATTGTCCTTGGGGAAAGTTTGGAGATCCGGGACAACCATGTTTGGTAAGTCCTCTCCAAAGTAATGTTTCACACGATGGCCATTTACTTTAAAACATGGACCGTCATTTTGAGATAACTCAACGGTACCATATGGATAAACCTTAGTGATAGTAAATGGACCAGTCCAACGGGTTTTTAATTTACCCGAGAAGATCTTTAATCTAGAATTAAAGAGAAGTACTCGATCACTAACGTTAAAAACGCGGTTCTTTATTTTTGAGTCATGTATTCTCTTTGTTTTTTCTTTATAGATTAAAGAGTTCTCGTAAGCCTGATCACGTAGTTCATTTAATTCATTAATTTGAACTTTTCTGTGATCACCCGCAGTTTTGAGGTCAAAGTTGGCATGTTTCAATGCCCAGTAGGCTTTGTGCTCAAGTTCCATCGATAGATGACATGTCTTTCCGTACACAAGCTTGTAAGGTGTACACCCAATGGGTGTTTTATAAGCTGTACGAAAGGCCCATAGTGCGTCATCTAATTTATCCGACCAGGCAGCACGGTTTTCACCAACAGTCCTCTCAAGTATCATTTTGATACCACAGTTTGAAACCTCCACTTGCCCACTTGTTTGTGGGTGATACGCGGTAGAAAGACGGTGGGTTACACCATACTTTTGCATGACTTTGTCAAATTTGTCATTGCAGAAATGCGTACCACGATCACTTATAATAGCACGTGGGGTTCCAAAACGGGCAAAAAGAGATTTCAGGAATTTCACTACAACTCGGGCATCATTTGTGGGTAAAGTTTTTGCTTCAATCCACTTTGATAAATAATCAACTGCCACAAGTATGTACTTGTTTCCTCTGGATGATGGAAATGGCCCCATAAAGTCAATGCCCCAGATATCAAATATTTCACATACTTGAATAGCATTTTGTGGCATCTCATTTCTTTATGAAATGTTTCCATGACGCTGACAAGCGTCACAGGTTTTAATGAGATCCTGGGCATCTTTATAAATTATGGGCCAGAAGAATCCGGAATCAAACACCTTTTTGGCGGTGTAATTAGGACTATGATGTCCCCCAGTGGGTCCAGCATGGCAAGCCTTGAGAATTTCAGTGGCTTCCTGCCCATATACACACCGTCGGATGACTTGATCCGCACAGATTTTGAATAAGTAGGGGTCATCCCAGAAGTAATGTTTAACATCCTTAAAGAATTTATTCTTCTGTTGGGTTGACATCCCTTTCACAACAAAGTTACCCGCATGGTAGTTTGCGAAATCGGCAAACCATGGGGTAGTAGAATCTCCGCGAAAAGCAACCGCATTGAGTGTTTCGAGATGAAATGTTTCATTTATTTCCTTTTTCTCATACACATCTTGATGAGGGTTCTCTAATCGGGACAAATGATCAGCAGCCAGGTTCTCAGCTCCTTTTTTTATCACGAATAGTGATATCAAATTCTTGGAGGAGGAGAACCCAACGGAGCAATCTCGGCTTTGCATCTTGTTTTACAAATAGATATTTAAGAGCCGAGTGATCCGTATACACTACGCTTTTAGTCAAGATTAAGTATGTCCGAAATTTCTCAAAAGCATACACCACAGCTAATAATTCTTTTTCTGTAGTGGTGTAATGAGTTTGAGCTTCGTTCATAGTTTTGCTTGCGTAGTGGATAGGCTGAAAGTGTTTCGTTTTTCGTTGCCCCAAGACTGCACCGATAGCAAAATCACTTGCATCGCACATAAGTTCAAAGGGTAAATCCCAGTCGGGGTAAATCCCAGTAAGCTTTTTCTTCAATGTTTCAAAAGCTTCGATGCACTCAGGTGAGAAGATAAAAGGAGCATCCTTTTCAAGGAGATGAGTCATAGGCCGTGAGATTTTAGAAAAATCTTGTATGAATCTACGATAGAAACCGGCATGACCCAAGAAACTCCTAATACCTTTGACGGTAGTAGGGTGAGGCAGTTTAGCAATGACATCAACCTTAGCTCTGTCAACCTCAATCCCATTCTTGGAAATCTTATGGCCGAGGACAATGCCCTCTTTGACCATAAAGTGACTCTTTTCCCAATTTAGACATAGATTGGTGTCTTTACACCTTTTCAACATCGTTTCTAAATTGGTGAGACATGTTTGGAATGAATCCCCAATGACCGAGAAGTCATCCATAAAGACCTCCATGGTTTTACCGATCATGTCGGTAAATATGGCCATCATGCACCTCTGGAACGTACCTGGAGCATTACATAAGCCAAAAGGCATACGTTTATAAGCAAAGGTTCCATAAGGGCATGTAAAGGTAGTCTTTTCTTGATCCGATGGATCAATGGGGATTTGAAAGTATCCTGAGAAACCATCAAGGAAACAATAGTACTCGTTTCCTGCTAATCTCTCCAGCATCTGGTCCATAAAGGGCAGCGGAAAGTGGTCATTGCGGGTGGCGTCATTTAACTTACGATAGTCAATGCAAACACGCCATCCGGTAACCAGCCGAGTTGGAATCAACTCATTTTCCTCATTAGGGACAACAGTAATGCCACCCTTTTTTGGGACGCAATGAATGGGACTAACCCATGGACTGTCAGAGATAGGGTAAATCAATCCTGCATCAAGAAGTCTAAGAACCTCTTGTTTAATCACATCATGGATTTTTGGATTCACCCTTCTTTGATGTTGCACTGCAGGCTTGAAGTCATCCTCCATCAAGATTTTGCGTGTACAAAAATCTGGGTTAATACCCTTAATATCGGAGAGTTTCCAAGCAATTGCTTGCTTGTTTGACTTCAAGACCTTTATGAGAGCAATCTTCTCCTCAACACTTAAACCTTTAGCAATAATGACGGGTAATTTATCATCACCCTCCAAGAATGCGTATTCAAGATGAGGAGGTAAGTCCTTGAGTTCGACCTCAGGAAAATCATCAGTTTCCTCAACATATTTGATTTCCTGATTATGAAGTTGTACGGGAGGGAGTGGAGGAGAATTGTCTTGGTTTAGCAATCTCTCAAGGAGAAGAATATCTCCCTCCAGATCAATCTCAGTGTTATCAATTCCCAATGGAACTGAATCACTTTTGAGAAAAGCTTCGACCTCTTCCAAAAGGAAATCACTTCCCTCAAACGGAGTGAGAGAAGGGGAAGAGTCGGAAATGATAGGTTCAGATGATGGAGTGGCATCCCCACTCACAGAATTATGAGAATAACCAAGAAACTCTTGAGAATACTCCTCCGAAGCAATGTCGATGATATCTATTTGATTAACTGCTTCAGAATCATAATTGGAGGAGTACCTCGAGGTTTGATCGAGGTTAAATGTAACAGCTTCATTACCCACACGAAGAGTGATTTCTTGCTCAAATACATCGATAAGAGCACGGCCCGTTCTAAGGAAACCCCTCCCAACAATGAGAGGGACCCTTTGATCAGCATCGAAATCAACCACTACAAAGTCAGCGGGGAGATGAAATTCTCCTACCTTCACAAACACGTCCTCGGCAATGCCGAGAGGACGAGATATCGATCGGTCTGCAAGCTCTAAAGTCATGCAGGTAGGAGTAAGATCAGGAAGAGAAAGTTTCTTCCAAACTGAGTATGGCATTAGGTTGATACTTGCACCAAGATCGGCCAAGGCATAGCAATCAACCATTCCCGGAAATACACATGGTATTAGAAATTTTCCAGGATCTCCCAGCTTCTCGGGAAGCTTCTTTAAAAGAACTGCTGAGCAGTTCTCATTCAAGGGAGTCTTTGCCATTTCAAACAGTTTCTCCTTGTTGCTTAACAAGTGTTTGATTGTCGATCCAAATTTGGGCATCAGAATAATAGCATCCGCAAAGCTAATGTCAAAATGCAAATCTTGAAAGATTTGAAAGAATTTATCCATCTGGTGACTAGCTTTTTCACGGAGCTTTTGTTCACTCAAGCGTGAGGGGTAAGGAATAGAAGAGGTAGAAGGTTTGGACTGAGGTGTTTCAACTGGAATATCATTTGGTTCAAAAACAACTCTAGGTTTTGGTTTGGGTTTCGGGTCAACATGAGGTGGGACGTCTTGGGTACCTCCTTTATGAGTAGGAAGTACTTCGTCCTTATTTACCTCGACGTTATTTTCCACTACCTTGGGAGAAGAAGAAGAAGGGGTAGTGGGAACAGTAGGTCCATCATATGAAACTCCGCTCCTGGTCGTGATCGCCTTTGCATCGCCCCTCGGGTTTGCGATCGTGTTGCTCGGAAGTTTTCCAGAGCCCGAGGGTTGTTCATTTAAAGATTTCTTAATTTCAGAAATCTGGCTGACCAACAACCTGTTTGTCTCTTCTTGAGTTTTCATGAACTGCTTTAACAACTCATCTGATGATGGTTGTGGAGCTGGGAGAATGGCTTGTGTTTGGTTGGGGAAATTTTGGACACGGTTATTTTGATTATAACCTTGCTGTGGCTGAAAATTTCCCTGATTTGGGTTACCATTTCCCTGAAAATGATTTCCAGGGTTGAAATTGTTTCTGTTAAAGTTTCCTTGATTGTGGAAACCTTGATTCTGTCCAGGATTGAAATTCCCTTGGTTTTGATAACCTTGGTTCATTCGGGGTTGGTTCTGGTTTCTGTTTTGCAAATTTGGGTTTTGGTTAAACCCGGGTGGTCCCATATGTGTGTTAGCACGGTAACTTGGTTCCATTTGAGGATGGTATTGATTACCCCCTGATTTGTAGTACCGGCTAAGGCATTGGCTTCAAAAGGACTACCATCTGTTGCAGTACAATTGTAGTAAGCATGTGGGCCACCACAAGTGACACAAACTTCCACTTTTTTAACTTCAGCATGTGAAGGGTTTTGTGTGAAAGTGACTTTTTTCTGGCTTGAGAGAACCAAAGCTTGAATGGCGTCCGTGAGTTTATCTATCTTAGCATCGGTGCTAGAAGTACTCACGGGTGATGAAAAAGAAGGACCAGCACTCACTTGGGAGTGATATGGTTTTGTGCGTGTAGTGCGGACCTTGGACTTATTTTCAATGATTTCTAAAGCTTCTTTTGTGGTTTTGCTCAAAAAATTACCTCCCGCGGAGGCATTGAGAGAATCTTGGTCAGATTGACTCACACCATTATAAAACGTGTCAATTTGCATCAATTCAGTGAAACCATGATGAGGACATCGACGAAGCAATTCTTTGAAACGATCCCATGCGTCACCAAATGATTCATCAAACCTTTGAGTAAATTTGATGATTTCATTTTTAAGACTTGTCGTTCTGGACGGGGGAAAAAATTTGTTTACAAATTTGGTAACTAAATCTTCCCATGAGTTTATTGAACGAGGAGGTTGTTTTTCCAGCCAAATCCGGGCTGCCCCCTCAAGAGAAAACGGGAAAAGAAGAAGTTTGACTGCTTCGGAAGGGACGTTCTTGTATTTGATGGTAGATGTAATCTTGTTAAACCATCGAATATGAGCATGAGGATCATCCCTCTCAAAACCATAAAATTGGCTTGAGGTTACTAGATTTAGTAACCCGGTTTTGAGCTCAAAGTATTCAGCCACAATGGCTGAGACTACAATAGCGTCTCCGTAACCCTCAATGGGTGCTTGGAGAAGCTCATTCATCGGACGGTCATCTGCCATGATAACTTTCTAAGGTGAAACAGCACGTTCCTCAGATACGGCTGTTGGGGCAGAACGTCTACGGCGTCTTCGAGGAATTCTGACAAGCTCACGTAAAGGGCTTGTTGACCTAGAAGAACGAGTGCGCATGCACTAGAGACGACTCTAAGAATACTTAGAGTGACGGGAAATTACAAAGAGAAAATAAAATATGAACAAAAAGATGATATATAACAAAGTGTGAAAATTCAAACTCACAGATATTTCAAAAAGTCGTAATACGCAGCACACCTCCCCGGCAGCGGTGCCAAATTTTGATTGGCTCCAAACGGTCAACCTAATATCAACCAAGTTATGGTCAACAAGTCAGACAGCCTAAACCAATACTCCGGTGAGTTTAGTGTTTCCCCGGATCGTTAGATCCCAACGAGATGTGAAATCTGAAATAAACGACTTCGAGATCAGGTGAATTGAACAGGAAAAGGGTTTAAGTGATTGTACTACTGAAAAATAAGAGTGAATAGATTTATTAAGCTATATCAACCAATACGTGAAATCAGATACGTACAAGTGAAAAAGGGACTGGAAAACGTAAACGTTTATTAATTAAACGTAAACAAAAACAATTTTAACAATAGTAGGATTTTGCAAGCCTTAGGGGCTTAAATGCAAATTAAATAAATTTAAAATATTTATTTTATAATTAAAAACTATTTAATTAATTATTTTTATTTAATAACTATTATTAATTATTTAATAATTCACTAATAATTAAGAAAATATGAAATAAGTCTAGAAATACAAAATTAAAATTTCTAAAAATCTAAAAATATTATAAAACTTATTTTAGAACTAAAATTATATTTTTCACACTATTTATCTATTTATTATTAATTAATTATTATTTAATTATTATTTAACTAATTATATTGATTTAAATTATTATAAATACTAAAAAGACTTAGATAATTATGAAAAATTTTATATATCTAATTAACCATCATGGGAATCCTAAAAAATTATAAAAACTTTATTTTATGTATTTTTAATTTAATTTACTAATTATTATTCTATTTGTTAATTAATTATTAATTAAACTAATTATATTATTAAAAATAGAAAATGAACAGTATAAATTCTAGAAAAATTTATAAAATTACTTTACCTTTTATAAAAGCTATAAAAATTATAAAAACTATATGGTACTTTATAAAATATAATTATGCTATTTAATTCTTATTTATTATTTATTTATTAATTAAACTAATATTAATTCTAAATAACACTAGATGACAAAAGAAAATTCTGGAAAAATTTATAAAACTACTTTAATATATAAGAGATTTAATAAAAATATAAAATAGCAGAAGTGCTTATAAATAAGCTAAAAAGGAAATTAAATAGATAATTTCTATTAAATAGAAGCTATCACTATAATTAAGTTTGTCTTTTTCTGGTTTTTCTTTTATAAAACTAATAAAATACTTAAAATAAGAAACTTTTATAAAGGGAAATAATTTATAGACTCAGAATAAGCACTATGAGTGCTTATTAGACCACACAGTTGACTTTTGTTGACTGTGTATGGATTTAAGCACAAATGGTCTAATGTGGGGTCCACAAGGGCAAAAGCTTATCTCTCTGATTTGTATGAACTTAGTTAAGCAAGATTTAAGCAATAAAGCGGCTTGGATAAGACAACAACTCACAAATAAGCCCTTAGCTTATTGCATTCTGAGACAAAATGGGGACAAAGTTCCAAGCTGATTTCAGGTGGGGCCCAGTGGTCAAATGGTCAGACCAAGGGTCAAAAGTGGAACTATGGTAGGAGGGGGGTTGTAAGAACTAACTTATGGGGTGTGGGACCCACTGAGTCAACCCCAATGGACCACCAAAGTTGGGTGGGTGGACTGAGGTCTGCTGAGACAGGGGACTGGGTTGCCCTCCAACTCAGTTCCAAGGGTATTTTAGTCCAAGTAAAAAATTCAAAAAATTATGAAACTTGCATGAATCAATAGATCAGCTGGTAGAGTCTACCCACAAGAATTTTCAAGTCTCAAATCACAACACAAAAATCATGAAAAATCACCCCATTTTGATGAAAATCTGAAATCTCAACTTTTGACTTTTTAGCTAAACTTGCACAGTTGAGTTTCTTGAACTTTGGTTGCTCTAAACTAATCTAATATGTTATAATGAGCTGTTATGAGACCAAATTAAGATTGATGCATCAATTTTAAACCAAATGGGTGAAAATGAGGTACCAACAGATCCACAGTGGACTGTTATGGATTTCACAATGAGATTTTGACTTTTGTGTGTTTTAATACCAAATGACTTGTTTCCCTGGGCCTTATTCCACCCAAACAATGAACTGAAATAAAGAATGGCACAGATGAACAAGTATAGCAGTGTAAATAACCTACAACCAAACACCCCTATTCCTACTGATTTAAGAGATTTTCAAAGAAAGAGAGTGATTTCAACCAACCTACTAACTCCAAACCCTATATTATGTTTATGTAAACCTGTTTAGACACTATTGTATCCAAAATAACTACTACAATTTAGTTATCACTAAAATGCTACAAATCGACTGAAAATATAAATGTTGAGCGACTATCAAAGCTAATAAACAATTATGCTACTTTAGATTATATTATCACTAAAAGACCTTAAATAAACACATATAAAACAGAATCAAGTAAATACAACAATGATTATAGGAAATGAGCTTAAAAATGGGTAAATGGCTTACAAGCTAGGGACTGTGAGTATCAATGACCAAGAACCAAGAACCCTAACTCCTCCCTGAGGATCTAAACCCAAATTCCAAAGCTTCCTTGCTCCAATTCACCTCTGAATCACCAGAATTCCATTTCATCACTCATAGTTGACTTTCATTGACCATTTTTTGATTTATGATTTTTATTAGCTAAATGGAATTTTTAAGGTAACTAGAAGCTTTTATAACTTCCTGGGAGCTTATGTGAGCTTATTATGTCTGTATCATCAACTAAGAACACAATATCAAGAAACATAAGAATTTTTGAAACTCAAAACTTGCATAAACTGATATTGAGGTTTACAATGAAATTGAGTTCTTGAAACAGCTTAATTATATTATAAAAACACTTGACAAGGTAACTTAGATCTTAATACAACACTGGAAATACAAAGATTAAAAAGTCGACATACATTATTTAAAATTAAACTAGATATATCTTCACAATGCTTCTTTCTTCCACTTTATAGACTTTTTGGACTCCCCATGTGATCCTGAGCATTTCCCATCATTAACCTCAGCCATTGGATTAGTCAAAGTCATCCTAGCCTTTAAATTCTGTTTTGGCGCCAAAATGCTCCCACGTGTCTTTGGGCAGTTTCATTGCAATTAAAGATTTGTGGAAGCTTGTGGAGGTGGAGGGAACATGATTGGAAGGATTGTGAGCCAAGTTGGGGAGTTAGTAGCAAAGCAAGGGTGTAGGCATGGTTTGGAAGGAAAAAATGGTGGGGAAGCATTAACTGTGGAATAGGGTGAATGATGAGGGGGTGTGAGGTGGAGTAGCCAGCTGGGGGGTTGAGGTGGATGAAAACCATGGTGGTTTTGGGTTGCAGGCTGAGGAGAGGGGGTGGAACAGTGGTGGTGGTATTGGGGAAGACGGTCAATGAGGGGGTCAAACCCCCCGTTTTATTAAAAGGGTGCGTTGGGTTTACTTGGTGGGCTGGGAAACCGGCTAGGCCCAAAAATATAAAAAGGGTGGGCTAGATTTAGGTATTGGATTGGATTGGATGGGGTTTAGGTTTAGTAAAAATGGTCCGGTTGGTTTTATTGTTACAAGGACCAATTGTGTAATTTTTGCAAAAGTGAGGGGCTGCAAATGTAATATTTCCCAAACACTCACAAGGGTGTAATTTGCCAAGAACCAATAACACAAGGACCAAATTCACATTTTACCATTTTTCAAAATTCCCGGGGACCTTTTCTGCCAATTCCACAAACTCCAGGGACCAAACCTGTAATTTTCTGATTTTTGAAGGGTTTATTTTGTAACTTCTCAAATGTTATCATAAGGACCAATTTTGTCAATTTAGAATAGTATAAGGTTTATTTTTATTATTTTCTTATTTTTAAAACCTTAGGGACTAATTTTGACATTTTCCAAACTTGAGGGACTAAAGTTGTCATTTTGCAATTTTTAAACTTTAAAGGACTTTTCTTGACAACTTATGAATCCCTAAGGACCTTTGATGATATTTTTCATGTTTTGATTTACCAGGGACTAGTTTTGCCAATTTTTCAAAGTTCAGGGACTGAAACTGTAAATTATGTGAAATGTTTTGTTTTTCATCAGTTTTCAATCCTTTTGCATAAAAACACAATCCAGGAATATTTTATGTATTTTAAGGCATTCCTGTGTGTTTTTATATGTTTTTGCAGTTTAAATGTAACAAAAATGATGAGTATTTACACACTCATCAAACGCCTTGTTAATGAAGATCCTCAAACGACCAAGGAGGCATGGGACATGCTTGCTTTCATCTTTAATGACAATAAGCGTTCTCGCTCTATAGCCTTGAAGGCCGAACTACGTACTATAAAACTTGGAGATCTAAGTATTGATGCTTATTTTCGGAAGATTGAGAATATGGCTACTATATTATCTAGTTTGGGGTCACCTATTAGCAACGATGATATTGTTACATTCGCTTTGGAAGGATTGCCCGCCAAATATGATAGTGTCTCTACAATCATTGCTCATCGCGAGGTTTTTCCGTATCTTAAAATGGTTCGTTCTATGCTCACCACGGAGGAGATGCATTTAAAGACGCGTGCTCAAGATGCTCTTGTTGATTCTACCTCTTCATCACCTATGGTTTTATTGGCTAACTCTACTTCAAATACAAGGCGTTCTATTAACCCCAATGAAAAAGTCTATAAGCCATGTTTCTTGTTTGCACAAGGGTCTTGTCGGTTTGGAATTCATTGTAAGTTTATTCATAATGGCGTGCATGGGAATCCGTCCTCTAAACCTCCTAGTATGCGCAATGCTTTGTCACCTACTGAATTCACTACTCTTCAAACCCTTTTGACTAAGATGGGGACTCATAATGGTGCTAATGGAGGGGTTTCTCAATCATCTTCACCCACTGGCTCGAAGCCACTTACTTGTTATGTTGCTCCTCCTGGTTTTCATTCTCCACCAGCTCAAGATACTCACCAACATGGTTCTACTACATGACACAATTATGGGGAGCATCATATGAGTGGTTTGCATGGGGGAGGGTCCTACGGTGGTTTTGTAAATCCTTCAGGAAGTTATAATTTTCTCACTTGTTCACAACCTGGTCATGGGGGTCCATCAGTAGCCAACGGTGTTCCATTGTTTCCTGGTAGTTCACAAGGAGTTCAAGGGGGTTCAACAGCAGGTCATGGGGGTTCCATTGCAGGTTCGACAGGTCATGGGGGTTCACAGGGGGTTCATGGTCTTTCTGGCAGTTCACCAACAGTTCCACAGCATGTCCAAGGTACCCACGGGGGGTCTTTTTTGACTAACGAGCAGCCCGGGACATGAAACAACTTTATCTGCTGCATTTAATACGGTACATCTTCAGGATCCTAATCCCGGTAACTGGAATATGGACACAAGTGCGTCCTCTCATCTTAATGATGATGTCAATTGTCTTAGTGATGTTTTTAATTCGTGTATTTACCCAACTGTTGCGGTTAGTGACGGGCGCTCTAATCCCGTTATCAACTCTGGCCATAGCATTTTGCCTACTCCTTACTGGCCTCTTAATTTAAATACTATTTTAATCACACCTAATATTGTCAAAAACTTGATCTCTGTTCATCAATTTGTTCGTGATAATTATCGTACTGTCGAGTTTGACCCTTTTGGTTTTTCTGTTAAGGAGTTTCAAACGCGTCGGGTGCTCCTCCGTTGTGATAGTGATGGGGATCTTTACCCGGTCACTCAGCCTTCCACCATTCCGCATGCTTTTCTAGCGAGTCAGTATACGTGGCATCAACGACTTGGACATCCAGGAAGTGAAGTGTTACGTCATGTCCTTTCAAGTAGTTTTATTTCCTGCAATAAAGAGAAGTCTCCTGCTCTTTGTCATGCTTGTGAACTTGGCAAACACTTGAAACTTCCGTTTGTTAGTTCTAATAGTTTGGTTAAGTCGTCATTTGATATTGTACACTCGGACTTGTGGACTTCCCCAATTCCGAGTCTTTCTGGTTTTAAATATTATGTCTTGTTTTTGGATCATTATTCTCAGTTTGTTTGGGTTTATCCTTTAGTGAATAAAGCTGATGTTTTGTCTAAATTTACTTTGTTTTGTAGCTTTGTGATGAGGCGAAAAATGATGCGTTTTTAGGGGGTCATTTAAGCCGGAATTCGAATTTATTTGATCAAATATTGCCCTAAATCGTTCCTTTTGTGATTTTAGGTACTTTGGGAGTGAATTCTGGAAAAGGAAGCATTTTGGACGTTTTTGGAGCATAAAAGTGAAGAAAACGACAAAGTCTTAATTTTCCTTGTTGGGAACAGTACCTGACGGCGTCAAGAAGGTTTTGATGACGGCGTCAAGAGCAATTTTGGTGACGGCCCAGAGAAAACGTGACGGCGTCAGAACAAGGCCGTCAAGAGTAAAAGTGGTGACGGCCCAGAGCAGAAATACACATGACGGCGTCAGATCTGGATCTAGGCAGTCTGAGAATTTTATTGGCGGCGAGATGACGGCGTCAGAACTTTCTTCTTGACGCCGTCACCTCATGAAATCTATATATACTTTTCTAATTTTCATTCATTAAGTGTGTAACTTGGGAGGAGAATTTTAGGGTCGAACTTAATAAACCCTAACACGACTTTTACAGTATTTTTAAGGGTTTTCACCCCTTGAAACCCTTCATGTTCAATTGAGATAAGTATCCTTTCAATTCATTCAATATGTCTATGTGTTGTTTAAATATATCTTACGCTTGTCTTGATTTTAACATGCTAGGCTAGATCTCTTGTGTGTTTGCTTAGATGTAATGAAACCTAGATGTTGATTATAGGTTGGTTGCTTGTTTATAGTAGTAATGGATGAATGATTTCAATGTTTGGCTTAAGAAAACTAGCAGATCTCCATTGTGTAACTTGCTTGAACGTCTTAAGAAACATTAACCGATGTGTACTAGGTTTTTATGGTTGTATTTAATGCATGAGCGAATTCTAGTGATCCCATGTTAGGAGCTTCTTGCAGGCTCGACATAGGAGTGAAGTAGGAGCTTATAGAATTGGGGAAGTAAGTACGCCACCCCATGATTGGTATTAAGGAATATAACCCATCATCCACGCAACTGTAACAAGTAATTAGCCTGTAAAAGATATCTAGGGAGTAGTGAAATCTAAGTAAACACAATTCTCCCATATATTGTTCACACCACTAGTTTAATTAGTTTTATTTTCATTTTTGTTATTTTATTTTGATTGCATCTTAGTTATTGGGTTAGTTGACTAGCAACTAATTCCGCCCACTCTTCCAAAAACCGAGATTTTTAATTATTTTCATAAAATATAAAAATACAAAAAAGAATCATCCCTCACCTCTAGACCTAGTCCTTAGGCTTTCTAATCCTAGCGACACTATTCCTGAGTTGAACGATCAATCCCCCGGTACTTGTCACTATACTATACTACAACGATCAGGTACACTGCCTGGTGGGGGTTGTAAGCTTCTCGAGATCCCGCGAGAGGTAAAGCCTGGTGCAATTCCCACGCATCAAGTTTTTGGCGTCACAGCCCGGGGAATAGTTATTGTCTAGGTTAGAATTTCTTTTTATTAGGTCTACTTGCTAGATTCCTTTCTAGTAAGATTTTATTTTAATTTTTATGTTCTCTTTAGTCTATCTTTTCTTTGTGTCTTTGTTTATAAAAACCTTTCCATTGACTATTCCGTTAACCATTATGGAGAACGCGAATCCACCATACTACCAACCACGAAATTCACCCACTCCTAATGACATCTTGATGTTTAAACAACATGAAGATGAACCTATCTATGATGCATGGGCACGTTTTTAATATTTACTCCGAAAAGTCTGATAAAGTCTTTTTATATTATATAATTATTCCGAAGAAATACTCGTGAAAGTATTTCCCGGGTCATTTTCCCAGCGAAGGTAGAATGAAGTCGTGAATTTTTGAATCGCGAAATCGAGTCGTGAAAAGCGGTAAAGTAAAAAATATGATTTTGGAATTCAAATTATGATAAGAAATAGTGAAATAACCAGAATGTACAAGCTATATATGCACAAATGTTAAAAACGTAAAAACGGAAATGCAAACGCGAAAATAAACGTAACTTACGAAATAAAACGTGACTTATATACAAAAAATGATCCTACAAATGTGAAAATATTTTCTAAAAATCTTAAACTAAAAAGAATTTTAAGAAAAAAAAAATATTTTTTTGAGTTTTTATTTATTTTCTAGAATTTATTTTCTAATTTTGGAATTAAAAATGAATTAAAAATAAAGAAAAATAGAAAATTAAAGTGGAAAAATGAAAATTTAATTCTAAAAATTCTAAAATATTATAAAAGAATTTCTAAAAATATTTTTGTATTTTTCAAAGCTTTTTCTGAATTTTTATGAATTTTTGTTTATTTAAAAGTATTAAAAATTGATTTTAAACTAAAAATAATTAAGAAAAATAGTAAAACAACTCAGAAAAATATGAAAAATTTACAGAAATTCTAAAATATTAAAAAGAACTTGGAGAAAAATTTTGAAAAAGAAATAAGCTGGAAAAGTACTAATTGGCTTAAAATCAGCTTAACACAAGTGCTTATTTATAAGCACTTGTGTCCAAACTTATTGAAACTGAAAACACAGCTAAGTTATGAACAAATAAGCTCAAATGAATTCAAATATTATGAAGATAAGCTCAGCAACTCAAGAATCATTCAATAAGCAGAAGAGGATAAGCAATATGGCTAAGCAGAATTTCATAGATATAAACCAAAAGGTACAAAAGTAGCGTAAACTAATATAATTCACTATCAAATACAATCAAGCTAAGAAAGAGCAGAACTTAAGTCGATAAGCAGTTAGTTAAACAAACAGCTATGACAGAAGCGAAATCTAAGGTGATGCAACAGTTACACTAGGCTAAGGAGGAAAATTAAAGCTTAAGCACAAGCTTCAGTTCTAAAAGCTAATCTCTAAAACCTTCAAAACAACAAAGCACACCAACCAATAAACCAACAAACCAAATTGCAGGCATTAAGCATCATATAATAAACAAAAAAAACAAACTGGGAATAAGGGGAGTTGAACAAATGTGCAGGGCTGCACACCTAGTTAGCAGCAGGTCAAAAGAGCTGAGCAATTAAGCTCAGAAAACAAAACCAAACTCGGATATATAAAACTTATACTAGTCAATGCCAATAAGCCAAAAACAGGGTAAAGAAATACTTAAAAGAACATATGGCAGATTTAAGAACTTTACTGATTGAAACACTTAAGTGCAGCTATAGGTTTGGAAAGGCTTAGGGAAACTTATAGTAGGCTACGACTAAACAATCAAATGAGCTTATTAAAACAGCTACCAAACAAGCTTAAAAATCTAAATCAATCCTAGATACTACAAGCTATTTCTAAACTAAATCTCAAGCAAATCAAACAAGGAACCATGAAAGAAAACTGTTATGAGCAACTATAGTGGTGCAGGGGAAATTGGTTCCAAACAGTTAACTATAAGCCAAATAAGATCTTATTAGAAAAATTCACAAAAATTCAGGAAAAATGTGGATTAACAAGCTCAGAATCCCAATTTTAATCTCACTAAGTCTCATTGAAAAAGAACTCATAATGAAACAACTAAAAATCAAAGACAAAATGGCTAAAGAGATCACTAAATGAGCAACAAAAATAGCTAGCACTTAACTAATCCAAACACCCTTTTAACTGTCAAATACACTACACCTATCTGAAATGTATCACTGATCATAATTCCAATTATTAAATGATATCTAAGAATAAGAATTAATCTCAGTTGAACAATGATAATCAACTAATACCAAGTAAAACTCAGCTACACTAATACTATCTGAATCACACAGTGCAACACTAAAAATACAATTTCAACTACAGATTGCCAATAAACTGAATCACAAAACTATATTAACACAATTAAAAGCTAAATTAACAATCAAAATCAACAGAAATCAGCAGAAAAACAGAATCACCAACTATGCCTTAAATGAAATAAAATGAAAAGGAACTTACAATCATAAGTCACCTCAGCTCAAAACAGAGGTGATTCCCTAAGCGAGCCTGTCTCTAGACTGGCCAAGTGCGTCCCAAACTCACTTTGACTTGCCAAATTCACCAGGAATTACCACCAATCTCAACTGTTGACTATCTTTGACTTTTTATGAAAATATGAATTGAATAAAGGTATACTATCCCAATAAGCTAACCACAGCTGTAAAGCTAAGATAAGCTATATGAATCTCTAAAAAGCTTATTTGAAAACTTATTTAACCAAAACTATTTAAGAATTTTCTGAATTTTAATAAGACTAATGAACTAATGTGAAACTGAATTTTAAATGAAAAGTAAACAAGATGATTTTAGAACTAAAACTCTACTGAACTAAAGATATTCAAAGCTATAACAATAAACTAAGAGCAATAAGCAGAATTAATTGGAAGATTAAACTAAATTTCATTAAAAAGTAAGAATTACAACTGAAATTAAAACGAAATACAAGTCTAATGAAATTTTGGTAGAGTTTGGCTATTCCAAACTCCACACTAATACAAGCTAATTCGTACCCTATTTATAGGAAAGGTGAGGAGGTGAGCTCACGGATTGCCATGTTGGCAATCCGTGTGAGGTTGTGTTTGTTTAAACATAATCAGAGCCGCTTGATCATGATCCTACTCCATCCCATCAATAATAACCCTTGGATTAAGATGTATGACGCGTTCCTCCCAATCCATAGCTGCCACGTGCCCATAAGTGTGTTTGTTTGAGTTCTGACACCTCTGACATCATCACAATCTTCTAGAAGGCCAATGATTGTACCAAATTACCCTTAATTGTGGTAATTAAGGGTGATACAGTAACTAGGGTTCATGGAGGAATAGTAATTCTGGGTTTGAGTGGGGGAATTGGGGGGCGGGTAAAAGAGGGTATGGGGTAAATATATTTTTATTTAAGTTTGACCCGTGTTGACTTGTTGACCGTAGTTGAGAGATGGACTCAGGTTTTAATTCTTGTGATTGGGCTTTTGGATTTAAGAGTTGGGCTTTTGAAATTATTATTGGACCAGGCTTATACTTTCTTGTAATATTTAAGATTTTGTGTAATAAAGTTACAAGGACCAATTAGGTATTTATCTAAAATCCAAGGGCTGATCATGTAATAATTCCATAGTAGAATCCAAGGGCTGAACTTGACAAAGTATGATTCTTCAAGGATTATTTTTTGACAATTCAAGCTCAAATATGAAAAATGCCTTCCCGGCTCCGGCTTTTGCTACTCTTTCCAAATCCCGTGCTCGTGTTGTTGATTTTCCATGATTTTCATCCATTTCGCGTAATATCCGTACCTGCACATCACAAATGCAAAAACACAACATGTTTGGCATAATTTGGTTAGTTTTTGATCATTTGAGTCCGGTTTTGGTCTTATAAAAGGTGTGTAAATTAATACACACCAAAGTCCCTCATCATAATTTCGATCTGTGGTCCCAAATTGAAATATTTTACCATCGTGTCGACCACTATACCAAAATGGACATTGACCATGCCGCAGATGGGGACCTTTGGGGATTAAGTGTTAATGAAGCATGGGAAACCATAGAGAATTGTGCCAAACTTGCCAAAAAAATGGACAACCCAACAAACGTTGTTACGGATCAATTGATAGTAAGTTTAAGGGAACAAGCAAGAAGATTGTTTGGGGATAAGCCTATAGATGAGATAATTGGGTGCACGAAGTGGTTTGATTTCACCACAATACAAGCTGAGCACATTGGTAATCTTGATAAGATGGAGGATAGAGTTGAAAATCTAAGCCCACCAAGTACCCCACAAGTCCTACCATCATTTGAGGCATACACACCGCCCGTGACTTATTCGGATGAAGAAGAAAAGACTTTAGGAATCCCAATTGAGGTAGAACCTTTGAACCGAACACAACTAGAGGATATAGGTTTGAATACTTATAATAATAACCTTACTCTTAGTTCTAGGGAAGTTCCTAGTTTTGATGAACCGGAGCCTCAACCAAAACCGTTACCTAATTTTCCATCCTTTGATGAAAATTTAGGAATTGAAATAGGTCCCGATCCACCCATCAAACCATATAGTCCGGTTAGTCTTAGGATAAAGGTAGTGGACTCTAAGCCTTGTAGAGAAGAAACCAATATAGGAGTGGAAAATGACCTTACATGCTTACATCACCCATTTATTTTTTATCACAAGAAACATTATGGGTTTAAACCGGGTTTATTAGGTCAAGATGATCCCCAACTAGTAATCTCTTGAAGTTGATTGAAAATGATCCCTTTCTAGGAGAAAATCTTAATTCACCTATTAACCCAATTGAATTAGGTAAGGTTATGATGATAGGAGCACACCCCTTTGAGCATATAATTCATCCACCACTCTTTCCTCACATGGCGTATTTCCACCCTAAGGGTGTGTATCGCTACTTCCACCCGCACTTAATCCTAAGTGTAGGGAAAACCTCCCCTATTTCCGTTAAATATGGGTAGAGTCAGGCTCGTGACTCGAACAAAAATAAGCGCTTATTGGGAGGCAACCCAAGCTTTATTTATTTACTTTTTTGTTTGTTTGTTTATTTGATTTTACTTGTTTCTGTATGCATGCTTTATTTTTGTTGTTGGTAGATCATGTTTCAAAATAAAATGGTGAAAATACTTTATTTTGTCGTTTGGCTTTGTCTTAACTTCATCCAAAGGTATTTCGCAAAAGATAAGTGTAAGGGGAAACCCCAAATATGTTTTTAAGAAACAAAATTGATCATGATTCTCCATAATATTAAATGGACGTGTATATTCGTATTTATTAGAGTCAAATGCTTGTATCGAGTCATAATGATGTTTTGCAGGATTTTCCAGGAAGTAGGACAAAGTTTTTCTAGAAATTTCTGGAAACTTAACATAAGAATTTCTGCAGGTCACTTCTGACGGCGTCAGGAAGAAATTCCTGACGGCGTCACGTGTAAAAATCTGGAAATTTTGCTAGTTTTGTTTCTCTAACGGAGTCTTAAAGTTTTTGTTAATTCTTTAGTTTTATAAACTCCAGGAAATCTGCAAACATCATTCCACAAGCATTATATCTTACTTTGTTTTCTAGGATTTGTTATCATATATAGATTGCCGCCGATTTTACGCGAGGTTGCCTTGTTTGTTTTCTCAGGTTTAATAGGTTATGTATGACAAGAAGATGATTTATATTCTGGAAGGGAAGCTATGATTGTTCATTTTCTTGGAGGAAGATCTAACCTTGTTACCATACTATCCATACCGAGCGAATCAGGGGAGTATTTGATTTCATTCTTTTACCTATTTCACTTTTACATTCTTTAATTGAACATTGAGGACAATGTTCATCCTAAGTGTAAAGGGTAAAATGATGATACCTTTTAGTATACACTTTCGCTTGAGTTTGTTTGTTTGATGGTAGGTGTGTAATAAAACTATGAGAAATACTTGTTAGTGTAATTTTAGCGCCAAATTTAAATTTTTTTACAACATTTAGGAGTGAAACTTTAGCCTTAGCAAGTGTCTCATGGATAGGAGATTGTATAACTAGCACAAAACCGTACAATTCAGAAAAATTTTCCACCCAAATATGTGAGGTTCGCCTTTAGATTTGATAGGAAAAGCATTTACTATTAGTGCTTATGAGTGTACCGGTATCATTTAGATTCTAGAACTTGCGTTAGTGATGCATCCCGAGACCGCTAGTGAGACTACATTCGTGTGGTAGGATTTACTACATGATAAGAGGCATTAGGATCACCCTTGTGTTAAACCCGTATCATAATTACTTGACCATTTAAGTCATATTACTTGGCTAGTTAAGTCAACTAATTTTTCCCACACCTTATCGTTGTACTCATTTTTAGTACACGAAACCCCTAGTACACCCCTCCGAGCCTATCTTTTCGTTTCTAATTTTAAGCATCTTACTTAAAGGAAGAATTTGTTACACCCCACTTAAATGTACAACCAAATCGCCTTAGCCTTTTGTGTATGCACTCATCTTTAGTGCATTATTGTTATTTGTTTAAACCCTTAGTTAATTATCTAATTGATTACATGGTTGCTAAGTCGAGTCATATCCTTGTACATATTGTTTTGGGACGATTGGGACTCATGGGTAAAGTACTTATTTTATGGAGTAATGGGGAAGAACATCATTTATTACCCCCATATGTACGTTAATCTTAAAAGTACTCCAAGTGTTTTGATTACCTTAATTCAAGTCATTAAATTAGTTTATTGTAAAGTATGTAAAAATTCAAGTGTAAGGGGAATGTTCATTCCCTATGATGTATTATTTTGGATGGTAGAGTAAGAGTGTATGCAAAAAAAAAAAAAAAAAAAAAAAAAAAAAAAAAAAAAAAAAAAAAAATCGAAAAAAAATAAAGAAAAAGAAAAAAAATAGAAAAAGAAAAGAGAAAAAACATACAGACTACCATCCCGTTTTATTCTATGTTTATTTTATGTTTTTGTTATTTTTCATTTATTTGCTTAAGTCGAGTCTAGTCTTGGCTTAGCAACGCCATGTTGTACATGTAATTAACCAAGATGATTAACTCGCCACCAGTAAAGATTGTCTATATCCAACAAAACCGTGTATTCCATATCCCTACACCTAACGTTATAACCCTTTAAAAGACCTCTTTGATAGTTTATCCTAGGTGCTTAAGCCATGTGGTGGAGGTTTGATCCTTTCCCAAGCCTATGGTAATCTATTTTGCTATGACAGGTAGTGAGATGTTTTCCATTTCCTTATTGTAATATATACTTTATTACACCCGAGAGATGTGAGTATCTAAACACTATTTGTGAGGTGCTAGTGTATGACCTCCGTGCTTGTCTTTGGTCTTTAGTGGAACGATTATTTGTTGTAATTACTTTTATATTAGTGTTAAATGACACCTAACTTTTATATTGATTAGAATAAAAGCGCATTTGCTTGAGGACAAGCAAATCTCAAGTGTAAGGGTATATGATGAGGCGAAAAATGATCCGTTTTTAGGGGGTCATTTAAGCCGGAATTCGAATTTATTTGATCAAATATTGCCATAAATCGTTCCTTTTGTGATTTTAGGTACTTTGGGAGTGAATTCTGGAAAAGGAAGCATTTTGGACGTTTTTGGAGCATAAAAGTGAAGAAAATGGGAAAGTCTTAATTTTCCTTGCTGGGAACAGTACCTGACGGCGTCAAGAAGGTTTTGATGACGGTGTCAAGAGCAATTTTGGTGACGGCCCAGAGAAAACGTGACGGCGTCAGAACAAGGCCGTCAAGAGTAAAAGTGGTGACGGCCCAGAGCAGAAATACACATGACGGCGTCAGATCTGGATCTAGGCAGTCTGAGAATTTTATTAGCGACGAGATGACGGTGTCAGAACTTTCTTCTTGACGCCGTCACCTCATGAAATCTATATATACTTTTCTAATTTTCATTCATTAAGTGTGTAACTTGGGAGGAGAATTTTAGGATCGAACTTAATAAACCCTAACACGACTTTTACAGTATTTTCAAGGGTTTTCACCCCTTGAAACCCTTCATGTTCAATTGAGATAAGTATCCTTTCAATTCATTCAATATGTCTATGTGTTGTTTGAATATATCTTACGCTTGTCTTGATTTTAACATGCTAGGCTAGATCACTTGTGTGTTTGCTTAGATATAATGAAACCTAGATGTTGATTATAGGTTGATTGCTTGTTTATAGTTGTAATGGATGAATGATTTCAATGTTAGGCTTAAGAAAATTGGCAGATCTCCATTGTGTAACTTGCTTGAACATCTTAAGAAACATGAACCGATGTGTACTAGGTTTTTATGGTTGTATTTAATGCATGAGCGAATTCTAGTGATCACATGTTAGGAGCTTCTTGCAGGCTCGACATAGGAGTGAAGTAGGAGCTTATAGAATTGGGAAAGTAAGTACGCCACCCCATGATTGGTATTAAGGAATATAACCCGTCATCCACGCAACTGTAACAAGTAATTAACCTGTAAAAGATATCTAGGGAGTAGTGAAATCTAAGTAAACACAATTCTCCCATATATTGTTCACACCACTAGTTTAATTAGTTTTATTTTCATTTTTGTTATTTTATTTTGATTGCATCTTAGTTATTGGGTTAGTTGACTAGCAACTAATTCCGCACACTCTTTCAAAAACCAAGATTTTTAATTGTTTTCATAAAATATAAAAATACAAAAAAGAATCATCCCTCACCTCTAGACCTAGTCCTTAGGCTTTCTAATCCTAGCGACACTATTCCTGAGTTGAACGATCAATCCCACGGTACTTATCACTATACTATACTACAACGATCAGGTACACTGCCTGGTGGGGGTTGTAAGCTTCTCGAGATCTCTCGAGAGGTAAAACCTGGTGCAATTCCCACACATCACTTTGTTCGTACTCAATTTCAATGTGACATTAAGGCTTTTCAGTGTGACCATGGTGGGGAATTTGACAACCAAGCCTTTCATAAGCTTTTTTCAGATAATGGGATTCAATTTAGATTTTTTTGTCCTCGCACCTCTCAACAAAACGGGAAATCCGAAAGGATGATTAGAACTATCAAAAACCTTATCCGTACCTTGTTGTTTCAAGCACATCTTCCTCCTAATTATTGGACTGAGGCTCTTAATATGGCTGTCTATCTTTTAAATATATTACCATCACGTGCCATTGATAATGAAGTCCCATTTACTTGCCTTTTTAGTTTACAACCTGACTATAGTCTTTTGCGTACATTTGGGTGTCTTTGTTATCCTCACATCGATACTAATAACAAACTTGGTGCACGGGCCACACCTTCCCTTTTCTTAGGTCATGCCACCAATCATTGTGGTTATTGTTGCTTAGATTTGAACACCAATAAAATTATTCTATCACGACATGTTACCTTTGATGAGACTGTTTTCCCGTTTGCAACAAATACATCAACTACCACCACTCCCACTACCACTTCTTCTTATGAATTTTTGGATGACTCATCTAATGTAATTTCTAATTTTCTAAGATTATCTCCCACCACTGCACCACAAACGCCAGATGCACCTGTTGAGCCTCTTAGTCCATCTCATGCACGTACAACAACTCCACAAACGCCACAACCACCACCAAGTCCATCTCCAGCATCTACACCCACTCCACAAATGCCACAACCACCACCAAGTCCATCTCCTGCATCTACACCCACTCCACAAATGCCTGTTGTTTCCCATGAATTGCCTCCTCCATTAATTCCTCAGCCCACCGGTTCGATTCACTCCATGGTTATACGTGCTCGTGCAGGGATTACTCGTCCCAATCCTCGTTATGCTGGTCATGTGTCTACGATTTCTCCTTTACCTCGGTCTCCTAGTGATGCGTTTCGTAATCCAAATTGGCAAAATGTTATGCGTGATGAACATGATGCACTTATTAAAAACAAAACTTGGACTCTAGTACCAAAACCCCCAGATGCAAATGTTATTCGTAGTATGTGGCTATTTCGCCATAAGTATTTAGCAGATGGCACCCTTAGTCGCTACAAGGCTCGTCTTGTGGCCAATGGTAGTAATCAGATAGAGGGCGTTGATGTTGATGAGACCTTTAGCCCGGTTGTTAAACCCGGCACTATTCGGACCGTTCTTAGTTTAGCTATTTCTCGACATTGGCTGGTTCATCAGCTGGATGTCAAGAATGCTTTTTTACATGGGGATTTGGCTGAAACCGTTTATATGTATCAGCCACCTGGATTTCGTGATCCAGTTCATCCTGATTATGTCTGTTTATTGCAGCGTTCCTTGTATGGTCTCAAGCAAGCTCCTCGAGCATGGTTTCAGTGGTTTGCTAATTACATCACTACTGTTGGATTTTCTGCTATGACTCCTCGTTATTTATTTATAAACAGGGTGATGATACTGCATTTTTGTTACTTTATGTGGACAATATTGTGCTTACTGCTTCGTCAGATGGTTTATTACAGCAGATCATTGCCTCTTTACATAAGGAGTTTGCTATGACAGATTTGGGTGCTCTTAATTATTTCTTGGGTGTTTCAGTTACGCGTGACTCTTCAGGAATGTTTTTATCACAGCGTAAGTATGCTATGGAGATATTGGAACGTGCACATATGGTTGATTGTAACCCTTCTCGGACTCCTGTTGACACAGAGTCTAAGTTGGGTGCTGATGGTGATCCGGTTTCTGATCCTAAGCTATATCGGAGTCTTGCTGGTTCTCTGCAGTATCTTACCTTTACTAGATCGGATATTTCCTATGCAGTGCAGCAGGTGTGTCTTTTCATGCATGATCCTAGGGAGCCTCATTTCTCGGCTCTTAAGCGGATATTGAGGTATGTTCGAGGTACATTAGACTATGGTTTACAGTTGTTTTCTTCATCCACTTCTTCATTGGTTGCTTATTTTGATGCTGATTGGGCTGGATGCCCTACTACTCGGAGACCGACTTCCGGCTATTGTGTTTTTCTGGGTAACAATCTTCTCTCCTGGTCCTCTAAGCGTCAACCGACGCTTTCTCTGTCCAGTGCTGAGGCAGAATATCGTGGAGTTGCCAATGCTGTGGCTGAGACATGTTAATTGCATAATCTTTTACGTGAGTTACACACACCTTTGTCTTCTGCTACGTTGGTCTACTGTGATAATGTTAGTGCTGTTTACTTATCCTCTAATCCGGTTCAACATCAACGTACGAAGCATATAGAGATTGATATTCATTTTGTACGGGATTTGGTTGCTGCTGGTCAAGTTAGAGTGCTTCATGTACCGTCAAGTTATCAATATGCAGATATTTTTACCAAAGGTTTACCATATGCTTTGTTTCAGGAGTTTAGGTCCAGTTTGAGTGTCCGGTGTCCTCCCGCTCCAACTGCGGGGGAGTGTTAGTCGACATATTCATAATAGAGTCCGAGCCCATGTTATATTTGTATGGGCTAAGCCCAAGGTCTAGAATGTTCATTGTAGTGGTATTTATATACCGATTGATATCATTAATAAAGTCACGATTCATTCCATTAACCTACAGTATTGGGTGTTAAAAATAAAATAAAATAAAAAACACGAGGAAGTCAAATGGATACATAATAATAATTTATAAGTTATTTATTATTCTATTCTCATATCATACTCCATATTATTTATACATAATAATCGGGTGTTTTTTAAAAAAAATGACATTACATAAACACTCCACAATAAACACTTTGTTTTTATTATTTCCACACAATAAACACTCCACACTCCTCCACACGCCATTCTCATTCTCATTTTAATCAAACAGTAACCCTCTCACTCTCTCCCCGAGTTCATGATGTAACGAGATCAATTCAAAATTCAATTCAAATGGTAACCATCTCACTCAGCTCAATACATCCATCTCAATTCAATCAATCTCATTTTATTAGTATATTTTTGTGCCCTAATAATCTCAAAACACATTTTGTGCAGTGATATCAGTTCGTGAAGTGAAGTGAAGTGAGATTAGTCTGTAGCTGCAATCGATTTGTGAAGTGATATTGAGGTGTTTAGTTTGATTTGCGCGGCTGTGGTAGTGATTTCTTCACCTTTTGATTAATTTGTTTAATTTGTTAATTCGACAATTCAATTACGGTTTGTTAAAGTATAAGTTGCGCATATGTATAAGCTTATTACTGATTATGAGATTTGTGATATTATAGTGTGAATAGAGGTGAATTAGGTTGTGCACGAAAGGTGTTTGATGAAATGTCCATTACAGAATGATACTTGCAAAAATTGTTTGGCGTGTCATTTAGAATGAAATAATAAGTTTTAGTCGTTAGTATGATAATCAACTCCGAAAACATTTTTAGTCATTGGTGAATTAGGTCGGATGATGGAAGATGCAATTGTTAAGAAACTAAGAGCAATATTATTTTTCATAGTCATAGAGTCTCTAGTCTTGGGCGATAATACCATGCTGCTGGTTATTATGGAAGGTAAATGGTAAGGTATACATGCCCTCATAATGGCTGGAGGTGACATGTACAGACTTGTTTGTTAGTGTGTATCGGTTAGTTTTGGTGTATAGGTTAAGTATTTGTATCGAGCTATATGTGGTCACTTGTTATCAATGTGTGCATTCATATAGTTGAGCTTGGCTACATCGCGCGCTTACTTTGTAAACTTTTAGATGCATTCTGTGACTTCAGGAGAACATGTTTTGTTGGGTTATGGTAGTTAGATTAGCCGATATACGACTAGAAATGTGTGAGCCTATCGGGGGCACACACGTTAATACACGAAGAGTACATTTATTAAATATTTAATAAACATATACTTGTTATATTTATTAAATGATTAATATGTATCACGAATATAAAAGAAAGGGATTAAAATGTCGAAACGAAAACTATTGTCCTCCTCCCAAAAGTAGCAGATTTTTGGAGGATTCTAGAAAAGGATTTGTGTGCAAATTATAATGATAATTAAGGTCTTAATTCAAAAGACTTGGAGTAGGGAACAAGTTAAAAGATTAGGGTTGAGGGGCTATATAAACACCTCATTCCATCTCTTCAGTTTCGTCCCAGACATACGATACACAAAACATACGGCATAAGCAAAACAATACTACGCACTATTATTGTTTTCTTATCATTCGACAGATTGCAAGATTACATTGGTTTGAATAGTCAAACTTATCAAGCTTATTAACAAGAATTATATTCTTGTTTCTTTACTTTCTGTTATATCTTTTGCAAACTATTCGAACGTATACTATTAAGTATTCGAATTAGTTTTGAAGCTAGAACAAGAACACGTGGAGTTAGCTTGTCAATCGTGAAGCAAGTGACTAGCATCGTAGCGTATTCGTTTGACGTGTTTGTGTGAGCAACCGTAGAGGTAGTGTATATTTACTACTTGTTTCATTTACTGGTGACTACGAGGGTTAGTTTTTCTATTTATTTTTCATGTTTCTCTTTTCCTTTAATTTGTTTATTATTTGCGTGTTAATCATAATTGCTTAACTAGATCTAATATCCGCTGTGTACTCGTAGTTAATTGGTTAACTTGATTAATAAATTCCAAAAGTGGCATCAGGAGTCAACTCGTTTAGTGGTTATGGGTTACACGATTTAATAAACACGCGAAAAGGTTGCATGAAATCTAATTTAGTTATTTGTTTTATTTTTGTTTTGACAACTATCATGCAATACTTGTCATTAATTAATAAAAAATACCTAGACACAAAGAAATTAAAATTAATTGTTAATTAGATACATAAAATAGCAATATATATTAAAAGTTAATTTGTTTGCCATATTTTATGTGTGAATTCCGGCTATAGGACCTACGCAATCAATTTTTTGATGTCTGTGGCGATCTAGGCACTTGATGAAAACCTAGTGAGGGTCTTATGGTTCTCCATTTGGGGAAGACTCCTAGTGAACTTGGTTTTTATATGTTTAATTAATGTTTAT
This sequence comes from Artemisia argyi, assembly GCA_030686995.1. NCBI lineage: Eukaryota > Viridiplantae > Streptophyta > Magnoliopsida > Asterales > Asteraceae > Artemisia > Artemisia argyi. Next base: position 214,306,779 of record CM060701.1, read on the forward strand.
GTTTATGTACTTGATTCTTTATTTGCATAATTGTTACATGTTTTATACACCTAATTGCATGCAATATGGAATAATACATATCGAAATCATGACATTAATATGGACTTAATTTACACGCCTAAATACCATGCTCATTGTGACCTGTTATTTGATTCGCGGAAAATTGTTTTTGTAAAATTAGGTGACCTAAATTATTGAAACAAGTTTTCATGATATTAAAAACTGGATGCTATGGACACTTGGGAAGTACGGCTCACCCACCAGAACAAACTATAAGGGGGTTTAAGGATGGTGCGCACAGTCACACCTAAAGGATTTCCGGTCATAGCTTTAGCGCTGACCTGGTCCTCCGCCACCTTGCGAGTTCGATTGGAGCTACCGTGAACCATGATGATCACTACAGTGTCATTACTAAAGTTTTTTAAATAAAGTGCTACAAAGTTGTTTTGCATGCTTCTTTGTACACAAATTTTACCACATTTATGTGTTTACCCTATGTGAAAATTTTAAGTCTATGCCAACCAACCAAGGACACGTGCTTTTGGCTTGACCTCTTTAGTCAGACCTTAGGGCCATTCCAAATCCATGGCAAATATTGCTCATTGGTCAGACTTTTGGTAATATTTGCACGTTCTTGTTTGGTCGACTTATCTCGAGTATGCTTGGGCAGACCTTGGACCTGAGGCATAAGATGAGACTAAACATGCTCATGACATTACTACTTGTCTACTAATGTCTTGATCAGTCTCATAAGTCTAAGAGTTGCATTTTATGCAATTAACGCTCGTCGCTTACCTCTTGTCCCATTTGTTTACACGTTGGTCAGACCTTTGGTAATAAGTGGGATGTTAAGTTGGATCTTAGTCTTAATTAGTAATTAATTGGGTAGTTAATTCTATTAAGAATTTAATTATCAAAAATACTAATTATTTGAACTTTTCTTATATTGTAGATGACTACCTCAGTCGGAAACAATTCGGTACTCAGGAGTTTCTTTGAGAAACAAAAACTCACTGGACCTAACTTCATTGACTGGTATCGCCAGCTTCGCATTATCCTGTCAGCTAAAGATAAGGAAAATTACTTGGAGCATCCTATTCCTGTTGCACCTGTTGCAACTCCTGGACACCCAGTCCTTCCCGAAGCTCTTGCAGCTCACGCTGCTTGGCTCAAGGGGTCAAAGGACATTGCTGCTTTCATGCTTATGACCATGGACTTAGAAATCCAACGAAATCTAACCCATCTTGGTGCATATGACATGTTACAGGAGTTGAAAAGCATGTTTGCTCAACAGGCAGAACAGGAACTTCTGCAAACCGCGAGGGAATTTCACTCGTGCAAGCAAGAAGAAGGTCAATCTGTAAGCTCATATGTTCTAAAGATGAAGAGCTACATTGACAACTTGGAGCGTCTCGGTCATCCCGTCACTTTGAACCTTGGAGTAAGTCTAATCTTAATTGGACTCTCTAGGGAGTATGACAGCTTTGTGCAGAACTATAATATACACAGCATGGGGAAGACTGTGAATGAATTACATGCTATGCTTAAACAACATGAGAAGACGCTACTCAAGAAAGATGCTGCACCTACACTTCATGCTATGCGTGCAGGAAAGGTCCAGAAAAACCAAGGTAAAAAACCGTTCAAGGCTGCTAAGGGGAATCAAGGGAATGGAAAGTATAAGTTGGCTTATGCTCCTAAGCATAAACCATCTTATGCTCCCAAACCTAAGAAAACTCCACCACCCAAGAAGGATAGCCCTGCAAAGGACGCGACCTGTCACCAATGTGGTGAAATAGGTCATGGAGAAGGAATTGTCCCGTGTATCTCGCCGAGTTGCTGAAAACGAAGAAGCTATCTCCAGGAGCTAGCACTTCAGGTATTTTCACCATAGAACTCTATACTTTTCCCAGTACATCTTGTATTTATGACACGGGTTGTGGTACTCACATCTGTAATACTATTCAGGGTCTCAGGGGAAGTAAGAAGCTGAAGCCAGGAGCTTTAAGTTTGTACGTGGGCAATGGTCAACGGGCAGGAGTTGAAGCTATTGGAAATTATCATTTATGTCTCCCAAGTGGATTAGTAGTTGTTTTGAACAATTGTCATTTTGCTCCCTCTATTACTAGAGGAATTATTTCAGTTTCTCGTTTGTTTCACGATGGTTTTATTAACCGCTTTGAATCGAATAATACAATTTCAGTTTCTAGGAATAATGTTGTTTATTTTAGTGCTATCCCAAGGGATGGTATTTATGAAATTGATATGTCTTGTTCTAAAACAAATGATAGTTCTATGTATGTTGTTAGCAATAAAAGAGCCAAGCTAGAATTGGACTCTACTCACTTGTGGCATTGTCGTCTTGGACACATTAGCAAGAAACGCATGGAGAAGTTGCAACATGATGGACTTCTCAACTCAACTGACATTAAGTCATTTGAAAAGTGTGTTTCATGCATGTCTGGTAAGATGGCAAGAAAACTCTATTCACATCAAGTGGAAAGGGCTAAGGATCTACTTGGACTAATACACACCGATGTATGTGGCCCATTTAGAATTGTGTCAAGACAAGGAGCTAGCTACTTCGTCACTTTTACTGATGACTATAGTCGGTATGGTTATGTTTACCTGCTGAAACATAAACATGAAGTGTTTGAAACATTTAAAGTGTTTCAAAAGGAAGTAGAAAACCAACTCGGGAAGACCATTAAGTCACTACGTTCTGATCGTGGAGGTGAATATATGAGTCAAGAGTTTTTGGATCATCTTAAGGAGCATGGGATTATTGCCCAACGCACTCCTCCTTACACTCCACAACATAATGGTGTGTCTGAGAGGAGAGATCGAACACTGCAAGACATTGTTCGCTCCATGATGAGTCAAACTACTCTTCCAAAGTCCTTTTGGGATTATGCCCTTGAGTCTGCTGCACGCATTCTCAACATGGTTCCAACTAAGAAGGTTGATAAGACACCATACGAGGTATGGCATGGCAAAGCGCCTAAGTTGTCTTACTTAAAAGTCTGGGGTTGTGAGGCACTTGTTAAGCGTGATACACTTACCAAACCTGACAAACTAGAACCCAGATCTATTAAGTGTATCTTCATAGGATACCCAAAGGAAACAATGGGATATTCTTTCTACCTTCCATCCGAGAACAAAATATTTGTTACTCGGAATGCTGAATTCTTTGAGAGTAATCTTATGGATCAAGAAGCAAGTGGGAGTTTAGAAGATCTTGAAATTATTCAAGAAGAAGATACAAATCCTTCTGTAGACACTAGCTTAGGTCATGATGAGGATGATCAAGAAATTGATGAACCTCAAAGTGATATCAATCCCATTCGTAAATCCGCTAGGACACGTCGTGCCCCAGATCGAATGTGCTTATACATCGTTGCTGAGGAGCATGAGTTGGGGGATCTTGGTGAACCCAAAACCTATAAAGCTGCATTATTGGATCCTGAATCCAAGAAATGGCTTGGTGCGATGAATGTGGAAATACAATCCATGAAAGACAACGAAGTCTGGGAATTAGTTGAGCTTCCTCCTAACTATAAAACTGTTGGTAGCAAATGGCTCTTCAAAAAGAAGACTGACATGGATGGTGCAGTACACACCTTTAAAGCTCGTCTTGTAGCAAAGGGCTTCACTCAAACCTACGGGATTGATTATGAAGAGACCTTTTCTCCCGTTGCAGACATTAGAGCTATAAGGATTTTTATAGCCATAGCTGCGTACTATGACTATGAGATTTGGCAAATGGATGTCAAGACTGCCTTCCTCAATGGACATCTTTACGAAGAAGTCTATATGGAGCAACCTGAAGGTTTTGTTAATCCAAAATATCCTAACCGAGTATGCAAGCTCAAGCGTTCCATTTATGGACTTAAGCAAGCATCTAGGCAATGGAATAAACGTTTTGATGATGAGATTAAGAAATTTGGTTTTACTTAGAATCAAGATGAGCCATGTGTATATCAAAAAGCTAGTGGGAGTTATGTCACTTTCCTAATTCTATATGTTGATGACATATTACTCATGGGAAACAACATTCCAATGTTACAAGATGTAAAATCCTATCTTGGAAGATGTTTTGCCATGAAAGATCTAGGAGAAGCTGCATATATTCTTGGAATCAAGATCTATAGAGATAGATCAAGACGGTTAATTGGTTTAAGTCAAAGTACTTACATTGAGAAAATATTGAAGAAATATTTTATGTAAAATTCCAAACGAGGAACTATCCCAATGCAAGAAAAGCTTAAATTGAGTAAATCACAAGGTGCTGAGACACCTGCTGATAAAGAGCGCATGCAAAGAGTTCCCTACGCCTCGGCTATAGGATCAATTATGTATGCTGTAAGATGTACTCGTCCTGATGTTGCGTTCGCTCAGAACATAACTAGCCGATTTCAACAGAATCCAGGTGAACTTCACTGGACTGCTGTTAAGAATATTCTTAAGTATTTACGCAATACTAAGGATATGTTTCTGGTTTATGGAGGTGATATGAAACGAGAGCTCAGGGTTTCTTGCTACACTAATGCTGGATATCTGACAGATGCTGATGACCTCAAATCTCAGACTGGATATGTATTCGTTTTGAATGGAGGTGCTGTTGACTGGAAAAGCACAAAGCAAAGTATTTATGCAACTTCATCTACAGAAGTTGAGTATATAGCTGCTTATGATGCATCTAAAGAGGCTGTATGGATTCGGAAATTCATTTCTGGGCTTGGCATTGTTCCCAAAATTGAAGAACCCATAAATATGTATTGTGATAATAATGGAGCCATTACTATAGCTAATGAAAGTGGAATCACCAAGGGTGCTAGACATTACCGCGCAAAAGTTCATTATCTTCGAGAGACCATTGAGATGGGTGACGTGAAGATATCAAAAGTTCACACAGATGACAATCTAGCCGATCCATTTACGAAGGCTTTAGCATATCCTAAGCATTCTAAATTGACTAGGGATATTGGTTTGATACCAGATAGTAGTCTCATGTAAATCTGTGTGTAATTAGTATTTGGATAATTTGGAATTGTAAGACAGTTTTATTTTCTGATATATAAAGATACGAGGTATTTGTTATTTTATTCAAATAACCTGTTATTCCATATTTGCATGTTTAATCCATGAAATGATTTATCATTCTAAATATGTCCATTGTCGGTTAACAATATGGGAATATTGTTATGCAAGGCAAATGTGAGTGTTGGTTATATTCTATGAGAATATGGATTGTTCCCGCCAAACTCATATGTATTCACAAGGGATGCATATTGGATACCCCAACTTTCAAACATTTACTTTTGGATCCTTGTCATGAGTAAAATGTTGAAATGGTTTGTTAAGTCATCCTTAGACTTGAGATACAAGCAAGTTCTGTTATGTGTGGATATCACTTTTGTAATTATATGCCAAACGCTGTCATGAATAAGGTAGTTATAAAAGCTATTTTTCGGAGTGATGTGAAGCAGCATCCACAACACTTGTAGTCAATAAAGGATTTGTTACTCCACTTGATATGTGCAGAAAGATACCATGGGCCCTCTCCAGAATTAATCAGATAATTGTTCGGCCGAACCCAAAGGGTAATGCAAGATGATTCTTGATTACATTTGGTATATCTAATTAAATTCTATAACGAGAATCTAAATGGTTAAACTATATGGAATGACTTAAGATCCATATCCATGGTTTAACGGTATCTATAACAAAGGATGATAAAAGCAAGACATAAATGACCATGCTACTGAGAATATTTTTTGAAACTTTATCTCAGACATTTCTAGTTCAATAACGAATGTGAGTGTTGCTAGACGTTTCCGTCGTTGGTATATGTGGTGTCTGCTACTCCAACTCCCAAGTGGGAGCTGTTGGGTTATGGTAGTTAGATTAGCCGATATACGACTAGAAATGTGTGAGACTATCGGGGGCACACACGTTAATACACGAAGAGTACGTTTATTAAATATTTAATATATATATATATATATATATATATATATATATATATATATATATATATATATATATATATATATATAATATATATACTTGTTATATTTATTAAATGATTAATATGTTTCACGAATATAAAAGAGAGGGATTAAAATGTCGAAACGAAAATTATTGTCCTCCTCCCAAAAGTGGCAGATTTTTGGAGGATTCAAGAAAATGATTTGTGTGCAAATTATAATGATAATTAAGGTCTTAATTCAAAAGACTTGGAGTAGGGAACAAGTTAAAAGATTAGGGTTGAGGGGCAATATAAACACCTCATTCCATCTCTTCAGTTTCGTCCCATACATACGATACACAAAACATACGGCATAAGCAAAACAATACTACGCACTATTATTGTTTTCTTATCATTCGACAGATTGCAAGATTACATTGGTTTGAATAGTCAAACTTATCAAGCTTATTAACAAGAATTATATTCTTGTTTCTTTACTTTCTGTTATATCTTTTGCAAACTATTCGAATGTATACTATTAAGTATTCGAATTAGTTTTGAAGCTAGAACAAGAACACGTGGTGTTAGCTTGTCAACCGTGAATCAAGTGACTAACATCGTAGCGTATTCGTTTGACGTGTTTGTGTGAGCAACCGTAGAGGTAGTGTATATTTACTACTTGTTTCATTTACTGGTGAATACGAGGGTTAGTTTTTCTATTTATTTTTCATGTTTCTCTTTTCCTTTAATTTTTTTTATTATTTGCGTGTTAATCATAATTGCTTAACTAGATCTAATATCTGCTGCGTACTCGTAGTTAATTGGTTAACTTGATTAATAAATTCCAAAAGTGGCATCACGAATCAACTCGTTTAGTGGTTATGGGTTACACGATTTAATAAACACGCGAAAAGGTTGCATGAAATCTAATTTAGTTATTTGTTTTATTTTTGTTTTGACAACTATCATGCAATACTTGTCATTAATTAATAAAAAATACCTAGACACAAAGAAATTAAAATTAATTGTTAATTAGATACATAAAATAGCAATATATATTAAAAGTTAATTTGTTTGCCATATTTTATGTGTGAATTCCAGCTATAAGACCTACGCAATCAATTTTTTGATGTCTGTGGCGATCTAGGCACTTGATGAAAACCTAGTGAGGGTCTTATGGTTCTCCATTTGGGGAAGACTCCTAGTGGACTCGGTTTTAATATGTTTAATTAATGTTTATGTTTATGTACTTGATTCTTTATTTGCATAATTGTTACATGTTTTATATACCTAATTGCATGCAATATGGAATAATACATATCGAAATCATGACATTAATATAGACTTAATTTACACGCCTAAATACCATGCTCATTGTGACCTACTATTTGATTCGTGGAAAATTGTTTTTGTAAAATTAAGTGACCTAAATTATTGAAAAAAGTTTTCAAGATATTAAAAACTGGACGCTATGGACACTTGGGAAGTACGGCTCACCCACTAGAACAAACTATAAGGGGGGTTTAAGGATGGTGCACACAGTCACACCTAAAGGATTTCCGGCCATAGCTTTAGCGCTGACCTGGTCCTCCGCCACCTTGCGAGTTCGATTGGAGCTACCGTGAACCATGATGATCACTACAGTGTCATTACTAAAGTTTTTTAAATAAAGTGCTACAAACTTGTTGTGCGTGCTTCTTTGTACACAAAATTTACCACATTTATGTGTTTACCCTATGTGAAAATTTTATGTCTATGCCAACCAACCAAGGACACGTGCTTTTGGCTTGACCTCTTTGGTCAGACCTTAGGGCCATTCCAAATCCATGGCAAATATTGCTCATTGGTCAGACTTTTGGTAATATTTGCACGTTCTTGTTTGGTTGACTTATCTCGAGTATGCTTGGTCAGACCTTGGACCCGAGGCATAAGATGAGACTAAACATGCTCATGACATTACTACTTGTCTACTAATGTCTTGATCAGTCTCATAAGTCTAAGAGTTGCATTTTATGCAATTAACGCTCGTCGCTTACCTCTTGCCCCATTTGTTTACACATTGGTCAGACCTTTGGTAATAAGTGGGATGTTAAGTTGGATCTTAGTCTTAATTAGTAATTAATTGGGTAGTTAATTCTATTAAGAATTTAATTATCGAAAATACTAATTATTTGAACTTTTCTTATATTGTAGATGACTACCTCAGTCGGAAACAATTCGGTACTCAGGAGTTTCTTTGAGAAACAAAAACTCACTGGACCTAACTTCATTGACTGGTATCGCCAGCTTCGCATTATCCTGTCAGCTGAAGATAAGGAAAATTACTTGGAGCATCCTATTCCTGTTGCACCTGTTGCAACTCCTGGACACCCAGTCCTTCCCGAAGCTCTTGCAGCTCATGCTGCTTGGCTCAAGGGGTCAAAGGACATTGCTGCTTTCATGCTTATGACCATGGACTTAGAAATCCAACGAAATCTAACCCATCTTGGTGCATATGACATGTTACAGGAGTTGAAAAGCATGTTTCTCAACAGGCAGAACAGGAACTTCTGCAAACCGCGAGGGAATTTCACTCGTGCAAGCAAGAAGAAGGTCAATCTGTAAGCTCATATGTTCTAAAGATGAAGAGCTACATTGACAACTTGGAGCGTCTCGGTCATCCCGTCACTTTGAACCTTGGAGTAAGTCTAATCTTAATTGGACTCTCTAGGGAGTATGACAACTTTGTGCAGAACTATAATATGCACAGCATGGGGAAGACTGTGTATGAATTACATGCTATGCTTAAACAACATGAGCAGACGCTACCCAAGAAAGATGATGCACCTGCACTTCATGTTATACGTGCAGGAAAGGTCCAGAAAAACCAAGGTAAAAAACCGTTCAAGGCTGCTAAGGGGAATCAAGGGAATGGAAAGTATAAGTTGGCTTATGCTCCTGAGCATAAACCATCTTATGCTCCCAAACCTAAGAAAACTCCACCACCTAAGAAGGATAGCCCTGCAAAGGACGCGACCTGTCACCAATGTAGCGTATTCGTTTGACGTGTTTGTGTGAGCAACCGTAGAGGTAGTGTATATTTACTACTTGTTTCATTTGCTGGTGACTACGAGTGTTAGTTTTTCTATTTATTTTTCATGTTTCTCTTTTCCTTTAATTTGTTTATTATTTGCATGTTAATCATAATTGCTTAACTAGATCTAATATCCGCTGCGTACTCGTAGTTAATTGGTTAACTTGATTAATAAATTCCAACATGTTTAATGTGATGCAGATTGTTTTATTTTTATGAATGTTCCAACTATCTTAGATTTTTGTTCAGTCGTGTTAGTTAATTAGTAAAACGATTGGCCTGGTTATTGGATTATTGTATCAACAAATTATAGAACTTTCATCTGGTGTTAGGCAGTAGCTGAACTATTGTGACCTTTTTGGTCCTTGGCGCTTAGTCTAGGATTATGTAATTCCAAAATAATGGAAACCGATTTTGCTAGAATTGTTCAGTTTGTGGACCTGGGATTGCAGTCCTGCGCAAATTAGGCTGAGCTTTACACGGATCAAGATTGCAACTCCATGTGTTTTAGCTTTGTTTTAAATCAACTCTGCTGACTAGTTTTAGAGCTTTATCTTTGATGGTTTTCATATCAGTTATGACAGTTGGTTTTGTTACTTCGCTTTGGAAATTGGATTTGTTAACTATTAGAAAGATGGGTTTGTTAGTTTGTGTTGTGTTAAGAATTTAGCTGGTTCTTTTCATTTACATTTATACAGTTGAGCTGAATTCATAGGATGCCTGTCATATGGACTACCAACAAGATTCTATTATGGTTACATTTTTTCAGGGTGTATATATAGGCTCAATACTTGATTTAAAGGCGTGTCTTGTATTTCCCTTACCTATCCCGTCTTTCCATCGTTTTTTATTTTTCAGAAGGGGGATTAGGAATCAGACAAAAAACTTGATCAGTCTCATAGAAGTTATATAATAGAATATAATTTTAGCATGTATTGATTTAAACCATTCTTTAGCTTTACGTGTTTTCCTATTAGTTAATTAGTAAATAATATGTTTATTTTGACTTATTTTGTATTTCGTGTTATTACTTAACCGATTGTTATTATAATCAGTTATGTTTATTTTGATGATTCATTTTTTGATGCTCAGTAGCTGATAATCTGTTTATATATGACTATTGCGTGTTTGATTGTTATTATAATCAGTTATATTGGATTTTATTCATTTTCGGTGTATATTATGTTACATGTTATTTTGATGAATTAGTTAGTTGTTAGGTGAGTAAAATGGGGGTGACAATGCTTCTAGTGAACATATCACTTCCTGGATTTTCTATTTGTATAACTTTTGTCAGTTGTAGAAGGGATGTCACGGTGTTTCTAGTGAAATTAGCACTTCCTGGTTTTTCTGACTGAATAAACGAATTCATGCTTGCAACCTACATATTTTCCTGGTGTTTCTAGTGAAATTAGCGCTATGGATTTGTCAATGAAGCACGAGTATTTAACTGAAGATCTGCAGGTTAGATTTTTTTTTTTTTTTTTTTTTTTTTTTTGTAAAAAATAACCTAAGAATAAGAAATTATTGTTGACTATCGTGTGTTTTGCTTTTGTAACAGGCGCAACAGACTCCGTTTAGGAGTTATCTGACCGACATGCTGGCTTTGGTGAGTGCTTAATGAACTCATTGTTAAAACTCGATCATATATTCTATATTGTTGTCGTTTTGTGTCGTTTTTTACTAGTTTGGGGCTTCTACAGAAAACTAAAACATAGGCATTTTTTGCATATTAACAAATCTAATAAGCAGTACTGTGTTACTAGTCTTTGGACATGCTTACTGTATAATCAATTAGTACTTCAAATAAGCTTAGTTAAGTGCCCTCTTAAACTTCTGTAAGTAGCTTGTGAGGATTGGATAGGGTGTTTGGATGCATGCAATAATTAATTGGATAGGGTGCTTCTTATTTTTACTTTATGGACTTTCCTATTATGTATAGATTTTCCTATGTAGGTTGGGTAAGACATGAAAGAGTTCAAAATATGACTTTATAAACAATAGGAAGTTTTCGAATATAAAAGAAGTAGCTTCATTATTTCTAAAATGGCTCTGTTTTGACACTCATTTTCCAAGGTTTTTTCCGTGGACATTGAGTTGAACATAACCTGGAAATACTTTCAAGACCTGGAGTTGAGCATAACCTGCTGCAATATACTTTCTTTTATAAATATATATATACTTTGTTTACATTACATACTTCATACGTGTAATTGAGCTTTCTTTTGTAGGATTTATGATATATACATGTAATTGAGCTTGTATGATGCGAAATGACGTTAAACTTGTTTACATTGCACACTTCATAATGTCGTTTGATAAATACAATTATGTTTGCGTGTAAAATCTCCATTTGTATCTATGGTCAGATAGTTATTAGCTTGGACTTTATTCATAACAGTGACGACTAGATTATGATGATTTTGACGCCTCTTTGGTCACCAAATTGTACATTTGTAACGACCTTTTAGGGTCAATCGGACCAAAATAAGTGACGACTCACAGCCATTAGTGACAACTTCTGTGACGAAAGAGGTCGTCAAAACTTTTAGTGACAACTCTGATTTTGTCACACATTAATGACGACCTTTTGCATTTTCATCTCTAAAAAAATTAGTGACGGACCTATATTGTGACGACAAATGACGACTTCAGTTTTCGTCACGAACTAGGATTTGTGACGACTTTTTGCTGTTAGTGACGAAATCCCAGTTGTCACTAAACCCAGTTTTTCTTGTAGTGATGCTTAGTGATTACTTGTTCCGCACCTGGTTTTTGATGCTGCACTTGTAAGTCAGCATAATACACCACACCAGAACGAGTATGATCACAGATCACGTACTAAAGGGCAAAGTATACACCAATTAAGTATTTGCTTGTGACACATATTATGATACTTGCAACCATATTTTTATGCAATATTAACTAACTGAAGTGACGAAAACAGCTCGTCACTCGAAATAGGATTTGGATATCTAAAGATACTTTATGACATTTTGTATGATTACCCACGAAATGGAATAGGATTAAAAGCTCACATATTTCGTTAGATGATATAGACGTTGAAATCATGATTCTTAGTGGCTTATATATATTGTGCTTTTCTTAGCGGCTTATGATGCATTGCCCCCTACACTCGACAAGTTTGCAATCTTTTTTTTTTTTTTTTTTCCCGCTAACTTTATACATATTTTATGTATATCACGTTCTATTTTTTTTATAAAAAGATTGAAGACGATGGTTCTTTAATAAATAAAATGACCGTCTAAAGTTGCCAACAAAAATAATGATAATTTTAATGACGTTTTCATATTTAAATTTGAAACATATTGCTTGATCTAGAATGGCTCTTAACCTATTCCGCAACTTGGGTTTCATATGAAAAAAGTTCTATCACAATTAAAACAACTTAACAAAGAAACGAATTCTTAATTGAATTATTGTATATTTTGTTTTATTAAGAGATAATGACATATAAATCTATCTTACTTGTCATCTTATTGTTTTATATGTATTGAATTAATCTTTTTTCTATTCTATGCACCCAACTTTTTTGTGACTTTTATGCCTTTCAATTTATTAACACTCCTATTACCCGGGAGAAGTAAAAAAGTCACAAAATACACACAAGTGAAGCAAAATGCAAGTTAGTTACATAAAAATAGCAAAAAAATTAATTCAATACATATAAAAGGAAATGATGACAAGTAAGATATATTATCGGCCATTATCCTTTTTATTAATATCTTTAACTTCAGATCCGTAAATAATATGACACGATTGTGGATCTAACACACATGGACGCATGGTTTAATACAACATCGTCACAATAATACTCTTCCCGTTCTAAAATAATTGTCTATCGACACAAAACACACAATTTAAGAAAAGAATCATCATTTATGTTTCTCTTTCTTACTGACAGTTTTAACATTAACTAATTAAATTATAACTTATTTAAAGTTTGTAATAATAAGTTTAAGCGATGGTAATATAGTAATTTGATCTAAAAATAAACAATTAATTTAAAGTAACTTAAGGGAAAAAATGAACAATAAATTTAAGACTGATTAAATATCATACAAAGCGCTATTATAGACTAAATATATTGGATGGCAGGTTAAGAGCAAAGTGGTCAATCATCATGACCTATAGAGAGTGTTAAAACTTAAAACATGACTACCATGGGCGGACCCAAGTGTTGGGTTTGGGGGACGGTGCCCTCCACGATTCGTCGAAAAATATCAAATTTTAGTGTAAAAAAAATGACCTTTTTATTAGAGTGCACCCCCAAAAAATCAAATTGCCCCTCACCTCGAAACCAAAAATGTAAAAATCTTAATTTTTAGTATAAAAAAAATTAAAACCTTTTTATTAAAGTGTATCACGAATTTTATCAAAAAAAATTTTTTTGCCCCCCGCCTTATAAAATCCTGGGTCCGCCACTGATGACTACTTTAATTATTATCTTTAGGATAAAGTGATTCAGTGGATATTGGTTACTAAAACTAAAACCTAACGCATTGGACTTTTCTAAAAACATTCTAATTTTTGTTTTTGTTTTTTCTTTCAAAAGTGTAGAGCTGACTAGGACCGATTGAAAGCAATGTTTTAAAATCCGGGTTGATCTGTCCGGTTCAACCGGTTAAACCAGGAACCAGTGATGAAACCGGTCCGTTACTGATCAGGTTTTTGGAGATTAGAGACCCTGATTGAACCGTTGGGTTTCACTTGACCCGGGTTGAACCGATGAACCAGAACCGGCGGGTTTCACTTTTTTTTTATTTATCAAAGAAAAAAAAATCATTTTTTCCTACCGAACATATTGTTTCTGTTACATCCTTTCTTTTTATGTATATGCCACTCCTTGAAGAACACCAACACCTTTTGCATTTTTAATCTCTTGAATTTTCCACAACAACGGATATATTGTGTATCTACTAGAGTGATATGTTGAAGCTTTTAGAAACATATAAGATTCTTTGTAAGATTTGTCGTTTAATATAATTTACTGTCATGATTTTCCATCCTAAATGTTGATATAATTACAAGTTACACAACGAATACAAGTATCATGTACAGAGTAAACGTTTAAAGAGGATGGGAATAAGATATTACAAATTTACAGTTACATGCATTGTTAAACAAATCACTTAAAACAACTTTAAAAGAGTCATTCTAACTATAATTCTTAATTTGTGATAATCCTATGAGTGTTTGGTAACATGATTCATTACACTTTTTTGATGTACACAAAACCGGTTCAACCCGGCGGTCGAACTGGTTGAACCGGCAACTCGGTGACTTGATCAGGTTAACAAAAAAAACCGATTTTTAAGACATTGGTTGAAAATGATAGTCATCTAAAAGTCAACAAAAAGTTTTGCTACCAATGAAGCATTTAGAATAAGATCTCGAGAGCCATAGATAGACTACATAAAAAGTAGGGGTGAGCAAACAAAATCGAAAAAACCGAAACCGAACCGAAAATCGAAAAAACCGAACCGAAAAAACCGACCGAAACTAAAAACCGATGGTTTTTTCAAAAACCAAAAAATACGGTTCGGTTTTGGTTTTCGTCCAAAAACCGAACCGAACCGATTTTATTATATAATGATATATAATTAATATAACATGAATAAATAACTAAATAAATCAAATTTGTAAATTCATATTCATTTTGTTGGTAGATTTATAATATATTTATCTTAACATTTATGTTTATATGTGTGTTTATTGTGTCGTGTGTTTATTTTAGAATATATCAATAAATATATGACGATGATCATACTATATGTATGTTCACTTGCATGTGTGTTTCTTATTTATATATGTGCAATTAAAGGTTTATGCAATAAATATTATTATGCTTAGTTTGACAAAAAAAGGTAAATAAGAATAACCAATTTTTTATGTAATATAAGTTTGTTGGTATATATTTTTCATGCCCAAATATAAACGGTTAGAAACCGAAAAACCGAACCGAAACCGATAATAAACCGAAAAAACCGAACCGCCAAAAACCGAACGGTTTCGGTTTTGGGTTCTATAAAAACCGAACATTACAGTTCGGTTTCGGTTTTAGCCAAAAACCGACCCAAACCGAACCGTGCTCACCCCTAATAAAAAGACCCTATATTAAGAGCTTTCACTACGTGATGTTATAGCCATGTGGCACCAGAACTCATTCCTCGGCTCGCATTATAGGTAGTGGCCACGGCGCGAGTTATAGGTTTTTCTTACACACGCTTTTTTTTTTTTTTTTTTTTTAGGCTGGCGTCTAGCGAGAGGAGGAAGAGGAGTAGTAAGAGAGGAGCAAGCTACTTTTTCCCTTACCATTTTTTTTTTTTTTTTTTTTTTTTTTTTTTTTTTCACTTTGAACTCTGTTAGTATAATTGTTTACATAGTTAGTCCTTAAAAAATTATTTTCTTACATAGCTAATCCTTAACGGCTTTGCATTGTTAGTTCTTTAATTTTATTGTTAAAATATTAGTCGTAAAATGTATAAAATCTAGTTTAAGTGTAATGTTTTGCTTTATTTAAATTATATAATATATTTATTTTAATGTGTTGTTTTATCTGATAGATTAAAAATTAAAGAAACTGTGAGGTCCAGAGGTGTTTTATAACTTAAGTGGTAAATGAGGCGGTTTTTTGATTGAGTTATAGGGTGAAAAGTTGACGTGACAACATTTTATTATAACACAAAGATAGAATAACACCACATTGTACCTATAACCATAACAGTGAAAAGAAAACTTAAAATGAGAAGGATGAGAAATAATTATAACCACACATTTGAGATGCATTGACTTGATTTAGATGCATCTCAATCAGTTTTGAAAGTGATTTTGAAGTGAAAACGATACAAAGTAGTACTAACAACAAATTTGACCCGCAGAGGACGAAAAATGTATAGGATTCGTCTAACTTGATGAAATGCATCTAATATATGTATATGCATCTAATTTTTTGCTAGAAAATATATTATGGTGCATCTAAAAGACTAGGGATGCATCTAATTCAAGTCGATGCATCTCAAATATATAGTTATAATTATTTCTCATCCTTCTCATTTTAAGTTTTCATCTCATTTGATCCTTGGTCAACCATAACAACATAATTATAACTTGTAATGTATTGTAAATCAATTGTTTGAAGCCTATACTCATATTGTTAAGAAGTAACCAAACCAAATCAAGTTGCTGCCACAATGACTCGATATTCCATGAAACAACTAATAACATCATTAAAATTTCTGATGAAAATAGAAAATAAACAGGAAAATTCAAATAAAACACGTATCCAAACGTATCGCAAGTTGAGCTTTTGTAGGTTTATATTGGATTTTTTTTTTTCTTCTAACATTGATAATTTAAGTAAAACTTAGATTATAAGCAGAGCACATTATCGAGCTTGAAACTTGATTCAACCCAAAAAATCAACCTTAAATGTGATCAAGCTCAACCAGGTATTAATTTCCAAGTTCAAGCTCCGGTCCAATTAAACAACTTGATTATCGATATAAGAATTTTACAGTAATGAAAATACGGACTCGATATTTTCAAGTTGGGCTCAATTGAGCTTAATATCATTTTCCGGAAATGTTGGCTATGTTTGGCGCAGAGCTTTTTGGAGCTTTTTGGGGCGATGAGCAGTGAGCAATGAGCTTTTTGATTTTTAGTGTTCGTTTGGCACAAGAACGGTGAGCTTTACTATTTTTTAAGAATGCTCATTTTTTCAATGCTTCTTTAAGAAGCGGTTAGCAGTGAGCTGTAGCTACTTCTCACAGCTCACTGCTACTGCTCACAGCTACTTTTAACAAACACACCCATTATCTTTATTTGTCATAAATTCGTAAAAACCTGTATTGAATATCATTTCTGAATAAAAGTTTCATAAAAACAATATGCGAAAGCGTAAAATACATGGGATGTGGGTGTTGACCCAAACACCCACTTTTTGACCCATTACACATAACTTGATCATAAACATACTATCTGACACTAAAATTCAACTACATGAGTTCTGGACTTCAAAGACATTTAAACATAAACTTGAGGCGAATACAAGCTGATAACAAGAAGTAGGGATGAGATGCCCGAGCATTATCGTTCCCTTAATCCACTATCTTCTATCTACAAGCCCCAATTCCTTAATCCAATACCTACATAAAAACATAACTGAGAACGGTAAGTCTTAATGACTAAGTGAATAAACGGTACTGAATCTAAAAAGTAAACTGAGACATGCTATAATCATTATCGCTACATAGTCATATTGTCGTTGAACCCTTTATTGTAAATCCTTTACTAAACTGATACTAGAGCTAACTGAAACTGGATCCTTGTCACACTGACGTGAGGTAATAATTGTACTAAAATTGGAGCTGAATCTGTGACTAAATCTGAAACTGAGACTGAGTTATGTTAAACCTGAGCTGATCACTAAGCTATTCTAAGTTTGAACTGATAACTGAGCTATAATAAGACTAAATTGATAATTGTGTTATGTTGAAACTTAGCTGATAGTTGAAGCGTACTAAAACTTAAATGCAAATTATATCTGAAACTGATGCTTAACTAAATATGTGATATCTGAATCGACTTACTACTGAATATAGAAATTCCCCTGAAGACTGCGAGTACTCATATGCAGCCTATGCCCTCTTGCACGGATGCAATCCGGGTCCTGAACTACTGAAAAGTGTCATAACTGAGTCATATGTGCCCAATATACTACCTGCTCCATTTGAGAGATCTCTAATCCAATCCCATATTAACATAAACTAAATGGGAGTTCCTCTGGTGCACTTTAAGCACAATCATATCTACAACTGAATCTGAACCGAAACTACTCCTAAAACTGATTCTGAAACTAACGTTAACATGACTAACTAGCTTAGTTCTTTTATCATTAGCTACTTGTTCGAACATAACTAATAATCTATTCGTGTACCTGTTCATACTTGATTGCTATTCTAATTTTCCACAAAAAAATCTTTTATACTCCGTATAGGCACTTGTCTATACGCCGTACAGGGTTGCCGAAGCTTAAACCCGCACTTTGTTAAATTTTGAAGCGTACCATTCCGCAACACTTGATACTATACTTGAACTTATAAAACTACAAAATAACATATATGGTTCCACTACATCTACTCATACTCATATACTTGCTAAACTTTTTCACTAATCATGAGGCATACATAATAACATGACTAAAACTACTAAACCGTTACTCAATTGTTTAGTTTAAGTGATCCTCTTGTATTCACCGGACTTCCGAGATCACTTAAACACCTAATAAACATTCTATCATCTTTAGAATCTGCTACTACATCGTTAACACATAAACTTCATCTAATTCTACTAACTTGCTCTCCTTTAAGGCCTTGTGCCAAACACCTCATTCAACATCATAACCATAATAAAGTCATCAATATCATTAACTAACTCATAATCTCTAAACATGTAAAACCAAGATCAAGCCCATCTAGGATCAGTAATATTGATATGCACAGCGGAATATAAAATAAGAACACAATCAACATTACTAATAAGGTTTTCTTTATTAAACATAAATTAACTACTACTACTACTATTACTACTACTACTACACTACATGCTCTATGCGTTTCTAGAATCTCATTGGAGAGACTATCTATTAAGTGGTGCATGTAACCTAGAAGCCTACCTCTTTATATAGTAGAGGGAAGTTACAAGAAACCGTAGCTTACTAAAAAAGCTAGCTAACTATTACATATTAGGTCCTCATTGTTTCTTCTTTCTTCATTTCTGCTTGTGGGTTTTGTAATTCTCAAATCTGTAATTCCCAACGAAACATTTACTTTCTAATTATGTAACATAATCATCTCTAAATCATAAAACATGATAACTTTGTTTATGATCTTCAGTGATGTGCATAACATAATATTTATGGTTAAAATCATCATTAACACACTTATCATTCAAAACCCCCCAATTTCATCTATGAACATCAAACTAAAACTAGAATTTTACCACTTATCTTTGATGGGAAATTAATTAAACCAAGAACATGATGGAACTCCTTTATCAATCAACTTCAATACTATAGTTCATCAAAACCATTCTGGAAGGATGAGGATCCTCTAATGTTCATTTGAACATGTGAGGTAAAGTTGCGAATGATATGATTGTACATTTGAATTAAAATAAAATAAATGTTTTGCAATAATGGCAATGTACAATCAGAACATGCACAACTTTACCTCTCATATTCAAATAAACATGAGAGGATTTCATTCTCTTGTGATGTTTCTTCATGTATGGAAACTTAGGCATTTCCCTCTAAATTGTTTTGATAAACACATAGCAATACACGTGTGACAATGAGGTGAAATCTAGACTTTCGGGGTTATAGAGTCTCAAGGGTAAATATGTAATTTAACATCTTAATTCCTCTTTTGCACCGTTAGTCCTTTTTGTTAAATCGTAGAAGGTCTATTTCCGTTAATATTTGCATAATTGGTCCTTATTTAGTTAAATGCTAAATGAAATAAGTAACTTTCTAAAACCTCATACATACCATTAAAATATATATTACTAAACTTTATATTTTGAGGTGTTACACAAACAAGACATAAATATACATATACAAAAAGCTAAAAATTAACCAACCTTTACAAATGGGAGTGTTACTGTATGTTTAGCCTCGTATATTAGTCACCAAATGATCAAACAACATAAAATTTAAAAGATAAGAATGTAAAAGAGGACAAACTTGATAAGTCTCATGAGCTTTGCAAGCTAAGTATTTTTGATACTCGAGCTCGACTCATTTAGTATTGGAGAATTTGAGCTCTAACTTAGCTTGTTTAACCTACTTATATACTATATATATGTTATATAAGTAAGAGCTTGTTTAAGCTGACAAGCCTAATCGAGCATGATTGATATCCGAAGTTGGAGATTAAGGCCATTTATGCAATGAACTTCATTTAAAGCTTGAGATCAGACTCAACCTAGAGTCTAGTTTTTCCGAGTCGAAATCAAGCAATTTACAAACATCTTAACTCCAAGCATTTTAACTCACTTGCACCCCATAAAGCTAACTAATTAGTTGTTTGAACTCAATTACACCAATATTATTTCATATTTTATAGTTGTCTATCAAAACACATTTACATTTAAAATGCAATATAACCAAGCTAGACATAAAAACACAAATATAACACCAAAAAGCATACATTGCGCGTTACATCGCTCGTTTATCCTTTGTTTACAAAACCTAACAAAATGATAAGATATTATGATCTTGATCTTGCAAAGATAAAACAATATCAAGTGGGATCTCGAACTTGACATCTTAGATACTTCATGTAAGATCCACGAAATGTTATATGATTAGGAGTTCACATAGTGTGTCTTGGCACACCTTTCGTTAGTTGATATGGATGTTGAAACCAATCACCCATCACCACCATTCACCACCAAACAACTATCAATGATGATCTTTAGTGGCTTATTCTGCTTTTTTATGTCACTCAAGTACTCAACTTTATTCATATTTTACCTATATCACGTTCTATTTTTAAATATATATTGAAGGCCATGTTTCTTAAATAAGATTATCAACTACCATGTGGTCTAGTGGTGAGTGCTTAACTTGTTAAGCGAGCCACAGAGAGAGTAGTACCGGATGGGTGACCATCCGGGAAGTCCTCTTTGACCACAGGGTTTGTTGATACCAGGCTTTCAAAATCCTTCAATGAAGGTTTCAACCCATTAGGGTTCGAATCTGGAGAAGGCAGGGTTTACTTCAAATTAAGTGTCGTGCCTTCGGGCGGCTTAAGTTGAAGGTTTTCCCCCCATCGGGTTTCATTGGTCAAGGATTTCTCCGAAAGAACCGTTTCAAAAAAAAAAAAATAAGACATCTAAAGTTGCCTAATAATGATAATTTTAAGTACTTTTTAATATTTAAATTTGAAACATATTGCTTGATCAATGGCTCTTAACCTATTTTGCAACTTGTGATTTCATATGAAAAAGTTCATTAACAATTATAACAAGTTAACAAATAAACCAATTCTTAATCAGTTAATTATTGTATATTTTGTTTTATTAATATCTTTAACTTCAGGTCCGTAAATATAAATAATATGACAAAATTGTTGATCTAACACCGTAACACGCATGGTTTAATACAACTTCGTTAGTAATACTCTCTCTAATTCGTCTCAAAATAATTATCTACCAACACAAAATACGCAATTTAAAAAAAAAAACATAATCATTATAAGTTTGTCTTTTATACTTTTTACGAACGAAAGTTTTACACTTAACTAATTATTTTATTACTTCTTTAACGGTTGTAACAATAACTTAAATTAGTTAATATCTTAAACTTGATCTAAATTTTTTTATCTATTTTTATAAATGTACAATTAAATTTATGACAACTTAAAAAATGTTAACAACAAAATTGGGAGGGAAGTAGTATACTATATTAAGACGTTAACACTTTGTTCTCGAATATCACTTAAGGCAAACAAGGAATGAAAATGAAAAGAAACAGAAAATGTTGTGGTTTTTAATAGTACTTAAGAAAGAAAAGAAAGGTAAAAAGAGAGAAAAATAGTATAATTTGATTGATTTTTAAAAGTGTTTCCTTCAAAAATTAAGTCGAAAATATTTACTTTCTATTACTTATTTTTTATTTTCTTTAAAAAAAAAAACTCAAGAATTGAGCAAAGTGGTGAGTGGTTAATCGTCATGACGAATAGAAAGTGTAAAAACAGTGACTAAATTAACTATTATCTTTAGGATAAAGTGATCTGGTAGGGATTGGTTACTAAAGGGAGGTGATATGCACACCATTAAAAGTGATGTTGGCATCACAATCATGCATATGTGATATTGGACTATGTGCATAACTAATGTGTTTTTGTGGTGTGCACATTATTTTTTGTGGTGTGCATATCAACTCCCGTTACTAAAACCTAAAGTATTGTACTTTTCTAACATGAAACATTTTTATTTTTGTTTTTTTGTTTTTTTTTTTTATTTTATTTAATAAGGTAGAGTTGACTCGGAAAGTGATGGTCATCTCTACAAGTCAAAATTATACCAATGAAGCATTTAGTTTTAGAACAAGACCTGGAGACCCATAGACAGAGACTACTTAAATAGACTATATATTAAGTGCTTAATATAATGAAGACCTAACCATAACAACATATCTTAGAGCATGCAGTGCAATAACCGTGAGTTAAGTCTTAACTTTACGTTACATCAGCGTCATATCAGCTTTAACATTTTAACCTTAAAAAATAAATAAATAAATAAACCCTATCATAACTCAATATTTTGAGCCTCACTTTCATTATAACTCAACTTTAACTTAGCACATGGTGTGGTAACTCACCCTTAACTCAAAAAAAAAAAAAAAAAAAAAAAAAAAAAAAAAAAAAAAACTTAACGCTGCGTTATGTGCATAACTCACCCCTTAACACAATCCCTTAATTCAAGTGCACGGTGTGGTAACTTGCTCATAACTCAGCCAGAGTTAAGGTATAACGTAAGTGGGAGGACAACATACCGCATGCTCTAAGATTTAGTCCTTTTAGTTATTTAATGTCTTAAAATTCAACAATACAACTGTACAAGCTACACGTATAACTAATTTAAACACGCTTTCTTAACATTAAATACCATAAAAAACTTAATTTTTAACAATACACGTATTCATGCAATATTTACAATTTCATTGATGCATAATAAATATACATTCTTAAAACAATCATTTAATGATAAATACAAGTATTAAAATACATAGTAATGAATGATAATTTAAAAATCTTCTTTCAATTGAAAATATAATTAAAAGAACACATTATACAAATCAAACAAACTACTAAACACAAAAAACAAACAAATAAAATAATACGAACTAAGCAAAGTTTCACCAAACTTTTGTCATTGCTTATAGTCCTTAAACGAATAAACTAATAAGTAAAGATATTGCCAAAAACGTACAAATAAAATAAATTATTAGCCGAAAAAATTAAATTACATGATACCCGCAGACGAATCCCGCGAGAACCTTGCTATTATAATTATAAACTATAAACCAATTGTTTGAAGCCTATACTCATATTGTCAAGAAGCAACCAAACCAAATCAAGTTGCTACCGCGAATAATAAAATTCAAATAAAGACACGTATCGCAAGTTGAGCTTTTCCAATATTTATGTTCGGTTTTTTTTTTTTTTTTCCCCTCCCTCTCCTAACATAGGTGATTTTTTTTTTTTTTTTTTTTTTTTTTTTTTTTTTTTTTTTTCTCTCTCTCTCTCTCTCTCTAAGCATAGCCTAGCACTATCGAGCTTGAAACTAGATTCAACCTCAAAAATCAGCCTTAAACGTGATCGAGCTCAACCAAGTAGTAATTTTCAAGCTCAAGCTCAAGCTCCGGTCCGATTAAACAATTTGATTCTCGATATAAGAATTTTACAGTAATTAATAAAAATACTTACTCGATATTTTCAAGTTGGACTCAATTGATCAGTTTATTTTATAGCACACAAAATGTAAATATACATATACAGAAAAGTAAAAATTAACCAACCTTTACGAATGAGAGTATTACTGTTTGGACAATGTATTTAAGCCTCGTGTATTAGTTACCAAGTGATCAAACTACATAATTACCTTATTTAGAATGTAAAAAAATGTAAAAGAACACAAACTTGATAAGCTTCACGAGCTTTGCGAGCCAAGTATTTTTAATACCCGAGCTTGGTTCATGTAACATTAGAGAATTCGACCTCCAACTTAACTCGTTTAACATGTATATACCATATAAGTATGTTATATATATATGTGTAAAAGCTCGTTTAGACTGACAAGCCGGATTGAGCACGATATCTAATGGGGATTAAGCCCATTTATTTAGTGAACTTCATGTAAAGCTTGAGCTCAGACTCAACATCAGTTTTTCCAAACTGAACTCAAGCAATTTACAAACAGCTTAACTCGCTTACACCCCCTGTAGTTAACTAATTACCTGTTTGGACTCAATTACACCAATAATATTTCATATATTTTAGTGTCTATTAAAACACATTTTAATTTAAAATGCCATATAACAAACCTGAGTTTTTTCCACACTGTGTTGGTTTTTAGAAAATGGTTAAAGCATGTGCCGGTTTTTAAATTGTGTTCTCAACATATGCTTGTTTACTAAAAGTCAAGAAAAAAATGTAAAAATAATATACTCTTTCTCCACCTTTGTGACAAATTGTTTCTCTTTCTTCTTATTTATATTTTATTCACTCAATTTATTTTTTATTTTATTATTATTATTATTATTATTATTATTATTATTGACGAAAATATTAGTGCACTTTGAATTTTTAAAAGACAGCATATAAAACTAATATGTCTCAAGCTTAGGATGTTGAACAATTCCTCTTGTCATGTCTGTTTTGGCAGCATATTCCACACTTAATTTTGCATGAGAAATTATTAATTAGGATGGATAATTTTTTACAAGTTGAAAGGAAGGTAAAAAGATAAAAGCTTGTTACGAGGAATATATAGACAAACTGAGGCGGTTAATTTTGTTAGGTGAAGTTATTACAATGATAATAATATTTATAACCCCATATATTTATTACACCAATAATATTTCATATATTTTAGTGTCTATTAAAACACATGCGCAGCACTTGGGGCGCTATTTTACACTCGATTATTAGCCTTAAACAAAAAGGTATGGACCTTCTTTCTCTATGTACTTGTAACATTGGTAACGGGGCTTCTACTCGGTTTTGGGAGGATACATGGTGTGGCAATCAACCCCTTAAACTTTAATTTCCTCGAATGTATTTGCTTAATATTGATAGGAATTGTTTCATTACAAGTAGGGTCCTATTAACAGATTGGAGCATTGTGCTTAGACGTGATCCGAGGAGTGGTTTTGAAACAACCCAGTTTAATGCCTTAAAGGCTGCTATTCGGTGTGTTTCTCTTTTGGATAAAAGAGACTCTTGGAAATGGTCTCTAGATGGTCACATTGGCTTTTCAATTGCTTCGGTTCGTGATATGGTTGATTCTCACATTTTAGATGTGGACCTTGTGGCCACTCGTTGGAATCATTCTATCCCAATTAAAGTTAACGTGTTTCTCTAGAGATTAAAGCTCAATAGACTTCCATCGAGGGTTAACTTAGATCGGAAAGGCATTGATATCGGTTCAATTCTTTGTCCCACCTGTCATGATGACGTCGAAACAGCTAATCATATTTTCTTCAACTTTGGGATGGCTCAAGACTTGTGGACATTGTTGTCCAAATGGTGGGAGTTGGATATTCCTATATGTGCTAACATATCGGATTGGTACGATTGGCTAGACTCCTTATCCGTTCCAAGCAAGGCGCGTTTGTTTCTTGAAGGAGTGGGGGGGGGGGGGGGGGGGGACTCTTTTGTGGACTATTTGGAATTACCGTAATCACTTGCTTTTCTCTAGTTCTCCTCCTAAGAAGTCGGTGCTTTAAGATTCTATAGTTTCGCAATCTTTCTTATAGATTTCCTCTAGAAATTCTAAATTTATGTGTAGTTTGGTTTGTTGGTTACAAAATCCTTTAGCAACTATTTCCTCTTTGTAATCTTTTTTCCTAGCTTTTGCTAGTCTTTTATATAAGCCGCCGTTCATAAAAAAAAAAATAATGTTTTTCCTTTTACTTTGTTTAAGAATTTTAAGTGGCACGATTTAGTAAAAGAAATAAAGATAGATAATGAGAAATATAAGAGGTAGAAGTAGAAACAATCAAGAATTGAAAAAGAAATGATGCAATGCTCTTTGTTGTAACTAAACAATAAATAAACTATAAAATTATAATAAAGAATTTGGAAGGGGAAAAAAATAGATGGAAAAGAATATTTGGAGAGGACTTTTTTCTTAATTTTAATGAAAAGCATAAAATGAGAATAACATATACAACTATACAAGCAAGCATAATATTGCCCAAGTTTTAAAAAATAGGCACAAAGTGAAAATTGACACGACAAACCTAGACATAAAAAACACAAATATAACACCAAAAGCATGCATTCCGCTTTACATCGCTTATCTTTAAAACGTGACATATTTTCATTAACACATAGTGACATAGTCAACTACTAGTACGTGTAATAACCACTTCAATTTGTACATATATAAGCACACAGCAAAACACCTTCATATTACACACACCAAAACTCAGTCAAACCAATGGAAGAAGTAGATACAAGAGCAAATATGAAGACACAAACGTTGATTGTATTGATTTCTGATAAGCTAAAAAATGGTGATGATGATCTTGAGATGAAGATTGAAGCTGCTAGAGAGATAAGAAGTATGATACGTAACAGGAATAATTCTGGTGGAGAGATTAGAACTAAGTTCGGGGGTGCCGGAGTTATTAAGCCGCTTGTTGGTATGCTTTCTTTGGAGAATGATGATGCTGTTGAAATTGCGCTTTTGGCGTTGCTAAATTTGGCTTCGAAAAATAAACGGTTAGTCTTCCATACGTTTATGTTAACTATGAATTGTATGATGAACTTGTCGTGAGTTAGAGTTTTAGAGAATTTTCTTAATTTCTTAATCAGCTAATTTAAGAACACTTGGTAGCTTTTTTAAATAAGCTAAAAGTATGATCAAGATCAAGCTCAAGCTCAAGCTCAAGCAATAGCTAGTTTTGTCATACACACCCCAAACCTTAATAGTTGAAATTAGTGAGTGGTTTTTGCAAGCCAGATTCTAGCTTAAACGCATATTCTAAATCCCTCTATGACTGTTTGCTTCACATAGCATCTAACGATTTCGTTTATATTAATTTCAGAAACAAGGAAGAAATAGTGACATGTGGCGCCATCCCTCCTCTTGTGAACATCCTCAAGTTCCAAAACACAAGCAACCTTGGAGAATTAGCTATCGCCGCAATTCTCACATTATCTGCCTCACCAAACAATAAAGCAGCAATCGTTAATTCAGAAGCAATTCCACTTCTAATCCAAATCATTAGCTCTTGTGGCACAATAATTACTTAGAATGTTGTTTTAGACTATATTATATATGTATTGTAAGTATTTAAATTTGTATGGGTCGAATATGTCTAGTATGGGCTGGGTTGGAACTTAACCCAAACACCCCGTTAAGTTTATGACAGTTATTTTATGGTTAAGGTAGTTATTCATGAAACGTTGTATTGGTCTAAGAATAGTCACAACGTTTCATCATGGTATATAGGTCTAGAATCGAGTCATTGTAAACAACCTTTTACAGTTTTATAAAGTTACATTTGTATTATCAAGTTCTTTTGTTTGTTTTCATTTACTGTTAGATAGAAACGTGAACATGGTGAATTACAAACAGATTCTCAAACATAATTGGCTCCATTCTAAACCTGTGAAACCGAACCAACATTGGTATCAGAGCTCATGTTCTGATTCCTGGATGGAGCCATCAAAATACGATGCCACAAACACACCACAAAAACAACCCATTCAGAATTCAAAAAGAAAAATCTCCCCAGAAGGAAAGAAATTACTGAGAGAAAAGGTACAAGAAATTGTGTCTTATAATTCTACAAAGATGCAAAAGGAAAACAAGAATGATGGCAGTTACAAGAGGAAAGATAGAAGGCCAAAGTGTTATGCATGTAAGAAACGTGGGCATGTGGTCAGAAACTGCCCAAAGAAACTCGACAAACAACACAACATCCAAAACACTGCAGAAACTTCAACCATCTCATCAAATATGAACCCTTCATACCCAACGAATCATGGAAAGGCAAAATATCAAGAACAAGTGCACGTTCTCACAGATTATATGGTTGAGGGGACTGAAAAGGAAAGTTGGGACAATATTTGGTATGTAAGTTCTGCATACAAGCGACACATGTCTCCAATGAAACATTTGTTTAGAAGGATGTTCAAGAGATTCAAAGTGGAAGGAGTAGAAGAGGACGAAAGGAAATTTATTGTTTCGTATGGTGTGGGAGAAGCAGTTGTGGGCACTGGAGATGGAGAGATCATAATGGCAAACGTTTTATACACTCCAGAAATAACGTTGAATGTATTAAGCATGGAACAACTTGAAGAGCAAGGATTCATTGTGACGTATGGGACAGATCGATGCAAGTTAAAATACATGTTTGATAGTTTTGAGAATCATGGAATTGAAGAAGGTATGATGGAAGAACAAGATGATGAAAGCATAATCACAAGCCACAACAGATTTCTTGATGACTACTTCAAATCGTTGGATATTGAAGAAGAATGTTCACTGATCAAAGGTTTAGAAGAATTGAAAATGGATCATCAGGAAGATCATGATTATATAGATCATGATTACATGAGTTTGAATGGCACGTTGTATGCAATGAAGGTCAATACTTTTCCCAGGTTTATTGCTTTTATGAATTTGATCAAGATAGACAAATTAGTATTTGAAAATTGGGAAGTGTTGAGTAAAAGGTTTCTAGAGATGCTTGAATGGTTTTATTTGGGTTTCATGAGGCAAAGTGCATTAGGAGAATTACCACCCACCATTGGTGTAATAAAAGTGGATATGTTAGGATTGTACAAATTTGTTGATGAATTGGGTGGATACATGAATATTACTTTCAACAACAAATGGTATCAAGTTGCAAGACTCTTAGGATTGGCAGATGAAGAACAAGAAACAGTGAAAGAATGTTATAAAGAGTATATTGGAATGGTGAAAATTTATTTTGAAGATGCAATAAGAGCAAATCTAGGGAAGGTAGGAAGTGATGAAAATGATGTTGTAGCATGCATTAGACCACAGCCGGATTCAGATTTGGAAGATGCAATGGATGTAGTTGATGAATCACCAAAGAAGAAGATCAAGATTGAAGGAGAAGAGGCCATGACAGTGAGCAACAAAACAAGTGACTGCACAGAAGAAAGTGATGACTTTGTTGTCATTATTTGAAAGGATTTCAAGCACAGCAAGATGGAAAGTATCAACATTCAGTAATTAGGAAGGAGATGTGGCACAATAATTACTTAGAATGTTGTTTTAGACTATATTATATATGTATTGTAAGTATTTAAATTTGTATGGGTCGAATATGTCTAGTATGGGCTGGGTTGGAACTTAACCCAAACACCCCGTTAAGTTTATGACAGTTATTTTATGGTTAAGGTAGTTATTCATGAAACGTTGTATTGGTCTAAGAATAGTCACAACGTTTCATCATGGTATATAGGTCTAGAATCGAGTCATTGTAAACAACCTTTTACAGTTTTATAAAGTTACATTTGTATTATCAAGTTCTTTTGTTTGTTTTCATTTACTGTTAGATAGAAACGTGAACATGGTGAATTACAAACAGATTCTCAAACATAATTGGCTCCATTCTAAACCTGTGAAACCGAACCAACAGCTCTGGGACCACTCAAGGAAGAGCCGATGCAGTCAACGCCCTCCACAACCTAGCCACATCCAAACAAGAACCAACAATACTCCTCGACACAATAGCCACCTCGCCTCTCATCAACCTCCTCAAAGAATGCAAAAAATACTCAAAATTCGCAGAAAGAGCAACCGCTTTAATCAGAATAATTTCTAAATCTGAAGAAGGAATAAATGCCATAACAAACGCCGAAGATGGGATATTAACTTTAGTGGAAACAATTGAAGGTGGATCTTTAGTTAGTAAAGAACACGCGCTTAGTGTTTTGCTCACGTTGTGCATAAGTTCAAGAAGTAAATATAGGGAGCTTATTCTTAACGAAGGTGCTATCCCGGGACTGTTAAGGTTAACTATAGATGGGACACTCCAAGGCCGGAGCAAGGCTAAGATGCTACTAGACTTACTTAGGGATTCTCCTTCGGAAAAGAAACTGAGCCAGTCCGTTTTGGAGAAGATGGTTCAGGAAATTGCGGCACGGGTGAATAAGTCAGAAAGAAGGAGGGCGGCAACTGCAAAGAAATTGATGCAGGATTTGGTTCAAAGAAGGATGGCTAGAGTTTGAACTTGCACATGTTAAATATTAGGTGATTTTTGTCTTAACCTTATAGAGACCTTTCATCTTTGTAAAATTGTAATCTGAATAAGATGAATGCAAATATCTCATCAATTTTGACTCGATGATCTTTGTTCCAAAAAAATACAATTTGACTCGATGATCCAATATTCTAAGAAACGGAAATTTTAGTTTTGGTGTTATAGGCAATATACTTTATATTTATTTTCATGTATGATGATATGTTTTAAAAGTCGTTGGTTTGATAAACTAAAAGTACACAATTAATGGTAAGAAAGTTATGTATATTTTGATTGTTCAATAACCATACTTAACGAACTAAGTAATATGTAACCATGGAGTACTGTATTGTAGCAATTGCAGACCTTATCTTGTATTTGCAACACTAGCCAAGACTTCTGCAATAAATCTTATATATCCATCCCAAACCATGTGAACCACCCACCAAATTTAAACTACGCGATGGTAAGGCTTGATCCGCAAGGGTACTCCCGAGGTCTGCAGACCGCATATATAAGGTCTAAAAATGCTCCTTCCAGGAGTTGAGACTATAATCTCCAAAAACAGAATTTATTGACCAACTTGTTAGGTGTGTGTGTTTATATACTTCCTCAAAATATGATTAAAATTTCGACCAAAATGAACTAAAATCTATTCATACTCCATCTTGTGTAATTGTTCAAACTTGATTATATGATTCCTAGAATCCTAGACAATTAGATAATTTCATCTAGTCATTTATGGTTATAGAGAGTTGTATGCAGTAAGTCGTGAATGATTAATATGGTTGGAAGAGCAATATGATTGATTTGAAAAAAGTAAAGAGAAAATTTTCGTAAAGGGAAATTTTGCAAAAAGATGGCAAAATGAGCCATGAGGATTGAGGAGGACAATGGTTTCATGCTTTGGTGGCCCAGATCGGCCCAAAGATTAAGCCCAAAGTGAACATAGAGGAAAAACTGACTGAATAAAGGAGTTTACTTTTTATTTTAGAACCTGAATCACTATGAATGCATATATTATTATTATTATTATTATTTTTATTTCAGGCCAACAAATCCCCTTAAATCGTCTGAATCTCTAGAGTTAAAATACTACACTCCTCCACAAACAGACTCTCTAATAGAGGCGGGCCTCACTCTCTTTATTAACCTTGAAAAAAGAAACACCCCTAAAAGGACACTATCAGCTTATATAAGACTAACCACTAAGCTCATAAATCTATTTTACATCTTCATTCATTGATAGTTTGATACTATTTTTTGTTGTACTAAACGGTAATTTACCAAGAGTTATGATATTTAGGCCTACATAATAGACCTATAAATAGGCTTACACCATTCACATTTTGACAAATTTTAAACACTTTTTCTCTCTTTTCATATTAACCAATCAAATTTTTAATTTCACCAATCATAGTTGTAGGTCTATTTTTAGGCAAACCATTTAGGTCTACAAATCATTTTTGATTTACCAATTAAACAAATCTAAATTACTCTTCATTAATAAATGGGTAAATATGGCAAAACAAATAAATAAAAATCAAATAAGTCCTTAAATATTAGTAAGTTTATTCTTCTCTAATGGGTTCAAAATTGCTTTAAAACTATTAAATCTTATTAAATCACTAAAATACTTGAGAACTTCCCGACATGATGTCAATGATATCAAGAAGAACTCCCTTTTTCGTCGATAAAGGTAACAAATTATTTTCAATTTTCAGTAGCTTAAAGATTTCATTCGCGAAGTGGGTCTCATATTCGTGTAATTCCATTGAAAATTCCGTCAACATTGGACCAACATTGAATACCAAAACTGATGTGAGGGTATTTTTCAACATTTTAGAACTCATCTTGATACTATAAAATTTGGATGTCTTTGCTATCTCACATAACATACATCACATATTTATATCACATGCTTTAAGCAGAACTTTAACGCACAATTATTAGTTTGAAGAAAATGATTATTAGATTACAAACCACTAATTTAAATTTTGATTTTTTAATTAAAATTTGACACCACGACTGGGCATTTGGTCTAGTGGTATGATTCGCGCTTCGGGTGCGCGAGTTCCCGAGTTCGATTCTTTCAGAATGCCCCATTTTACATTTTCCTTCAAAACTCATACTCCACAAATCTTTTTTATTTAAAAAAACACAAAAAAATCACCGTGTGGGACCCACTTATTCTTAATTAAATGTCCGTGTGACTGTGTCGGTGGATCTACTAACCTTAATAATCCGCACACATTAGCACACCCCCTTCACCACCACTAACCTACACCACATTTTCAACACTATACACAACCTTTGACTTTGCACTCTCACTACCATCAGTATCAGATCTAAAGGTAAAACCCTAACTCATCAATCCCACTTTTTATATATTTGTTATTTTATACATCCATAGATACATTTCATTGCATACCCAGTTTAGATTTAGCCCTCACGCGCGCGCGTGAGCCCCTTAAGCCACAATGATGCTAGGTAGAGGCTTACCGAGCCGTAACGCCACTTTTCGCCCCGAGAACTTAGGACAAAATGCCTTAGCTATCATAGGAAACTTGTTTTTCACTTTTTTTGTTATTGGTGTGTTGGTTTTCACTATCATAGCTGCTACTTACGAGCCCGAGGACCCTTTGTTTCATCCCTCTAGTAAAATGACTAATTTCCTTACGTCCTCGTCCAATGCCACTTTTGTTTCGGATAGTACGGTTGTTAAGACTGGGGAGGATTTTGTTAAGGTTAATGAGACGGCGTTTGGGAGTGTGATCAATGTGTCTGATGTTGTGAGTAAGGAGATTACGACGACGGATGGGGAGGTGGAGGAGAAGGAGGCGCGTGATTGTAGTGGTGAGATTGATAAGGCGATAGATTGTACTGATCCGGAAGTGTTTCATTTGATGATGAGTAAGGCGATTGAGGAGTTTAAGGATATACATTTTTATAGATTTGGGAAGCCGGTGCGTGGGATCAATGATAGTTCGTGTCATATGGCGTGGAGGTTTAGGCCCAAGGAAGGGAAGACTGCGGCGTTGTATAAGGATTATAGGAGTTTTGTGATAGCTAGAGCGGCGGATTGTTCGCTTAGTGTTGTGAGTATTGGTGATTATCATTCGGGTGGGAATGCTAGGAAGAGGAAGAAGCATCAGAAGCCTGGGTTTGAGAAAACGCCAATGGGTGAAGATAATAAGAACGTTGGTGTGCAAGTGGTAGGTGAGGTTGTGAACGATACTTTGCCGGTTGTTGAATCGGAGAAGTCGTTTGATCAAGGGAGGTATTTGTTGTATAATGGCGGTGGAGAAAAGTGTAAGAGTATGGATCATTATTTATGGAGTTTTATGTGTGCGTTAGGTGAAGCCCAGTACTTGAATAGGACGCTTGTAATGGACTTGAGTATTTGCTTGTCGTCTGTTTATACTAAATCGGGTCAAGATGAAGAAGGGAAAGATTTTAGATTCTACTTTGATTTCGAGCATTTGAAGGAGTCTGCTTCCGTTTTGGATCAGGGTCAGTTTTGGTCAGATTGGAACAAGTGGCATCAGAAAGACGGACTAAGTATTTCTCTCATTGACGATTTCAGAATCACCCCGATGAAGATGGCTGGTGTGAAGGATACGTTGATTATGAGGAAGTTTGGAAGTGTCGAGCCTGATAATTATTGGTACAGAGTTTGTGAAGGTGAAGCGGAGTCTGTTATTCAAAGACCATGGCATTTGATATGGAAATCGAAAAGATTGATGGACATAGTCTCAGCAATATCAGCAAAACTGAACTGGGATTTCGACTCTGTTCATGTTGTGAGAGGCGAAAAAGCTAAAAATACTGAACAATGGCCGAACCTTGCATCGGACACTTCACCCGACGCTCTTCTTTCTTCCTTACAAGATAAGGTTGATGACGGAAGGAATCTTTATATTGCAACAGATGAACCCGACACTTCTTTCTTTGACCCATTGAAAGACAAGTATTCCACTCATTTCCTTGATGAATACAATAGCCTATGGGACGAGAATAGTGAATGGTATAGCGAGATGACTAAGCTGAATAACGGAGTTCCAGTTGAGTTTGATGGATACATGAGGGCATCTGTTGATACTGAGGTTTTCTTGAGGGGCAAAAAGCAAATTGAAACTTTTAATGATCTTACTAGAGACTGCAAGGATGGGATCAACACGTGCACTTCCTCAGCTAGCTGATCTCAAACTTGAGGTTTCGAGAACCTTGTTGTGTAACGTATGTGAAAATACCTCACTCGTGTCTTCTACAACTGTGTTTTCTTTTGAGAAGATTTGTTTTTAAACAGATAGTGTTACATTAAGTAGTCTGTCAGAACTCAGAAGTCTTCTATGTTTAAAGTTTTCCTCTATATTTACCGCAATTTGTTGTTCATTAAGATTATATGATGCTTGTCTTCTATTTTACTTTGCTCATGTTGTGAAATTGAATTTCTAGTTATTGTTTCACCTCGAGCCTTTGCTCTGAATTTGATGGCGAAATTAGCACACAGATGTATGAAGCAATTGAGTAATAGTTATGTCGGTTTTGTTTTTAATTACATTTGCATACCTTGATACCCATGCTGCTAATTAGGGGTGTGCAAGTGTACAAAACCTGGCTATAAAGGTTCTGATAATGAGAGAATATGAGTTTTGAATACGAGACTGTTAAAGGTTTGCTGTAAATTCGTTAATGGTGTCGGTGTCGGTGTCACTGTTACCAATTTAGGTCCTTAACCTCTATGTGAACAGGATTATGATTGTTTTGGTGATTCTAGCCTAATTATATACCAAAAAAAGGGTCTTGTCAATCAGGTTGTTTTGGTGATTCTAGCCTAATTATATACCAAAAAAAAGGGTCTTGTCTGATACCAGATCAATCATTGCGTACCAGAAACAAGTTTCTTTTGTTACAATTTGTAATGATGATACAATTTCGGATTCTATTATATTTTACTGCTTTTGCTATCTTGTCTCGAGATTTGCACATACCTATGGTAACCGCTCTCGAAGGATATGAAATTCCAATCGAATTTAATCTGTTGTGAACCATTTATATATAGTATTAATTCTAGCTATCATATCATCAAGAGTTCAGTTTGAATTGAAACGAAATAAGCTCATAAATGTATGAAGCATTTGAGTTATAGTTATGGCGATTTTGTTCTTCATGACATCTGCATACCTAGGCGGCTAGGCTGCTAATTAGAGTGTGTGTAACTGTACAGAAGCTGACTATGAAGATACTTGAAATCTTAAGGATGAGTTTTGAATACCAGACCGTGACGGTTTGCTATAAACTGGTTACTGGTTTCGAACCATTTTGGTCCCTGGGGAGCTGGATTACAATTGCTTGGTGATTCTGGGCCAATTCGTTTACCAAAAAGAGGTACGCGTTTGCTGTTTGAAACCTGATCAATCATACTGTACCAAAAATGAGCTTCTTTGGTTATAGATTGTATCGATGGTATTATTTCAGTTTTTATTTTACCGTCTGTTTTTCTACCTGTTCCGGATTTTACATATTCCTACTGTTAATGTTCTCAAAAGGATACCCATATTCCAACCGTGTTCGATGACAAACACATCGAAACTCATCAACTAAAGTAGCAATGCGAGTGAGTCAACGTGTAAAAATCTATAAATACGTGTTAAAACAAGTCGGATCCTTATTTCAGGCTGAAATTTTTCATTTTCGAGTAGTAAGTATGCGCTTCTGGACCATTTGTACAGAATATATTCTTGTCTCTAGATTATGCAATGATGTTAAGGAATCATTTGAGTATAATTGTCCGAAGGTATCACGTTTTAGTTGTTCATGATCAACGTCCATCCGAAATTCAGCAGAACTAAAACCACAAACACACCAACAGATGACTTCTTTTTTATCCAAACCGAGCCAAAATTGAAAAGAAGAAGACTAACAGTTTCTCAGGTGCATAAAACACCGGAAACCTTACAAAGTTGTTTATATATACAAAGCGGGTAAATTTCAAGTCTGTACTTGTGCATCAACATAACATGTCTGGTGCTTACAGAAAAGCACTCAAAAACATCCTAAAACTCGATTCTTGAGTTGAATTCGAAGAACCAAAAAACCTCACATTGGGCAAGTGTTTTCTTCAGCTTCTTTTGGAATCATCATATCGTTTCGACAAAGCGGACAAGTAACGTTCCAATACTTCAACCATTTCTCAACACAGCTTTTGTGAAAAACATGACCACACGAAAGACGGTTGATCTCTGCATCTGGTTTGAACTCAACCAAACAAACCGAACATTCTTGCTTGGTGCGGCGACATAATGAGTTGTAAAGAACTGATGGTGTTCGGCTTCTGAACTCTTCCATGTAAGTTTCTGAAGGAGTTCCCCTATGTTCAACTGATTCTGTTAGTGTTTGGTTGTTTAAATCTTCCCATGATGCTACATGGATCCCGATCACGTGAAGGATGGACCGGACTACTTCTTTCATGATTGATATCGACATTGCTGTGTTCACCAGAATCACGCATAGGACACCCGCGTCGGATGGGCTTTGGTATGGTGAAAGACCCATGTTGTTGTTAACCTAAACACACAACAAAAACAAGATCAATCACCATAAAAAAAAGGAAATCAAGCGTTTATTAGTTTATTGCCTAGAGTATTTGGATGTAAAAACAGAAAGTGTGCATTTTTCGCTTTTAGCTATAGGTGGTGCTTATTCTGCAAGTGCTTAAAAATAAGCAAAAGCAAAAAAATATGCAATCTTAAACACCTCTTAATCTTTTTAGACTTGAAACAAATATCAATATACTTCAACAAATTATACCTTTTGATAGGCAAAAATCACGAATAAATCAACAAATTTGATGTATTTTCAGGATCCTCAACAAATACTCCCTGCAAAGACACAAAACATCACATGATTAGAACACAATATTCATCAAACTTGCATCTTTGTACAAGAATTAGATTCCCTAATACTTACTAATCATCAAATTCCTATAAAGAACTAGAAACACAACTTTAATTAAAGTCCAAAACTTAAAGTTTATAATTAGAAAGAAATGAACCAAAAAAAGCAAATATAAAAACTAATCTTGAACCACTTTTACTTTCCTTTTTTACAAATAAAATAGCACCATAATTTGACCTTACTTTTATAATCTCAATAATTGCATCAATTTATATAAAATTAATCAATTAACCAATCAATCAAAGATCCAAAACACAAAATGAATCTAGCACAAAAAAATGGTTAAATTAGGCAAGAACCAAACACCCCCTAAAACTTAAAAAAAATCAAAAATCAAAACTTTAATACCAAAACATTAATTTCATGCAAAACCAAGAAAAACCCACATGCAAAATCAAAAACCCATGTCAGATCCATCTTCAAAACATGAAAAGACATAAAACTTAGCTAAATTCAGATCTAGAATGGATCTAAAAGATAATATGAAGGAAAACATACCTAGAGGTAGAGTGAGCTTTTAAGAATAAGTGGGTGTACCGAATTGTGGGGATTTAAATGGAGAATTAAAGTAAAAGAATTTGGTTAAAAAATTAGGAAGATAGGGAAGGGAGGTAGGGCCTTTGTTTGAGTGTTGATGATAATGGATGATGATGATGGTTTTGTGGGTACACCGCCTACTTGAACTTGTTGTATGTATATCTTGGTCAAGAAGTGTGTATATTTATATACCAAATTTTCGTTTTACTTTACAGTAGACCACGGATATTCGCGCAAATCAACAATGTAGAATAGGGTAAATTAATGGAATAACGGTGTATACCAACAAATAATTATTGGAACACTTAATCGAACCCTCCTTATACGGTGGTACTTTTTGTACCTTTGTCCCTCATTTTGTCTCTCTTTTTTTCCAGTATAACAACAAATAATTATGGGAACACTTAATCGAACCCTCCTTATTCTAGGGAGGTGGTACTTTTTGTACCTTTGTCCCCCATTTTGTCTCTCTTTTTTTTCAGTACAGCACAGTTTTTTGTCAGTTTCTGTTTCGTATTTTTAACAGTTTGAAGCATTTGACATATTAAACTTTATATTTTTTGTTTCGCACTTTCAGGTTTATAGTTTTTTTATATTAGCAAAATTATAAAAATAAAAAAAAAATAAAAAAAAAAAAGGGGGAGGGGGGGTCGGAGGGTCCGGTTAGAAAAAATAAGGATGGTCAATATATCCCATTCCATAATTATATTTGCAAACTTGTGATTTTCGTGTGATACCTGCTGGTTCAATTTGTAATCACTGCGGAAAAAACTAGTTATGGTTAAAAACAAAAAATATAAAAGTTTGAGAATTAAACAATATTTTATCTATTAAATTAGTAATAGATGTTACCATTTTTAATTAAGGGTATATTAAAAAAATTTTGAAATTAAAAACTTATTTTGGGCAAAAGACGTTACTCATTTTTAAGTTTTTTTAGTTGTAAAGAAAAGTTATTCATGTTTTATATATTAAATCTAGATAAAAGTATACTCGTTTTGTCTTAAAATTATTGTCTCTTTTACATTTTAGGATGTCTCAAAATAATATTAGTTTCCTTCTTACGTCACCCAATCAAAAAAATTAGGTAAGTGGAGATGATATTGGATTGGTTGAAGAGTGGTATGATGAGGTTGTGACAGTTGGGTCATGGATGTTGTGGTTGTGAGATGGTTCTGGTCGTTAGTGTGGTGAGGTTACGAGATGCTTCGAGTGATGCGTATGGTGAAGTCGTGAGAAGTTTTGGTTCATGGGTATGTTGGTAGAATCATGAGAAGTTTTGGGTTGTGGGTATTGTCATACATTTTGGGGTATTTTCTCCGTTTTGCCGTCCTTATTATTCACAGTGCCACCAGTCGATTAGACTTATGCGGAAACTATTTGCTGTAAGGTTCTAACGGGTTATATTTCATATGTGAGGTTGTGGTCGGTTTTAAACCCGTTTCATACTTTATATCGGGTAGATGCCCTTAGTGATTCGGTGTTTGGTGAGTTTAGTAGGCTAGAGTTGTATATTAGTATGTCAGATATTCACTTTATTATCTTCGTGTTTGATCCTAGTGTCAGTGTTTGTTATAAGGTCGGTATCATCGGGTGTAGTTTTGCTGGTTCTTTATGTTCGAGTCCATGTAACTCTTAGCATCTTGTAATATTATATATTGCCTTTCAAAATAAAATAAAATAAATAACATTATGGGCTCATATGAAAGCCTTAGTTTTGACATCTAAAGGAGAGCCCACATAGCATTGTGCTCGAGATATCAATAAAATCTCTATTAGACCATTCGTAAAAGGAACACCGTGAACGAGTCTTCACTCACCATGACCACGGTCACCCCTATTACACTCACCAACAAGGACCGTCTTGCATGAAAAAAAAAAAAAAAAAGACTCGGTCGTTTGCACGACCGAGTCGTGTGATTTTTTGTGTGTGTGGTGTTTTTATTAAATGTTTTTGTGAAGTATATTTGTGTTTAAGTGGGGTATGCTTTTTGTGGTGACCTCGATTATCTTATTACACTAAATCGTTTGTGAAGTTAGTTGTAAATAGAGAAAGTTGAGTTGAAGCTGATATGAAACCGGTGATCGCGATCATTGGGCTCTCTTATTACACTAGCCTTATGGCTTCGAGCAATAAAACCCAAACATGCAATTCCAAACTCTATTTCGATTTAACATCGTAATAATATATAGTTTAGTTCAATTAAAACTTTTAAGACTTATAGTTTACTTCAAGTAAAACTCATACTTTACTTCTATGTATTTATATTAAATTCATGTGTTCAAATTTATTATAGTACTTATTACTCATATAGTCATATTGCTATAAAATGATGGAAGCTGGAGTAAAAAGTGAGTCATGAATCATGAGTGAAGATTTGTGTTTGGGGAAAGATTTGAGCACAGTATTTCTGACTTGTAGTTTAAGTCGATGCATTTTTTAAAAAGGATTTGTTGGTTAAGTAATGTTAAAACTTTACTTCCAAGGGCCTTTCCAAAAAAAAAAAAAAACTTTACTTCCAAGGGATTTATTAGTTGCTTATTTAACCAAATACAAGTTTGATAATGGTGCACACAACACAATCAATAAATATTTTCTTATATCTTGTGTAGAAAAATCATATAACGGAATTATACTATATATATAAAAGGCAGGCGCTAGTTGCCAAAAAACTGCTACAGTACATGTTACAGTGCGCACTACAGTAACTTTTTTTTTTTTTTTTTTTTTTTTTTGCGTCGCTAAAGTACACGGTACAGAATTTTTTTTTAACATAAATTTCCTTAAGAAAATTTGTTTTAAAAAAATAAAAAAAATACAAAAAATAATACACTTACAAAAAATTTCTTATACAAATTTTTTTCTTTTAAAATACCTACCAAAAAAAAAAAAGCGCATACCGAAAAAACAAACAACCAAAAAAGTTTTCAACCGCAACGCCAAAAAAAAAAAAAAAAGAAAAAAAAAAAAAACGTAAATATAAACAAATTATGCTTCCAAGTAAACATATGCATACTTCAAATAACAAAATTATTAATTACACCGTACAACCCACAAAATACAAAACATAAAACACGCCCGCCGCAACGCGCGAGCTACCCAGCTTGTACTGTATATTAGTGAAAACTTTGTTTTATAAACGGTTGTCATTTTTTGTGTTTAACTAACAAAAGATAAATGAAAGAAGTAAATAAAAGGTCCAAATCTATAAATAACTTTGACAAGAAAATATCTCGCCAAACCCACTAACCTTGAGTTTTGACATCCCACAAATTGTTTTGACTTTTGACCATTTTATCTTAGTTGTCAACCACCAAATTAACTAAATTAAACCAAATTTCTATCTTTTCAAATAAAGGTTTGTCTAACTTGTGGCTTAGGGGCACAAGTTAAGCACATTAAAAGACAGTGAGGTCTCACAGAAAAAGACATAGGGATCCACGAAATTGTACTTTTCTGTGGATCCCTATGTCCTTTTCTGTGAGGTCCCGTTGTCTTTTAGTGTGCTTAACTTGTGCCCCTAGGGCACAAGTTAGAAAAATCCTTCAAATAAATATAGTGGGTAATTTTCCACGTACATCCACAATTAATTTTAAAGCATTTATTGTCTTACTTACTTGATATGTCTAACCGCACGTCTAAACATATATAACAACATTATAAGAGATTGTCTCATTGATTCATAAAACAAGTCATGCTACGACAAGATTAGTTACACTTTTAGGCTTCCGACCATTTTCCATAATTTTAACCAAATCATCAAAAACAATATGAAAATATTTTTTGAGTTAGCTATGTTTTTATTTCATCTTAACATCGTAATAATATTGCATTACATAATAAGAGTGTAGATCTAGTGGTGAGAAGTATTGGGTGTGTGAATCTAATGAGAAGAAAATTTGAATGAGAATGCCGATAAATATTTAAAGCCACATATTCCAAAGAAAAATGTTAAATATAGCCCTTAGGATCATGTTTACGAAATTCTGTTATTCATAAATTGTTTATACATACAGAATAACTTCTCATCCTTGCATTTAACTTCTCTCAACCAACTAAATGTACCACATTTCATTGCATGTATTTAGTTCTTAAATTTAACCCTTAGTGCTACAAATAGCAAAATCCTATTTCAAATGATAATATAGAAAATTTAAAAGGAGATTTGTTCATCTTGGCATCCTTACATGTGTATCTCAAATGTGCGATTATACTTTCTTATCATCTTTCTTATTTAACTTTATTTCTCATTTGATCCTAACTCAACATAATATTAGAGAGAAAATGTCATCTAATAGTAATCAAGTTATATCATTATTTCATTAAAATCACTCATACTTTATTTCAACTATAATATTCACTTAAGTTTTAAAACTGTTTCACGAAAGTTACTCAAAGGTTTTTTTTCAACCGCAAAAAACACTCATATTTTAATATCAATGAATTTTATTAAGAAATTGATAGAAATAACCTTTAAAATTTTCTTTAAGGTACTAAGATATGAGACAATTACTCGTATACCCTCTGAATTTAACTTCCCTAACTAACTTTATATACCATGAAATAATAACCAAAATTAATAGTTTTTGTCCTTATCGTTAAATAAATGTTCAAACTTTTACAATATTAAAATAATATTTAGCTTGAATGATTTATATAGTAAAAATAAAGTTAAAGTGATTTTAATGAAACAATTTTTGCAAGTGATACAAAATTTGAGTAACTTTAGTCAGTTTAGTTAACAATATTGAAACTTGGTTATTATTTCATAAATTTCACCAAACAATATTGAAACTTGGTTATTATTTCATAAATTTCAAATAAAAAGAGTATTTACAGTGAAATTAATCAATTAAAAAAAATTTAAAAAATAAAAACTTGCAAAAATTGTCGACCATTACAAAAGATTCCTTAGTTAATATGAGACTGGAAAAAAAATTGATAAAAAGCATTATTCAAATTTTTACTTTTTACGCTACATTTTCATTTACAAAAGTATTAAGCAAGAAGTTTGAAATTTACAAGTATGTAATTGTGTAAATGATTCAAGTGTGTTTCTTTTTTGTAAAAAGAAAAACAAGAATTACAAAGAAGGAAAATGTGAAAGACGCAGACAATTAAAAGTAAATATAAGAAAAAGATTCTTGTGACTAAAAAAGGAGTATAAATGTAATTTGTCAAAATAAATCCAAAAAATTACATAGTTTAGAAAGAAACCTAATGTATTACTTACTTACTTTTTAATCTTTATAGATTTTTTTTTTTTAACTTTAACTAACTAATTAATGATTACAATTGAATTTTGTAGCCAAGTAAGTTATAAACATAGTAAATTCGACCCAAATTGTTATTTTTCTATCTTTAATAGTAACTTGACACAACCAAAAAAAATGTCGACAATTAAGTTAAGTCGCACATATTATCATTTATCTTAGAACATATATGTTAAACTTTTTGCTAAAAAAAATTACAATTATTGAACAATATGTACCATTAATGCATCATTTCTAAGATATATTAATTTAAAATTATAGCAAATTCTAAATGTGTGACAGGAAGAGAATTCATTTTAAATGTGCTTGATCATTGATTTTTCTTTTTCTTCTATAAAGTAAAAACAT
Organism: Artemisia argyi; assembly: GCA_030686995.1. Lineage (NCBI taxonomy): Eukaryota > Viridiplantae > Streptophyta > Magnoliopsida > Asterales > Asteraceae > Artemisia > Artemisia argyi. The sequence goes on from CM060701.1 coordinate 214,349,979, forward strand.
GAGTTCCGTGATTTGGACAAAAAAATAATAATTTTTTGTTGGTTATATTCCAAGTGCTTACCAACCCCATCTATCTCATATTCCTATGTTCACATTGATGCTTTTAATTGATAATCAAGAAAGAAAAGCATATTTTATTAACTTTTTATCATAACCTTTTGTAAACCACTGCTACCAAAAATTTTGTTCCACATTTAATATTTAATGGTGGAAATATGTTATAGAACTTTGCATTATCTCTTATATAACAAGGATTTTCAAAAAGATAAAAATTAGATCAATGAAAGCGCACAATTCTCTCTGCATGAAAAACTTTAGTCTTTTTATTGACCAATAAAAGTTGAAATTTTCTTCAAACTCGTCTAAATTTCATCCAACAAAATAAATATGTATAAAAACACATGCGTCAATTTTGTAAAAAAAAAAAAGAAAAAAAAAAAGACAATTAATAAAATTTTAGTTGTTAAATTTTAAATAAATTATATACATTTAAGTATATTATCAATTTTCATATTTTTTTTAATAGTTTAAAATTTAAATAAATACCTTCTATACTTTATACTCCATATACTTATATTTTATTAAAAAAAATACAACATGTATGTCAACGACGCGAACCATGAAACCGGTCGAACTAAAACGTATATCAACGAACTCAAAAGAGGTACGAATTATCGACTAGCGAAGTAACGAACATCAAAATCAAAGCTAGAAAAAACACAATGAGAAATTTTCCCCAATAAAAGTAGAAACGGATAAAATGTTCATGAAAACCCATACAAAGAAAATATAAAATACACGTACCCATAAAACATCCACAAACGTACCTCAATGAAAGAAACACTCGATGAACCAAATACATAACAAGTTTGGTAAATGAGAACCATACACAGTTCTTATTCCCGTACTCGACCTTCCAAAAAAACAAATGAACACCGTTTTTCACAAGACATATCTTAAACTTATACATTTTTTTATAAAATATATATGAACCATTTTATGTAAGACATCAACTTTACCATTTTTTTTCCACACTTCCTTTTCACCATAAAAATAATAGTTTCTAACAAATGACCTTAAAATACCCAAAACGAATTTTAAAAATACCATAAGGACTTTAACACAACTCCTTTATTGGATGCGAAAAACACAGAAGAATCACATAATCAAAATAATCATCAAACGAATCTCATACCAGGGAACACTCACGCAAATACATTGCAAACCAAACGATAAACTTACAGACTCATTCGTACAACGATCAAACCAAAATCATAGAAAAACATTGATACTAACAGGTCACAAAACATGTCACGAACTTCAATTGGTGTGTGTAAATGAGGGATTAAATATCCACACCAACTCGTCACGAACCAACAATACTTAAAGGATAGTATAACATTCATTCGCGGAATGAATGCAAGGAATAACCATAGAAATGAACCAGTATCCAACGAAATGAATTCGATTACCCAACACCTTTCACGACGTCAAATAGAAAGATTATGGCATCTGTACCATCATGGTACGAATAGGAATGACAACCAAAGAATTAGGTATACAAACAGAGTGTCTAGCAAATGAATCAACTTAAATACCACAACATAAGTACCCACCGATAATTGAGGTATCAACATATGATAGGTAGGATGGAATCTTACCACCTCCACACCCCAACGTATAACGACTGCCCGAATGGTTAAGAGAATACTTCTCTAACCATACAGCCATCACCAACATGATATCACATACCATCTACCACAACATATAACAACAAACATCAATCAATGCAATAATGGTCACAAGTCCACGTGTGTGATACCTTTATAATTATGTTCGCGACCATAGTTATAAGCCTATTCCACACGCATACTTACTTCCAAAACAACACATCTCAATGATAACGCACATATATACCACATAGCACCTAATACACCATGCAATCCATGCCATCATACTTGCAAGTCCATTTGTTTTGTGACGCATGTATAATTATGTTGGCCACCATAATTATCTATGCCCCCTTTCACAAGTGTACTCCTTCCTATGGTAGCACATCATGCAAACAATCATACAAACAAAACAAAAGACGTTGCAAACAATCATCTCACATGGAACAATTCCAACGATCACGTAAACTCTACAATCAAAATCACTTGGATAAGGTCGATCCAATATCCAAGAGTAATCACGCTCCAACATGGCTCCAGACGGCAAAAGACAATATACGAATTCCAAAACATAACACAAAACAAAAGACGTCGCACAATGGCTCAAACTCCATTCTCGCACTTGCCTCCCCACTCAAATCGGTTAAGCTTACTACTCACTGTGGACTCCAAATCCGAATCCACATTATTCCATCCTAACCCCCCCCCCCCCCTTTTCATCTTTACTCAACCACTCATTCCTATTTCCTACACATTGAGGAAATCAACAACAGACAAAACCATCTCTATTCTTTCTTCCAATTCCGTATGATTCACAAGTGCATCCAAATCACGAGGTTTGGACTAAACCACCTCTCCTTCCTATGTGAAGTGAGGACACTACCAAGGGTATTTGGTAATGGCTCCATCTCCAGAAGTCACCGTGGTTCCAAACCTCTCCACTTCTTCTCAACCAACGTTTCCCATAAACTTCCTCTCCTTGTCCAAACATAGATACATGCTATGGGGAACTCAGATTCTGCGGTTAGTCCGCTTCATCCTACCACTTCTCTCACATCCGATAGCGACAACGGTAGTCCAACGAAGCATCTTATGCGCGGAAGACGATATAATAAAGTCGATATATACAATACTACGTATAGGGGATAAAATAGACGTTTGAAACTCAATAAAACATCTCATAAATATAGGAAAATAGACATATAAAATACTATACTTACACATAGATCCTAAATGCAACTATATGAAGGACTCCTAGGTTATAATCTAGGTTCAACCACCTACTTCTCTATAACCAAGGCTCTGATACCAATCTGTCACACCCCGCCACGGCGGAAACTCGCGGATGTAACTTCATGGATATCATCACAACACATGGTGTCTATATAGAGAATAACTACATGCAATAAAAATGGCAAAGTATAGACACAAAGTGTCATAACAATACCTGAAAGAAAACAACATGATAAACTCCAAACACTCAGATAAACAACTTCCAATGCAACTAAGGTCTCGTCTAAACACTTCCTTCTATCATAGCCTTAGAATGCTCACCAGAAAATGATGCTTAATATGTCAACATAATGTTGGTGAGATTCATAGGTTTAAGACTCATACACACTAGGCAACCAAAATCACAATAAAACCCATTTACACAAAGGAATTTAGTGCTAAAAATCACCTATATCACTTCAAACACCTAAGACACACCAAACAAACGTCAACCGAATCAAGACTATCAGTCAAACTGACCTGCCAAAACCACAGTTGTTACATCATCCCCCACTTAATGAAATCGCGTCCCGAGATTTCAACTACTATAGTCACCACTCATAACAGCAAAAGAAAATCTATGAATTTTTAAGCGGAAAAAATACCAAACCATAAAATCACAGAGAAAGAATCGCAAAAATGTGAACCGACTAAATACTCGAATTCACACAATAGAAAACATTCTGTCACTCCAACAATAGACGCAAATAGATACACTACACCGATCAATAACGCCAAAGATCCGAACGACTTCTCACAGATAGGTACGATACTCTCGAACCAAATGAAAATCCAAACGGTAACAGCAGGAAACACCACATATAATGGATACACACAAAACAAACATTAATTACATCTGATCTTCACGCTCCCAAATAAACTCAGGACCACGCTTAGAATCCCACCATACCTTTACCAACGCTATCTCACCACACTTCAAACTCTCAACATCTCGATTCCATAATCTCAACAGGTTTCTCGACAAAACGAAGAGTCTTGTCAACCTTACATTCATCTAATGGCACATGCAGACTAGCATCCGCCAACCACTTCTTTCCATTAGATACGTGAAACGTATCATGCACTCTACTTCACTCCTTAGGCAAACTCAACCGATATGTCTCAAATCCAATCCTTTCCATGAATCTCAAATGGTCCTACGTATCTCGGTGCTAGCTTGCCTTTCTTACCGAAACGCATAACATCCTTCCAAGGAGATACTTTTAACCTCACATATCACCAACACCAAACTCTAAGGGCTTACAGCAATTATTCGCATAACTCTTTTTGGCGATCTCCTGCTGCCTTAAGTCTTTTCCTTAGTTAGAAAACCTTATTCGTAGTCTCTCGTTCTAGTTCAGGACCAATTAGTTGGCTTGTTCCAACCTTTGCCCACAGAACAGGTGACCTACATTACCTTCCATAGAATTTTCACACGACACATACTCAATACTAGAATGATAATTGTTGATATAGGAGAACTCAGCTAAGGGTAAATGTATACCCCGGCTTCATCCAAAATCAAACACACCCATACTCTCAGCTCATCATCCAACGCCTGATTTGTACGCTCACTTAGTTCACTCATTAGAGAATAATAAGTTGTACTCATCTACATACGCGTTCTCAAGACTCTATACACGTTTACCACTATCGCGAGGTAAGTATTTCATCATGTTTCTTGATGATCAACGCGACACCCCATGGCTCTTTACCAACTCACTGAGCGAAAAATCTCGCCTACTCCTCCATACATCTCTTGCTAAGGTAATAATACATTTTATCCATTCTTGGATGTATCAAATATCTTACATGATTGATGTCCTTACGCTTCCTCTCAATGAAACCAATAGCTGGTCCGCAAAGTACATTCCTCCATCTTCGCTCCTTTCCATTTACTGGTCTAAACCAAGTAATCATTCTTCTTACATATTCTCATCCTTGAACCTCTCTCTCTAGGCTGTCAGAATCATCCTCTTAACTCCGAACTGAATTATCATAATCATTGCTCACAAACATCTAAGTTTCACTCGTTCACTCCCGCTCATCGCTCTTACCACGATATCCGCCCTTCCTTGACGGTGGCGAATCAGACAATCGTAGTCACTGAAAAATTCCACACCCAACTTCTCTTCTACAAATATTAGCCTCTTGTCAAATATATGCTAAAGATTCTTATGATTTGTGTAGATAACACTTTCTGCTCCATACAAATATCATCTCCAAGTTCCACTCCCCAACTTTAAATCATGTATCACACAGTTCCTCTTATGGATCTTCCACCTCCGCGATGCCTACGCAATCTATAGAAAGATAGAAATGAATCGTCAATAGTACCTGCCAATCCTAAGGACAATCGTCTCTCAGATGGTGTCTTAGGTACTTTCCACTCTTCACCACTTTTATCCTACTAATGTCCAGGAGCACTCGCTATCGTTGACCACCTTTCTGAAGAACACACATCTTAAAGCTACACCTCTCACTTGAACAACTTGCAAACACCCTCTTCTTCTTCAACGAATAAATTGATAATCAAAACGACAATCTATCCTAAGTAAACGACGCGAACCATGAAACCAGTCGAACTAAAACGTATATCAACGAACTCAAAAGGGGTGCGAATTATCGACTAGCGAAGTAACGAACATCAAAATCAAAGCTAGGAAAAACACAATGAGAAATTTTCCCCAATAAAAGTAGAAACGGATAAAATGTTCATGAAAACCCATACAAAGAAATATAAAATACACGTACCCATAAAACATCCACAAACGTACCTCAATGAAAGAAACACTCGATGAACTAAATACATAACAAGTTTGGTAAATGAGAACCATAGACAGTTCTTATTCCGGTACTCGACCTTCCAAAAAAACAAATGAACGCCATTTTTCACAAGACATATCTTAAACTTATACATTTTTTTATAAAATATATATAAACCATTTTATGTAAGACATCAACTTAACCATTTTTTTTCCACACTTCCTTTATACCATAAAAATAATAGTTTCTAACAAATGACGTTGAAATACCCGAAACGAATTTTAAAAATACCATAAGGACTTTAACACAACTCCTTTATTGGATGCGAAAAACACAGAAGAATCACATAAACAAAATAATCATCAAACGAATCTCATACCAGGGAACACTCATGCAAATACATTGCAAACCAAACGATAAACTTACAGACTCATTCGTACAACGATCAAACCAAAATCATAGAAAAACATTGATACTAACAGGTCACAAAACATGTCACGAACTTCAATTGGTGTGTGTAAATGAGGGATTAAATATCCACACCAACTCGTCACGAACCAACAATACTTGAAAAATAGTATAACATTCATTCGCGGAATGAATGCTAGGAATAACCAAAGAAACGAACCAGTATCCAACGAAACGAATTCGATTACCCAACACCTTTCACGACGTCAAATAGAAAGATTATGGCATCTGTACCATCATGGTACGAATAGGAATGCCAACCAAAGAATTAGGTATACAAACGGAGTGTCCAGCAAATGAATCAACTTAAATACCACACCATAAGTACCCACCGATAATTGAGGTATCAACATATGATAGGTAGGATGAAATCTTACCACCTACACACCCCAACGTATAACGACTGCCCGAACGATTAAGAGAATACTTCTCTAACCATACAGCCATCACCAACATGATATCACAAACCATCTACCACAACATATAACAACAAACATCAATCAATGCAATAATGGTCACAAGTCCACGTGTGTGATACCCTTATAATTATGTTTGCGACCATAGTTATAAGCCTATTCCACATACATACTTACTTCCAAAACAACACATCTCAATGATAACGCACATATATACCACATAGCACCTAATACACCATGCAATTCATGCCATCATACTTGCAAGTCCACTTGTGTTGTGACACATGTATAATTATGTTGGCCACCATAATTATCCATGCCCCCTTTCACAAGTGTACTCCCTCATATGGTAACACATCATGCAAACAAAACAAAAGACGTTGCAAACAATCATCTCACATGGAACAATTCCAACGATCACGTAAACTCTACAATCAAAATCACTTGGATAAGGTCGATCCAATATCCAAGAGTAATCACGCTCCAACATGGCTCCAGATAGCAAAAGACAACATACGAATTCCAAAACATAACACAAAACAAAAGACGTCGCACAATGGCTCAAACTCCATTCTCGCACTTGCCTCCCCACTCAAATCGGTTAAGCTTACTACTCACTATGGACTCTAAATCCGAATCCACATTATTCCATCCTAACCCCCCCCCCCCCTTTCATCTTTACTCAACCACTCATTCCTATTTCTTACACATTGAGGAAATCGATAACATACAAAACCATCTCTATTCTTTCTTCCAATTCCGTATGATTCACAAGTGCATCCAAATCACGAGGTTTGGACTAAACCACCTCTCATTCCTATGTGAAGTGAGGACACTACCAAGGGTATTTGGTAATGGCTCCATCTCCAGAAGTCACCGTGGTTCCAAACCTCTCCACTTCTTCTCCACCAACGTTTCCCATAAACGTCCTCTCCTTGTCCGAACATGGATACATGCTATGGGGAATCGGATTCTGCGGTTAGTCCGCTTCATCCTACCACTTCTCTCACATCCGATAGCGACAACGGTAGTCCAATGAAGCATCTTATGCGCGGAAGACGATATAATAAAGTCGATATATACAATACTACGTATAGGGATAAAATAGACGTCCGAAACTCAATAAAACATCTCATAAATATAGGAAAATAGACATATAAAATACTATACTTACACATAGATCCTAAATGCAACTATATGAAGGACTCCTAGGTTGTAGTCTAGGTTCAACCACCTACTTCTCCATAACCAAGGCTCTGATACCAATCTGTCACATCCGGCCACGGCGGAAACGCGCGGGTGTAACTTCATGGATATCATCACAACACATGGTGTCTATATAGAGAATAACTACATGCAATAAAAATGGCAAAATATAGACACAAAGTGTCATAACAATACCCGAAAGAAAACAACATGATAAACTCCAAACACTCAGATAAACCACTTCCAATGCAACTAAGGTCTCGTCTAAACACTTCCTTCTATCATAGCCTTAGAATGCTCACCCGAAAATGATGCTTAAAATGTCAACATAATGTTGGTGAAATTCATAGGTTTAAGACTCATACACACTAGGCAACCAAAATCACAAAAAAAACCATTTACACAAAGGGATTTAGTGCTAAAAATCACCTATATCACTTCAAACACCTAAGACACACCAAACAAACGTCAACCGAATCAAGATTATCAGTCAAACTGACCTGCCAAAACCACGGTTGTTACAATAACGATTCATGTTATTCCTCTATATAAGTTTACCGCGCACGGGTTTAAAATTAGATATGGCTTAAATTATGATTAAAAAGAATATAAATAATAAAAAAGAGGCACGGCCTTACGGGTTACTATGAGATGAAAATAAATAGATAAAATTGTACACATAACAACAACACATATTATTTCAAGTGTTATTATGCTACTAAATACACATAATGTCTAGAACTTAATATCAATAGTTAAATTTAGACAAGATCAACCTAAACATCATACCAGTTAAACAAAGTATGAAGAATTACATATATATCTTTCTTAAAGTTTAATATTACATAAATATCCTTCTTACTTTTATAATTAAATCCATATCCTTCACAAACCTTGATTATTACATCAATATCATTATCAAACTTTTAAATTCTAATATATATCCAAAAATCAATTAAAGTATAATTATATTGATTTTAAATTCTGAAACTATTATTTATCTCGTATATTAATCATAATTATGTTGTTAAAGTATACTTTTTGGCCTCGAGTGATGAAATAACGTGATGATGTATTTATAAAAGTTTGGATATATATATATATATATATATATATATATATATATATATATATATATATATATATATATATATATATATATATATCAAAGAACATATTGTTCATATATATTTAATTATATAATTTTTTTACCTCGAGTGATGAAAGAATATGTTATTTTTTAATATATATATATATATATATATATATATATATATATATATATATATAGGGTAGCGTTATAATAAAAAGGGTGTTATAATAAAAATGGTAGGAGGGAATCCTAGCCATTTGATCAAATTTGACCAGATTTGACCAGATCAAAAGTGGAGGTGGCATACTTGTAAATAAGCGAAATTCAATGGCAAATTTGTTATAGTGTATCTTACACACAAAACCCATCTTGTCATTTATCTCGATACATTTCTGGATCTAACATTCTCTCTCTAAACACATTTTCTCACACTAGAAATTCACACAAATCTATCTCTAATTGAATCATTACTACATCCTTTCATCATAATCATGATCTAATCAACATCACAATCACGATCTAATCAAATCATAATCGTTAAAAATTCTAATCACGATCTAAGACAAATCTACCTCATCTTAAACGACCTGGTAAGTTGATTTATGAACCCTAATTTAGTTACTGGATTTTTTTAGTTTTGTTTTTCATCAATTTAAGTTTGTTTTTTTAATATGATAATGTAGACTTTCAAATCTGTTGAAGAGTGTGTGTGTGTGTGTGTATGCTTATTTATGTTTTCTTTAAGATCTGGAACAAAATGTTGCAAAAAATTAATAAAAACGTGTTTAAAAAAGTCGCATACAAGGTATTTGATAAAATGTCTCAACTAGACTTTATAAATATGATGCACTAAATTTACATTGTGATGCAGTTATTTTTAATGTTGATGTAGTTGTATTTCATATTATAATGCAATATGTTTTTATTTTAACTTCGATGTAGTAGGTTATTAGTGTTTGTATGTTTTATGTGTGTAAACTTGTTTGTATGCTTAATTGTATGCCCGATGCACTGGAATCTAAGCTGAGATGCAGTAGGTGTTTAGTTGTCGCATGTAAGGATGAAGTAGGCTAAGCGTAAGTTGTTTTATGTGTGTAAATGTACTTGTATGCTTGGTTATACGTGCGATGCACTGGAAAATGAACTAAGATGTAGTAGGTGTTCAGTTTTCGCGTGTACGGATGAAATAGGCTAAGCATAGATTGTTTTATGTGTGTAAACTTGTTTGTATGCTTGGTTGTATGCCTGATGCACTGGAATCTGAGCTGAGATGCTGTAGGTGATTAGTTGTCGCATGTAAGGATGAAATATGCTAAGCGTAAGTTGTTTTATGTGTGTAAATGTGCTTGTATGCTTGGTTATACGTGCGATGCACTGGAAAATGAACTAAGACGCAATAAGTGTTCAGTTTTCGCGTGTATGGATGAAATAGGCTAAGCGTAGATTGTTTTATGTGTGTAAACTTGTTTGTATGCTTGGTTGTATGTCTGATGCACTGGAATCTGAACTGAGACGCAGTAGGTGTTCAGTTGTCGCATATACGGATGAAATAATCTAAGTGTAGGTTGGTTTCTGTGTGTAAACTTGTTTATATACTTGGTTATATGTCTGATGCACTAGAATCTGAACAGAGACGCGGTAGGTGTTTAGTTGTCGCTTGTAAGGATGAAGTAGCTAAGCGTAAGTTGTTTTATGTATGTTGTTGACATAAATAATGTCTTAAAACATTGTTAGCATATTAACAATGTCTCTATATTTTGATAATTACAAAGCATAAACTCATTAATCTAAAACTTATGACGTAAACAAGTTTTTAGTGCTTAATATTTGTCTTTGCTTCCATATCACTTAAGGTATGAATAAACAAAGGGTTTATTACATTTCATGATCAAAGGAAATTTTTCTAATCACTAGAATTTTTATAAAATGTATTAAACATCTTATATCTTTTACAAAATTACTTTTGGAATTAAAAGAATATATGTTTAATTCATTATAAATATACGATTTCAAATTCCAACCAAAAATGGCAAATTCTATCCAGAAAAATATTCCCCACTAAAAGACAAGAAAAACCAACGTTCTAAAGGGGCGGCCCCCTTAATTCCTTAGGCGGCCCCCTTAATCATTTAGGGGACCGACCACTAATTAAGGGGACCGGCCACGCTCCAGAACAGTATTTTTCTCCCCTATAAATACTGGTTCACTCCTCAAAATTTTCTCACCTTTTGCACTTCTAAACTTTCTGATCTAGATCCATATTTCTATTCTCTTATCCTTTGATCATAAGTGTATAATTCTTTGTTTCAAAGTGATCCAAACTTCATCCTCTCAAGTGCAAGAGAAGAATACTTCTATCCCCCAAGACAAGAAGTATTACAACTTGTTGTGATCTCCACATCCAAGTTGTTGGTGCCTTATCAAAGATCATTTACATTATTCTTTGTAAAGATTGTTGTGAATATTTGATTGTAGATAGTTGTGCTAGATATATAGATTGTGTGATTAGTTAGTAGCTTGGTGTGAAGAAGAAAAGTTAGGAACTAGATTGGTGTGAAGAAGATAGGTATGGAGTAGTTAGTTGTGAAGTGGATTGATTTGAAGAAGTTGTGTAGAAGTTGTGACTTAGGTGTGAAGAAGTTGTAGTGTGAAAATTGGTGTGTACGGTTTTCTCCGCCATAAGGGAGCTTGTTGATATAGTGAAGAAAACTCTCGAGTTAGGTGCTCGGGGAGTGGAGTAGGGCAAGGAAGGTGTCCTTGTAGCCGAACCACTATAAATCTCTTGTCTCGCAGTTCGATTTTTCCATCTCTTACTTATTTCATTACTTATCATTGTTACATATTGTGTATTGTTAGTTGTTTATATTGTACAAGACTTGAGATCACATATTATTGAATCTAAGTTTTTAAAAGCTAAGAAAACACTAAAAATATCTTTTATAACGAATTAAAAAGACGTAAAACTATTCTACCCCCTTCTAGTTTTCCACAATTGGTATCAAGAGCCACGTCTAGCAAGATTTTTAAAATATATTGTATTTTAAAAATTGTAACGATCTATGGAATCTGAAAAATATTTAGAAGGGCAATCTATGCAAAGACCACCACTATTTGAAAGTAATGGATTTTCATATTGGAAAAATAGATTCGAAACGTATGTGAAATCAAAAGATCTTGAACTTTGGCATATGATTACCTTTGGTGATTTTCCTCCTATTCAATATAATATTGAAACTAAAATGAATGAAATTGTTTCTTTCGAAGAACAAAATGATGATTTGAAAAAGAAATTAGCAAAAAATAATGAGGCTAAAATGGTCATTTATAATGCGTTACCACACAAAGAATATGAAAGAATTTTTATGTGTAAAACCGCCAAAGAAATTTGGGATTCTTTACTAATTACTCACCAAGGTAATAGCCAAGTCAAAGATAATAAAATAGATCTTCTTGTACAACAATATGAACAATTTACAATTCCGGAAGAGGAATCAATTGATAATGCTTTTGCTAAGTTTAACACTATTATCACAAGTTTAAAAGCACTTGATGAGACATTTTCTAGTAAAAATTGTGTCAGGAAATTTCTTAGGGCATTGCATCCAAAATGGCGAGCTAAGGTCACAGCAATTGAAGAATCAAAGAACTTGATGACGTTATCACTAGATGAACTAATTGGCAACTTGAAGGTTCATGAAGAAATCATAAGAAGAGATTCGGAAACGGTCAAAGTCAAGAAAGAACAAACCAAATCCATTGCTCTAAAAGCCAAAAAGGAACCTAGTGATGATGATGATTCAAGTGACGAAAGTGAAGACGAAGAATATGCAATGACCGTAAGAGAATTCAAGAAATTCTTCAAGAGACGAGGAAGATTCACTAGATCATCACGAGACGAAAGAAAAGCATTCCAAAGAAATAGAAGTGACAACTACGGGAAAAGAAAGTGCTTTAGATGTGGAAGTCCAAATCATCTCATTGGCGAATGTCTAAAGCCACCGGATTATGAAAATCAAGGCGCTTTTGTTAGTGGAACATGGAGTGATAGTGACAAAGAAGAAGTTGAAAAGCCAAGAGACGAAAAGTGTTTTATGGCAAAAGAAACCGACGAAATATGTTTAGGAATTGACTTGGAACCTGACGAATGGATCAAAGATAGCGGATGTTCGAGGCACATGACGGGGAACCGCAAGCTATTCTCTACATACAAGGCATACAATGGAGGTAACGTTATTTTTGGTAGTGACTTACGTGGAAAAATCATTGGCAAAGGTACGATTTCTCAAGACTCACTTACTATTGAAAATGTAGAGCATGTAGATAAATTAAAATATAACTTGCTTAGTGTAGGACAAATATGTGATAATAAATGTAGAGTCACATTTACCGAAGAGGATAGCGAAATAGTTAAGAATTGAAAAATTGTAGGTAGATGAATTAGGAAAGGTGGCATATATGTTATGAAACTAGGAAACAAACCTGAGGATAGGATATGCCTAACGACCCTAGATGAAAACTCTACATTGTGGCATAGGAGATTAGGACATGCTAACATGCAACAAATACAATCTTTGGCCTCTAAGGAATTAGTTAGAAATTTGCCTAATCTAAAATATGATAAGCATTTTTGTGATGCATGTAAAATTGGAAAACAAGCTCATGCTAGTCACAAAGCTAAGAATATAGTATCCACTACTAGGTGCCTAGAATTATTACATATGGATCTTTTTGGTCCATCCGCTGTGTGGAGCTATGGAGGAAACAAATATACCTTAGTAATAGTAGATGACTACTCACGATATACGTGGACTAGGTTTTTAAGTGACAAAACCCAAGCCTTTGAAAAATTCAAAATATTTAGTAAAATGATTCAAAACAAATTAGGATGCTCAATAGTTGTCATTAGGACGGACCATGGTAGGGGATTTGATAACGAGGTACAATTCAGAAAATATTGTGAGTTAAATGGAATATCTCACAATTTCTCCGCTCCTCGTACTCCTCAATCAAATGGCGTAGTAGAAAGAAAAAATAGGTCACTACAATAAATGAGTAGAACTATGTTAAATGAACAATCCATCCCACAAAAATTTTGGTGTCACGCCGTAGATACATCAACTTATATTTTAAATAGGGTATCAATTAGGAGAATTCTAGGAAAAACTCCTTATGAGTTATTAAGAGGTAGAAAACCAAACTTAAGCAACTTTAGGGAATTTGGAAGTAAATGTTATATTCTAAACACTAAGGATTACCTCACTAAGTTTGATCCAAAATCATATGAAGGAATATTTTTAGGATACTCACAAAATAGCAAAGCATATATAATACTTAACAAACACTCCATGAAAGTAGAGGAATCACTAAATGTAACATTTGATGAAACACCACCACCTCCTAAAACATTACCTTTAGAAGATGATGATTTAATCGAAGATGGAGCTATTGAGGTTAGTAAAACAAAACCCATAGGAAATGATAATGAATACATTCAATTAGAAATAACGAAACTGTTAATATTAAAGAATCTAGATCACATCCATTAGATAATATAATAGGACATCTTAACCAAAGAACCCTTAGGTCACAAGCCCAAGATAAAAACAATTTTTTTTGTTTCCTCTCAGCAATAGAACCTAAGAATATTAACGAGGCTTTAAAAGATGAAAGTTGAGTTATAGCTATGCAAGAAGAATTAAATCAATTTAAGGCAAATGATGTTTGGGAATTAATCCCAAATCCAAAGAATATGACCATCATAGGAACCAAATGGGTATATAGGAATAAGTTAGATGAGAATGGAGTAGTTACTAGGAATAAAGCTAGGTTAGTTGCCCAAGGTTATAATCAACAAGAAGGAATTGATTATGACGAAACTTATGCCCCCGTAGCTAGACTAGAATCAATTAGGATAATACTTGTCTATGCTTGCGCCCTAGATTTTAAGTTATTCCAAATGGACGTGAAAAGTGCATTCCTTAACGGTTTTATCAATGAGGAGGTATATGTGGCACAACCTCCAGGATTCATTGACTTCGCAAAACCTGATTATGTTTATAAGTTAAAGAAAGCTTTGTATGGACTCAAACAAGCTCCCAAAGCTTGGTATGATCGATTAAAAGCTTTTCTTATTAAACATGATTATTCCATGGGAATGGTAGATAACACTCTTTTCACTAAAAGGAAAGACCCAAATCTCATCATTGTCCAAATATATGTTGATGACATTATATTCGGATCGACTTGTCAAGACATGTGTGATGAATTTGCCAAAATCATGCATGATGAGTTTGAGATGAGTATGATGGGTGAACTAAACTTCTTCCTAGGATTACAAATAAAACAATTAGAAGATGGAATATTTTTTAACCAATCTAAGTACATTAAGGAAATGCTTAAGAAATTTGGCCTAAAAGACTCAAAACCCATGAAAACTCCCATGTCTATGGAAGTAAAGCTCACAAAGGATGATGAAGGTGAGTCCGTAGATAACACCAAGTATAGAGGAATGATAGGTAGTTTACTACTTGACGGCAAGTAGACCCGATATCATGTTTAGTGTCTTCCTTTGTGCCCGTTTTCAAGAGGATCCCAAAAACTCTCACCTAGAAGCGGTTAAGCGTATCTTCCGATACGTTAAAGGCACTATACACTTAGGACTATGGTATCCTAAGGGATCCGGCATAGAAACCATCGTCTATGCGGATTCGGATCATGCGGGAGACTACATAGATAGAAAGAGCACTAGCGGTATTTGCACGTTTATGGGATGTTGTCTAACATCTTGGTTTTCGAAGAAGCAAACCGCTCTTGCTATTTCTACTACCGAATCCGAATATGTAAGCGCCAGAAAGGCATGTCAACAAGCACTATGGATGAAACAAGCTCTCGTAAACTATGGCATTAGGTTAGAAAATGTCCCCATTATGGGCGATAACAAAGGTGCGATAGATTTAAGTAAAAATCCGGTGAAACACTCTAGGACTAAACACATAGAAATACGTCACCATTTTCTTAGGGATAATGTACAAAAAGGAAATATATCTATAGAAAAGGTTGCATCGGAAGACAACATTGCGGATATATTCACAAAACCCCTTAAGCGTGAATTATTCAACCACTTGCGTTTAAGATTAGGAATGATGGAACAAGTTGACTAAATTATATTGAATTAATACAAATTTATACTTGCATAAAATTTATTTTTCTTCCATTTCATCTTTTCTGAGTCTAGGAATCTATTTCGCACAAAACTAAAGATTGAGAAGATTTATTTTCTTTGCATAAACCTCTTTGTAAAACTCAATCAATTTTCTCTAAAAATTATTCTCACAATCTAGGAATCACATGAAGATCATTTTCCTTGCATTGTTGACTAATTCTAAAAACATTGTCTTTCAAAATCATGCATAAACTCTCACATAAATTGTCAAGGTATATAATCTAATATATGTCTTTGACATTCATGATCGACCAAAAATTGAATCAAGGAGATCATTTGGATTGTTTCTTAGGATCGTTATTTCTTTTTTCATCTAGGAGTCGAAACAATCACAACTCCACATTTGTTGCATATAGACACACACTAGGGCAAATTCACTAATAATGGTGTCATCTTGATCCATCACTAGCTTTTCACTCACTAATTGCCTTTGCCTTTAATCTAAGATATGTGCCTTAGGAAGTTTAAGTGATCTTGCCCTTACTTACCTCCCCTTGCTTATTATGTGTTGATTATTTGCTCTTTTGCCTATGTGTTATTGCATCCATGCTATATCTTGATTAGATTAAATTCTATATTGCCTAAAGGAATTGTACTTGCTTGAATTCTAATCCAAACACACAACCTTTCTGCAAATTTTCTGCCAAAAACCCAATTCTGGCAACCTGAAAATCACCAGATGGGCGGCCCCCTTAATCAATAAGGGGACCGCCCCCTAATTAAGGGGACCGGCCATCTGATGGTCGGGTTTACAGAATCTTTTCTGCTTTTTAGCCCATTTCAACCTACATTTCCCAATTTTCACTAACACATTTTGTCCTAATCTGCCAAAGAAACTTTATCCATCCATAAACACACAAATCTTACACTATAAATACCCCCAATCCTCAAAACTCTTCACTCATCCCTTCATGGCTTCTCCAAACAAACCCAAACCAAAAGCCTCAAGGCTTGCAAGAATGACGGAAAAACCCGTTTGGCGAAGAAAAAGCCCTCGAAACAAATCCATCATAACAAATGAAGTTGGAAGTCACTCAACACCACCAACCACTTACTTCCCAAACTTTTCACCAAATTCACAAGGACATTCATTTGATCCTCTTTACAAACCATACAACATTGGACAAACATCTTCCTTCATGCCAAACCACTCATCTCATCCTTCAATCACTTGTAATGATTCATACAAGTTTGATCAACCATCACACTACAACTCCAACTACACAAACCAAATTCATCCATATCAACACAATGACTTTCTCCGCATTACCACGGAAAAGCAAAAGTTCCATGATGAAATATCACAAATCCATGATCTTTGTGATCTCAATGCCATGCATCTTGCACAACGCAACAAAGGGCAACCTCCATCATCACCCTACAACAATTGCCTTCCTCTCTCTCTCAACTTGGATCAAGTTACAAACCACACTCACTATTGCCCTTGTTGCATCTTCCTTCAAAAACAAATCCTATACTTGAGTGAAGATATTTCTTGGATTGAATATCTCCTCACTCGACCTCATCCCATTCCACCCTTAACACGATACAATATCGTAAGGTCCACCTCTTCCGCTCCATACCCCACTCCATATCCTTCTCCATCTAACAACTAAGCTTTATGCTTATGTTATCCTTCAAGCAAATAAAACAATCAACCATGAGTTGCAAGCAAGTCCAAGTGCTCTTTTAAGCAATATAGGACTATGTCATTTCTTTTGCTTTATTATGATTAATATGCCTTAAGCATATTAAATGTTGTAATGCTTTCTATGATGCTTGAATGAATCTATTTTTATCATTATTGCTTTGCATGTATATGTGCCTTGCTCTCTTCTAATATTTTGTGTAGCCAAGATTTCCATAGCTCATTCCCTTGGTGCTCTCAAATGAGGGGGAGCATATATCAAGGGGGAGCTTTGACCTTTTTGATTTTACAAAAAGGGGGAGAAGAGAATGTTAAACTCTAAATACTTGTCTAAAAATTATTTTTTAGACCCAATGAGTTTAAGGTTTTGTAATTATCAAAAAGGGGGAGATTGTTGACATAAATAATGTCTTAAAACATTGTTAGCATATTAACAATGTCTCTATGTTTTGATAATTACAAAGCATAAACTCATTATTCTAAAACTTATGACGTAAACAAGTTTTTAGTGCTTAATATTTGTCTTTGCTTCCATATCACTTAAGGTATGAATAAACAAAGGGTTTATAACATTTCATGATCAAAGGAAATTTTTCTAATCACTAGAATTTTTATAAAATGTATTAAACATCTTATATCTTTTACAAAATTACTTTTGGAATTAAAAGAATATGTTTAATTCATTATAAATATATGATTTCAAATTTCCAACCAAAAATGACAAATTCTATCAAGAAAAATATTCTCCACTAAAAGACAAGAAAAACCAACATTCTGAAGGGGCGGCCCCCTTAATCCCTTAGGCAGCCCCCTTAATCATTAAGGGGACCGGCCACTAATTAAGGGGACCGGCCACGCTCCAGAACAGTATTTTTCTCCCCTATAAATACTGGTTCACTCCTCATAATTTTCTCACCTTTTGCACTTCTAAACTTTCTGATCTAGATCCATATTTCTATTCTCTTATCCTTTGATCATAAGTGTATAATTCTTTATTTCAAAGTGATCCAAACTTCATCCTCTCAAGTGCAAGAGAAGAATACTTCTATCCCCCAAGACAAGAAGTATTACAACTTGTTGTGATCTCCACATCCAAGTTGTTGGTGCATCATCAAAGATCATTTACATTATTCTTTGTAAAGATTGTTGTGAATATTTGATTGTAGATAGTTGTGCTAAATACATAGATTGTGTGCTTAGTTAGTAGCTTGGTGTGAAGAAGAAAAGTTAGGAACTAGATTGGTGTGGAGTAGTTAGTTGTGAAGTAGATTGATTTGAAGAAGTTGTGTAGAAGTTGTGACTTAGTTGTGAAGAAGTTGTGGTGTGTAAATTGGTGTGTACGGTTTTCTCCGCCATAAGGGAGCTTGTTGATATAGTGAAGAAAACTCTCGAGTTAGGTGCTTGGGGAGTGGAGTAGGGCAAGGAAGGTGTCCTTGTAGCCGAACCACTATAAATCTCTTGTCTCGCGGTTCGATCTTTCCATCTCTTACTTATTTCATTACTTATCATTGTTACATATTGTGTATTGTTAGTTGTTTATATTGTACAAGACTTGAGATCACATATTATCGAATCTAAGTTTTTAAAAGCTAAGAAAACACTAAAACTATCTTTTATAACGAATTAAAAAGACGTAAAACTATTCAACCCCCCTTCTAGTTTTCCACATGTGTAAATGTATTTGTATGCTTGGTTGTATGTACGATGCACTGGAAAGTGAACTGAAATGCATTAGGTATTCAATTTTTGCGTGTGAAATAGGCTAAGCATAGGTTGTTTTATGTGTGTAAACTTGTTTGTGTACTTGGTTGTATATATGATGCACTAGAAGTTGAAGTGAGATGTTGTAGGTATTCAGTTATCTCATGTAGGGATGAAATAGGCTAAGCGTAGGTTGTTTTATGTGTGTAAATGTGTTTGTATGCTTGGTTGTATATGTGATGCACTGGAATTTGAACTGAGATGCAGTAGGTGTTCATATAAAGATGTATTAGGTTAAGCGTAGGTTGTGCAATGTGCGTAAATGTGTTTGTAAGTTTGTTTGTTCCTGTGATGCAGTTGATTATGAACTATAATGCAATAGGTGTTTGATTTCGGTGTATAAGGATGTATTAGGTTATGTATAGGTTGCGTTATGTGCGAAATGTGTTTGCATGTTTTGGTGTTTGTGTGATGCACTTGAATATGAACTGTGATGCAGTTGGTTATGTTTTGCAGCATATGAAGTTCGGTTTGGTCACGTGTAGTGAGTTTTAGTTTTCGAAATGTGCTTGTATGTGTATTTGAATGCTTGATGCAGTAGTTGAAAAGAAGTGATGCAGTAGGTTATGTTTTGCAGCGTATGATGTTTGATTTGGTCATACACAATGTGTTTTAGTTGTTGAAATGTGCTTGTATGTGTATTTGAATGCATGATGCAGTAGCCCGTAAAGAATTGATGCAGTAGGTTATGTTTTGTGGTGTATGATGTTTGATTAGATAACGCGTAATTGTCGAAAAGTGCTTGTTTATGTATTTGAATGCTTGATGTAGTAGCTGTAAAGAAGTGGATGCAGTAGGTTTTCATTTTAAAGTGAGATGTAGTAGGTTTCAATATATAGCTGATTTATATTAATTGTATGTTTATATGAACTAGTAAGTAGAACTTGAATTAGTGAATTTGTTGTGTTTATAATAAGTGCATCAGATCATTTAGAAAATAGTGAATCAGTTTAATAATCTATCTTGGTACTTACAGGTTATCATGTGTCTAACAACTTGATTAAGAAACGTCACGTAAAGGGCGACAAGATGGGCAAGATTCTAAATCCTGAAAATGGAGTGAAGATCAACCTAATACGTGAAACAATTCTAGTATCAATGAGAGAGATTTGAAGTGTTGTCATCCACAGGGGAATATTAATTGTTGTTTCAAAACAATGGTGTAAATTCTACTTTCAAACTATTAGTTGTAATACTTTGAATTACTCAATGTTTAATATTAAGTATTGTACCTCTTAATGAGCATAATGTTTGTAATTTTTTTATTATGCTGATTCTGAAGGAGCGTATATGCACCAGTTGTATAAACTGTGATTCACTAAATTGTTCAACGTGATGCACTGATTTGTTAACTATGATGCATTAACAATACTAGTGCATCATAATGCATATATCAAGTGCACCACATTCTAAGAATCTGGTGCACACCATTGTATATATTAACTTACATGTAAAGAATCTTTGGAATTACCACAACTGTATCAAAAATTTCAACAGTATGATGCCTTAATTTTGATGTACTAACAAATATCTATGATGCCTTAATGCAGTAACATAAACACTGTGATGCACTGAAATAACACTGTGATGCACTGGATTTTGAATTGTGATGCAGATCTAGAATAAAGCATGACATAGTTTGAATGAAACGATGTTAACTACTGTATCATAATGTAAAAATCTACTGTATCACAATGTATAAATTTACTGCATCACAATATTATTTTACTGAAACATGATGCACTAAACAATAAGACTATGATGCAGGAACTATGATGCAGTAACTATGATGCAATAAATAAACAATAAGACCATGATAAAAAGTATAATGTGCTACAAAAAACAACCTACAAAAACATATATTAAAATTATGAGGTACTACATAAAAATCATATATGCACGATAGAAAATAACAATGACGCATTATACGATACAAAAGTAACAAACTTTACACATTTCTTTCTATTTTCCAAATCATTTCTTGGTTTGATCTACTTCACGAAAATCAATCGGCAAACTTAACATGATCAAATTAAACATTCGTGGGACGCGTAGTCCGACATGTGTCTTGGTCAGAATCCATCGTTCACATAATGAGATATGTCTTGGGTTGAATAACGCACGCAGGCTGCAACACATGAAATCATACAAGACATATCACTTTGACTTTATTCCTTATTTAGACGTAAGTCGACCATGGAGTCAAAGTTGCCATCATCCATCGCTCGAATAAGTAAAGGACTTGCCTGCAGTTTGATAGATGTTAGGACAAACGGATCATTAATTCATAAACATGACCTCTATATGCAATCTGATAATTAGTAATAAAAATTCAAAAATTACACCTAATACACTACAAGCAATCTAATAGAAAAGTAATAGCAGTTTCACAATATAAATACTTCCTGCATCATAGTTTTAAAATCTACTGCATCACACTGAAACAACTACCAAATTTGTGATTCAAAAAACTCAAAATCAAAAAACTATAAAATACAACATCATATTCTTGCATCACTCCTATAAAGTTCATCACACCCATAAAATCAATGTTGTAGACTTGTAGTTCACAAACTCAAACTTAAAATAAAAAACCTTTGAAATAGTTCATCATAGAATTATATCAACTGCAATCTACTCCTATATGTAGTAATCATAATATTATATCTATTGCAACATATTCTTATATCTACTGCACCATACTCTTGTAACTAGTAATCAAAATTCAATAAGTACAAAACATTTTACCTAATACACTACAAGCAATCTGATACAAAAGTAATAACAATTTGACAAGCTGAATACTTACTGCATCATAGTTTTATATCTACTGCATCACAGTAAAAAAACTACCAACAACAATACAACATAAAGAAACAGATAAAACTCATATATAATATCATACACAACTAATATCAGGCATAATACATACTGCATCAACATTTTAGAATAGCTGCATCATATAAATAACTACATATACATGCATTTTTTACTAATAAAATAACTAAAGAATAAGCTAATATATCTTAATTTAACACAGAAAAATACCTACTCCATTAGTATTTCAAAACAATTGCATCAAACTCATAACTAAATATACAAACCTTTTCCAAACAAAAGAACAAACACATATTGCATCATATTTGCATCATACATAAAATTACACACACAAACATTTTATAATCATAACTTAAACAAAAATTAAGCTATTAGATCTATATTTGTCATAAACAAACACCTACTGCATCACCATTTCTATTTTCTTGCATCGCACATACAACTACGCATAAAAACTCTTTTCCACTTAAAGTTGACAAAAAACAATTAAACAATAATAGTTGATGCATCACAGTGTAAAACCAGTGCATCACAGTAATAAAATATCATAGATACATTTTAACAAACACCTTGTGTGCAGCTTTTCTCAACAAATTTTGTATTTATTTATTTTTCTTCATTTTGTTTCAAGTTTAGAAAGAAACATGATGCAATCTGAATCAAACTTTGGATACAACATAATTAGATCAATAACAAACAAAAAGTGAATAATATTCAAAATCCGATCAGTAAACTTCATGTACATGCAATTGAAGATCAGTATAACTAAATTAGTCATTGCTACAGTAAAACACAATTAAAAAAACTTACTTTCACTTTCGAATGAGTAATCTATTGAAGTCTTTGTATTATGGAGGTGAAGGTAGGGAATGGTGCTGAAGGTGGTGAATGGTGGTGGTGTGTGTGTGAAGGTACGGTGGTGAAACTAGGGTGATGTGAACGTACAGTGGGGATAGTGGATATGAAGCTGGGAGGGATGATGGGAGCTATAGAAGGAAAGAAGAATGGATCTTTGTGAAATAAAGAGAGTAAAAGGTTTATATGAGGGTGGATTAAAATGCCGAAAATGCCCTTGTGGTTATAATTTTAGGGGGCGGGGTTGGAGGGACAGGTGGCAACCTGTGGTTCCTTCCAACACTTTTTATTATAACACACTTTTTATTTTAACCCAAACCTATATATATATATATATATATATATATATATATATATATATATATATATATATATATATATATATATATATATATATATATATATATATATATATATATATGAGAATTTAGAAGTTTATGAAGGATATTGATGTAATTACAAAAGTTTGTGAAGGTAATTGACGTAATTACAAAAGTTTTGGAAGGAAATTAACGTAATTACAAAAGTAAGAAGGACACTAATGTCATATGAAACTTTAGTAAAGACATAGATGTAATTGTCCATATTATTAATTGATATTAACATATAATGAAAAAATATATAAAAACACGTGCATACACGAGTATTATACATATATAAGTATTAAAAATTTAACATAACTTAATAGAATAATCTTAAACACCACAAAACCATGGATTTATAAATTGTCACACTATTTAACTTCAAAACAAAGTTATTGAAATATTATTACAATATTAACCATTAAATTATCTGCCCAAACCCCGTGCGTGCACAGGTTATAAAACAGTAAATACTAGACAATTACCTACTTGCAACGACGATAGTGTAGTCTTCGTAATTTCGCTAAATTTAGTGTGCGTATTTATTTACTTTTTTGTGTATCTATGATCGTGGTTTGAAGGCAACAACCATTTGTGTGTGTGTATGCACACTCATCTTTTTCTTATTGACGATGGTTAAGCAGATTATTGATGGTTCTAGTTTGGTTTGTCGGTGGTTCAACGGCAATTCGGTGATGATAGCCCAGATGCATATGGATGTGTGTGATTCAATTTTGCGTTCCATTTACTTGAATAGTTAAATGAATTCGTTATACGTTTTTACAATGCAAATCAACAATGTTTTTCTTTGCAAGTTTATTGTTTGAGTTATTATTATAGGTTTTAGTTATAGCCTGTCTCCCTTGAGATAATTCTAAAAAGATATCAACGATGATTTTGTAGATTCGTTTGAAATATTGTATTTTTTTCGACGTATCGACTCTATTTGTCAAATTGGTCTAAATTTCATTGCATGTACACTTTGTAAGGGTTTATAGATAATAGTTTAATACCCTCGCGGAACAACAACAACATTTATTTCATTTTTTGTTTTGTCTTGATTTTGATCGTAGAACAATTTCCCGTGATGGTGATGTAAAAGAAATGGGACAACTTGTGGAGGAAGTGACAATGAAGACATTTTGTAGATTAAATTGTAGCTAACTATTTAAATAAATAAAGATTGCATTGAATTTTTTTAAATAAAAGTATATAAATTTATTTTTCACATTTTATAAGGTTTTTTTAGTAAAATGTATTTATTTCACTAGACGATTACCCACGTATAACGGCGACGATGTATAATAGCGTTTGTTTGAATGTGTAATCTTTTTTAAGTATATATGAGTGTGGAGTAAATGAAATTGAAGAAATTTAATGGTTTAGATTGTAATTAAATATTTAAATATTTAGTGGTTTAGATTGTAATTAAATATTTAAATAATTGTGTTTCCTTTATCTTTAACTATAAAAAGAAAAAAAAAAAGTTTTCTATAAAAAAATATATTTTTACGAATTTATTAATTGCAAATGATGCAAATAATTGTGTTTCCTTTATCTTTAACTATTATAAAGCTTTTATACACTCTTTTACTTTTATTTCACACTTATGTGGGACAAATATAATACAAAATATTGTTGCCAATAGTACGTATCAAGATACATAAAAGTAATTTTGGAACATATATATTTGTATATTCATTTATTAAGATGACGCAAGTATTCTTTTTAATTCGATATGTTGTAAATATTTCAAAAATAAAAAATCATGTTTTGTAATTATGAGGCGTTTAGCGTATAAAATGTAATTAAGTTTACCACACCATTTACTATCTAATTATGAGGTGTATTTTTATTTTATTATTATTATTATTTTTTTTTTTTGAGACGTAAAGTTATTGTCATGAAAAATATACAATTAAAAACATTTGTCGCTAAATGTTTTATTTACAGGGTAATAGCTTATGCAACTTGAGTAGTTTGTAGTATAGATAAGTAGGTGATAATTTAGAGAAAAAAAAAAAAAAAAAAAAAATCACCTATCCCATTCGAAAAGGAAATTATAAACCGGTTCTAGTAAAAACCCTTTAAATATTTGAAAAGTTGGGGCATGAGTTTTTACTTAATGTAAATTACTTAAGATGGTTCTTGCGATAATAGTTTTGTATTGCAGCACAAAACGAGTGTCATAAACTCAATTTTCTTTTCTACTCTTCTAAACAAATGATAGCACAATGGAAGACATTATATGGTACTCCTACAGTCCTACATAGTACACATTCTGTAAGTTAGCACAATGGAAGGAATTTATCTTGTCGACATCTTTTGGGTGTAAAAAAAATATAAATTAAACTAAAATAAGTTTTGCATACGTGTACGTTCTTCTTGTGACTTCTGTAGATAAAAAAACCTACCAGATTTTGAGAGGTGGTCCATTCCATTATATTGTACGTACAAATTTTATGATTTTATATTTATGATAATTTATTTCTTAAAAGTTTTGCTAACAAAATCCTTAAATATTGTTGTTAAGCAAATACGAATGTTTTTTTACTGGATCGGAATCCTAATAAAATTGAAAAGAAATTCAAAAAACATGTATACACAATCAACACTTGATTTTAATTGAATGATAAATTTATTTAAAGCGAATTGTAAGTAACCATACCAAATTAACCACGACATTAGCAAAACCCATTTCTTAATTCTAGTCTTTAGAGTTATCCATAACAAAATCCTTAATTAATATGTTGGAAAAATTCTCTCCTCCAACCCCATAATGGCTTTAACATTAGCAAAACATATTTCTTAATTCTAGTCTTGTGTGGTGATTTATCTACAACTTTGATTTACTTACGACATATAAGATGTTTTAATGTAAGATTATTACATTGATCCACAATATAAAAACACACAATATATTTTAAAGTAATCATATCACAACTCAAATTATTTTCTAAGCTACTCTCGCTACTTTATAAATTATACTCCAAGAAGTTTTGTAAAATAGCTTTTATAAAACTTATCGTAGTGGTTACCTATTTATTACTTTCACGTCAACGACACTGTATCTCTCCTTCCTATCATCTTTACCGTTGTATGTAGTAGTCACCAAATTCCTGACGATCTATCTATCAACCACCTAAACACAAACACATATCGCAACACATGTACATACATAATTTGGCCCTTAACCGATGGTCTGCACTTTTTTTTTTTTTTTTTTTTTTTTTTTTTTTCAAACTTGCTCTTCACGCGTGATCCTCTCCTTCAACCCTATAATGGCTTTAACACGTGGTGATTTTGTCTTCACACGTGAAAGAGGACACCACTACACTCAGGGCCGTCTCATGGATTTCGGTGGCCCCGTGCCACACCACAAAGAGGCCCTTAAAAACACATGCAAAATAAACATATATCACTAGTGCGTGAACTAATTAAACTCAAGCCTCATGTTGTGTATATACATATATATTAAAGTGCATAGAATTTTGTGGCCCTCGTTAAGCGGTGGCCCTGTGCAATGGCACCTCTTACACTCCCTTAAAGCCGGCCCTGACTACACTGATTTAAAGCTTTTCCCTCAACCAGAAATGATACTAAGAAAAGTTTATCAAATAAGTTTGAAAAGTCATAAGCTCTCATAATCTCTTTGGCTCAAAATATCAACATCAAGTTCAATAATACAATTGGTTGATAGTGTAGTAATGATTTCTATATGATTTATGTTAAAATCAAATTGTTGGTCAAAATGAGACATGTTTTTAGTATTCAAAGTACTTGTTTTTGATTGGCTGTTAATTTCTGATTGGAAATGTGAACCTTTTCTTAATGCCAACTAACGATGATTCATTACATGATCTAGAAACACCTTAAAAATCCATCGGATGTCGCGTGTGTTTACATATAACCTACGCTAATTGCCATTGTTAGAGCACCGGGTATAGTGGGGTGTTATAGCTAGCCTTGTGTTATAGTAAATAATGATATCATGATGGTTTTTGCTTTTATAACCTAGAACTTATAATCTAACCAAAGAACAGACTCTTTCATCACTCAAATTAATTATAAGACATCATCGGGTCTCACTTTCTTTCTTTTTTTTTTTTTCTTTTTTTCCCCTTTTATTAACTCATATAAAACAACACATTTCATTAAATTAAAACTACGAAATGGAATAAAATACAATATCGTGATTAAGGTTCAATGGATGCTCCACAACATCTTGTCGGAGGTTGTTGTGCACTTTCTTATCACGAAGTTTTTTGTTTTTCCTTCGATGTATGTCGCATCTTTCAACCAAAGTACGTTGTAATCCGGTTGTTGTTAAAAAATATGAAATATTCGAGAAGAGGTTCAACATTGTAATTGGTAATATGATTGCCTATTTGTTTAAAAAGTTTTGAACTCATACAATACTTTCGTCTAAAATTCATCTCCAGGTATTTAGAGGGTTTGTTTTTGTCGCCAAAATAATCTTCCAAAAGTCGTTGTTCTACAACTTCTCATTCACGTGGTATCGGTGTCTCTTTGTGAGGATCCGAACTCTCAACTTGATGATACCCAAAGGCCAAAACTTGAAATTGTTCATAATCTTGAAAAATCCGGGTATACTTACTCGGATCCTCTTGAAAGTAAACATCGTAATAATTATAGTTGGGATTCATAACGTTTTTTTGAGGTAATAAAAGTATATTGCAATGAAGAGATAAATGCTGTTAAAATGGTGGAAATAAATGGTACTTATGCATTTTGAAAGGTAAAAATATTGGAAAAAGTGGGTATTTGTTTTTAACCCAAAGAAATATTTTGAAAAGCACATTTTTTAAATAATGGGAATGCCGTTGCATTTGAAAAAAAAAAATGGATAATGTGAGCACCACGCGCGAGAAACCCCTATAACACGAGGATTGGTATGGTTCGCTCACACTATTAAGCTAAATATGCCGGCAATAACGCCGCATATCTTATGCTCTCAATATTTAATTGTTTAGTACAAGTATACTTTTTATCTAACTTGTAGGATATTTGTGCGATGCGGTAGCGGGTATATTGTAACTAAATTTTCTGGCAATGTGATGTTATTTCACCATACTTTTTTTTAGTAATAGTAAAGAAAAAAATGTTGGTGGTAGTTATTTGGCCATACTTTTTTTAGCGGCTGGCTCTTGGTGGTGCTCGGCTCATGGTGGAGGTCGGATGGTGTATTGTGGAGGTTATGTGATATGAGATGACATGTAAATATTGGTGTTTGAGTTTTTCATTTGATATTTGTGTGATGTATAGATAAATGACTATTTAAATGGGTTGTTAGAAGTTTAAATATGGTTTGAATGAGCTGTACTAATTTAGAATGCTGTTACAAGTTTACGAATTTAATAGATTTAATTTTCTAGATGTAATGTTTATTTGAGTGTATGTTACAAGCTATTGAAATTTCCGTAATTGACATATGTGTAAGGTGGATTTTTATGCCTTTCTATTTAAGAAATGACCCAACTACTTTATAGTATTCCCCTCATCTCAAAGAAAGTGTCAACAAACAAAAAAAGAAAAAATTATGGTATGTGTAATCAATGATAGTTTTGATTGATAAAAAGTCATTTACCATCATAGTTGAACAAAAGTAATTAATGCAAGTTTTGATTAAAGTGAACTAGGAAAACCAGTCATAATTATTATCTATATTTAAAAACTGAACATTTATTTTGAGACAAACATAAATAGTAAGATGAACATTTTTTTTTAAACGGAAGAAGTACTCTAGATATTGGTTGTTTTATGATGACTAATTTAGTATACCTTATCAATTATTTTATAATCCAACTTTTGAGCTTAAACGTTGAAAAGTATTAAACACGATCGATTGCAAATGTGAAACATTACGCTGTCAATCACTAACTTGTTTACATCTTGGAAAAAATGAAATAAAACCAAAACAAATACTCAAATAGAATATGAATAAAACTGGCAAACAACAACTTACCCACATATCCAGATGTTTCTTTTTACGTAATGTCATGTGACAACGATAGAAGCACATTAAAAAACTGTAATTATTAATAGTTAGAATTTACCACAAGAAATGAACAACCATTGGTGGGGGTGTTAATCGTGAAAGCAACCCATGAGCTTAAATGGCACGATTGATTTGCTAGCAAACCAAATTATACCAATATATAGAAAGAAAGAAGTTTGAAATTTCGACATAACATTGTGCTACCAAAAGACCTAACAAGTGATCCTTACGGAACCATGTTAAGAGGTTTCGTATTTAAGTATATTTGACGATATACGGGTGTTTTTTCATATATGAATCTTGTTGGCGTTATCATGGTTCTTATGCAAATAGATGCGATGATGGACTAAAGTTGTCGAATCCAATGGATGTAACGGGCTAAATGGACACGGTCAATAGTGGAGCCAGACTATAATTTGTGAGAGGGTCAAAACTGTAATTCTCATGATTTAAAAGGGAAAAAAATGTAATGTATGTTTTTCATCATGTAAAACACAACAAAAATACATTAGGAGACACCCTTCCTTGCCCCTTCATAGCTTCGTCTATGGCACGATGTTAACGAGAAAAATGAGTACCCATTAAGAGTTGCGACTAAGTTTACACAAATGCTAAATAGACTCTAGGTACCGTTTAAGGTTATTCAACAAGGTGACCTATAATCGATTGGACATATAACCACCAAAAATGTTATGAACAAGCGTACATGTAAAGAGTAATTGAACATGGTTTTACATGTTCGGGTTATTCAAAAAGCGAGTTTCTACTCAAAATACGCAAATTTAATCTAGGTCAAGCCTCATACCTTAGGAGCTATGACAAGGTTATAGCGTTTTTTAAGACGTTACTTAAAGCGACATAAAATATGTATTTATCGATTTCTATATTATATCATATTTCATATATATCGAGTGTACAAAAACTATTATACATAATGAATTAAGTTAAGAAACTATTATTTGCATGTAATCTTCTTTATTTCTTTTAAAAAAATATATTTTTTAACGGAGTTGAATTTAGAAAAGGCGTCATGCCTCGCGCCTTTCCAAGTCTCATCTCACGTCACGCCTAGAGCCGACTCCTTGGTGTATTTCATAACGTAAAGGTCCCGCCTCGTGCTTTAGTGCCGCCATGATGTGCCTTTTAGAACCTTACTTATAGTTGTCATGATACTGTAGATAGAAAGATAAGTATTGACAAAGAGTAGGAGAATATATCATTTTTTCCTTACTGATATACTTGAACCGGAAATGAACTAAGGTGGTGCTTGGTTCAAAACAAGGAAAAGAAAAAAGAAAGATAAAGGGAACGCTAATATAATAAAATCTCATACTACTCAATTTGGTGAGAAATAAAATATTACCCACTATTGAGTAATGAATGATTATATGCCCCCTAACTAAGCAACACTTTTCATTTCTATACTCGTTACTTACCACTTAAACCCCACTACCCCTATCATACAACTTTTTGTATACATGTGACTTCTTATAACGATCCTTCAATTTACTACTGTAATTAAGGGCTAGTTTGGCAGAGAAAATTTCAGAGAAATGAAATGAAGTAGAGAATTTTGTTCAATTCTAATTTTTGGTAACAACAGAGACTTAACCCGAGAAATGAAAAAAATTAATTAAATAACATTTTATTATATGAGACTCACATGTATTTGTTTGTTGATTTTTTTAAAGAATTTATTTTTTCTAAATAACAATTTTAAAAAATATATATATAATTTTTTTTAAATTTATCTAAAAAAAACTTATTTTTTAATTTTTTTTTTTTTTTTTAATTTTCTTAAATTTATTTTTTATAAAATTAATTTAAAAAAATGTTTTTTTCTAAATAACAATTCTATAAAAAATATATATTTTTTAAATTATTTTTGTAATTTTTTTTAACAAAATACACCATTTTAAAAAATTATTATTTGAAGCGATTAAAAAAAAAAAAAAAAAAAAAAAAAAAAAAAAAAAAAAAAAAAAAACTCATTTATCTAAATTCTCCACCAAAATGATGGAAATAGAGGTTAACCAAATTACACTACCATTTCTCTCCAACTGTCCATTAATTACATTTCAATTCTCCACTTTTTCATTTCTCTCTGCCAAACAAAAGAATTTAATCCAATTCCATTTCTCATCTTTCTTTTCTCTCTACCAAACACACCTTAGGGTGCGTTTGGTAGAGAGAAAAGAAATGAGAGAAATAGAATTTGATCAAATTCTCTTGTTCGGTAGAGAGAATTAAAAAAGATAAGAATTAATAAGAAATTAGTGGAGAGTTGGAGAGAATTGGGTAGTGTAATTGGGAGGGGTTTTTTTTTTTTTAATATCAAAATAAATAGGTTTTTTAAAAATATTTTTCTTATAAAAATAATTCTTTTATAAAAAATATACTTTTTTTGAAAGTATATTTATTTTAGAATTGTTATTTAGAAAAAATAATTTTTATAAAAATAAATTTTTTTAAATAAATTTTTAAAAAAATAAGTTTTTTTAAATAAATTAAAAAAATATTTTTTTAAAATAGATTTTTAAAGAATTGTTATTTAGAAAAAATAAAAATTTTTAAAAAATTTTTATAAAAAATAAATTATTTTTTTTTAATAAATTTTTTAAAAAATAAGTTTTTTTTTAAGTAAATTTTAAAAAAATATAATTTATAAAAAAATATTTTTTTAAATATATATTTTTAGAATTGTTATTTAGAAAAAATAAATTTAAAAAAAATCAAAAAATATATTTTTTTTTCATTTCTCGGGTCAAGTCTTTGTTGTTACAAAATATTAGAATTGAACAAAATTGTCTACTGATTTATATTCTCTGAATTTATATTCTCTGCTGAATTTCTATAAGAAGTGTGAATCGAAATAAATATTTGTTTAGACTTTCGATGCAAAACAAAACATGTAACATATTGGATCAGACGGTTTATCATTTTTTTATTTTTTATTTATTTCTTTATTTTTCTTTTGGCATTTTTCATATGATTTGAATATTTAATGTTGTTTATTTGACCAAGGAAAATATTTGTTTTGAAAAATCATAACAAACCTTTAAAATACTACACAAGATTCCAAATTTCAAATCTTTATGTTATTGTATAACGATACAAAACAAAGATATTAAATAAAAAAAATAAAAATAAATAAGAACTGTCACACTGTACACTGTAGTTCAATGAATGTAGCAAAGTGGGCCTTAAGCGTAAAAGCCCATATCATGTTCACGTGTTGGGCCATGTCTGTCGGCCACGTGGAATTTTCTGATTGGTTTAGAACTGAATAGCACACAAATAGTCATACGTTCGACTGTATGCTGGTTTCTTGTCACTGTGACAAACATAGGAAAACAGCGAAAAATGTAAAGTATTGCTAGTAAAACGTTAAAAGTATACACGACATTGATGATGATATACGATGATTAATGATGTGATGCCAAAATAGACGATATGAGTCATGAGATGCTGGATAATGAGTAAAAGAAATATAATAATTTGAGTTTGTTTCACACAATTGTTACTTTTATTTGTGGATATGGATTAACCAGGTAGACAGAATGAGTTTTTTTTTTTATAGTCAGGTTATCCGATAGGGAAGTTTTGACTCAGATGTACACGGTCTAATTTGGATATCCTGTGACTTTTTTCAACTATTTTTTTTGAAAATGTGTACCTAATGAGTTAAAAAAACCCTAATCTCATGATATAATGCTCACAGAATTAGTTGCCCGTGAGCTATATGACTCGTGTTTTAGTAAAAAGTGTTGTCACCTTAGCACTATTCCCTAAGAAGTTGTAACTTAACCAAAAAACACACTTCTTTCATCATTCAAGTTATAGTAAAAGACATTCATCATTACAAATTTATGTTCACGTTAAAGATAAGTTGAGTTTTCATTCAAAAAAAGATAAGTTGAGTTAACTTTGTAATAGTCATTTTGATTGGATTCTCATATATCGTGCGTTACACGGCATGTATTGACAATTAGACTTAATTGTTGCGTGAACAAACTTGTTGACGAATGGAGATTATATATTGTTGCAACTATATACATAAGTGCCAAGCTAGTTAACACTTCATACTACTTTGAAATACATTAATCCTCATGTAGCCTAAATCAAAGTTTTTCCATAACCATCAATAAGTCAAGAAATGTCTTAGTGGTAAGAGCACTCGATGTCATGAGTTATAGGGCTGGCTGGTACCCTTTAACGCCACACCCCACCCCGCGCCAAATCAACCAGCTGTGTTATACGCCATTTTTTTTTGCCCTTTGTGTTGTATTGGTTATTTATTGGGTTAAATGTGAGTCAAGGGGGTGTCCTAGAAAGACTCGAGTCGGGTGAACTAATTAGCTAATTTATGGTGTATCTATTTATATATCTTGAAGATAAATGCTGTCAAAGTATATCTAGTGATGTAGCATAAAAAATAAAATAGCACTCATCTATCAAAACTCTCACTTTCATTTCACAATCACATTATTATTTTTTTTTTTCTCTTTCACTAATCATTCACGCGTATTTAATTCTCTCTCATCATTTATTTATTCACGCGTACTTAATTCTCTCTTATCATTTACTTATATCCATCTTTATTTATGTATATTAAAATATACACACACGACACTCACAAGTCACAAAACACAAACACTCACCTATTTTTGGTTCAACTACCGCACTGATTAAAAGTGCAAGGTTCCCTTTCGCACATGAAACGGGAAGGCTGTAACTTTTATAGCACTTCACAATGAAAACTCACGCGTCACTTTGGACTCCCCTTACAACCGGTCTAAGAAAAATATAATAAGTCAAAATTTTCATTTAGTAACAGCACACGTAGCTTTCAATTAGTAACAACACACGTTACTCGAATACCAAACTCCTTAAATCAAGGTCCTATGATGTTTTCTTTATAAAAGCTAGATTGTATAATTTCCATAAAAAAATACTCTATGTTGGCAATGCCCACTTCCAAATTCATTGCATGTTGATTAGTTAGGTACGAAAATAAACTAACATGACCCACCCACGTGACTTTCGCATTGGGTAGAAATATTATGGATGTGTTTGGCCTAAAGCATTTAGGAACGATGAACAGTAAGCGTTTGAGCATTATATTTTATAGTAAACGTTAAAAGTGTACACGACATGAAAGGGGAAGGCTGTTACATGACCCACCCACGTGACTTTCGCATTGGGTAGAAATATTATGGGTGTGTTTGGGCTAAAGCATTTAGCAGCGGTGAACAGTAAACGTTGAGCGTTATGATCTTTAATGCTCATTTGATAAGCACAAAGTTTTGTTTTTTTTTTTTTTTTTTTTTTTTGTTTTTTTTAATGTTCATTTTTCAAAGTTTCATAAAGTAACATTTAAGAGCGTTGAGCATTTAAGAGATGTTTTATACATTATGATTACACCTGCATCTATATTAGCAAATGTTTTTACAGAAAAAAATGCTACTGTTTACACCTACACAGCTACTATTCACTAATACTACTATTTTTATCAAACACACGCAATCTGTGACCTCATATAATGCAGAAATACATTGTATCAAATATAATCTATAACTTTTATATCATTTGAACATCCGTTCACCATGTTATCCATGTGACATTCGTGTCAAGTACAAAATTTATAGTCACTTATGTAAAAAGTTAGATACAATGAATCAAAGTATGACTTTACGCGTTTCTTGTTTGTCAAAGAGATCTTTGAATCCTAAGTTTGAGGTCGAGAGTTTTTAAATACACAAAGCTTTTTTTAGAAAATATAAATGTCTTTAGATTCAATGATTCAAATACAACCTGACAAAAGACAGATCGTTTTCATATAAGAAAAAATGTAAAGGATGGCTAGGCCAAAAAGGTAAACTTATTATGCATGTATAGGATCAATATTGTACTCGTAGTATATAAATTTTAAGAGCTATTTGATTAGCCAACTCTATCCAGAGACCTTAAGACTAGGCGTAATAAGGACAACCATCACGGATCAACTCTCTGACCCGCGTGTAGCCTTAATACACCACCACTACACTTTGAATCATTGATTGTTTAGAACTTTGAATAAAATAAAGCTTGATTAACAAGGTTCTTGGTTTCTAGAAGAATATTCTTGTAGCACTAGATTGAGACAGTGAAAGACACATTTGCTTGAATTAAGGTCATTTGATCCCTTAAACTTTGATCCCCCATATTCAAGTCGCTAGTGACAATTTCCTTATTAATGGTGATAACTGATAAACAACAACACTCCCTAGGAAAGAAAAAATTCCTAACATAAAGATACATACTTACCAAAAGAGAGGTGATTTGCACACTCACATATTTGATTGGGACACTTCAAATAGTGCATTAAATAGTTGTACTGTAAATATAAACTGCTTTAACTGTTTGTACATTGAGTGTCCCAATTAATTTTTTGAGTGTGCCAATCAATTCCCTTACCAAAAGGCTTTGGCTTAGTTGATACCCACCCCCGAAAAACTCTTGAGCCCACTGGAAAGATTTTATAAATAAAAGGTTAAGAGTTTGAGTCTCGGTTCTTGCTCACTCCAGTTGTTGCCCCACTGGAGCAGGAGAGTTGCCAGAGCTATTCCTTGTAGGAGGGACAATGGTTGGTGCCAAAAGGCATCCGGGGTCAAAGTTTTCACGCCAATTCACACTTTTTTATTGATAAAGATACATACTTGAATACATAAAAATTAAAAAATGATATATCCTTATACTAATTTTCTATTTTTCTCCAATTCATCCTCCTCCTAGTGATATGATGATATCGCTCTTCATAGTTGTCATGTATCTGGTCACATGCCGCGACATGAGCTCATAATATCGATTTTTATGCTTGTGTAAACGAATTTTGTTTAAATGATATGCACTTACATTCAAAAAGACAGAATTTGAAAAATTTGTTCCAATTGCAAGAGATATATCTATCGATTTCCCTTGAGGCCATGAATAGTCAAAATTGCTTAGTGTTCAAACACTTGACTATAGTTAATTATCTTGTTATAAAGATATAAATAATCATTTAAGTCTTAAGACAAACATATCGACACCTTTTAGATGTCCCAAAAGGCAAATCTAAATTATGTTAAATCAAAACATTAGAATTGTCTACTACACTTTCATAGACACTAAACAAACACAAATTGACAAATACAAATTTCATTGTGTATTTTAAGGTCTTGAAACTTATATCGACCCTAAGATGGACTAATCTTGTGGCATGGCCTAGCCCATATGATTCGGCCCATGGCCTACAGCTATATTAGTACTTGTAAAAATTTACAGCCATTAGCTAAATCTGTTTTAAAAGTTACCAGAACCCACTCGTTATCGAGAAATGATTTACGTAGCCGATATATGCCTAAACTCATGTCTAATCCAACATGTCATACCAATTATTTCTCTTCGTTATATAAAGTCACTCAAAGTTGCAAATTAAGAACCACCACACTAATCGGCGGTTTTCTTCCACAAGCTAGTAGTTATAAGTCTTAATACCATAGTTTTTATTTTTCTTTTCTTAATTTTTTATAGAAATCCGAACTCACACACAACTATAACAGGACATTCTCAAACAAATCATAACAATCTTACTGAGGTTATCCCTTGCAGGACTTGAATACACAACCTCTTAGTTGAAGACATAAATATCTCACGAATATTGCTAGACCGCATGCTCACGAATATGGTGTTGGTTATTTAGTGTGTATGCGTGTTAATCTTAGTCACTATGATGATACTGCATGTAGTACAGTCAGTGCAATATCTTAATCTATAAGCTTATATTTGTCCAGTTTTAGTCAATTGTTAGATTTTATGCATAAAAGTTTCATATTTATATATAACGCTTTAATCTTACAAAAAAGAGGTTAATATTACGGGTTAAAAATGACCGAGACAGCACACAAAACCTTTTATGATCAAGAAATGTATATACTCTCAGTAGCTTCTGGTTTGGCTCATGGGATCGTAATCGTACGCTTCACCAGCTTTCACAAAACGCCCTTTCACACACTTTCTTACATCCGCTCTTGCCTTTCGTGTAGCATACTTTACCCTCTTGTCAAATCTACCATAAAAAGATATAGCAGTATATGAGATTTAATCAATAAAAATCGAGAGGCCTTACTTTCGTATTCAAGTATTTATCTCAATTGGGTGGAAAAAGAAAAAAAGACGCTTAGAAGGATAAACATTAAACAGGCATAGAGTCACCAACTCACCCCAAATGTATTTTTATTTCATAAACCTTCAAATTCTATTAATCATAAAAACCGTGTTACTTTTAAGATAATACGGAGTATAAGTTGACACCAATTATAAGTAGAAAATCCTAAGTTTTAGAATTTTGACAAAAAGAATCATTTTGACCCGTATCCAGTTTGACTCGTCCCACTGGCTGAACAGCCGTTTTTCCCTTCTAATAAATAAGTAGTCTGAAAGTTCAAAGGTACTCACTTGCGGTTTTTCTTCTTTTCCTTATAACGAAGGACAACATTATTCCTGATACCCGAAGGAGTGGTGTTATCGTGAGCCGGGGTGGACCAGAACGGCTCACCCATTAGAAGCATTATGTGTTGATAATCACCAGCCGTGCTCTCCCCAGTGATATTTGAAAATGATACAGTAGAGTATTGCCTGCCATAACAAGGATTCGGTTCTGTTTTACAGGTTCTTAAAGAATCAGCAGATGCTGCATTACTATAAGCTGGTTGAGCTCCAGTCGAAGACTCCTACAAATTAAGAATAGGTAACGGATAACAGTGAGCATTATATGTTAAGAAGATAATGTAATATGGTATTGGCTATTTAGTGTGTATGCGTGTTAATCTTAGTCACTATGATGATACTGCATGTAGTACAGTCAGTGCAACATCTTAATCTATAAGCTTATATTTCTCCGGTTTTGGTCAATGTATTTTTTTGTACATTTGGGTCATTAAAACATGACTTTGTGTTCCGTTTGGGTACCAATAAACCCTTATAGATACCATCTTTTAAAATAACATTCTCATGAAAATTGTTACAGTAGATTTTATGCATAAAAGTTTCATATTTATATACTCCGTATATGTTTAATCTTATAAAAAAGAGGTTAATATTACGGGTTAAAAATGACCGAGACAGGACACAAAACCTTTTATTAGCAACTTACATGTGCAAAAAAGAGAATGTTGATATTTATGCAAATAACCCTATTGTGATACCTTGGCAGCATATGCACCATGACAAACGGATTCAGCAACAGAAGTATCTTTAGCAGCAAACAAGCTATCAAACCCATCTTTTGCAAAAAGATGTTTGGGATCGTTATGCCCTTCACCAAAGAGCTCTTCATAATTCTCAATGCTTAAGTCAACTTCATCCATAGTGAAGTCATCATAAAACCTGTCATTGATGACTTCACCCCCTTTTGTACCTACAATCTGAATACGAAAAGAAATTATAATTTGCAAACCCCATACATAAAATGCGAAAATGCACAAAGCCAACTCAATTCACCTTTTGCATAGTCGAATCTTTTGCATTGACTTGTTGAGTTACATCATCTACCAATAAATCTTGATCATTTTTGTTATCAGCAATACTCATTAACCCCATTTCTTGCTCACAATTTGAAACATTTTTCTTGCAATACAAGTTGGGACTCCAACACAGTTACGGATCTGTCTAGGTATTTAGGGTACATCATCCTCGGGCTTATGAGATTGATGAACTTATAATTATAGCTTTATCATCATCACACTTTCTCTTGTTAAAAGTTACCACCTTTCTAGATAGTTTTACTTTTGTCGAGAATTCAAACAATGTCTTAATAATGGGAACTTGACCACCATTGGTAACTGTCCAAAGGTTGAAAACTAGAGCAGGGTAGCCTGCGAGTAGATAATCTAATGGGGCCCTGTTCGGGACGCACGACCTGCTAGAGGATATGTATCCACTTCGGCACCATATCAAAAGGACAACACAGCATTTTGTTTTCCAAATTTCTTCACTTGAGATATACTGCCTCCCTGTTCATTTAAGAAAAAGGCCATTAAATAATAGGAAGAAGTAGTGTGGAAAAAATATATAGTGAGCAGATTCATATTTAGACACGGTCAATACTTAATAGTCAATAATCATTATGCCCGACATATAAAAAAACATCATGGGATTTCAAGGCCTGTCATAGCACAAATAGAAGTCTTCAAGTGATATGACAGGCCTTGAAATCCCATGATGTTTACTTATATGTTGAGCATAATGATGGTATTGACTATTGAGCATTGACCGTGTCTTAATATGAATCTGCACATTATATTTTTTTCCACTACTTCTTTATGTTATTTGATGGCCCTTTTCTTAAATGAACAGGGAGGCAATATATCTCGAGTGAAGAGATTCGGAAAACAAAATGTTGTGTTGTCTTTTTGATAGGGTGCCGAAGTGGATACATATCCTCTAGCAGGTTGTGCGTCCCGGA
The DNA here is from genome assembly GCA_030686995.1 of Artemisia argyi. Lineage (NCBI taxonomy): Eukaryota > Viridiplantae > Streptophyta > Magnoliopsida > Asterales > Asteraceae > Artemisia > Artemisia argyi. Next base: position 214,390,061 of record CM060701.1, read on the forward strand.
CAGGGCCCCTTTAGATTATCTACTCGCAGGCTACCCTGCTCTAGTTTCCAAACCTTTGGACAGTTACAAATGGTGGTCAAGTTTACATTATTAAGACATTGTCTGAAACATGGACAAAATTAAAACTATCACAAAGGTGATAACTTGCAACAAAAGAAAGTATGATGATAATAAAGCTATAAGCTTAGGTTCATCAATCTCAGAAGCCCGAGGATATGTACCCTAAGATACCTCGACGAATTTGCAACGGTGATTTTTGGTATCCCAACTTGTATTGCAAGAGAATGATCAAAAAAAGCCTCAATTACCATTTCCTTCCTTTCCCATGTTATTCCTATCGGCTCGAACGAATAGCATGAACATTGATGCACTACCAAGTTTTGGTCATTAGTTAGTGATAGTATAGCTTTTCTTTCCTATTGAGTTCTTTTTGGTTGTTATAATTATAGATAAGGATTTAGTCTTATCAGTTAGTTACTATTTGATTGTAATAGATATTATCCTCTTGTACTATTAGCTGTAGATTACAAAGCTATGTATAAACGAGCTTAAAAGAAATAAACGAGCTCAAGCCTAGTGCGATTAGCGAGCCGAGCTTCATTTAAGCTCTATGTCCTTCGTCATAAAATTTAGTTGATCTCGAGCTTTATATATATTAACGAGCCGAGCTCGAGCTCTGACAGGCTAAACTCGTTTCCACTCCTAGGTAAAAGTGTCATTTCAATAGTTTTGACCGCACATAATATATCACAAATACATTGATTATTCGCTTACTTTTATTCTTTAATTTTTGAAACTCGCTCTAAACACTTTTAACAGAAATAAGAATGAGATTCTAAACAACATTAGGATCTAAACTAAGCTAGCTAACAAATTTAGACACAAATACAGCTAATAATCAACACCAAACACTTATTATGACATCTAGTAATCATCACCCAAGGCTCAATGTAACACTAAATCAAGATACTTCAAATTCAACAAAATAACTTAGATGACAACATTCTTTAATAACAAAACTTAAAAGTAACAAAAAAAGTAACAACTAGATAAACAGCCAAAAAATCATAACAAAAAAAGTCAAAGTCAGCATAAAAAACTTGTATAATCTGATATTTATAATCCTTAAATGAAGATACTTTAAAATCCACAAAATAACTCAAATAATAACATACAATTACATGCTATATACACATAAGTAGAGTCTTTGCTCGGTTTGGAGACTGATAAACGAGAGATGAGTGAGTGACTGAGTGGTGAAAGAGGAAGAAAAGTGTTTGTTGATCTTCAGATCTACTTTGTGTGTTGTTATAAAGTACAAAAGGGTTTTTAAGCGTGTTGGTAGGTGGGAGGCAACTAATAAGTACTAGTTGTCTACTACACTTTTCATAGACACCAAATAAAAACAAATACAAATTTTTGACCCTAAGATGGACTAATCATGTGACATGGCCCAGCCCATATGATTTGGCCCATGCCCTAGAGCTACATTAATGATTAGTAGTTGTAAAAATTTACAGCCATTACCATTTAGCCATATCTATTTTAAAAGTTATCGGAACCCCTTTGTTATCGAGAAATGATTTACGTAGCGGATTTATGCCTAAACTTATGTCTAATCCAGCATGTCATACCAGTTATATAAAGTCATTCAAAGTTGCAAATTAAGAACCACCACACTAATCGACGGTTTTCTTCCACAAGCTAGTAGTTATAAATCTTAATACCATAGTTTTTATTTTTCTTTTCTTAATTTTTTTTAGAAATTCAAACTGTCACACACAACTATAATAGGTACATTCTCAAACAAATCATAACAATCTTACTGATATTGTCCCTTGCGAGACTTGAACACACACATCTTGACATAAATATCTCACGAATAATGCTAGACCATATGCTCACTGGTTCATAGTGTTCTCATTATCGACAACTACACCAACAATAGACACGACTAGTGTTTGTCATAAGCGAAACTAAAAGGGTATTTTGGACGTTTAATTAACCTTGACAGTCATTCTTCAAGATGTATGAGAGCATTGAAAGGACGCGTTTTTTGCTTGTCTATCTTATGACAAAAAAAACTCTGGCTTCTTTATCTTTAATTGCAAAATTTCGGATAGAAGTCAACCAGCATGAGTTTAATTATGCCCTTAGAGCAACCCTGTTGTGGATACTATTAAAGCTCGAGTCGCCAAACCTGATATGCTTTCGTTTAGGTAAAGTTCATCTGTGTTGGAATGTTGATTGCTCGGGTAACCTTTCACTGGATTAGACTAGCCTCTTGCCACTCGTTGGATGAGTCTCGATGCTAAGTTTTAGATGCCTCTTAAAAGGCAAACACATAGAAACCAACTTTCACAGCATAAGAAGAAACGCATACTAAACCCCTTACAAAAATTATTCTATAAAAACACAACCTATCGCAAAGATACATCAATAAAAACAAACGAAACAACTGATCACATGTTTCTTCGCTTATGTAGATACATCAATAAATACATGCAATAATACAATGATCGTCATCTCATACGCTTCAAAGAGGCGCGGAGAGTCATGCAGACGATTGTTTCTTCTTCAAGGAATAAGATTCCAACCATTGAATATGGTTTACAAGAATAGGTAACAGACTAACATCGCGTTTTGTTCAAGTGGTTTCATAAACTTTACTCTTTTTTTTGTTGGCAGATCATGTCAAGATTCGATCTTTGATGAGAATCTTAATTTTACGGTGGTCATTCACTGAATCACCTACTTAACACTAACCCAATAAAACCAGGAAAGCATAACACCTTTCGCAGTTGTTTTGGCTGACAACAGGCAAAAAAAACCCTGAGAGACAACAATACAAGTATTTGTCATTGCTTAAGGAAAGTAATCTTTATAAGACTAGATATCTATATATCATAACTTTCCTCATGCATATGATCAAGAAATGTATATACTCTCAGTAGCTTCTGGTTTGGCTCATGGGATCGTAATCATACGCTTCACCAGCTTTCACAAAACGCCCTTTCACGCGCTTTCTTACATCCGCTCTTGCCTTTCGTGTAGCATACCTTACCCTCTTGTCAAATCTACCATAAAAAGATATAGCAGTATATGAGATTTAATCAATAAAAATCGAGAGGCCTTACTTTCGTATTCAAGTATTTATCTCAATTGGGTGGGAAAAAAAGACGCTTAGAAGGATACACATAAAACAGGCATAGAGTCACCAACTCACCCCAAATGTATTTTTATCTCATAAAAACTGCGTTACTTTTAAAATAACACGGAGTATAAGTTGACACCAATTATAAGTAGAAAATCCTAAGTTTTAGAATTTTGACAAAAAGAACCGTTTTGACCCGTATCCAGTTTGACTCGTTGTCCCACTGGCTGAACAGTCCGTTTTTCCCTTCTAATAAATAAGTAGTCTGAAAGTTCAAAGGTACTCACTTGCGGTTCTTCTTCTTTTCCTTATAACGAAGGACAGCATTATTCCTGATACCCGAAGGAGTGGTGCTATCGTGAGCCGGGGTGGACCAGGGCGGCTCACCCATTAGAAGCATAGACGAAGCTCCACAGTCTTGATAATCACCAGCCGTGCTCTCCCCAGTGAGATTTGAAAATGATATATTAGAGTATTGCCTGCCATAACAAGGGTTCGGTTCGGTTTTACAGCTCCTTAAAGAATCAGCAGATGCTGCATTACTATAAGCTGGTTGAGCTCCAGTCGAAGACTCCTACAAATTAAGAATAGGTAACGGATGACAGTGAGCATTATGTGTTGAGAAGATAATGTGTAATATGGTATTGGCTATTTAGCGTGTATGCGTGTTAATCTTAGTCGCTATGATGATACTGCATGTAGTACAGTCAGTGCAATATCTTAATCTATAAGCTTATATTTCTCCGGTTTTGGTCAATGTATTTTTTGTACATTTGGGTCATTAAAATATGACTTTTTGTTCCGTTTGGGTCATTTTGAAACCAATAAAACACTTATAGATGCCATCTTTGAAAATAATATTCTCATGAAAATTGTTAGATGTTATGCATAAAAGTTTCATATTTATATACAATGTTTAATCTTATAAAAAAGAGGTTAATATTACGGGTTAAAAATGACCGAGACAGGACACAAAACCTTTTATTAGCAACTTACATGTGCAAAAAAGAGAATGTTGATATTTATGCAAATAACCCTATTGTGATACCTTGGCAGCATATGGACCATGACAAACGGATTCAGCAACAGAAGTATCTTTAGCACCAAACAAGCTATCAATCCCATCTTTTGCAAAAAGATGTTTGGGATCGTTATGCCCTTCACCAAAGAGCTCTTCATAATTCTCAATGCTTAAGTCAACTTCATCCATAGTGAAGTCATCATAAAACCTGTCATTGGTGAACTGGTCACCCCCTTTTGTACCTACAATCTGAATATGAAAAGAAATTATAATTTGCAAACCCCATACATAAAATGCGAAAATGCACAAAGCCAACTGCCAACTCAATTCACCTTTTGCATAGTCGAATCTTTTACACTGACTTGTTGAGTTACATCATCTACCGATAAATCTTGATCATTTTTGTTATCAGTAATACTCATTAACCCCATTTCTTGCTCACAATTTGAATCATTACCAGCCGGAGACTCAGACATAAACGACCAAATGGAAGACAGTTCGTCGGCTGACGGGCAGCCAGAGTAACAATTCAATGTTTGTTTACTATGTGAACTTGAATTAGACCCATTGTGACACTCCCAATCACAATTCTGACAAAGCGATAGTTTTTCATCAACACATCTAACATATGCTGGTTGCGAATTACACTTATCACATACTAAAGTTCGTGAATGACGCTTAGACAAAGCATTTGCAGAATGAATATTTCGGTCACACGATAAACATAAATAAGCTTCATCCGATCTACAATATACCATTGATCTCGCCTCACGGCAATAATCACAATTATAACCCATTGCTTTCAAAACCTTATCAAAATAGCCCGAAAATCGAATATATCTGCATAAAACAAATGGGAATTTGGAATCTTAACAATTTGGGCCAAAAAGCATACACTTTATTCACAAGGGTCAATTTAAGAACAATATACCAGCACAAAATGTCTTAATTCTTAAAAAAGATTCTAATATATCACATTCACATATATGCTGCAACACAAATATCAAGAAAGTGTAAAATGCATTTTTTTTTAAAACAAAAAAACTAAAAAATGTAAACTTTATGTAAATCCAATATGAAATTTGAACTAAAACCAAAAAACAGACCAAAAATTTACCAAAAAATGGGTTTTTTAGCACTATATAAAAAGACTACTGTAACTTTTGATTAAGATAAAAATAAGCAAATCCAATTAAAACTTTGGAAAAACAAAAACAAACAAAACCCAGAAAGACAACTTACCAATTTACTAAAAAAACATATAAAAAACTTAAAATTTACCAAAAAAATGGGTTTTTTAGCACTATGTAAAAGACTTCTGCAACTTTGATTAGGATAAAATCAAGCAAATCCAATTAAAACCCATTTTGGAAAAACAAAAACAAACATAACCCAGATGCAAAACTTACAATTTATCAAAAAAAACACATAAAAAAAATCAAATTTACAGAAAAAAAGGGTTTTTTAGCACTATATAAAAAGACTACTGTAACTTCTGATTAAGATAAAACTAAACAAATCCAATTAAAACCCAATTTGGAAAACCAAAAACAAACATAACCCAGAAAGAAAACTTACTAATTTTATGAATCCAGATAAATATTGTTGAAAAGGTAGAGAAGGTTCAGGATTTTCTTGTTTATATCTTTTGTGTGAAAATGTTATGTGAGGTAGGTGTTGTGCTGCAAGATATCTTTATGACAAGACAAAATACCAAAAAATAAAATATCTAACGAAAAGGGCAAAAAGTGCAAAGGGAGGTGTTGTGTAGACTGGTTTAGAAAGTGGGGCCTTGTCATTTTCATTGCATTAAAAAGTTAGGCCCTTTTTCCTCATTTTCTCTTTTTGCTTTCTTATCACAAATTAATTGTGAAAGGGTGCATATTTTAGTACAATTTAATTTTTTATTTGCATATTATAATGAACCAACAGTTAAAATATAGGAGACTTACCATTCACTTTATATATATATATATTGGCGCCACCTCAATTTTCTCTCTTCTCTGATTTCTTCTCACTCTCACCACCTTTTAGTGGGTAAGGCAACACTATGTTTACCTTAACTCTCATTTTTTTTAGTACCTATTACGAAATATAAAAACATAAATATACGAAAATAAAAACGCGAACGTACGAAATTAAAAAAATATAGATAAACTTCAAATATTAAAAATAGTACATAAACCGGGAATATTAAAACAATACATAAACTACGAATATTAAAAGCGCTAACATACGAAATTAAAACATTACATAAACTTCGAAATTAAAACTAAAAGTTGAAACTCCACTTCGCTTTCTAACCTCGTCCATGGCTCTTCGTGCTTCCCCAGTCAAATGTTTGAGTGTGAACTTTACTTCGTATTCAGCTTCATAGTTTAGAGTTGTCGTATTGTAGTAATCTTCATCTCCCGCTTCACACATAGGATTCATACTCTTGACGTTATTGTACACTCCACAAAATCAAGCCACGTTCGGGCACACCGTCTTTCATTTCCCACAAATCATATCGTACCCTTGTCGATTCGACTTTGTTTTGCCCTCTATGTACGCCTGTACCTCAGCCCAAAATCCATTCCCCTTCCTCGTGTTACCTTTGGCACCATCTTCGGATACATGAATCCAACCTTTGCACAACGCAATTTCTTCATCTTGGGTCCATGGAATGCTCCGTTGTGGCTCATCGGTTTGATCCGACCTCTTTTGGCGTCTTTTCGGCTTCGCTGTAACCGATGACTGGGCTGTGACCTCGGCGGGAGATTCTTCACGTGCGGTGTTTTGATAACAAGACTCATCAAATTGAGGTTCGTACAAATCCTCATTTGAAAATGAAGAAACGGGAGACATGGCTTCGCTGAATACAAATTAATTCTCTTTTTCAATACATTGACATTGAGAGAGAGTTTGAAGTTTGGATTAAAATGGGTAATTATTAATTGGTTTAATCCTCGTAAGAGAGTTTGCTAATATCTAAATAAGTTATTTGTAGAGCATTTTTGTTTTTATAAATTAATTGAGTATTTATTGCAAAACCGCAAATTTCTACCACTAAGCTATCTCTTGAGACCAATAGTATAAAGTGCAAATAAAGTGAGCTTGTATCGCTTTTACTCTTCTTCATGAATTGATGTCTAGCGAGTTTTAGTACAAAAAGTTAGCTTTAAACTTATAACAAGTAGAGTATTGGGTGGAATCATAACATCACAAGTAATTTTACGTCAACATCACATCACCGTCCGTAACACCAACACTTAAAAATGGGGAGTGATTTGCACACTCAATTTATTGATTGAGACGGTATAAGCAGATAAAGCACAGTGTGAGTTTTGTACAACTAATTAACACGTAAAAAAGAGTGTCCCAATAACTATTAGGGCTATGTTTGACAAAATTAGCTCTGAGCAGTAGCTGTGAGCTGTAGCCGTAGTTCACTGCTCACCGCTTCTTAAAGAAGCATTGAAAAAATGAGCTTTCCTAAAAAATAGCAAAGCTCACCGCTCTTGTGCCAAACGAACACTAAAAATATAAATAGCTCATTGATCACCGCTTATCGCCAAAAAAAGCTCCAAAAATCTCTGCGCCAAACATAGCCTAGGAGTGTGCATATCACTTCCCCCAAAAAATACACCCTTTTAACAACATTCATAACACCACCTTTTTGGACTCACAATTTTATTTTGTTTTTCATTTTCTGAATAAACTAAATTTCATTAATTCAAATAAAAATACAATACTAAACTTAAAAAAGAAAAAAAAAACGATAAATTAAAAAACCATACGAAAAATAAGAAAGAAACAAAAAAAACAATATAAAAAAAATATATATACAATAACTAATTTTATTGATTTTCTTGTTGTTGAAGTCGATATTTGTTCATTATTTCTTATTTTTGTATTTCGATGAGGAGTGCTTGGTCGGCGGGCAAACCACTGATTGGAGTCTGGAGAAACTTCAATTATTCCACTTGGAGTATACCCTCGTCTTTCTTCCTCGACGCCTTGTTAACCATCACCGCGGCTTCCCGTTTGATTCAAAACTCATTTTGCATAAAATCACCAAATTAAAAGAGTTGCTTCCCGTGGTGCTCGACGAGATTTTGTTGGGTCCGATTGCGTACACGCGCTCATGCAAACCACGAAGGATATGAACAACAGTTTTAGCAAGTGAGGAAAACTTATGAACATCAACATTGTTGAGGTTGTGTTTGCTTGAGAACAAGACATATATGCTAATAACAGAATTTGTACTTTTCAACTTTAAAAATCTTATTAAAAATGAATCAAAGATTTACAAGGGATAGCCTATGGAAAACTACCCCGGGTTGATGACAGATTCTCTCATAACTCAAACAATTAGTGGCAGCTAGCTTTGCAATGTTGTTCTTATGAGAGGATGATTTTAACTATAATACTTTGTATTATTTTCTATGTTTGAATCTCTACTTAACTCGGTTACAACCTTGAGTTTATATATGAGGGGAAACAGTGGTTGCATGTGGGTTGCATAATAAGTTGTCCACTTGCTATAGATAGGCACGTGCCTAGTAGGCTAGTTTGAAGCATACTTTCGGCTTTCCCGATTTGACAACTTATAGTGAAATACATGCTTTCTCATATATTGATAAGTACTTGAACTTATCTTCCTAAAAAAGTTTCCCGCCCATGCATTCAGAGGTTGAGGTTGGAATTAGCGATGGCAACAAGGCGAGTTAGGGCGGGTTTTAGTGTACTCGTACCCACACCCATTTATAATATCCAAACATGTTCCCGCTGGATAACCGATTAATATTATCCATCGGGTTTTCAGGTTTCCCCCGCGGGTATCGATTATCCCCAATTGAATATTATATGGACAAAATAGCGGTATTAAGATTAAGTCACACTAAAATCTACAGACAAAACAAAGTGTAGAACCATAGAGAGGGGGGGGGGTGAATACGGTTTCTTCGGCTTTTTGGATGTTTAAAAACTTTAAGCCAAAGAGAACACCTAGTGGTTGTACAATAATCCAATAACCACTAACACAACCAAAGTATATAAAGCAAGTAAAGAACACAACGATATATACTGGTTAGGGATGGGAGGTTTATACCATCCGTACGTCCAGTTGCGAATCCGTGACTCCGATACTATTCACTAGTATAATCCTTTCGGTGGACTACAAACCGTTACAATTCACTCCACCGATATTCACCAATATCGATGCTCACACAGAAGGAGTTACTCGCACGGTATTCCGCCCTCGGAAACCACCCAAAAGAATCTCACGATTCGACTTTACCTAAGGGTCACCAAGTCCACTACCAAGACTTCCCACCGGAAGTATCAAACCCCAACTAGATCCCGAATGATCTAGGTTTGGTCACCAAGACACAAGACTTCCCTTACAAACAAATGAATGAATAAAAGTTTGTTTTATCAACCAAGCCCTAACCTATCATAGAGACTCGATTGTAATAGAAAGGGTATAAGAAAGAAGACCCTCGACACAATCACAAGAGTGGATTAGGTTCTTGTGATTCTTCCCTTGCAAGTAGATGTATTCTTCCAAAGATGTTAATGTGAAAATCAAGAACACAAGATTAGAGATAGAGAGATAGAGATATTTGAGAGTGTTTAGAATGAAAGAATCTAAAGAGAAAGAATAATGGCAAGAGGTGAGGAATACAAGAGGCAAGGGTGGTATTTATAGGCCAAGAACCCAAACTTGGGAAAATTTACCGAGGCTGGCGCGTCACCCGCGCGTCAACGCGCGGGCACGCGCCAGACATCTGTAAGTTTTTCCCAAGTGTTGGGTGTTTGGATCTTATAAATACCTATCCTTGCTAAACCCCCAATTGTACTTCACACTAAACCTTAACATTAATCATTCTAAGGTTTACCAACTCAAATAGCTAATTTGGAAATCATTTGTGAACTGTTTAAAGAGAAATCAAATTACCAAGGGTATAAAGTGTAGATAGGGTAATTTGGAAGAGGTAGAAGTGTATCTCCTCACATGGCATAGAAAAGAGAGAAAGAATATGCCAAGGAGTATTCCAATGCTTGGGGGAAGAATGAGATGGAGGGTTGAGATGAAATGGTTTGAATTGGATGGCTAGGATCAAAGGGAGCCTCCCTTGGTTTTCAAATTATTTGACATGTGTTGAATATGGATGGTTGAGATGTGATGATTTGAAATAGATGGCTAAGATCAAAGAAGCCTAGGTTTGGATTGAGAAGGGATATTCTAAGGGAATATGCTTTGCTTGGGGGGAAGGGTGAATCAATGGTTGAGATAGTTTTGGTTTGAAATGGATGGCTTGGATTAAACACATGTGATGGTATAGATAGGAGAGGTTGGATGGATGGTTGAGATGTGTTTAGTTTGAATTTAATGGTTGAGATCAAAGGAGCCTCTTTAGGAATTCAAACAATTGGCATGTGTTAAAAATGAAGGGATAAGATGTGTTGTAAGGGAATGAATGGTTGAGATGTTAGTGTGTAAGGGGAATATGTAAGAGTGTAAGAGATTGTGTAAGAGAATATATGATTTGTATATGATTGGATATGGTTGGATTTGCCTTTAGTAGAAATGAGATTAAGAGAAGCTTAAGACATAATCTAATTGTCATTAAAAAGAAAAGGTTTAGACAATTAAGATTATGAGTTGAGAAAATCATAGGTTACTTATAAGTTCAAGTAACACAACGTCGAGAATCCATAGTTTCATATCTCGTGACTTTCCACGACTCGACGTTCTCAACTAATACCTTGGTTCAAACAAGTTAAGTGATTTGCCTTGATGTAAAGCATAACCCAAGTGGGAAAGGATGCGTTTCCGTAAAGTGACCTTTGACTTAGTTTGACCAATAAGGGAGTAAGCCCGTTACGTAATTAGAGAAGACGTAAGCACGGGATGAGCATATGGATGCTTTAACACGATGTCACGTGAAATATACAAGCTTCCTTAGTTTAGAAAAGCCTTGGCTAGAGGCGATAGTTAGAAAACATGATTTGGCGTTTTTCCCGTAAATGGGTGTTTTAAAAGTAGGATCTCTCAAGTCTCAAAACTCGTTTCGAGTGTTCTCAATTAAGCACATAACATATTCACACCTGTATTGAAAGATCCACATTTGTCGGGTAAGGGGAAAGCCGTCTTTCAAAATTCGCCCGGAACCATACAGTGTCCTGGCGAGTCACCCGCGCGTTGACGCGCGGGCAACGCGCCAGGAGCAGACATTGGCTCCGGCGATTTTGAGCTAACGTTTGTTATTTTATGTGTTTCGATGGTTTATTTGTCATCATTAAAACATAAGAGATCTTGATCATGTTGCCTCAACACAAAGGAAAACACTCTAATATATTCAAATTTTTTAAAGTTAAAGAAAATGAATATATCGTATCAAACGATTTAACGCTTTTGAATAATTCATGTACAAATAAAATGTGTTATGTAGTAGAGATACTTATATAAAAAAAATATAAGGGAAGAAATTATATATAATATATATATTCTAGTTAATTATAATATCAATAAAGCGGGTATAGATTCGGGCAAACGGATACGGGTAATCAGGCGGGTATTACCTGAACCCGTACCCGGCTAAATTTTTTTATCAATACCCAAACCCGCATCCAAACCCGCCAACCCACCCCCGAACCCGACCCAATTGGTTCGTGTTTCACTTTTTCCCGTCGGTTTTGGGTGCTTTTGCCATCTCTAGTTGTAATCCAGAATCAAGTACTTAGATTAATAGAGACATTTGTCAGATTTCAATGACCCTGGTGTTGCTTTTAGCTCCTTGTAAATCACTCATTGACACCGCATCAATTTGTAAGATGTTTTCTTCAGTTGGTCTTTGACGTCACTAAAGCCATACAGATGTTTGAGTTTTATACAACGCTCATTGATCTCTTTATCAGTGAGTATCACTTTCTGAATAATAATTAGAGAAACATGTTCGCTGATAACATATCAGAGAGTATCTCACTTCTGATAACTATCAGGTTCTCATTGATAGTTATGAAGTGACATTCTCTCTGATCGTTATGAGAAACTTTATGCTTAATGACCTTCAAAAGACGTATTAGGCTATTTTATGTTTAAATACTTGTCAGAAATAATTGGGTCGATTTTTCAGACCCAACAGGTTTCGAATATGTTTCCAAGGTTTTCTTTCTCAATATACTAGAGTTTCATATCAAATAAGTAGTTCAATGTATGTAGAAGCTTCTGGCTAGATAAAATTTTAACGTACATACATACTATTTTTTTCAAAAGAGTCACTTTATTTTATAAACGAACCATTCAAGTTTAGTGTCAATTAAATGGGTGAGCTTTAATTAACCTTTAAACATGTAACACGTTATACTAGAGATTATTTTAGAATTCGCTTATATATCTTAAAACAAATAGATTTAGAAGTTCTAATACATATGTGTGAGTCTTCAAGTGGGTTCATTGTGTTTCTAAAGTGTTCTTTACAAATATATTAAGCTTTAAACATGTAACTGTGATTATATTTGGTTGTCGTCGACGGAATTATACACTCACGTGATCAAGATATTTGTTCAAGTAAATTTTGTTTTAATGCTACAAATTTGATTGGATGATGAATTTAATTTACTACTAGTATTAGTTAGTGGGACGGTGGATGATAAATTTGATATATTAGTTAATGGGACGGTAGATATAACCTTAACTTTGGCATATAGACTGTTAGGGAAACGGGGGGCAAGGTGGCACGCCCACTTGTCTCATCTATTTTTTTTTTTCAGTTCAGACCAGTTTGTGTTAGTTTTTGTTTCGTATTTTTGACAGTTTTAAGCGTTTGACTTATTAAACTTTATATTTTCTGTTCCGCATTTTCAGGTTTATAGCTTTTTGATATAAACAAAATTATAAAAATCAAAAAAAATAAATAATAATAATAGGGGGGTTTATCTAACCAATAGCCCCCGTTGCTATAACTCACCCTTTTATTTGTTAGAAGTTTTAATTTGTTTGATTAAATTTGTACTGTTTGCTTTTGGGTTTTGCAACAAAGTTGTTGGATGCATTTGTTTATTTGAACTTGATTGTGTAATCTTATGGGGACAGGCTTTTCTAGTAAAACAAACACATTTTTCAAAAATGAAAAAAAAAAAATGTCGAAAAGGTGAGTTTTACTTTTCAAATAAAAACAAAAATACTATGGCGATATATCAACGGAAAAAAATTTGATAGCACAAAACGTTACTTCAGTCTAGCTAAAAACATCTAATTAACTTTTGAACTCGTGTCGAAAAATCTTTGAAGCCACATTGCAAAGACTAAATTTAATTTTTTCTTTCTTTCTTTTACTATAAAGTGACCCACAGCTAAAAAAAATAGCTAATTTTAAAAATTGCTCAAAAGAAATACCAAATATAAAAAACTTTACCAAATCACTCACCAAAAAGGCGAATACTCGAGAAGAGTCAAAAGGGAAAATTGACAAAAGATGTTCTTTATCGTTAAAAATCCTAAATAATATCTTTGAACATACCTAACAGAAATAATGTTTTAAAATAAATCAGTTTATATCTATATAATAATATAAGGATACACGTGTAATTCTAAAAAGCATACTACAAGTCTTCGATTAGTGTACTAAAACTTTAGGCTGCATGCAATAAGGACTACTTATTAGGGTCAATCTCCCTTACTTTTTCTGCCACGTCAGCTTTCTCTCTCTAGCGATCTGCAATCGATTCAGTACTACAGTAAGGGCGACCAAGTTCAATTTAAAAAAAAAAAAAAAAAAACCAATTTTAACACAAACTAAAATTTCATTTATAATTAAAAACGTTACATACTAATTCAACTAAAATAAAAACATTACAACACTTATTAAAACATAACAATATAAAAACTAATCTTCTAGGTTGTATTGTTCCTTGATCGCGTCTTTGAGTTCTTGCATTTTTTTTTGTTGAAATGCGGGCAAAAATGGGTCGATTCGTTTGAAATAGAAGATGATGTCTTTTTGATATTTCTTTTGACGCTCAAATTCAAGCTTTTGTTCTTCTATTGCCAATCTTCTGTCTTCTTGCTCCGCTTTCTTTTGCTCCATCGCAAACTCCTTATCCTTTTGCTCCAGCTCTTTTTCCTTCAATTTGTAGTATCCGTCTGCAAGCTCCTGCTTCTTACCCCAAGCCTTTGACGTAATTGCTTGCCATTTTTCGGCTACCCCATCCAAACTAAACCCCGACGATTTCTTCTTAGTAGCCTTATTTTTCTTAGCTACATCACGCCTAACCGGTCGCTCATTTCGAGGTTCTTCATTACTAGGCACATCCGAGCCCGTGTCAAAAGTCCTTGGTTTTTTTCGACCCGCATTTTGGTTTAAAAAATACGGCATCTCATTTTTCTTCCAAATCTAATGGTCCCTCAAAATCTCCCAACAATGATCCAAATGAAACGTTTGCCTCATCATTATTGCATATTCGTCACACGCTCTTTGGTATATATTGAGATCATTCGCACCACTTCCAAAATTCTCATAACAATTGTCATAAATGGCACAAAATGCACCAACTCTAGGACGAATCCTATTTTTCCACTTGCTAGTAATTGAGTTGTACGATCTCCCTTTACCGACCTCCTTTTCAAAGTATGTAATCACTTTCTTCCAAAATCCCTTAGAATTTTGGTTGGTTCCAACTATGTTATCCTCCGACGAATCACACCAAGCCATGCACACCCGATTTCTTCCTCTTTTGACCAATTCGAGATGTCTTTGTCAACCTTTTCCTAAACCTCTTTCTCAACCGCCTTCTTCTTAGCCTTTGCAGTACGCTTCTTTGGTTTGACCGGTGACATCTCTTCAGAAATAGTGTTGTCGTCACCAACAAGATCATCATTTGGAACCGAATCGTGATACGATCCGTGACCTGAACCTGGATAACCCGGTGACATTTGTTGACTCGGATAACCCGAACCGGTTCCAACATAAAAATACAGATTGTTTTCTAATTGTTCCATAAAATCACAAGCATCAAGATTGATGTTGTTTACCGGAGAATAATTTTGGTAATTAGAGTAGGAAGACATTGATGAGTCCATTGTTGGACGATAGCACGATTCGGGGGAGCCATACATAGATTGTTGGCTTCGACGAGAGTTGTTTTGTTGTGGTTGTTGGTTGTTTTGATACGGGGGAACAAATGGACGATTAATATTACGATGCATAGCAAATGGATTGAATGTTTGTTGTTGTGGAGGTCGTTGAGATTCGTAATCAAGAGAACGAGGTCGGAAATTGATAGTTGGTGACACACCGGTTAACCGGAAAGTCGAATCGGTGATAATTGCGGGATTTTATTTTTTTATTTTTTTTTGGTAACATGGGTTTCCGACTCGACATTGCGAGTCGACTAATCCCACGGCGACTACCCTTTTGGATAGCCCGGAGTCGGCGCAGGTGAACCTCCGTGGCCACAAGGGGATTAATTTTCTCCCCATTGGATTCGAACCCTTGACCTCCTCTTTGGAATAATTGCGGGATGTTTTGTTGTGGTAAACGGGATTTCCAGCCTTTTGCTTGTTATTGTGGTGTTTTCTTAGACATTTTTAATAGAAAGAAGTGTGAGATTGTGTGAATTGAAGTGTTGTTTAGTTGTGTATTTATAGGGGAATTTTTTTTCTTTTTTTTTTGTTTTGTTTTTTTGTGCCCAACGTCTATTTTTCTAACGGTAAGGTTTTTTTTTTTTTTTTTTTTTTTTTTTTTTTTTTTTTTTTTTTTTTTGTGCCCAAGGTCTAACACATTAAATGTGAAGGGAAAGTGGATCAAACTACAAAAAAAAATTCGGTCGAGATGGAGACCGACTCCAACTCATTTTGCCTTGTTTCTCGGTCGCGACCTCCTCCCCACACTAAGGCCGACCGAATCGACCGACTAGGACCGAGTCGGTCTCGGTCGTTACTGCATGCAGCCTTAGGACTCGAGACTCGCGAGAGTAGGGTGTCATTCGAGATGACCCGAGTCAATTTGGGTTGGGTTAATCGGGTCAAAAATTATATTCGGGTAAATCGGGTCAACCCGAATTGACCCAAGTTTTAAACAAGGTCGGGTTCGGGTATATTTTTTAGCCTCAACCCGACCTGAACCGACTAACTCGACTAAACTAACACTTTACATACTCGGGTTGACCCTGAAACCGAATTGACCAGACTCGATTGACCCGGCACGAGTTCTAAACAGGGTCGGGTTCGGTTATGTTTTTTGGAGACTTGACCCGAGTTGATCCGAACCCGGTCGGGTCAACCCGAATGACAGCCCTACTCGAGAGGCACCACGCCTAAGGTGGTGTTTGTTTTTTCTTAAAATGTCTTAACAGACTCTTAATGAGCCAAATCTCTTAATCGGTCAAACGTTTTGAGAGGTCAGACCGTTTATTTATTTATTTATTTTCGTTTAGACACGGTCTGACCTAAAAACATCTTAATGGTCCAGACTTGAGAATGGTATCTTAATGGCTCTTAATGCCTCTTGTTCACACAAAATTAAAAAAAAAAAAAAAAAAAAAAAAAAAAAAAAAAATGTTTCACTCTCCCATTCCCTCCCAACCTCTTGTACTTGTTCTTTTTTTGTTAGATTCAGATTCAGATATTTACACCTCATATTCAAATTCAGATGTACGGTTCAGATTCAGATTCAAAGTCTCTTAAAAACAAACAACACTTAAGTCGTACTTGGTCTCCTCTTGTTTGTCCAAAATAAGCAAAGTTAGATGTTCGTCAAATCCTTCATAAAATCTTATAGAGAACCACATTGATTTTGTCATTGTGCTTTGATGTTATACACTTTAAATTTAGATGCATGCATTGGATATTAAACATAGGTATGGCTAGTAAATTGTGATTAAATATCATATGCTTGTTGATTGGGGCTCATGATCTATCAAGTGTCTATACATAAACCGAACTCTAGTCTTAAATACATTAGCACTCTACCCTTACGCAATCAACCCTATTCTATTCTTCTAGCTAGATGGATGTCACTGGTTCTAATTTTGTCGTCTTCAAATCAACACTTCACATGTCTTGTTCACCTTGTCCAGTCTGTTTTTATCTTAACATCCCCTTCACTTTGAATACTCGTCATGTCTAACCCCATTAGCATAGTAAATAAGTAAAGGGAGATGATATGTACATCACAATAAGTGTTGTGCATATCACAAATATATACCATATATATGATCTTGTATTTTATGCATTACATGTATGATTTTGTGGTATGCATATCATTTCCCACAAATAAATGACGTCATTTATTTGTGCCCGTTTTGTGAAGCTAAGGAGGAATCACTGAATCATTGTCTTATCAGATGCCCGAGGATAATTTTGTTATGGAGGAAGGTTTGGAGTTGGTGGCGTTTTGATACAACGATGTCCATGCCAGATTTATCTATCTCTGACATTGCCTATGGTAATGTTGGTAATCTTGAAAATGAGATTCTTAATCGTGTTTTACATGGGGTCTATCTTTGTGTTCTCTGGTCTATTTGGAAGTGATGGAATAACTTGGTTCATGCTTCTTTGGAGTTGGTGGAGACGGTGAGATCTATTGATATATTCCCATCTATTCAACGGTTGTCTAAGGTCTGGATTTCAGCTAGATGTTCGTTGAAGCATTTATCTTGGAGTTGTTTGATTACCAATCCTAGAGATTAGTTTCTTAGTTTTTCGGCTTTGTGGGTGTTGGTTTATTTGTGCTTTCTGTTCTTTTTTTGGTTTCTTTGTACAGTCTCTAATTACTCATTCGAGCTTTTCTAATATATTCTAGCCTTTCAACAATAACAATAACAATAACAATAACAATAACAATACTTTTGAAAAGTGGCAAATTTTTCACATCGACTTTTTCGTAAAAAATTGTTTTTCAAACTTTTGTGTGATTGCCAGATCGTGCGACTTTACATAATTTTTTACACATATCCAAAAGTTAGGATGTTTTTTGCTAGATCGAACTGACGTTTTGTGAAATTAAATTTACTTTTTTAAACCGACATGACATTTTTGTCTTATTAAAAAGTGAGACCCACTTTTCTAATAAGACAAAATACATTATTCAAAAAAAAAAATGTCAATAGTGAGTCATACTTTTCTAATAAGATTAAAAAGTCATGTCGGTTTAGTAAAAAAATGGTCACACAAGACGTTACTTTGTTCTAGCAAAAAATATCTCACCAACTTTTGAACACGTGTTGAGAAACTTATTGAGTCGCACGGTCTAATGATCGCACAAAACTAAATTTGAAAAATATATTTTTTTAACTAAAAACGTGAACCTAAGTGAAAAATGTGTTAGTTTTGGAAATTTCTCTTTAATAATGAGCCAACTGGAAGAAGTTTAGTAGGTCAACAAATTGAGCTGTGCACTAATTATTTATGATCAGTTGGGTATTTCTTTCCAAATGTATCTACAAAATGTTACTTGTATTAGTCTACCACCATCACTCAAATTAGCAAAATATCTATTTCTAGCTTGCAGCTGTTTATGACTTATGCCAATGGCTAAATACACTAGAAAACAACAGTAAGAACATGATTTCGTCCAAATCCATTCCCCTTCCTCGTGTTACCTTTGGCACCATCTTCGGATACATGAATCCAACCTTTGCACAACGCAATTTCTTCATCTTGGGTCCATGAAATGTTCCTTTGTGGCTCATCAGTTTGATCCGACCTTTTTTGGCGTCTTTTCGGCTTCGCTGTAACTGATGACGGGGCTGTGACCTCGGTGGGAGATTCTTCACGTGCGGTGTTTTGATAATAAGACTCATCAAATTGAGGTTTGTACAAATCCTCATTTGGAAATGAAGAAACGGGAGACATGGGTTGGTGGGTATGATGTTGTGATGGCGAACCACCAATCAGGGTTTGTGACATATCAAACGGGGTTGTACCAAGAATTGACTAAACGCTTTTTGTTGGTGTTGTTGTGAGAATTTGTTAAAGGCTTATTGTTGTGGGTATGGATTACGGTATGATGGGTTTGTGTTATTTTGGTTATAAAAGAATGATTGTGGTCATAAGTTGATTTGTTGGTTTGGCGGGGGAGTATTTCCTAGATTGAAGGTTCCTTCGGGTGTCGGGAGATTGCTTCCGGCATTTCTTCGTTGGTGGCATTTGATGTTTTGGGGAGTCTTTTCTTGAGATGCTTTTTTTTATAAAAAGATGAAGTAATAATAGTTGAGAGTGTAAAAGATTTGAGATTGTGTTTAAAAAAAGATGGTCTGGTGGGTATTTATAAAAGAAAAAAAAATGAGGTATTGTGAAATTTATTTATTTATTTATTTAATATGCAACAGTAATAATAAACGTTCAAATGCTTAAATAGGGCCCGATTTTCTTTGAATGTTGCAAGGTGAGTCGTTCACCGTAAGTGTTCTTGGGAAGCTCACTTCGCCTGTGAGTGGACAAGGCATGCAAAGAGATAGCGCGTGAGTTGGTTGCAAGGTGAGAGGCTCACCTCCCCTTGCCGACCAGCCTTAATATTATACAAGTACTCAGGTGCGTTTGGTATATGTTAAGTGAAATGTGGGAATACTTTTATTCCGAAATAAGATGTTTATTTTACTACTTTGAATCCAAAAATTTACTATGATCCTCAAATATAAAGCATACTCCATACCTCACCCACGTACCTCTTATGAAAACTATCATACATGTGTGACCCACTTTATACCAAAAGTCATACCGATTAGAAGCATACCAAACGCATCCTTAATGTATAAATTAGAGTGTTTCAATCAACTCTCAATGTATACAACTCAATTCTCTTTTTCTATACATTGACATTGAGAGAGAGTTTGAAGTTTCGATTAAAATGGGTAATTATTAATTGGTTTAATCCTCGTAAGGGGGTGGCAATCTATTCGGTATGGGGGTTCGGCATCAAATGCCGAGCGGCATCAAAGAAAACCACTGATTCGGCATGCATTTCGGTATGGATTACCGATTCGGCATGGTTGTTTCCCCATAAAAGTCGAACGTTGGAGCACTAAATGGGGGATCCGTTTGAGGCTATTTTCCAAAAAAAAATAAAAAAATAAAAATCCCTTTAAATATACACTTAATCTTGTTAATCTCTTCACACATTCATTTTAAACTTACTAATTATTCCACTAATCCACACTTCCAACTCTTTTTTTTTCATATAAAAAGAATGGATCCAAATCAATCAAAACGTGGTTCACACTCATCAAAAGGTCGTGGACGGGGCTCTCGATCACAACCAACTCGTCCGCAACTTCCACCTCAACCCTACTATCCCCAACCTCCACCTCAACTCTACTATTGTAACACCCGTTTCCCGAGTACTTAGACACCACCCTAGATGAAATGGGCTAAGGGCCATACGTGATTGGTTAGTCAACGAATGTTGCATAATGGTCAAACCCAATAGTCAATCTTGTGATCAAAGAACATATTATAAGGTTATGAAAGTATTGTGTGGCATAAATAGAAGGAAGTAGACTTAAGGGGTTCAAGTTGTCATATACTAAACGTGTTATAAGTTTAGATGTGGCCAAAGTAGAAAGAAAGAGACTAGAGGGACCATTCTTGTCATAGGCTCAAAGTTGTGCAAGTAAATATCTATTATGTGGAGAATTCTAGAGAAATTTAGAAGTGTGGAGGGTGTGTTTGTGTAAGGTACGGTTTATAAGAGAAATGAGGGAAAGAAGATGAGTTGGATGGCTAGGAAGAATGGTGATTAAGACCTTATGCTTAAGGTCATCCATGGTAATGATTTCACCAAGTAAGCTTTCACCTTGTGTTAATGATGATTATAAGTTAAGGTTCATTAGGATGATGATGGGTTTTTGATAAACCCTTGTTGGATAGTAGTGTTTTGATAAGGTATTAAGTATTTGTATTATGTTGAATAGGAATCAAGATGTATGGTTATGGTTTAGCAAGTGAGAAAGATGTTGATGATGAGGATGATGATGATGTTATTGTTAGACTTAGCTTGGATTCAAGGTAAGTAAACCAGTTATAATGTGATGTTATAATGATTTTATATGTTATGTGTTATGTTCTTTGTTGTCTTAAGGTAATTGAATGATTAAATGTATGAGCTATGTGAAATGAGGTTATGACTAGTTTGGCATAATTAGTAATGAAGTGTTAGAAAATGGAAGGTTTAGGATGAAGTATGTTGATGTTGAATTATAAGGAAATGAGGATGCTTAAGTTGCTAAGGTATGTGTTGATGTTTAATGCTCTAAAGGATTAATGGTTAATGATGCGTGATGTGTAAATGAGTTATGATGTTATGTTATATCCGTTTTACTTACTAAGCCTCGTGCTTACGGTTTTAAGATATCAATGTTTTGTAGGTTATGTATGATGGAGATGGTAAACTTGAGCTACGGCATAAGGTTTGGTTATGCGATATTAGAAGATTGGTAAGAAAATAGGAGCTTAGTTGTAGGATACCGAGCTCCAAGTCAAAGTTGAAACCCCGATGGTCATTTTATAATTTGTAATTGTTTGTCAAGTGTCATAATCTATGTCTTGGTTTTTCAAGTAAAGAATGTCAAATGGTTTGTTATAGTTATGTCTAATTGTTATACACGGGTCAAAAAGGGGCGTTTGGCATAACGTGTAATTGTACCCATTTTGGGATGTGAACGGGTCAATGGTCATGGATCAAAGTTGTCATGGTTTTTAATGTTAAATGAGTGTTTGGTTTACGGTTAAAGTGTTAATTTTATGGTTAAAGGTGATATGGTTAAGTGTAGTATGCAAATGGGTCAAAATGGGTGTTTCCACCCGTTACTTTGTAAAGCACATTTTTGCGGGTCATTATGACCAAGTTTATGCATATATTTGATGTTTATAATGTTCTAATGATTTCTGGAAGTTTTGGTGTTATGTCATGTTATAAAAGTCATTTTTCGGGAAAATTGGTCAATAGTGCACCAAAGGGTCATGCAGAAAAAGGGGTGTTTGGGACAAGGTCCATTTTAATCCATTTTGGGTCTAACGGGTCAAGAATTTTGAGAAACAAGGTATAATGTATATTTTAAGTTAAATATGGATTACATGTGTTTAAATATAGGCTTAAAGTGTTGATTTTATGTTAAAAAGTGTTACGGGTCATTTTGAGACAATAGTGCACTTTAGGGGTCACAGTGCACTTCAGGGATCATAGTGCACTTTAGGGTGCCACCACTCATTTTAAAAGTATTGGAGTTTAGTTCTTCTAAAAATAGTCTCAATGTTAGTTTTGTAACTTATTTTAGTCAGTTTATAAATGAGTGACATGAGTCAGTAACGGGTGAAAGCTTTTCAGCGTAAAAAAGTTTTAAGTTTTTGGTCAAATCGTTCACGGGGTGCAACAACTATCCCCCACCACAACCAGTGAATCCACAATCACAACAACGGCAATATTTTCACCAACCACAACCGATGAATCCAAGCCTTTATAATATAACAATGACTAGTGAATTTAACCCTTTCAACGACTTCCGTGACGGTCCACCAAGACGTGAACCAAGTGTAGAACGTGAACTACCGCTTTACAATAACAAGGATGATGAAATTTATTTTGTTCCCGAAACTCAATTTCCAAATCCAATCGGTCATTTTTTTTTAAAATTTTTTAAACATTTGTATTTTTTATAATCGTATTTTTTTTAAATCGTTATAATTTTTGTTTTATAATCGTTGTATATTTTTTGTTTTATAATCGTTACATTTTTTTAAAATGGTTACATATATTTTTCTTTAAATCGTTACATTTTTTTTAATCGTTACGTTTTTTTTTTTTTTTTTTTTTTTTTTTAATAGGTGGTCAAGAAAATGATGGTGATGTTGAAGAAGTTGAAGAAATAAAAAACCCGACTAAAGCGAGAAAAGAACCTTGGTCGACGGACGAAGAGGTCGCTTTGGCATATCTCGACATGCCCAAAAGTCAGGAATGAACAAAATAGAAGCTTTTGGAAAAAAATTCTAGACCATTTCACGATAACCATGGGAAATACTAATCGAACACACCATAGCTTGAACACAAAATGGAAAAATACGAATACCGAAATAAATACTTTTAACGGGCTATGGATCCAATCGGTATGTTTTTAAACTTTATACTTTTTTATACTTTGTATTTGATATAGTTGTAGTAATTTATACTTGTTACTTTTATAATTGTAGAACCGTGTTCGTGATAGTGGTTGTGACGATCTTGACGTGATGAAAAATGCCATGGCCGATTATAAAAGGAAAACAAAAGGCAAGACTTTTACTCATAATGAAGCATGGGAGATCCTTAGGAAAGAAGACAAATGGTTAAAACAACCATGTGTCGTTGAAACATCTTCGTCTAATTCCGATAAACGGAGAAAGTCGTCGGAATCTAGCAATGAAAATGTTGAGACTATTCTTCCGAATTTGAATGACGACACAACTCCTACACGGAAAAAAAGGGCAAAAAGACCGTTAGCAAGTCATCGTCTATGAATAGTGTTGCTGCGACCTAAGAAACTTATGCGGCAAAGAAATCACAACTAATGGAGGAGGCGGTGGAGAAAAAACGTGCAAAAGATGAGTTGGCCGAAAAGTTGATGTCTGCACAACTCAAAGGTGTTGAAGAAAAGGCTTTTTTACGAGCGATGAAGTTCTTCAACGAGCCGCACGATCAAATAGCTGATCCAGATATGCAAGAAATTGCTATTGCCAAAAAACGTAAGTACCCGGCGAAATATGGATGGCCTTGCAATTTTTAGATATTATTATGTTGTTTTTTTCCTAAGCATTATGTAATTTTATTTGAATTATTAATAAAATTTAATGTTTTTGTTTAAACTGTTTAATATAATTAAGAATAAAATAAAAAATAGTATAATTAGTTTTTTTTGTATCATGATTGCCACTAAAAAATGAGGGTGAGGCATGGTGAATTATGAAATGTGTTGGCAACATTTGATTGTTTAAATTTACATCAAGGTGAATTATGGTGTGACATGATTGCCCCCAAAAGAGTTTGCTAGTATCTAAAATTCTAAATAAGTTACTTGTAGAGCATTTTTGTTTTTATAAATTAATTGAGTATTTATTGCAAAACCGCAAACTTCTACCACAAAGCTATCTCTTGAGACCAATAGTATAAAGTGCAAATAAAGTGCTTGTATCGCCTTTACTCTTCTTCATGAATTGATGTCTAGCGAGTTTTAGTTAAAAAAGTTAGCTTTAAACTTATAACAAGTAGACTATTGGGTGGAATCATAACATCCAAAGTAATTTTACGTCAACGTCACATCACCGTCCGTAACATCAACACTTAAAAATGGGGAGTGATTTGCACACTCAGTTTATTGATTGGGACACACACGGTATAAGCTGATAAAGCACAGTGTGAGTTTTGTACAACTAATTAACACATAAAAAAGAGTGTTCCAATAACTATTAGGGCCATGTTTGGCAAAATTAGTTGTGAGTAGTAGCAGTGAGCTGTGAGCTGTAGCCGCAGTTCACTGCTCACCGCTCACAACTTCTTAAAGAAGCATTTGAAAAATGAGCTTTCCTAAAAAATAGCAAAGCTCACCGCTCTTTTGCCAAACAAACACTAAAAATATAAAAAGCTCATTGCTCACCGCTAATCGCCAAAAAAAACTCCAAAAATCTCTGCGCCAAATATAGCCTAGGAGTGTGCATATGACTTCCCAAAAAAAATATACCTTTCTAACAACATTCATAACACCACCTTTTTGGACTCACAATTTTATTTTGTTTTTCATTTTCTGAGTAAACTCAATTTCATTAATTCAAATAAAAATACAATACTAAACTTAAAAAAGGAAAAAAAAAAATGATAAATTAAAAAACCATACGAAAAATAAAAAAGAAACAAACAAAAAAAACAATATAAAATATATATATATATATATATATACAATAACTAATTTTATTGATTTTCTTGTTGTTGAAGTCGATATTTGTTCATTATTTCTTGTTTTTGTATTTTGATGAGGAGTGCTTGGTCCGCCGGCAAATCATTGATTGGAGTCCGGAGAAACTTCAATTCTTCCACTTGGAGTATACCCTCGTCTTTCTTCCTCGACGCCTTGTTAACCGTCACCGCGGCTTCCCGTTTGATTCAAAACTCATTTTGCATAAAATCACCAAATTAAAAGAGTTGCTTCCCGTGGTGCTCGACGAGATTTTTTTGGGTCCGATTGCGCACACGCGTTCATGCAAATCATGAAGGATATGAACAACAGTTTTAGCAAGTGAGAAAAACTGATGAAGATCAACATTGTTGAGGTTGTGTTTGCTTGAGAACGAGACATATATGCTAATAACACCATTTGTACTTTTCAACTTTAAAAATCTTATTAGAAATGAATCAAAGATTTACAAGGGATAGCCTATGGAAAACTACCCCGGGTTGATGACAGATTCTCTCATAACTCAAACAATAAGTGGCAGCTAGCTTTGCAATGTTGTTCTTAGAAGAGGATAATTTTAACTATAATACTTTGTATCATTTTCTATGTTTGAATCTCTACTTAACTCGGTTACAACCTTGAGTTTATATATGAGGGGAAACAGTGGTTGCATGTGGGTTGTATAATAAGTTGTCCACTTGCTATAGATAGGCACGAGCCTAGTAGGCTAGTTTGAAGCATACTTTCGGCTTTCCCGATTTGACAACTTATAGTAAAATGCATGTTTTCTCATATATCGATAAGTACTTGAACTTATCTTCCTAAAATAGTTTCCCGCCCATGCATTCAGAGGTTGAGGTTGTAATTAGGGATGGCAACGAGGCGAGTTAAGGCGGGTTTTAGTGTACCCATACCCGCACCCTTTTATAATATCCAAACCTGTTCCCGCTGGATACCCAATTAATATTATCTATCGGGTTTTCGGGTTTCCCCCGCGGGTATCGATTATCACCAATTGAATATTATATGGACAAAATAGCGTTATTAAGATTAAGTCACACTAAAATCTACAGACAAAACAAAGGAAAACACCCTAATATATTCAAATTTTTTAGAAGTTAAAGAAAATGAATATCGTATCAAACGATTTAACGCTTTTGAATAATTCATGTACAAATTAAAATGTGTTATGTAGTAGAGGTACTTATATAAAAAAATATAATGGAAGAAATTATATATAACGTATATATTCTAGTTAATGATAATATCAATAAAGCGTATAGATTGGGGTAAACGGATATGGGTAATCGGGCGGGTATTACCTGAACCCGTACCTGGCTAAAATTTTTTATCAATACCTAAACTCGCATTCAAACCTACCAACCCACCCCCGAACCCGACTCAACCGGTTCGTGTTTCAGTTTTTCCCGTCGGTTTCGGGTGCTTTTGCCATCTCTAGTTGTAATCCAGAATCAAGTTCTCAAGTTAATAGAGACATTTGTCAGATTTCAATGATCTTGGTGTTACTTTTAGCTCTTTGTAAATCACTCCCTGACACCGCATCAATTTGTGAGATGTTTTCTTCAGTTGGTCTCTGACGTCCCTAAAGCCATACAGATGTTTAAGTTTTATACAACGCTCATTGATTTCTTTATTAGTGAGTATCACTTTCTGAATAATAATTAGAGAAACATGTTCTCTGATAACATATCAGGGATTCAGGGAGTATCTCACTTCTGATAACTATCAGGTTCTCATTGATAGTTATGAAGTGACATTCTCTCTGATCGTTATGAGAAACTTTATGCTCACTGACTTTCAAAAGACGTATTAGGCTATTTTATGTTTAAATACTTGTCAGAAATAATTGTGCTATTTTTCAGACCCAACAGATTTCGAATATGTTTCCAAGGTTTTCTTTCTCAATATACTAGAGTTTCATATCTACGGTATCTTAGTTCTCATGAATAAGTAGTTCAATGTATGTTGAAGCTTGTGGCTAGATAAAATTTCAACGTACATACATACTATTTTTTATAAAGAGTCACTTTATTTTATAAACGAACCATTCAAGTTTAGTGTCAATTAAATGGGTGAGCTTTAATTAACCTTTAAACATGTAACACGTTATACTAGATATTATTTTAGAATTCGCTTATATATCTTAAAACAAATAGATTTAAAAGTTCTAATACATATGTGTGAGTCTTCAAGTGGGTTCATTGTGTTTCTAAAGTGTTCTTTACAAATATATTAAGCTTTAAACATGTAACTGTGATTATATTTGGTTGTCGTCGACGGAATTATACACTCACGTGACCAAGATATTTGTTCAAGTAAGTTTTCTTTTAATGCTGCAAATTGATTGGATGATGAATTTAATTTACTACTAGTATTATTAGTTAGTGGGACGGTGGATGATAAATTTGATATATTAGTTAATGGGACAGTAGATATAACCTTAACTTTGACATATTTATTTAGAAGTTTTATTTGTTAACTTGATTAAATTTATACTGTTTGCTTTTGGGTTTGGCAACAAAGTTGTTGGATGCATTTGTTTATTTGAACTTGATTGTGTAACTGTAATCTATAGGGTCTTACTTTTCTAATAAAACAAACACATTTTTCAAAATTGAAAAAAATGTCAAAAGGCGAGTTTTAGTTTTTAAATAAAACAAAAATATGGTGTCGGTCTAACAAAAGAAAAAAATTGATCGCACAAAAACAACTACTCCCTCCGTCCCATATTAAGTGTCCTCAATGGAATCTTTGGATGTCTCAAATTAAGTGTCCATATTCTATTTCAACCAATGAGATGAGACTTTAGTGGGTAAAAATTATATTTGATTGGTGTAAAGTGTAGTTAGTGGAATTTTCTAAAACTTAGTGCATGATGTAAGCGAACACTTAATATGGGACGGAGGGAGTAATTAACTTTTGAACTCGTTCAAAGTTGGCACTCTTCCAGTTAATTACCTAGAGGTTCCGTTGATTACTAAACAGCTGACATTCACTGATTGTAAGTGCTTAATTGCTAAGGTGAAGGCCAAGGTAAGCAACTGGAAGAACAAGTTACTATCATATGCAGGCAGGTTACAATTGATTGTTTCTATTCTATCTGCTATGCAAGTATATTGGGCCTCTGTCTTTGTTCTACCTAAAGCTGTCATTAAAGATATTGATAAAATGTTAAAAGGGTTCTTATGGTGCCAAGGTGAGCTCTCTAAAGGTAAAACTAAAGTTGCTTGGAAGCTTATTTGTAGACCTAAATGTGAAGGTGGTTTGGGTATTAAAGAGTTAGAGCAATGGAATGCAGTTCTCATGTCAAAACACCTTTGAAATATTGCTAGTAATAAGAAGACTATTTGGGTTAAATGGATTCATGAAACTAAACTTAAAGGTGGCAGTGTATGGGAAGCTAAGAATGATAAGAGTGCTAGTCATGGCTGGAAACAAATCCTGAGTCTAAGAGAAAAAGTTCAAAACCATGTGATATGTCAAGTAGGAAATGGTGAGAGTATCTTCCTATGGCATGATAAATGGTGGGGACCTGAACCTCTTAGCAAATTCATACGCATGGAATGCATTGAAGAAGCTGGGCTTAGTTACAACATGAAAGTCAAAGATATTATTAATAATGGTCAATGGTGCTGGCCTGATAACTGGCTTAATGTGTTTCCTGTTCTATCCACTATACCTGTTCCTAACCTATGTCCTAACTCAGAAGATAAATTCATGTGGTATTCAAGTAATGGGAAGACAGATAAGTACTCTACTAACAAGGCTTGGGCTGATCTAAGACAGAGTGGTAATAAAGTGGATTGGTATGATATTGTGTAGTTCTTTAATTGCACTCCCAAACATTCTTTCATCATGTGAATGGCAATACAAGGAAGATTATCTACTCAGGAAAGGTTGCATCAATGGTATCCTGAAAAGGTGATGTCTTGTCCTCTATGTGAGAAATGTCTTGATTCTTTGAATGCCATTATTCTGTGAAGATTTGGAAGTCATTAAAAGATAAGGCAGGCCAAAGTTGAATTCCTGATAAATGGGAAGATATTATCAGTTGTTAACTAACATGAGGCATAACAAGACTATTAGAAGTGTATTGATAAGAATCATCTTGGCAGCATGTGTCTATTTTGTTTGGACTGAGAGAAACAAAAGATTATTTTCAAGTGATAAGATAGACAGTAAAGAGTTAACTGAGAATGTGATTAATCATGTGAGACTGAAATTGTCAAGTTTAATAGTGAAGAGGTCTGCACAGATTATGGAGGTAAGTAAAAAATGGGATATTGTGATGAACATAAGATAGGAAGATCAACAGATTGGTTACCTGGTGTTGATGTATGATGTCTGGAAGATCAAAACTTAATCATAATGAATGATAATGAATTTGTTTGTCTCCAGTGAATAAAAAGGAAATGGTTTGAAGGGGTGTTTGGATATGCAGTTAACAGAATAGTTTGATGCTCTAAAGAAGAATGCTGATTTTCAAGAAGTTCAGAATGGAATCTTTGCAAGGTTTATCCTTTATATACTCTATCTTCTACTTTGGAAGGTAAAGTATAAGTTTATTCACTCATAAGCAGATGGCCTTGTACTTTGATTTCTATTGGAAACTTATCTCAAATTTCAGCCTGAAAACTCTTTTAGGCCTTTGTTAGGTAAAAAGCAGGTTGCCAGTGTTGAATTTGAGTTAAGTGGGATATAGAATCATAAAGTAGGTTTCCTGTTTTGAAGGGTAGAGTGAATAGGTGGGTGAGGCATGATGAATGGAATAATGAGGAGTGTAAGATGATCCTATTTGGTCCATTCAATGCCTCACTACAGGAGGTAAGGTGGTGTCTCCCTCAAGGTGAGTGCTTCAAGTTTCTGAAGCCATTTGTAAAGATGGAAATGTAGGAAACTTGGAAGAGCCCTTGAATGGATTGAGTGAATGGGTACCTAGTGAGGCCATTATCATTTTCTTGTTTAATTCACTGTGGTGGCAGGTTGAGTGAGTTAAATGAAAAGGATCAATGGAAATGTTGCTAAATGTATGGTGCTTAAAGGTGAATAAAACTCTTGATGCTTGGTTGAAGCTGGGAGTTGTATCTCTATTGAATGGCATTTTCAGAACGTAGTCTGATATAGGTGTTCTTTGATAGCAGTAGTATGAGAGATAGTATGTAGTTGTTGAATTGTTGTATTCTATGTATATTGTATCTATTTGGGTATGCCCAAATTAGATGATACTGAGCTATATATGTACACAGTTGATAATGATAATATAAGTTCATCTTTTGCACAAAAGAAAGAAAGAAAAAAATTAAAAATAAAAATAAATAATACTTTTGAACTCGTGTTAAAAAATATTTGAAGCCGCATCGCGCTTACGAAATTTAAACCTTTTTTGTTATTATTATTATTATTATTATTATAAAGTGAACCCACAATTAAAAAAATAGCTCATTTTCAAAAATTGCTAAAAAAACCCAATATAAAAAACTTTACCAAATCCTCACCAAAAAGGCGAATACTCGAGAACAGTCAAAAGGGAAAATTGACAAAATGATGTTCTTTATCGTTGAAATCCTAAATAATATCTTTGAAAATACCTAACTAAAATAATGTTTTAAAATAAATCAGTTTATATCTATAATAATATAAGGATACACGTGTAATTCTAACAAGCATACTACAAGTTTTCGATAGTTGACAATGGGTATGAGTTTGATAGTAGTGGTGGGTCCTCAACTATGAAAGTTCCATTCCCCTCTAGTTTGAGATATATGGAGTATGAATAATATTGAACTTTCATAGTTATAGTTGTGGGCCCTCTCAACTAAAACAAACATCATTAATCACTATGATGGTCATAGTTCCATTCCCTTAATACCATACCAAACGCACCCTAAAACTTTAGGACTCGAGAGGCACAAAAATTTGCTTTTAAGGCCTAAGTACTTAGTCTTCTCTTGTTTATCCAAAAATAAGCAAAGTTAGATGTTCGTCAATTCCTTAATAAATCATAGAGAACCACATTGATTTTGTCCTTGTTATACACTGGGTCCGTTTGGTATGCGGGTGTGGGTGGGTATGGAATGAAAGAAATATCAAATAACTTGTTTGGTTTATTTTTGATTCCCCGACCTCACTATTTTCAATGAAAGATGCATTCCCACCCCCATTATCATCTTTGAGTGATATCAACCAATGAGATTTTATTTTTTTCTTTTATGTGGGACCACATATTATTTTATATTTGTTTTATTCTCAAAATAATATTAATAATATCTCACTTATTTTTAAAATAATAATATTTAATTCATTTATATTTTTTTTTTATTCCTCAATTTTTTTAAACATTTCCCAAATCCAAATCTAATTCCAATCCCACCTACAAACCAAACGCACCCTTAAAATTTAAATGCATGCATTGGATATTAAACATAGTTATGGCTAGTAAATTGTGATTAAACATCATATGCTTTGTTGATTGGGGCTCATGATCTATCAAGTGTCTATACATAAACCGAACTCTTGTCTTAAAGACATTAGCACTCTAGCCTTACGACCAACCAACCCTATTCTATTCTTCTAGCTAGATGTCATTGGTTCTAATTGTCATCTTCAAATCAAGACTTCACATGTCTTGTTCACCTTATCCAGTCTGTTTTTATCTAACATCCCCTTCACTTTGAATACTTGTCATGTCTAACCCCATTAGCATAGTAAATAAGCAAAGAGATAGGGTGGCAGTCATGATTCCATACCTCCCTTATGCCTCACCACCCACCAATAATATCCTGGCACCTCATTTCATGCCTCTCTCATGTCTCATCATACTTTTTTAGTGGCAATCATGATTTCATGTCTCACCATACTTTTTTAAGCCCAACGTTCGAATTTCAACGACTATATCCCTCAAATCCCTCCATGATTCATCGGCAATTTATGTCATGACCTTCCATACCGCATCCATGTCGAGGGGGGTAGCGGCGATGTTGATTTGCGGCATGTCCCATGCCGAGCCCACTGCCATCGCCCTGATATGTACATCACAATAAGTGCTGTGCACATCACAAATATGTACTGGATATATTATCTTGTATTTTATGCATTACATGTGTGATTTTGTAGTATCCATATCACTTCCCATAAATAAATGACGTCATTTATTTGTGCCCGTTTTGTGAAGCTAAGGAGGAATCACTGGATCATCGTCTGATCAAATGTCCAAGGATAATTTTGTTATGGAGGAAGGTTTGGAGTGTTGGTTTATGGACATAAATTAATAGACGTATGGTAGGACTGAACTCGAGATCACGGGATTGCACACTTTACGTATGAAGAGTAAATGAATAATTATTTATAAATGTTATATATAATTATTAATAAACATAAAACACTTAACGACCGTTAGTATTTAACGGATAATGGCTAATGACCGTTAAACAAATAAAAGGAAAGTGATACGTATAAGTATTTGGAAAGTCAAGAAGCATCCGGAAACCCCCTTGGGCTTATGAACGACCAAAAAGGGTTCCCTAACCCTGATCCCTTGCTTGATCTCCAAGTTAACTCAACAATATAAGCAAACACAAGGTTCATTGTTCCATATCTTTTGTACACAAAATACCTTGTGTTTTCTCTTCCTTTTCTTTGTTAGAAATCGATCAAACATCCCTAAGTAATTAGGGATTCGATTTTTAAGTTCAAAAGTGTTTTTGTTTTCAATTACTTGCATAATCTTTTACTTGGTATTAGTACGTGTGTACAAGAACGTGATATAACCACACTAAGGGGTTATTCTTATAATCCACATAAACCCTAATTAGGGTTCATAAGTTGAAGATTTGCTTTAATTGATTCTTGTTCGGGCTAGAATCACAACGGTACGTTTACTATTTATTATTGATTAATTAATTACATATTATATGATCTTGTTATAACGCTTCCGCATGTGTACTTGATGTTTATTGTTTATATTTATATGCATGTCATGATTATATAATTCCAACATGGAGTTGGTGGCATTTTGATACAACGATGTCCATTCCACATTTATCTATCTCTGACATTGCCTATGGTAATGTTGGTAATCTTGGAAATGAGATTCTTAATCGTGTTTTATATGG
Organism: Artemisia argyi; assembly: GCA_030686995.1. Classification (NCBI taxonomy): domain Eukaryota; kingdom Viridiplantae; phylum Streptophyta; class Magnoliopsida; order Asterales; family Asteraceae; genus Artemisia; species Artemisia argyi. The sequence goes on from CM060701.1 coordinate 214,423,272, forward strand.
GGTTTATCTTTTTGTTCTCTGGTCTATTTGGAAGTGACGGAATAACTTGGTTCATACTTCTTTGGAGTCGGTGGAGACGGTGAGATCTATTGATATATTCCCATCTATTCAATGGTTGTCTAAGGTCTGGATTTCAGCTAGATGTTCGTTGAAGCATTTATCTTGGAGTTGTCTGATTACCAATCCTAGAGATTTAGTTTCTTAGTTTTTTGGCTTTGTGGGTGTTCGTTTGTTTGTGCTTTCTGTTCTTTGTTTGGTTTCTTTGTACAGTCTCCAATTACTCATTCTTAGAGATTTTCTAATATATTCTAGCCTTTCAATAATAATAATAATAATACATTTGAAAAGTGGCAAAATTTTTGTGTTGACTTTTTTGCAAAAAAGTGTTTTTCAAACTTTTGTGTGACTGCCAGATCGTGCGACTTTACATAACTTTGTACATATATCCAAAAGTTAGTGTGATGTTTTTTGCTAGATCGAGTGACGTTTTGTGCAATTAAATTTATTTTTTCAATCGACATGACATTTTTGTCTTATTAAAAAGTGGAGTTGAGATCCATGAAAAACTCATACATGCCATAAAACCTATCAACCAATCATAGCCATTCATTTATTTTTTTTCATTTTTTTTAAAAAACAACATATCTTGCAAACGGTATGTCACACCCCCAAAATCGGGTCCAGCGGAAGCATACGTGTAGCTGGGGTGTAACTCAATTGGTAACACAACACAAGTACAAAAATGGTTTTCACTTTAATTATTTAGAATAAAATCGTTTAACCAAAAATATTGAATTTACATCGTTAAAAGTAGTGCGGAAGTAGGCCCTTAAAAGTAGTTTAAAACGGTCCCCATATAAATAATCAGAGTCTTCTATGACCATGCCATGCCCTGCCAAAACCTCCAGTAGCGTGCCATTGGTTAAAACCTGAAAATACATGCTAAAGTGTCAACACGAGGTTGGTGAGTTCATAGAGTTGTTTAACAAATAAAGTTTATGCATATGTATGAAGGTTTCCCAGCAAAGGCATCGTAAATCCACTTAGTTACAAGTCCCGCCATAAGAGCCTTGTAACCTGTGTGTTTACAACCCACTGCTACAATATATAGTATGAGTAAAACGTATATAAGTTCATCACAACAGTTAAGCAATTAGTCGTGAGTCTACACTTCATCTCCGAAGACCTCACGTTTGTATGTATATTTCCATGGTTGTGCCCAGCAACTTAATCTAGGGCCATTGGAAATATGTATGTCTCCATGGTTGTGCCCAGCAACTTAATCTGGGGCCATTGGAAGTATGTATGTCTCCATGGTTGTGCCCAGCAACTTAATTTGGGGCCATTGGAAGTCTCAAGAATACACCATCACAGTTTAGTATAACACAGTTAAGTATAGCACAATCACGTATGTATGACATCAAGTATAAAACAATCAAGTATAAAGAAATCAAGTATAAATGTTTTGAGTATCAAGAAAGTATGTTTTGAGTATTTATACTAGTAAACAAGTAGTTGAGCATGTATCTCCCCCAAAGAGTTAAAACAAGTATAAAGAGTAAAAGTGGGGCTATGACTCACCTTGTGCGAATAGCTACGATGACAAAAGTGGATACACAGAAATGAGGTTCGATCTCTAACCGCAACCTAAGATGAATGATAGTGATCTACTTAGATCATGAAAGGATGTAATGAATGCACATGCACATGATACCTATACCACTCGTAACTTGGAAATAATAGTTATTGTCAAAGTAAAGTATTTTCCATACTTAAGAAAAATAAGTCCAACTAGAATAATAAAAACTTGTTGTAATATATCGTATATAAAAACGTTAGTGTTATATTCCTCGTTTTGAAAACCTTAAGATATCCTCTAGTAGTCGCATAAATAAACCTTGAGTCGTACGTATTTCGTTAATTAAAAATAAACTCCTTGAATAAGAAATCTAGAAAATATATTATTTAGTACGTAGTTATATTATTTTCTAGTAGGGACTAAATATATATATATATATATATAGTTGTGACGATTTTAAAACGTGTATAACTTGGTCGTTTTAAGCTCATTTTACTCGTTCTTTATATCCACGGATTCGTTTTAGTATATACTAATATATTTTCGATAGCTCGGCTCCTCTAGGTTACGTTTAACGCCTCTATTTGCCCGTCGAAAACTGTCCAACAGCATGCAGTTTTTCAGAAAACTAGTTTTCGTCGTTAAATTCGGAAAATCATATCTCCTTCGTTATTAACTCGTTTTCATCCCCGTTTTCGGCCATAGTTCCGTCTCGGAATGTATTTTCTAAATATTTGGTCAAAAGTTACCCCAAACCCATTGAGTTGGCCACGTTTTCATTTTAAGGACAGTAGGTTTTTATATATGTTTAAAATCCATTTTTAATGTTCCAAACTAGTTTCTAATCCAACCAAACCACTTTCAACCACCACAAATCTAGTCTAATCTTACCATACACCTTCTTAGGGTGTCATGGGTTCCTAAACATCATAAACCAAGTGGATCTAACAAGGATCTAACTATAATCCATTTCTAGAGTTCAAAAGTTATATATATATATATATAAATGAGTGGTATAACTAACATATGCATGAAATCCTTGTATAAAAATGATATGAACATTGTAAGAACTTGGTAAAATTATAGAGATGAGTTTGTTAACTTACTTGAAGGTTTAGGGAGTTTAGATGATGAAAACCTACTAATCCTTGAGTTTCTATTTCAAAACTCCAACAAGGATGACTAAGTGAGCTTGATTATGTCTTGAACTTGAAAAATTAATGGAGATTGCTTCTTGTATTGTTGTTGGCCGTGGGTATGGAGGAGAAAGGAAGAGAGAAAACTTCCTTGGTACACTTGAACTAGTATGTGCAAAATGAAGTGTAGAAAAGATATTTACTAGTGTTTAGACAAGGATTTGATGCACATTAAATGTGGTTAGGTGAAATTGTCATGTGGAGGCTAGGAGGGGGGGGGGGCCGGTTTTACAAAGGAAGAAAAGGGGGGAGGATGTTGGGTAATTATTTAGAGAGTTAGTGGTAGTATAGTGTAGTATTTAGTTAGTTTTAGGTGTAATCGGGTACCGGGTTTGCTAGAAATAAATTTTATCGGAGTTAACCGGGACATAATAAAGTCATAAAATTTGTAAAAATATGTTGGGTACAAGTATTGGGTGTTTGGATGATTATCGTTTAGTTTTTTAAGAAAACCGTCGTAATTATATTAGACGTACGATACGAATTAAATAAATTTCCAAAATAACGGGTAAATGAATTTTATAATTTTTGTATCATTACAATGAGTGTAAAAATGTCTTAGGACCATAGTTGGGATTGTCGGACCAATTATTCAAAATAATAGTTCATAAGATAACGTTTATTAGGTGATAATCGTACGTGTACAGAAATGACGCAACTCACGTATAAATGACAAATTTTCTCCGGAGGTGAATAGTGTTTTATGAATAGTAAAATTTTAAAACGCTTCTCAGAATATCAAACTGACTCCGAAAAAGATGAATAGTAAAATGATGAATAGTGATCGATGAATAGTAACCGATGAATAGTAAATGTTGAAAGTTCGGGAAAAGACCAGAATTTACGAGTTGTGACAGTCTCTACCCCATAAGGGAACTTCGTCCCGAAGTTCAGTTAACGTTGGTCTCCGAAGTGTTATAAAGGTGAAGATTCATGAGATGAAATGACAAGTTGACGTGCTTCCAGGCGGCGGTTCACGAGGTGAGGAAAAGTATAAGCGTTCAAACAACGAGGGTATACACACACAAAATGAAACATTGGAAATTGAGTTGAGGATTCAATCCAGACATAATTTTATTATAACCATTCTCAGTGTTGCAAAATTCATTTCTGAGTCGGATATAGGTAGTCAGCCTATGTCCCACTATCCCGGGTTGAATATAGGTGACTAGTGTATATTCCACCGAGGTTCCATAAATTTTGAAATACTCAGCTCAGTTATACTAATATTATGTCCTTCACAGATACCAAGACGTTCAGAAAGACTAAGGCAGGTGACCAAACTCGAGGTCAAAGGATGAAACTATGCAAGGAGATACATACCAGGGTGACATATATGATACGTGAACATGCTTATATGAAAGACAATGATAGAAATCAACTAGAATAAGTGAATATAATATACCAGATAATGAGACACAAATCTCATCACCTAAGTCAGCAACAAACCACAAGTGAGGCATCATCTTGGCAGGCAGGCACGTGACGGTCATAGGGTTAAGTTTTCGTAAAAGTAGCTATAGTCTAGGTTTTAAAAACACTTAGTTTGCTATAGCCAAAGCTCTGATACCAATCTGTCACACCCCCAAAATCGGGTCCAGCGGAAGCATACGTGTAGCTGGGGTGTAACTCAATTGGTAACACAACACAAGTACAAAAATGGTTTTCACTTTAATTATTTAGAATAAAATCGTTTAACCAAAAATATTGAATTTACATCGTTAAAAGTAGTGCGGAAGTAGGCCCTTAAAAGTAGTTTAAAACGGTCCCCATATAAATAATCAGAGTCTTCTATGACCATGCCATGCCCTGCCAAAACCTCCAGTAGCGTGCCATTGGTTAAAACCTGAAAATACATGCTAAAGTGTCAACACGAGGTTGGTGAGTTCATAGAGTTGTTTAACAAATAAAGTTTATGCATATGTATGAAGGTTTCCCAGCAAAGGCATCGTAAATCCACTTAGTTACAAGTCCCGCCATAAGAGCCTTGTAACCTGTGTGTTTACAACCCACTGCTACAATATATAGTATGAGTAAAACGTATATAAGTTCATCACAACAGTTAAGCAATTAGTCGTGAGTCTACACTTCATCTCCGAAGACCTCACGTTTGTATGTATATTTCCATGGTTGTGCCCAGCAACTTAATCTAGGGCCATTGGAAATATGTATGTCTCCATGGTTGTGCCCAGCAACTTAATCTGGGGCCATTGGAAGTATGTATGTCTCCATGGTTGTGCCCAGCAACTTAATCTGGGGCCATTGGAAGTCTCAAGAATACACCATCACAGTTTAGTATAACACAGTTAAGTATAGCACAATCACGTATGTATGACATCAAGTATAAAACAATCAAGTATAAAGAAATCAAGTATAAATGTTTTGAGTATCAAGAAAGTATGTTTTGAGTATTTATACTAGTAAACAAGTAGTTGAGCATGTATCTCCCCCAAAGAGTTAAAACAAGTATAAAGAGTAAAAGTGGGGCTATGACTCACCTTGTGCGAATAGCTACGATGACAAAAGTGGATACACAGAAATGAGGTTCGATCTCTAACCGCAACCTAAGATGAATGATAGTGATCTACTTAGATCATGAAAGGATGTAATGAATGCACATGCACATGATACCTATACCACTCGTAACTTGGAAATAATAGTTATTGTCAAAGTAAAGTATTTTCCATACTTAAGAAAAATAAGTCCAACTAGAATAATAAAAACTTGTTGTAATATATCGTATATAAAAACGTTAGTGTTATATTCCTCGTTTTGAAAACCTTAAGATATCCTCTAGTAGTCGCATAAATAAACCTTGAGTCGTACGTATTTCGTTAATTAAAAATAAACTCCTTGAATAAGAAATCTAGAAAATATATTATTTAGTACGTAGTTATATTATTTTCTAGTAGGGACTAAATATATATATATATATATATATATAGTTGTGACGATTTTAAAACGTGTATAACTTGGTCGTTTTAAGCTCATTTTACTCGTTCTTTATATCCACGGATTCGTTTTAGTATATACTAATATATTTTCGATAGCTCGGCTCCTCTAGGTTACGTTTAACGCCTCTATTTGCCCGTCGAAAACTGTCCAACAGCATGCAGTTTTTCAGAAAACTAGTTTTCGTCGTTAAATTCGGAAAATCATATCTCCTTCGTTATTAACTCGTTTTCATCCCCGTTTTCGGCCATAGTTCCGTCTCGGAATGTATTTTCTAAATATTTGGTCAAAAGTTACCCCAAACCCATTGAGTTGGCCACGTTTTCATTTTAAGGACAGTAGGTTTTTATATATGTTTAAAATCCATTTTTAATGTTCCAAACTAGTTTCTAATCCAACCAAACCACTTTCAACCACCACAAATCTAGTCTAATCTTACCATACACCTTCTTAGGGTGTCATGGGTTCCTAAACATCATAAACCAAGTGGATCTAACAAGGATCTAACTATAATCCATTTCTAGAGTTCAAAAGTTATATATATATATATATAAATGAGTGGTATAACTAACATATGCATGAAATCCTTGTATAAAAATGATATGAACATTGTAAGAACTTGGTAAAATTATAGAGATGAGTTTGTTAACTTACTTGAAGGTTTAGGGAGTTTAGATGATGAAAACCTACTAATCCTTGAGTTTCTATTTCAAAACTCCAACAAGGATGACTAAGTGAGCTTGATTATGTCTTGAACTTGAAAAATTAATGGAGATTGCTTCTTGTATTGTTGTTGGCCGTGGGTATGGAGGAGAAAGGAAGAGAGAAAACTTCCTTGGTACACTTGAACTAGTATGTGCAAAATGAAGTGTAGAAAAGATATTTACTAGTGTTTAGACAAGGATTTGATGCACATTAAATGTGGTTAGGTGAAATTGTCATGTGGAGGCTAGGAGGGGGGGGGGGGGGGGGCGGTTTTACAAAGGAAGAAAAGGGGGGAGGATGTTGGGTAATTATTTAGAGAGTTAGTGGTAGTATAGTGTAGTATTTAGTTAGTTTTAGGTGTAATCGGGTACCGGGTTTGCTAGAAATAAATTTTATCGGAGTTAACCGGGACATAATAAAGTCATAAAATTTGTAAAAATATGTTGGGTACAAGTATTGGGTGTTTGGATGATTATCGTTTAGTTTTTTAAGAAAACCGTCGTAATTATATTAGACGTACGATACGAATTAAATAAATTTCCAAAATAACGGGTAAATGAATTTTATAATTTTTGTATCATTACAATGAGTGTAAAAATGTCTTAGGACCATAGTTGGGATTGTCGGACCAATTATTCAAAATAATAGTTCATAAGATAACGTTTATTAGGTGATAATCGTACGTGTACAGAAATGACGCAACTCACGTATAAATGACAAATTTTCTCCGGAGGTGAATAGTGTTTTATGAATAGTAAAATTTTAAAACGCTTCTCAGAATATCAAACTGACTCCGAAAAAGATGAATAGTAAAATGATGAATAGTGATCGATGAATAGTAACCGATGAATAGTAAATGTTGAAAGTTCGGGAAAAGACCAGAATTTACGAGTTGTGACAGTCTCTACCCCATAAGGGAACTTCGTCCCGAAGTTCAGTTAACGTTGGTCTCCGAAGTGTTATAAAGGTGAAGATTCATGAGATGAAATGACAAGTTGACGTGCTTCCAGGCGGCGGTTCACGAGGTGAGGAAAAGTATAAGCGTTCAAACAACGAGGGTATACACACACAAAATGAAACATTGGAAATTGAGTTGAGGATTCAATCCAGACATAATTTTATTATAACCATTCTCAGTGTTGCAAAATTCATTTCTGAGTCGGATATAGGTAGTCAGCCTATGTCCCACTATCCCGGGTTGAATATAGGTGACTAGTGTATATTCCACCGAGGTTCCATAAATTTTGAAATACTCAGCTCAGTTATACTAATATTATGTCCTTCACAGATACCAAGACGTTCAGAAAGACTAAGGCAGGTGACCAAACTCGAGGTCAAAGGATGAAACTATGCAAGGAGATACATACCAGGGTGACATATATGATACGTGAACATGCTTATATGAAAGACAATGATAGAAATCAACTAGAATAAGTGAATATAATATACCAGATAATGAGACACAAATCTCATCACCTAAGTCAGCAACAAACCACAAGTGAGGCATCATCTTGGCAGGCAGGCACGTGACGGTCATAGGGTTAAGTTTTCGTAAAAGTAGCTATAGTCTAGGTTTTAAAAACACTTAGTTTGCTATAGCCAAAGCTCTGATACCAATCTGTCACACCCCCAAAATCGGGTCCAGCGGAAGCATACGTGTAGCTGGGGTGTAACTCAATTGGTAACACAACACAAGTACAAAAATGGTTTTCACTTTAATTATTTAGAATAAAATCGTTTAACCAAAAATATTGAATTTACATCGTTAAAAGTAGTGCGGAAGTAGGCCCTTAAAAGTAGTTTAAAACGGTCCCCATATAAATAATCAGAGTCTTCTATGACCATGCCATGCCCTGCCAAAACCTCCAGTAGCGTGCCATTGGTTAAAACCTGAAAATACATGCTAAAGTGTCAACACGAGGTTGGTGAGTTCATAGAGTTGTTTAACAAATAAAGTTTATGCATATGTATGAAGGTTTCCCAGCAAAGGCATCGTAAATCCACTTAGTTACAAGTCCCGCCATAAGAGCCTTGTAACCTGTGTGTTTACAACCCACTGCTACAATATATAGTATGAGTAAAACGTATATAAGTTCATCACAACAGTTAAGCAATTAGTCGTGAGTCTACACTTCATCTCCGAAGACCTCACGTTTGTATGTATATTTCCATGGTTGTGCCCAGCAACTTAATCTAGGGCCATTGGAAATATGTATGTCTCCATGGTTGTGCCCAGCAACTTAATCTGGGGCCATTGGAAGTATGTATGTCTCCATGGTTGTGCCCAGCAACTTAATCTGGGGCCATTGGAAGTCTCAAGAATACACCATCACAGTTTAGTATAACACAGTTAAGTATAGCACAATCACGTATGTATGACATCAAGTATAAAACAATCAAGTATAAAGAAATCAAGTATAAATGTTTTGAGTATCAAGAAAGTATGTTTTGAGTATTTATACTAGTAAACAAGTAGTTGAGCATGTATCTCCCCCAAAGAGTTAAAACAAGTATAAAGAGTAAAAGTGGGGCTATGACTCACCTTGTGCGAATAGCTACGATGACAAAAGTGGATACACAGAAATGAGGTTCGATCTCTAACCGCAACCTAAGATGAATGATAGTGATCTACTTAGATCATGAAAGGATGTAATGAATGCACATGCACATGATACCTATACCACTCGTAACTTGGAAATAATAGTTATTGTCAAAGTAAAGTATTTTCCATACTTAAGAAAAATAAGTCCAACTAGAATAATAAAAACTTGTTGTAATATATCGTATATAAAAACGTTAGTGTTATATTCCTCGTTTTGAAAACCTTAAGATATCCTCTAGTAGTCGCATAAATAAACCTTGAGTCGTACGTATTTCGTTAATTAAAAATAAACTCCTTGAATAAGAAATCTAGAAAATATATTATTTAGTACGTAGTTATATTATTTTCTAGTAGGGACTAAATATATATATATATATATATAGTTGTGACGATTTTAAAACGTGTATAACTTGGTCGTTTTAAGCTCATTTTACTCGTTCTTTATATCCACGGATTCGTTTTAGTATATACTAATATATTTTCGATAGCTCGGCTCCTCTAGGTTACGTTTAACGCCTCTATTTGCCCGTCGAAAACTGTCCAACAGCATGCAGTTTTTCAGAAAACTAGTTTTCGTCGTTAAATTCGGAAAATCATATCTCCTTCGTTATTAACTCGTTTTCATCCCCGTTTTCGGCCATAGTTCCGTCTCGGAATGTATTTTCTAAATATTTGGTCAAAAGTTACCCCAAACCCATTGAGTTGGCCACGTTTTCATTTTAAGGACAGTAGGTTTTTATATATGTTTAAAATCCATTTTTAATGTTCCAAACTAGTTTCTAATCCAACCAAACCACTTTCAACCACCACAAATCTAGTCTAATCTTACCATACACCTTCTTAGGGTGTCATGGGTTCCTAAACATCATAAACCAAGTGGATCTAACAAGGATCTAACTATAATCCATTTCTAGAGTTCAAAAGTTATATATATATATATAAATGAGTGGTATAACTAACATATGCATGAAATCCTTGTATAAAAATGATATGAACATTGTAAGAACTTGGTAAAATTATAGAGATGAGTTTGTTAACTTACTTGAAGGTTTAGGGAGTTTAGATGATGAAAACCTACTAATCCTTGAGTTTCTATTTCAAAACTCCAACAAGGATGACTAAGTGAGCTTGATTATGTCTTGAACTTGAAAAATTAATGGAGATTGCTTCTTGTATTGTTGTTGGCCGTGGGTATGGAGGAGAAAGGAAGAGAGAAAACTTCCTTGGTACACTTGAACTAGTATGTGCAAAATGAAGTGTAGAAAAGATATTTACTAGTGTTTAGACAAGGATTTGATGCACATTAAATGTGGTTAGGTGAAATTGTCATGTGGAGGCTAGGAGGGGGGGGGGGGGGGGGCGGTTTTACAAAGGAAGAAAAGGGGGGAGGATGTTGGGTAATTATTTAGAGAGTTAGTGGTAGTATAGTGTAGTATTTAGTTAGTTTTAGGTGTAATCGGGTACCGGGTTTGCTAGAAATAAATTTTATCGGAGTTAACCGGGACATAATAAAGTCATAAAATTTGTAAAAATATGTTGGGTACAAGTATTGGGTGTTTGGATGATTATCGTTTAGTTTTTTAAGAAAACCGTCGTAATTATATTAGACGTACGATACGAATTAAATAAATTTCCAAAATAACGGGTAAATGAATTTTATAATTTTTGTATCATTACAATGAGTGTAAAAATGTCTTAGGACCATAGTTGGGATTGTCGGACCAATTATTCAAAATAATAGTTCATAAGATAACGTTTATTAGGTGATAATCGTACGTGTACAGAAATGACGCAACTCACGTATAAATGACAAATTTTCTCCGGAGGTGAATAGTGTTTTATGAATAGTAAAATTTTAAAACGCTTCTCAGAATATCAAACTGACTCCGAAAAAGATGAATAGTAAAATGATGAATAGTGATCGATGAATAGTAACCGATGAATAGTAAATGTTGAAAGTTCGGGAAAAGACCAGAATTTACGAGTTGTGACACGGTAAATCTTCAAGCTACAAAAAAATGCCATCGCGGTGAGAATTAAATCATCTTTCTATAGATATGCATTGTTATATACTTTCAACGAACTTTTAAAAAAAAAAATTCTCCCAGAAAAATCATGTATGATTCGTAAAAACTATATATGATTTGATTTTTACAAATCACATATGATTTTTACGAATCATATATGATTTGTAAAAATAATATATGATTCGTAAAATTCACATATGATTTTATTTTAACGAATCACATATGATTTTTACAAATCATATATGATTTTCCTGGGCGGAAATTTAAAAAAAAAAAAAAAAGTTCATCGAAAAAAAAAGTTCGTCGAAAGTATATAACAATGCATGTCTATAGAAAGATAATTTAATTCTCGTCGCGATGTTATTTTTTTTTCGCGTAACGATTTACGGTTTGCCAGATATTTAATTTAAAAAAAAACGGTGAGTTTTTTTTTTTTTTTTTTTTTTTTTTTTTTTTTTTATTTTGGTAAAAAAAATTAGTGACTGCTTGATTGGTTCTATGGTAAAAATTGGTTCTATACGGAACTTTTGGCATAAAAAGTGAGACCGACTTTTCTAATAAGACAAAATACATTATTCAAAAAAAAAAATATGTCAATAGTGAGTCATACTTTTCTAATAAGATAAAAAAGTCATGCCGGTTTAATTAAAAAATGGTCACACAAGGCGTTACTTCGTTTTAGCAAAAAACATCTAATTAACTTTTGAACACGTGTCGAGAAATTTATTGAGTCGCATGGTTTAACAATCGCACAAAACTAAACTTTGAAAAATATTTCTTTTAACTAAAAACGTGAACCTAAGTGAAAATTGTGTTAGTTTTGGAAATTTCTCTTTAAATAATGAGCCAACTGGAAGAAGTTTAGTAGGTCAACAAATTGAGCTGTGCACTAATTATTGATCAGTTGGGTATTTCTTTCCAAATGTATCTACAAAATGTTACGAGTATTAGTCTATCACCATCACTCAAATTAGCAAAATATCTATTTCTAGCTTGCAGCCGTTTATGACTTATGCCAATGGCTAAAAACCCTAGAAAAAAACAGTAAGAACATGATTTTGTCCAAAACTAACAAGGTATTAGCAATATACTTATAGTTGTCCTGCCAAAATTCTTAACAAGAGGTCAAAGATATATCAAGATTAATCGAGTTTTTACAGTTTGGTCAGTTTAGCTGTGGTTAAAAGTGATTTGTGTGTAGCTTTATCCATGAGCTAAGTTAAAAGATTTGGCGAAAGGAGAAACGGGTCTAACGGGTTATCTGAAATCCAGCAATTCGATTTTACTTTCTTACAAAGTAAATTATAGTTTTGTAATAATAAATTGTTAACACAGGTATTCATAAAGTTCCACAATTGTGGGGGTAAAACATGTTACCCTACATGCCCACTTGCCACCTTTAATCACAAATGATCCATGTGCAGTCCCTTTCTGTTTCCGCAAAAAGCTTATCAACCACTACAAGTCAACCTGAAGATTAACTTTGTGTAAAAGGATTATGAGCCAAGTTGAGAGTTAGCGTAAAATAAAACTGAAGATCATTTTCACCTAGTTGGTCATGATTCTACCGAGTACGGCACGACACTTTCACTATGGATAAGAGCGAGATATTTATGACTTTATAGTCCCACTACAAGCATTTCCCCACAAGTAGGGGCACTTGACATTATGCTGCAGGTGTAAATAAGGAAAGGTAAGTCCAACTACATGACAGTACTGAATTAAAGAATCTAGTAAAAGGTGTTAATCATATAAATTCAATGCAGATTTACTCATTCATATATTTGTACTAGAAATGGTAAAACCTCAGTCCCTATCAGCCTAATCGAAATAAATTCACGTTGTCTAAGTCCCACGATTGAGGTGAGCTGTCAGCATTCGATATTTTCAATACTAGAGTGTGAATGCACTTTTCAATTAGTAGTACATTTAAGATGTATATTTGGCATGACAAGTTTGTTGAGATTTCAAACAAATACCTGTGACAGAAAAGTATGCAAAAGTATCAAAATGAATAGATCTACCTCACAAATGGAACTAACCTTTCTTGAAGAAATTGGACCAGTTTAAGGATTCTTAGCTTTGTCAATCATACAAATTTTCTTTTGTGATTCTAAAGCCTCGAATACAAAAAGGAAAGACGGTTCAACAAGTGGTTGACAAAGACATGAACATTTTATATTCGGCAGTTAATGTTATTATCTTTCTCAAGCTATTGTTTTGTGTTTACCTTGAGACTAACTGTGATACACACCTACATAATCGTATAATCCTTGAAAATCCCACTCTGAGACCTTTAACTGCTGCTGAAATCTCAGCTGAGAGTGTTTGCGTGGAAGATTTTTGTGATTCATCCACTGGGACGTCAATCTGGCATGCAACAATCTCCGACGGGTAGATACCCCTGTTTGAATGATATTACGTATGTCAGCAAAAAATAAATCATGCATGAGGACTTGCTTAAAATTCAATCATAACAGAAATATTTTGTATTCAAGCCAAAAATGAATCAGATGGGATACAAGACTATCTTTTAATGATTCATATGTATAATAACGAAAACGGGACAGATGGAAAAGTACTGCAAAAAACCCAAACACAATCGGTACATAATTTCCCTGTTAAAGTGCATAGAGTTTGATGTCAATTGAGAAAAATGTAAGGTACCTCTTTAGACATGAAGTGTTTAGAGTTACAGTCGTCTTCTTTCGGCTGTTTGAATCAAAGAAATATAGCTCCAGATCAAGACGCTCGCCTGCAAATCAACCAATGTTATAAAACTGTCTAACCAAACTTTATTACACAAGCAACATGTTTATGTACAGCTTCATGCATGCCGTAAATGATTGAAAATTAAACGGGATTACCCAATGATGTGTGAAATCTTGTATAAATCAAGGTCTTCAGCTCTATTCTTGCAAGTTGTATCTCCTCCATCACGTCAACCAAATTGCCCAAAATATGACTAGTTGTCTATTGAGAAAACAACAAATTAAAAAAATAAAAAATATAAGAGGTTTGAAGCTGATACATATTTTCATAGTTTTGAATTCAAAAAGAGAACTTTACGTCTAAAGAATCTTACTTGAGTTTCTTGTGCCAAGCTTGTAGCATTGACATGCTTTTGTATTACGCCAGCATCAAAGACAAAGCCAAATGCAGTTGAAGCATTCATATCTTTGAAATTCTGAAAGGCAACAAGGACGTTGATGAAATAATATAGACTACAATCCATACGGGAGTTCAACATAATTTCAAAATGCTTCACCTTGTTTATATTGGTTTCATTTAATATATTTGAAACGGAAATGCTTGGGACTATACCAGCAGTGACCGTCAACCTGTAATAATATCAATGGATATGAAACAAGAATGTACTAAAACATAAACAACAATAAATACAGTAATATTTAATAACTTAAAAGACAACAAACCTTTGATTAACTAGGTCAAGGTAGTTAAGAACAACATTGTGATGATCTTTGCTACTCTTCAGATCTTCTACAACCCAAAGCTGGAATAAATGAAAAGGTAGCAAGCATAAATATCATTGACCAAACAATATTATTTCAAATGATAGAAAAGAGTAGCAAGTAAAGTATATGCAGAACCTGCAGATCCTTCCGTATGATCTGATGACGTGCTTTTTTCATCAAATGATCATTGACTAATGCAATAGTGTCAGCAGGGGTGTGTTCTCCTTTCATCATAGATGATATGTGGAAGGATTTTGTTAAGTTGGAAATTCTTCCATCGATATCTTTAATCTCCTCCATCATTGAAGTTACTTTGTCATTCTCCACTTGACACTGTACAAATCGATGAGGTAAAAAACAATTACTAAATTATTTTTTGCTGTTCACAATATAAGTATGCTAAAACAGATATACAGTAAGAATTCGCAAACAAATTTAAAATAAAAAAATAGTCAAAAAGTTTTTTGAGCAAGAGATGAGGCAGCTGCTTGTTAACGAGAGAAAACATAACTTACGAATACAGAGCAACTTATATCATAGAATGTATCTGTGGAAAAACATAGAACAGAAGGAAGACTTGGGATGGATATATAGAATAGTTACAGTATCAACTTAGAGAAACATACGTAGATAACTTTATCTACTTCTACACATACAATCATTATTACCGAATAACATCCAGTATTTAATTATTGAGGTCAATTTCGATATAGAGAATTACTAAGATAAGTTAACCTTTGGTTTTCAAACTATAATATAAAATCCAATCTTTCACAAAAGAAAGGTTAAAAGACTTGTATGATGGCTTTGAGAGATTTATATGTGAGCAATTGGAGGGAACTTTGTGCACCAACAAAAAAGATTAATCAGTAAATTTATAACTACAGCGCACACAATGTAACAAGACAAATTATGTTTGGAGGTGATGAAGGGAGTAAATTTTGTATTCAGTACCTCTTGAACGCTCTTGATAGTGTCTGAATGAATAAGTTGAACAGCTAGTGACTTTTGTGCAATATGATTCAACTTCAACGCTTCAGACTCTTGAATTCCAGACACAACTGATTGCACATTTTTCTACAAATAAAGCATGACTGATAAGATACAAAAAACAAAGGCAGTCTTTTATTAACAAAACGTGGGTTCATTTGTTACCAGTAGCCTCTCTCGCTTGACATGCATTAGCTGCAACTTTGCTTGCTCATGGACAATATTGCACAAGAGCAGTTTTGTTTCTGCAGCTCTGCATTTTTTCATCCATAAAATGTCTAAGCATTTTAGTGAAAATTGGAACTTGGCACATGAGATACAAGATTCCAGGATGGATACAATATATATTACCTTTTATCTTGAACGTTACTAGTAATGGTCTGCACAAATCGAAGAATGATTTTAGTCTTAGCAGGTATGTTATAAGCACATAACCAAGATACAACTATAAGCAGACCAACCTGAGACTGAATTGCATTAGAGAGAAGCTGATATGTTTTTGTCCTATGAAGCTGCCCAATAATATCAGCACAACGATCAATCTGAAAAAACAGAGCAAAAATCAGGAAGATTGAACAGAGGCCACTTATTACTTTCACTTTTAAGCTAAAGAATGAAAGACCAAAAGGTGAATATAAGACTATACCGCATGCAAATTCATCTTATCAACTGAATGTGAAAGAATTTTTGTTTCTTCAGATATTCTTGTAGAAATCTGTAAAAACAGAATGTCATGTATACGCTAATATACTACCAACAAAGCCATGCAACAACAGCACAAATTCGCAGCTGATAACCGTACCTTAGCCAAGTTTTCCAGATTAGGGCCAATACTTGACATTCCATGGTCAGTTGGGAGTTCAAGATCAGAGTTTGAACTCATCCTGATTTTAGCAATTTTTTCCGTGGTCACAGCTTCAGCTTTTCTTTTCCTCTCAGTTGGACTTAGATTTTCCACATGCAAGGTATCAATGTTGCTATTGTGTAACTCACGGTGTACTTCTTGATTTGAGGGACTTCTACCAAACTGATCTGCCAAATTCTGGATAACATACAAGAGTCAAGGTATCTTTAATACATATACTAAACATTAATTAATGCACTTCTCGTGCTGTAAAAGCCCCACGCAAGCCTTCATAATGAGACCAAACTGTGTATATAATTTTAAGGTTGAGGTGGATGGAATGACAAATATAATACCATTTTAACATGGAGCTTTTAACAACAAAATAAAAAGAAGTAAAGCACTGACCTTCTGACAAGAATTGTCAACCATTCTTCCATTCAATACAAGAGAAGTATTCTTGCGTCCCAGGGTAATGTCACTTCCTCTAGAAATTGATCGAACGGTTTCATGTTCTATATCTTCTGATATAATCTTTGTTTCTGAGTTACAACGGACATCATCAAGAGTATCTGTTTTCTCACGCACAATTTCTTCTACACTGGAGCCTGCAACATTTAATGGAGTTAAAAGTCTTGTGTTAGATATTCTTTCCTCTAACCCTCCAACATGGCCCGGCCCAAAATTTAATGACTCGTGACGCTGAGTAGACTGCTTTTCAGTACTATAAGGACTGACTCTGAACTTTGCAGTTGTAGCCTTCTTTACTTTCTTCGAAGAACGATTAGAAGGTGGTAAGGAACCAATATTATTATCATCACCTTTATGACCATATTCAATATCTGCAGATGTCAAATCATTTGTCTGCATGTGTTCTCCAGGCCATATGTTTTCAGAGCATAAAACTGTCTGTGATGCAACTTCACCAAAATTTTCCTCACAAGTTATAGGCACGAGATTCTTTGGTATCTCAGTCTTATTATTTATGTTTGGAGATTTGTTGCTTTTCTCCAACAAACTACTGAAGGGGGCCATCTTGGTGGGGACAAACAAAGATCTGGAACTTGAATTTTCAAGTTTAAGGATCAAAGCAGCCGAAAAGGGAGAATCCTTTAAAATCCTTAGTTTAGACATGCTTTTTTGTAAGGATGAAATACTGCCGCCATGTTGTAGGCTTTCAGTTCTTGGAAACAAACTTGCTTGATTATTGGAAGGAGTCACAATTCTAGGAGATTTATAATAGCTAACACCATTTAAAAGCAAGTGACTTGGCCCGTCAGATACATGGGTTACTGGCCCTACAAAAGGAGATTCATTTTCCTTTTCCATGAGATTATCTAATCGATTATTCACATTTCTAGGATTTAAAGGAGTACTTTGACTAGTAGCCAATGATTCCAAACTTGAGTTGATAACAATTGCATCTTCGACAGGCTCCTTCATCTTAACAGTATGAGCGCCCTATAAATCGGAAGTAAATTATAAGAAACGTAATATATTTATGTAAAAGGTAACTACAAGAATAAAACTTTCCTACCAATGCATTCCAAGGAATGGTTATTTTATACATAATAGTTAGTCACAAATTTGAAAGTTAAAAAAATAATTTCACAAAGACATCACGAGATGCAAGCCTCACATAACTGACATAAGAATAAGCTATTATCATTAGGATTTTAAAGTGGTATCAAATGTAAACAGATCAGATAACCACTTACTACGCAAATGGCAACCAATGTTTGATACATTCAACAAAAGTCAAATCACACACTGTAATTTTATACTCATATCTAGGAAATATGTACTTTGGGTGAAGAAGGCCTGGCAAAAAATCTGAAGTATAAGTAACAGACTAACAGATCAACGATGCATTCATTATCAGGAAATCAGGAAAAAATAAATAAACTGTCACACTGCATGAATAATTAACAAGGCAATAACTAGAAACAAACTAAAAATAGCAAAGATAACGGCAATAACAGTTTATTTAGTTTTGGGTACTTACCGTAATAGATTGATTAGGGGACATAACTTTAGAAGCCTCGATAGGAGATAAAGGACCAGATGCATTTCGATTATTAGCAGGAACGTCTTTATTGAGCTCCTCATGATTCATAATGCCTTCCATTTTGTTATCTGGACCATAACTGAAATCCATAAGATCAGGCACATTTTCCTTGTTTTCTAAAACTTGTGCTCGAGCATTTGTTGGTGACTTTAGCATAGAATCACAAGAAACCGCAGGGAGATCATTATGGTCCTCTGTCAAGAGTGCATTCAATGCAGGCGATAAATTCCCATAGTTATACTTATTGTGATATTCTCCAACAAGACTCATATCATTCGAATTCGAACCAGAGCTCAATTTAGAGGAAGAGACATCTGGTCGATCATTTGGCTTGTTTTGTAGTGTCAGTACCATGGAGCTTCCTTTATCGGAGGGAACAGAACTTGGGATTGGGGCCGTTGGAGTTTTCTCATCAAAGGAAAGGTGGACCCCAGTTGAAGTTACCAATTCTCCGTCTGACACTGATCTAGCAATGCTACGGAAATGCATCGAAAATGCTGTTGAATCCATGGTCTGATCATGATTGTCATCAGAATCAGCAGAGTCGGACAAATTTCGCCTAATAAAACTTGTCGATACAGGACCAAAAAAATTATCATCTGCAAGCAAAAAGTTATTTGGAAAAAATCGATTATCAAGGATTAATAGGTGAAAAGCGTTTGGATTTTGAACGACCAAGATGATAATCTTATTGGTGAAATTATATCAAGAATTGTATTATGGGCAAAAGAAACATGGATGTGATGATTTCAGATGTAGCTGCACATGGTTTAGTGTGCATATGACTGTCCCAACTTAAGAGTGAATGCAAGATGGAGTGTACACTTTAGTTCATGTTATGATATCATATTTTCAGCTGAGTTAACTAGTATATTTATTTTTCTAAGAGTTCGACCATATAATAAAGGATCCTGCAAAATCCAAGGCTGAGGGGGGTGACAAAAGCTAAGTCATACCCCCATGGGGTAGGAAGCTAAACAGAAGAAGGTATAAACAGTCAAACCAAGTTTTTACCCTCCAAAGGATATAAAACAAAGTCTGGTTATCTATCATATGCATTAAGCAAGGTTATCTTAGGAGAATGCATCAAACTAGGAAGCTATCCTCATAATGAGAAGAACTTTCCCAAAGAACCATCTTAGGTAGTATTCAGTAGGAGAAGGATACAGGAGGGAGTGAAATCAAAAATCTCTGATAACAATCATGTTGTTCATAAACATATATGAAAATAAGAAAGTTTGGATATACCACTTCCCATGGTAAACATCCATTACATAATTCTGTACCTTCTGTTGCTTAGTTCTTTTTACTATGTGTGACACCAAACCAAGCTCAAGTGATTCTACTTTGGTTCTCAAGGTGTCTGGTTCTGCGAAATATGCCCATCTCATCCTACAAGTAAATGTGTGATCCTACATTTTTTGGGGAATCCACAAGGGACACACGAAAACATCATCCTTAAGTCATCATTTAATGAGATGCCAATGTCATAAATAAAAAATGCACTTACGTCGGTATTCCATATTAATCATTGTACAGGTATTCGTCTCAATTTATTCACTGAACTTACTAACACGTTCCATTTTCGTCATTTTTTTTATCAATCGTACAAATGAGTCAGTGACCAATGTGGATACTTCTAGACGTCAAAAAAGGCGAAAATGATTGTCCCCATAATTTTTCGCAGGAGGTGTTCGTTTAAGCTTAATTGACTGCGGCTTATATTTCATAAAGCCCAGATTTTCTGCCTTATTTTGAGACTTATATAAGCTTATTATGAGTAATAAACTTATATTAGCCTAGAGGTCTAAAAATAAGTTTGAAAATCCAAGCTTATGAAAATATGAGGGTGTTTATTTCGGCTTATATAGCCGGCTTATGGCTTATATGGTTTTGGGCTTATGTTTCATGAGCTCACTTTTTGTGGCTTATTTTGACACTTTCCGGTATAAGTTCATTATGACATAAATATAAGCTTAGATAAGCCGAAAAGTTTCAAAATAAGTCACAAAAAGTGAGCTTATGAAACATAAGCCCAAAACCAAATAAGCCATAAACCAAAATCACATAAGCTCACAAATAAGCTTAAACAAACACCCCCTAATTTCCAATAGTACTATTCTACGGAGCTAAATCTACAATAAATAGTCAACAACCTACAAGTCTAAAAAAATTGAATAACGACCTAACGATATCATTCTACCACATTAGTCCTTTTATAATCATACCAAACTACTAAACTAAAAAATCACAAAAAACACAAACAATCGAACAAACACATTCACTAAAATCATAAACATTTTTGTTTTTTTTACCATCATTAGAAGTAGCAGAGCCAACAGTACTCCCACCAGACGACGGCGACCGCACCAGTCGAAAAAATGGACTCCCCTCCTCCTCCTCATCATCATCCGCCTCATCCTCACTCCTGAAAAACTTAACTGAGTCACTGTCTCGATCAGAAGAGCCTCCGTCCTCATCCGGAATCGATCCGGACTCTTCGTCGCGCTCGAATATGTGAATAGTGTTTTCGGCGAAGCTGACGCGGCGCGATCGCTTCTTTTGGAAGGCGGAGGTTGTTGCGGAGGATGTTTTGGTGTTGGAGTTGTCTTCGGGGGGATGCGGTGAGGACATTGTGGTTTAATTTTGGGGAATTTTGGGGATTTTGGGGTTAGGGTTTGGTTTTGGGGAATGAAGAAATGATTATTTAATGGTTTTGGGGGGAAAGGTGAGTTAAACTTTTTTGAATTTGATTGTCAACCAAGAGTCAGATCTTTAATAAGGTGCTCTTTATGTTAACTACTTATAATTTAGATTTAGTCAAAAAGGAAATGTGGAAAACTGAATTTTCAGTCAATCTTCATTTTGTCCTTCTAATTAATGCTTTTGAAAGTGAAATCTTGAAAGAGAAAATGAATTGTGTAATTAATGTTTTTATTAAAACACCCCATAACTTAAAATTACAATAATTTATTCATATGGTACAACCAATTAAAAGCATCTATATCAAATTAAAAACAATCAATTAAAACACCTCTTACTAAAAAAGTACAATAAAATTTTCACAATATACAATTTAAACAAGCTACAACATAATATAAAATATAAAATAATTAAACACACTAATTAATGTTATTTTTAAAACACCCTAAAATGAAAAGTATATGTTATTATACACATTATACAAATTAATAAAACATACAAAACTTTATACAAGCTAACAAGTTGATGTTGCATATAGTTTTGAAAACTGGACCGGACCAACGGGTTCAACTGGGAAAAACATATAGTTTTGAAAACTGGACACGACGGGTTCAGTTATTAAAAGCATGACTCGGTTTAAATTGACCCGTTTTTCGGCCGGAACGGTTCAACCGGGTTTCAAAACATTATGTTGACATGAGCTTAAGTATCAAAGTCAATAAGTCAACAAAGTCAATAAGTCAACACATTTAGTAACTGATTTTCATATCAATTTGGGCGGGAAAATCAGTTACTAAATGTGTTGACTTATTGACTTTGTTGACTTTGTTGACTTATTTACTTTGATACTTAAGCTCATGTCATATGTTAAATCCCTAAATCTTCAAACTTCTATTAGAGGTGGCAAAACGGGCGGGCACGGGCACGGACTAAAATGGCACGGGTTAAAATGAGCACGGGCTAAACGGACAAATTATAAATCGGGCCAAACGGGCACGGGCTAAAACGAGCAAATTATAATTCAACTATTAAAAACATTCGGAACAGTCCTAAAAACCCCTTTAATTCATCTTGTAAAAAAAGATCAAGCATCTAAGTCTTAACTATATTTAATTATTTTTTCTTAAAAAAAAAAAAAAAAAAAAAAAAAAAAAAAAAAAAAAAAAATCTGACTGCAAATTTGAAAAAATCTGCTGGGACAAATGAATAAAAATGCAACTAATTAAATATATCTATCAATTAATTAGAGTATTAAATAATTATGCATAAAATAGTTAATAAATGAGATAAATTAAAATTAAAATAGTTGGAATGTTTTATAGTTACCAGTGATTCGAAAGCTCATCTAATAATATCTGTTTTTATCTTTTGCCTATAAGAGCCCATCAAATAAATGCAACGGGCAAAAAATGCCCCAAACTTTTAAAAAAAAGTGTCAAAAATCGCCCAAAAATTACAAATTGGGCAAGATTTGCCACCCCTAACTTTTATTATTTTTCATTTATAACCCATAAACTTTCTTTTATAGCTAAACGATCTGTCGTTATAAAATCCCGTTGCTATGCACGGGTATTTGTCTATTTATTATTTATTAATAGGCTATGAATCGTGTTTATTTTTTAAATAGTGCCTCTTAATCTGACGCGGTCAAACATTTGGGTCATTAAGTTCGTTTATTTTTTTATTTTCCTTCAAAGACAGTTAGAGGCTCAAACCTCCTCACCAACAAGATGTAGGGAATGTCTTGTTGCATCTTAATGTCTTTTAATGTTTGTGTGTCCTAAGAATAAAATTGCATCATATTCATATCATTTAGATATTTTTTTACAAAAAAACAAACAATATTATTTCATTGAGATTCAGAAATTTACGTATCACATTCAGATGTGCGAATCAGATTCAGAATCAGAGCCTCTTAATAAACAAACAACACCTAAATCAGATTCGCACATATGAATTTGAATTTCAAGCGTAAATGTCTGAATCTGAATGAAATATTATTTTTTTTAAATATCCGAATGATATGAATATTACAACACATAAATATTAAAAAACATTAAGAGACAACAAAACACCCCTACACATCTTGTTGGTTAAGAGGTTTGAGCCTCTAACTATTTCTGAACGAGAAGAAAAAAATAACACACTTAATGACCCAAATGTTGACCGCATCTGAACAAGTCAGATTAAAAGCCTATTAAGAGACACTTTTTAAAAAACAAACATCACCTAACATTATCGTATGGAATATCATTAGAAATGAAAAAGAAATAAAATGCAATATTTATTTTGTGTTTTCAAGTATGAAAAAAGAAAAAACGAAAAAAAAAAAGAAAAAAGTAATTTAATTGATTTTAAAGTAATTTTTTTCCTCCTTGAAAATCGATAATTTGTCATTTTACTTTGTTGTTGAAAAATAAGTATCGCATGAAAATAAGTATTTATGACACATTAAAATATACATGAGCTTTAAACATCCAGCGACTTTCATTTTGTCTGTCACATTAGCTTTCTCTGTCCGAGTACCTACAAATGACCTTTTACAACACTAAGGGGGTGCTTGGTAGGGGGTTAAAGGGGGTGGGAAGTGGGTAAGATATTTAAAAAGGCCCAATTCAACTATAAAATCTAAATGAGAAGTGATTGGCTTGATTAAATACATGTTTAACTGTATACACTATGTGACAATAATTTATTGGTTTGTAAAAAAATTATTCTCTGCGTTGCAATCAACAAGATATTATTACGTTTTATTAGACATAAAATTAGACATATTTTTATTCATTTCAATCGTTTAGTAGTTAATATACTTATTTCCTTGTAAGTCTTGCGAATCCCTTGCAAAAAGTTATTTTCTTGCAAGGTTTTGTTGCAAAATTAGCCCTTTGCGGTTTTTCTTTGTGAAATTGGTCCCTAGCGGGTTTGTTTCAGCGAAAATGGTTCCTGTGGTTTGTTTCGCAAAATTGATCCTTGTGCAGTTTTCATTCTAAACTTTTTTTTTTTTTTTTTTTTTTTTTTTTTTTTTTTTTTTTTTTAAGGTATATCTGCACAACAAAAAGTTAATTCACTTAAGTCAATAGGCTCAGGTTCAAGTCCCATCCATTTGCTTCATATAAGTACCCACCTCCGCAAAACCTATGAGCACACTGGAGAGACTTTGTGGAATAAGAGCTCAGGGGAGAGTTGCTGAAGCTATTCCTTGTGGGGTGAACAATGGCTGGTGCCAAAATATACCCGGGGTCAGAGTGTTACCGCTAATCTACACCTTTTTGTGGAATTATAGCACGTATATTTTTATCATTATTTAAATTTAACATTTTATTTATCTTTTAAAGTGAAAACGTTAGTGTAACAAATTTTTACGGTTCCAAGTATGCAGATTGAATTCGGAACAGTTAATAAGAGAAAAAAAATGGTATTTTTTTTCACTTACAAATATGGTGCACTTATACAATGTGATGTAAGACGAGTATTCAATTAACCAAAACAAATTGCCTTGTAAATCAACTGTGATGGTCCAGGTGTAGTTTCCCTAGTAATTTTTTTTCCGTGTTTCTTCCAATCAACAAAATATAGAACTCAAAGTGTGCAAGTAACTGCATAAATACCGTTATTAACGTACAACATAAAGCCTATAAGCGTTGCTACTTCTCTAACCTTAGCGTAAAATGTAAACTAAGAAGAAGGCAAACGAACGTTTTGGTGTCACAAGAAATCTGGCTTCAACCATATAGTGCACGCCATGGTTCTTTCTCGAGTTCTTTCGATGCCTTCATGGGGTTCCACGTTACTTTTTCCTTGGCAAATTGCAGGGACGAGGCACTAGCCAATGTTTCTCCTATCTTACATACGACCTGCAAAAGAAAAAATAAAGGTCAAAAGGTAAACAATCCAAAATGCTTGATAGCAAACTGGTCACATAAGCACTTTGAAATAAGCAATCCCAAACACACTTTCAAAGCACAAGTACGCTTTATTCAGCAGTTTAAAATGGCTGGTACTTGCTTATTTGCAAAACACACAAGCACTTTCAAATAAGCAATCTCAAAAACACACCCTTAAAGGGAAAGTACGCTTTATTCGGCAGTAAAAATGATAACTACGTCATAAAATAGTTACAAATTTGAATTGTTTTTTTAATTGTAAATATGCTACATTATACGTATGATTTAAAGAAGCGGATACTGTATTGCAATTTCTTGTACATTGTGCTATAACTAATACCCCACCTTCTTTGTATTTATTATATTCATAACATATAAAACAGCATACATACCTCAAGTTCATCGGTGGAAGTTTGCTGTTGACCAGTTTGCCCAATGAGAATAAATGCCGATGTCTTGAGGACACGGACCAATTGAAGAGCACAAGCCAGAGGTTCATGATGAATCTGCATCGATGAGGGTGCCTTTACGTGTCTGCTGGACAATGTTTGCATCATATCAGTTTGTGGACCTATTTGAATGCCATAGATGTTCTCATTCATTGAACTTTTTCTTTCTAGCTTAATCTTTGATGAGTCCAGAATGAATGGAAGAATCAAGGAAGGCATGGTTGACATGTCTTCTGCTAATGATGACAATACTTCACTGATGGCGCATGCCAATAGTGGAGACTCATACTTTTGCAAAACCAAGATGGATACCTGATGAGAGGAGATCATAGCATTTTGTCATCCCCATGAAATGGTGCACAAACACTTATAAGGTACTCAACTAATATGCGTGTCAATATGTGCCTGTTAATCTGTTATGCTCGTACCCGAGTTGATAATGCAATGTGGCCACTAGCCTAAATCAAACCAATTATGTAACTGACGTTGAAAAAATGGGAATTCTACAGCCTAGTAAGCTCCAGTATTACTATTGGACGACTATAAACTTTTTGCTCATTAATATTAAGGTATCAATCTAACAATCAAATTTTGATTAGTTTACAGATTTTATGTCAACCTTCCAGGTTCAGAGTGTCACAAGGTTGATGTAGAAGCCACAATTAAATAATTAAGCATTCATGAAACGATGAAATCCATAGATTTGGGTGTTTAAGTACTATTCAGTTCTAGTAGGAATGTTATCAATGTAGTTTTCAGTTGGAAATGATGTTACCTTTCTATGAAACCTCCCTTCGCTTCTATAATCATTAGTTAGGGATCTATGAAGATTCTCTATGAATACAATTTCATTCCATACTTTGCTGGTAATCTATAAACTAACAATGCAGCTAATAGTAGTTATCCTTGTTTGCCTAAATAATCAATTTAATTTTTACTAAAGGCCATACGTAAAAACAAAACTAAAGAGGAAACAAAACAAACAAGTTTTTGGGTCCTTTCGGCAGTGATTCTAGAATACTAAGTTTTTGGGTCCGGGTATCTAACGAATGGACACTCTTTATAACTAATAGTAATCCTTAATTTGGTTTTACATCACAAACTAAAATACCCATAATTTGATTTCAAACTAATATAAGCTACAACTCGGCTCCAACTATACAACTAATTAACCTCTGTTTACTTGTTTTCATATTAGTACGTATGAAAGTTTTTACACGTCAAATACATCTACGGGTATAGATAGGGATGATCATATCCCCCGTATTATCGAACTGGTCTCATACCAAACGAATCAGTATCGGTGTCCTTGTTTTACCTTTAAACTTACTGGTACAACCGGTATTAAACACCAAAACTAACGAAACCAATAACAAAATATCAATGAACAGTTTTTTTAACCCAACCAGCCCCTTAGTAATGCTATCATATCTCTCAATCAATTGCAAAAAAATACATGAATACTGTGGA
Organism: Artemisia argyi; assembly: GCA_030686995.1. NCBI lineage: Eukaryota > Viridiplantae > Streptophyta > Magnoliopsida > Asterales > Asteraceae > Artemisia > Artemisia argyi. Next base: position 214,450,217 of record CM060701.1, read on the forward strand.
TGACATTCCTAGTAACAATTGTTAGGTAGTGATGATATACAATTGAAAAAGCGTATGTCATGTCAAAAGTGGACACTTATTTTTTCAGAACGGCTAGTTAGTAGTTAGTCATTCAGTGACATCCAAGCGGGCAGAATGCCTTCCTCGAAGCTTCGCCCCAGGGGAATAAACCCCACTCCTTTTTCTTCCGCTTCGCCTAGGAGGAAAACCCGTTGGCAAGCCTTGAACCCAAGACCTCCAAGGAAAACAACCCCCCAAGGTTACCCCTGGTGGCCACCCCAAAATGTACACACCTAGTGAGGTTTGAACCCTTGACCTCTTGTTTGAAAGTCAATGACCTTACCACTAGTGACGGAGACTATATAATAAGTAAAAGTAATAACTGTACTTTGTTAAAACTGTGTGTCATGTCCAAAAGTGAACACTTATTATACTTACTTGTTGAGCACCACTAGAATCAACAAAGTTTGTTACATTCCCCGAAGCTTTTACATCTTTTATCCCGTATCGCTCCAGCGATAATTCAAACACCTCATTTCTACACAAACATATAAATTAATTAGTTAAAAAATAATTAATTACTAATTTAATCACAGCAGTAATTAATTAATTAAAAAATAATGAGCGACTAACGATTGTTTGAGATTTGAGGTTTGTAGACCGGTGGTGATAGCGGTGGCGAAGCTGTCGTCGCCGTCGTTGAGGATGAGGATTACCGTCGGAGATGTTTTCATTCCGGTTGCTTGGGGTTTCGGTTAACTCTTTGTTTCTTTCTTTGTTTGGTGGTTAAGTACTTAAGTAGTGGTTCAGTTGGTGGGATTTGGGCTCAGGTCCAGCCCAAATAAGAGGTGTACTTTGATCCTTTGAGGCCGTGACTATTTCGAGTATCACTTAAAAGAAGTAAATGGAAATTAAAAAAAAAAAAAAAAAAAAAAAAAAAAAAAAAAAAAAAAAAAAAAGAAGTTGTGTTTCTGACAATGTTTAAAAAATTAGTTTTTTATTGACCCGGTCAAATAACCGGTTTGCGGTTAAACAGGTTTTTTCTCAAAACCGGATTTTAGATACCCAACCGGTTTACGGTCAACTGGATCAACCGGCCGGGTTAACCCAGGTTTTAAAACACTAGTTTTCGAGTATCGCAAGAGAAAAAGAAAATAAAAAACACTGAAAAAAAAGTGATTTAGTTGATTTTAAAATAAAATGTTTATTTTAAAAATTTAGCTAAAAGTGTGATAGTTTAGGAAGATTACACTACGACTACACCGCCTTAATTTTGAGAAAATAGAACTTTGACTTTTCTCGGATGATATTTTCCGTTACCCCTTTTTTACAAAACTTGTTGTAGGTGCTAGTTAAATTATGAGAAAATTAAATTAAAAAAAAAATATGTTGGAAATTTCTTACAACTATTTGAAAGATTCGTGAAAAGATTTATCTATCTATCTATTTTATCTAATAAAACAGAGTTTTGTACAACTCTCTTAAGCAACATGTATTTAATTCGCTAATGTGTCTTGAAAGATAGCGCATAGATATTTTAGTTAAGTACATGTTCTCCAATACACTCCATGAAAGGGCTTCTCTATAACCAATTGAAAGCTATTCCAAAACTTCTCTCATATTCATCCAATTCAAAAACTTCAATCCAATGTTATTGGATTCAAAAGCGCTCCAATATCAATTTATAATTATTTTCCTTCTACACACAATGGCGTTTGAAAAATGCTTCCTTCCTCCACCACAATCTCCATAAAAAAAATAATAAATAATAATAATAATAATAATAATAATAATAATAATAATAAAAATCTTGCATTTTTAATTCATTGATCTTTATTCTTCCTGAAAGTTTTAGTTTATGTTATTTTGTTTAGTTTGATTTGTATTGAACAACTTCTTGATTTTACTTTTCTTGATACCGATTTTCATCACCGGTTTCTTTTCATCATAAAAAGTTGATGTCGCTGAATAAAAAGGTTAGTCTTGGTTTGATTGATTTATAATGAGTTCCATATAGATTTCTTATAATTGATAGGTTTTTTTGAATGTTGTGTTTATTAGTTGACCACCAACTATATGATGAAATGTCTCACCAGAAAGAAACATTGAAAGCATTTTAAACCAAAAACATTTATGCGAATCCTTGGTAAAATTTACATAATCATATCACATGCTTGATAAAATGCACATTATTATCATGGCATTTTTTGGTATCTTTACTTAACAGGTGATAAGGTATTTTGTGCGCCGGGTACATAAGTTTTGCAGATCATGCGAGTTATAAGGGTCGCATGACATGTTGCGAAAGATTAATAATTGTAGGATTGGGTAATGAATTAAAAAGTTCTAATAGTGATTAAAACGGAGGAGCTAAAGGCTACAAGTTCTTTGATAGGCTCTCTTTTTTCTACATTATCTAACAATTGAGGGATTTGGAGATAATCTGAAGTGAGCAACATAGCGATAGGATATGTCAAGATTTTTATTTATTTTTTTTTTTTTTTTATTTTTTACACTATTAAAAAGAAGTGGTCTTAGAGTTATAATTCTAAGAGAAAGACTAATATTGTTATACAAAATCACATGTGGATGCTATGAGGTAAGTTCAATATATTAATTCCATATTCTTTCTGTGAAAGACATAATGTGGTGTTCATATTTCATCTAAATCTTGTAGTGCTCACCTGTTGATAAATTTATAGGGTGATTTAAATCACTTCCATTGTGTTTTCATTTACTTTTTCCATTATTGGTCAGAATACCACAATTATGTCCCTAGAAATATTACTTATAGCATGCGTTTCTTGCCACAGGTGATGGTTTGACCGAGTCGCTATATTCCCAAGAGCCCAGGTACACTTTCTCAAAAATTTAATTATTAACATGTCTTCCAACTTCATTCTTTTGGGCATTATTAGAAAACATTCAAACTTTAGTAACGTGTCAAACCGGGTCGGATTTGATATATCAACAAATACTACGTTATTTTCTTAGCGATTCTAACTTGATATTAAATCAAATTTCGTAATTAAGTTAAAGGAAGGGTTAATGAGATAAAAAATACCATCTCATGTAAGATTGACCAATATCATAAATATCAATAAATGAATGTTTTTGTTTGGTATACACCGGTAAACATCTTGAAAATTCTACATGTAAACATATAGACTTTTCCTTTGTGAAAATATGATTCAGTCTAGAGAAGTAAAAGGGAAGTAGGAGCAGCGCCAATTGGCTTAATATTTTCCAGTCACGGGTACTTTATAAGTAAACAATGAGGATGTTATCTCTTGCTTAATGGTAACTTCGTAAGCTTTTTCGGTTTATGTTTCTTTTTCATTCTTTATACCATGGAGGCATGGACAATTTTCTTATAATTAAACTTGCTCATTTCTAAACCATTTGTAGTATTTGCGCCTTGAGATGTGATGAAGGAATTTTGGAAAATATGTTTGGTTGACAACATGTTTATAAAAACATAAATAAGTAAATTAATTAGCTTGTGACATTGACCAAAACTGGGATGGGGTTTACATCATGCTATAAGGTGCCGAGCTTAAATCCACTTAAATTAATTATAGTTTATTTTCACCATTCTTCACATTTACAAATTCACTGTATGCGACAAACATTCATTGAGGTATTCTTATTTTAATTAATCAATTTCTTTAATTTAGGGTGTGTTTAGTTTGGATTCTTGAATCACTGTTGGTATGAGTTTAGTTATAGGGTGAAATGGAAATGGAATGAGTTTATGAGTTTAGATATAGGGCGTTCCATCTTCTGCCTTTAATTTAGTCGGGAACGGGAAAATTAATGATCCGAATCTCAAACCTTATCAATTATGAAATTTTTGCTTTTTTTTTTTTAACTTTAATATAGAAACTTTAGTATGTAATTGAATGATGGTTATGACTTATGAAAATTTCAAAAGTATCAAACTATTATTTTAATTTTGGATTTTTTTTTTAATTCCTTAAGAATATGTTATGTATTAGGTACATCATACTGGAGTGATCCCGAATGAACCTACCCCCATCGAACCGAATTTTAGGCACCTAGCGAACCGCGACCCCGGTCATCAATCGTGCACCGGAACGATCCCCGTTCCATGTAACTATGGGTTAGACACTTTTCCAGTATATTTCTTATTGAGTGAAAAGAATGGTTCATGTTTTATATTGAATAAGTGAAATTCGGAGATGCCAAATAGGAACATATGTCATAAACGAATACATGGGTTAAACAATGCACATGAACGAATATATGTCATAATATATTCTATATGTAATATAAAACCTTTAAATCATTTTAGTAATGGAAAGATTATTACTTGGATAATAAAAAAAATTAGGTTCATAATTATCTACTATATACATGTTATACACTAACACAGTTGTAAAATGGGTCAAACATGGTGTTGAACAGTCGAAGTCACTGAACACTTTTTATCCTTTTATTAATTTGACTAATACGTAACAAACTTTTATTTTACTATGACAACTATTTTGTTTGTATAATACGGAGTATTTATTTTGTTAGTCTAATATTCTAGATATTTGAATTTGACTCAATTTTTTATAGTTTTACCTGTATGGCCCATGGGACATGTAGCAATCCATTTGCCTTTTATAATTTCTGTCACTACAATTTTATTTGCCTTCATTTTTTGTTGCCACGGTCGCAGCCTGTAGGTTATGGCGAATGAAGATTCTTATAACAAATTATCAAATTATTTGAAAGTGAGGAAACTTAACTTTTTCTTTATTGTTGTTATTTCCTCCATTTAAAAAAGAAGATTGCCTTCATTATTAGTGAGTACAATTGATAATTTTGTGTTCTTTATAGTTTATATGTTCATTAACATAAACTTTTGGCTAAATAGATGAGTTGTTGATTTCAATATAGGTTTTAAAATAGACAAGTTGAATTGGGTTGTGTCGGATTAAGCCATAGTTTTACGAATAACTAATGCATATCCTTAAGATAACCATAACAAAATACTATCATTTTTCATATTAATAAGTCAGTTGAGGATGTATTGTTGAAAGTTTTCGATTACAGTTTGACGCATCTTAACCCAATTAAACGATTTATTTTATCCAGATTTTTATTTTATTTTTTTTATATATATTTTTTTTGCATGTTCAACCAACTAAAAGTTAAAACATAGGCTAAATTTTAGTTACATTACCTGATTTCACCATCTTATTATGTGTCAAAGTAGCCACTCTTACTGTGGAATGCATTACCTAACCACGAACTTAAATTGAGAGTGGGTGTTTTGATCATGTTGTTACAAAACATTGATCAATCCAATGGTTTGTGAAACGGAACACGACTTCATGTGGATCGGTTGATGAAAAGTTGCATTGACGCCACTATAATATAATCAATGGAAGCCATTTTGTTAAGTGAGTGCTTATCCCATGGATGAAAATATCACCTTCTGCCACAACCTGTTTTTATACATGGCCAACTATATGTAGCCGTCTCTCACATTAGGAGCAAAAAAGTATTGAAGATCGCTATTCATGCTGAAGAAAGAAATCTCACTAATACCACCACCAACGTGGCCTACAAAGAAGTGCTACACAATTTATGATCATATCTATATGTACATATTTATTACATTCGTAGAATAAAGGATTACATATGTTTATTTTATCTTTTGGGATTTTTAACTATCGTATTTCTTATAATTTATGTTTGATGATTACCAATTTACCAGTATACGCTTTACGTGTGTTTATCCATATGTGGTTCTTTCTAATTTGTAACTTCATAATACGCAATATCATTTACTGCATTCTTCAACGTTACTTAAAAATACCCGTGAATTTCACGGGTCTTTTAGCTAGTTTATAGATATGTGAAACTTAACCATCTCTAATGCTAGGAGAATTAGGTCGTATCGATAAGATAAGTTTGAGGACTAATTCAATATCAACTTGAATCATTAACTGATGAGAAAACCATTAGGATCGATTGAGAAAAATAGATTGTGTATCTGTATCACCGTTTATTTGTAGTTAAAAATTTAGATATGCTCATGTTGAAATTGTATCAGGTTGTGGTGGATCGAAATCCTGAATACTTGCTGTTTTTTTTTATTATTATTATTTTTTTTTCTCTTTTAGTGGGTACGAGGGAAATCCCACTCGAGTTATTTTTTATGACAAGGCGCGCATACATCGGACTTCGTACGCCACCTTGCAAGATGTATAGAGCCGGAGCCTGGAAAATCGCTTGCCTCTTCCACAATCATGGATTATATAGTTAGGCCCCGGTGGCTCCAAACGAGTTGCAGCTTACAAAATTCTAACTTAGAACTTCTTAAATTGTCCATCTGGACCAAAAATGTTTGTTTACTAGGGCGTCTAAAACTGAAAACCAGTTTTAACACATGGGAAAACCAACTATACAGTCTCGCTACAAAATTTAACTCTTGCAGAAACAAAATCTGTTCTGCTAAAAGAGTCGAAGCTCGGAAAATTAATGAGGCTGCTTTTGCTTAGATGATCATGTGATGGATGTCCATTTCCTCTACAGCTCAACTGTAAGATGACGACTTTTTTGTTAATCATAAGCTGCATCAAACAACTTCTGGTTCACATACATTATAAAGATCTATTAAAACTCTGATACAAGTAAGAACAAAACCGTGCGACAATAGATACAGAGCAAAAAGAAACTATACTAGTTACACATAATTTGGAACTGATTTGATACTATAAACAGCATATACAAAAGTACAAAACATGACACATGTGCAAGAACCATGACTATTACTCGAGCTGCCTCGTGCACACACTGGCAATGAGCCAACCTCAGTGCAGTCAGGCCTACGCGCAGCTCAAATGGTTCAAATGGACTACATGTTGCAAGATGAATCGCAAGTCTCATGCATCTCTGACAAACTTGCCCACTAGCATGACGTCCCGCATGTCAATCGTCAAATACTAAAATCCACAAACTTAGAAAACCAATAAATTATACCACGTCCTCGGGAACCTGAGTATCGTTCAGTATCTCTTCTTTGTTCACAGCTAGATGATTCACGCCCGCTTTTCCAATTGATCCCTGACCACTAAGCCTTCTTTTCAGGCCTCCCCCTTCTGGTGGTGTTGCTATAATCCCCGCCTGAAGTGCCTCAAGATACAAAACCTTCACCAAGTTCTTAAACTTCCTCCTGAACGTCGGCATCCTAGACATCGAACCCACTATCCCCTGCAACCTATAAAAAAAACACTTGGTTCTCAATTCTCATTCACGATAATACTTTAAAGGTTGATTTTCTGAATAAGTCAAATCCTGTCTACCACTTCTTCCTATTCGTAAATGAGATACTCCATCCGTCCCAAATTTATTGTCGATCTTACTATTTTACTATGTCCTAATTATTTCTGAGTTCTAAAGAGGAACGTGTATTATCTGATTACATTTGTGATGTTCCTCCACTAAAAATTACCATCACAAAACTCAGAAACTATTAAAAAAAAAAGGGTAAACTTAACCCCTCATTATACTAAAGAGTTGAAATTATTATATATTTTATTTATCCGTGTATTTTAGTCTTTTGGACTATTGTTTTGGGCGGCGGGAAAATTAAATTATGTACCTTCGTATAATGGCTTGTAGTTGAGCCCGTCTGACGTGATCTTTGGATGGGAAACCGCTGTCATCCCAATCATCGGGTTTCACGTTTTGGTACTTCATAACGAGCTTTCGAAGACATAATTCTTCTTCTTCACTCACTTGAAGACCTTTGATTTGCTCCTTCATGACCAAGAGTGGCCCTATGAACCATTCAAAAACTTTATCCCGTGGCAAGTTTGTCCTTGTTAGTTCCACCTCGTCCGCTTAAACAACAATACCCATATTCACTTGATTAGAGTCAATGCATAACCAAAACAGATAATCTATTTTAATGATTCAGTTGTTTAATATCGATACTGATACTATGTTGAAAGATAAATGTTAATAAAAAGTCGGTGGCAAAGCAATACTAGAGGTGGAAATTTTTACTCATTGGGGTCAACCGGGCAAAATTAAAACTAAGATAAAATGAGAAGAGAGTTACCAACTGTTTCAGAAAAATGTCACTCAATAGTACCATGTTTCCATTAAGTCACTCTTTAAGTTTATTCAACTTAAAAAATGACTCGATGTTACAATATTGTTATTGTGTATATTTTCATGTTGAGTGTTCTAATTGAGAATTTTGTTACTCCTATTTAGTGACCCATTGTACCAGTTTATGACAAAAGTCACTAACTAGTCCAAATTTTATAATTGTTCAATCATTATATTGAAACTTTATGTGGTTTCTAACAGGTGAGAGCGATTAATTACAATGTATAAAGTCAACTAAATTGTATTATTATTAATACTTGGATTATCATGTAAAAATCTAGTTTTCGTAAACTTAGTTGACAGTACACTCGGTTGACAGTTTCTGGTAACACAAAAGATTTTGTGGGTTGGTTGGACCCAGCCTTACTAAAAGATTATCCATTATGACCGTGGGCGTTGCAAATGAGGGTTTTCTTACATTATCAATAGGCTAGGAAAGATGACTCACATATAACTAATCCGGAGGATTCAGATTTTGCCGAAGCAAAGAGACACTGCAATATAGACCACGCTGGTAATTTAATTGCCAACTTCTTACATCTTCCCTTCACGATGCATTCCTCGATGTCTTTAACATCTATCAAACCATCACGAAAAAGAATTCTTCCATTCACCTGACACGATTTGAACAGCCAATCCCAGACCTGTCTCATCAACCAGTCAATCATAAAAAAAACACCAATTTCATTGATCAAAAGCTCGATTGCACAATATGACAAATTGACGATTGGCTTACTTGTACAGGCGTGTACTGCTGGATAGCCTCTTTCAATGTTTTTGAACGTTGTGAAACTAACCTAGAACCTCTTATGTTTTCACCCACGTTCTTGAAATCATTACCGATTGAAGCCATTCTGTCTAGCACATCAGAAGTTTTCATGTTCTCCCTGTATCTCGGTCTGGTATTGTAACAATCCACATGAAAACATCAAAATGAGCAATTAAAGCAGACAATCTATACAGGATTAAAGCAACTGCGGAACTTTAGATACACTTTCTTATGAACAGTTCGGATTCTGGGTTAAGGTCGATCCTTGAAGGGTCAAAATGGTCTATTTTTTAGCTAAGAGTTCAAATGAATTCAAGCTGCACCTATTGTATATTAAAGGCCGTCTTATTAGCACTTAAAGTACACCTCTATTAAGAGTGAAATTATTTTCTGCAAAGATGATGACTAAGTTTTGCAACTACAGGAATTCTAATTGGTTGCATAAAATACAAACTTACTATTTCGTTTGTCCCCTTTTAGTCATTGTACAATGAGCAAAATGGGACTAACAAAGAAGAACACTTTTTTCTTACTAAAAATAACATTTGTAGAATGGACAAAGTGTTGCGGGTTGACCCGTTACTCAACCCGTCTAACATGCCCATTTCTCCACTTCTAACATATTGTATGAAAAACCAGTATGGTACCTTGGAAAGCATGATCCCTCCCTTAAATAAAGAATGTCATTTGTGTATTCATCAAACAACGAAATCACAGCCACAATGTATGCAAGCCCAAACTTGACCGAATCTTCCTTCAAAAACAGAGGTGTAGTACAGATTTAGCACGTACAATTTCTAAAAAAGTCAATCTCCAACCTCTTATCTAATGGCCAAAATTTCTGATTGAATCAAACCTGGTGGACAACCATGGCACTGTATAAAGCAAGACCGAAGCTAGAGATCACAGAAGCAATCACTGCACCACTAACCGCCAAAGGCCATAAAAGGATTGCAAGTCCAGCGAAAGGCACACAAACCGTTTCAAGAAATGGGCCTTCTCGACCAATCAAGTCTTCCAATAGTCTCTTCCATCCAATGATCAACATATATGGACTCTTGCATATAGCCACAGTGATTATGAGAGGCACATCGACCGCAATGGCAATTGGAATGACAAATAAACACTTCGGCAACTTGAATAAACTGCAGCATCATCACAAAGTTCTTAAATTAGTGAAATTTTATAATATGGGTTTTATTCTTTATCGAAGAGGGTGTCTAGAAAGTTAAGAAAGGTTGGATTTATTTGACACCTGATGTCGATTGGCTTCTCATCAGCAGGCATTTCTTCACTGAGGTCATCCATGAATGAGAAGTAAGAATGGAAGCAAATATCTGTAAAATCTCGAACCACTGTGCAACTTGTTTCGAGTGTGGAATAACAACCATCCTACAGTTGAGATAAAATAATTTGATTATTTAGGATTGCTTATGATAACTGTTCATCTGTGAATAAGCAGTTTGGGAAAAAGCAATTTTAAGCTGCTTATTTTTATTGTCATACATAATGAGATAAGCAATACGATATTTTTATTTCAAACATCCTCATTGTTGAAATATAATCTTATGCCTGGATATATTACAGGGACTAATGTTGTCACTCTCTTATTCTCAGCTTTATTGTGATTGAAGTTTAAGCCTTGTTTGGAGAAGATGGAAAGATGAAGGGCTGCTTGTGATATTCTGGATAGAGCCGTTAGGAAGAAGAGTATATATACTCCGCTTATCACTAAGAGTTAAAAAACTCTCCCAAGATGTAACTCCCTGCCTATCTCTCCCAACGGCTATTTTACATAGCCGTTACACCACCACCAAAGCTGCTATTCCTTCTTTTGCTAAGCTGTTATCAGCTTCTTTTGATTCTTATTGTAATAATATCAAGTTAGATATTAGGGGTACGACAGAGTAGCTGGAGTACCCGTTGTATTTCCTTTCTTGGTTTGCTTGATTGAGATCAGGCTGTGTTATTTCTTGGTTACCAATCTGCTTGAGATCAGATTGGGTTTTATTGTTGCTGATTGATGACTCTCTTTATACTTGATTTAGATCAAGTTATTGTATTAATACTGTTTGAGAATCGTTCGGTTGTAATCGTTCGGTTGTTTTTGAGTAATAAAACCATCTGGTTCATGTTTTTCTACATGGTATCAGAGACAGGTTGCTCTAAAAAATCCTTTTTTTCAAAATTAGGATTTTATAAATTCTGGAGGTTTTTAAAATTAAGTTGATTACGATCAATTCATCTTGGGTAATTGGTTTTTTTTAATCTAATTGATCAGATCTAAAAGGATTTTCAAAATGCCTAATTTTTTGAGAAAATTAGGGTTTGGGTATTTTTGGGAGTTTGATCATTGGCCTTGGATTGGTGTTTTTTTTGATGTTCCTAGGTGTTGGCCGCCTTCCCAAGAAGTAATTGGAGTTCGTTACAAAGAATGTAACTCAACATGGGTGAAGAAGAAAAGCCTATGGTTCTTGAAGCTGCCTTGGAAGAAACTGTTGATTTGGAGAGCATACCTAGTGAGGGAGTATTTGAGAATTTGAGATGTTGCAAAGAAGGACTCACTAGCTCTACTGCTGAAGAAAGATTGGTTACTCTTGGTCATAATTAACCTGGAAGGAAAAAGAGGAAAGCAGGTTCTTGAAGTCTCTCTATATATACCGGTTTTATACCTGGTGCTACTTCTCATGGACTATACTTGCTATTCCAATGCGGTGTAAGCCTAGCTTAGATGGCGTTTGGTTTAGTTTGTATTTAGAGATTTATGGGCAAACTGATTTTCCAACTTGGTGTGTGCCTAGCACAGATGAAGTTTGGATAATGTGGCTTTGCTTTGAATCTCGTAAGTGTAGCATTTCAGGACCTGGTGATATGGTTCTTTGGTATATTAAGTGGTATCTTTTTTTTTGGTTCCCTGGTATCGGTTTGTATGGAGTTACATAGAGGGTATCATGGTGGACTGTTGGGGAGAGGTTTTGTCTCTTCCAGAATTACTTGCAATAGTGTTTTCCTCATGACATGGTTCTTGCTTCTCTTCATATATGGTGATACTCAGGTTTGTCTTATAACCATCACCTTCTGGTTGTTCTTTTACTTGCTTTCCCTAAGTGGTTTACGCCTATATTAGATGTCTGTGGAAAGTGCATGTTTTCTACTCTGATGGTGTTGGATTTTGAGGGTTGTTGCACTTCTGATTGTCCATCATTGTGTGTGCCTAGCTCAGATAGTGTATGGACAGTTATGTTTGTGTTTGTTTGCCTCAAAAGAATAGGTATTTCTAGATTGCTCTTGTTGCTGGGAGTTTGTTTCATGGATATTGGAGACTGGTCAGTTGTTATGTGGGTTGCTTCTGGTATAAATGGAGTGATAAGGAGTGGTTGTTTTTTTGGTAATTCTTATGGGTTGTTGTGCCTCTGGTGAATGACCTGTTTTCTTGTCTTCACCTTGGATATCATCTTCCGCTGATGATCTATACATACCGCTCTCCCTCTCTTTTGTGTCTCACCACAAATTTATCATTTTCACAGCTTTGTACTAACTATTTGAGACCAGTTTGAGATTGTAACTGTTTGAGATTGGGATTTATGGTTTATTTGAATGATGGTGGTAATGGGTTCTGTTGCATCTTTTGCCGTCTGTTGGTTACTAGCAGTAGAATCCACCATCAGCAGAATCACAATCGACCAGCAGCAGAGTCATACTCACACCGCAGCAGAGTCAGAATCCTACTAGCAGCAGAATTCTGCTAGCAGCAGAATCACTGTCAGCAGAAACAGTTTCTTGCTATCAGCAGATTCATTGCACAACCACTATTGGGCTTCATGGGAAATATGGCCTTCTTTATTCTGATAGATGTTATGGGACGTTGTTCTTGACTCCCTGGTTTGATTAACGAGGGGTTAGAGTATTTTAATCTCCATGTTGCAGATGATGAGATAGAGAACAATGCTGGTAATGCCGCTGCTGCTCTTATTGCTAGACTTGCCCCAAGAGCTAAGATTTTACGTGATGGACGATGGAATGAGGAATATGCTTCATTGTTTGTTCCTGGGGATATAATCAGTTTCATTCTTGCCAGCTGTTCTTGTTGTCACTACTGGTCATCATGGGCTATGATATATTGGTCTTGTTTTATGAGGTTTCAGATCTTTGATCTTCTAGTGTATTGTGATGGATTGAGGGATTCTGATTGGTTTTAGGGTCTCCCATGGATTCAGAAGTATGCTGGGAAGTCCAATGGTCTTCTCTCATCTCATTTAAGCCCACAAGAAGGAAAAATTCAGTTCAAGTTGAACTCTGGAAATCCCACCATTCAACTTGAGGGGGAGTGTTGAAATATAAATGGGTGAGGACTGTCAAGAAGAAAAGTTCTCTTGTGTGGCTGCTTTCTTTCAAACTCATCGCGACTTCCCCTTACTCCTCATAACACGCAACAGTACTTTGAAGCTGTTCCTTGTAGCAGCAGTACCTTTTAAGAAAGCTGTACTTTGGAAACAATGGGGCTGTACTTTGAAGTTCAAAATAATCCATAACAGCAGCACATATATACCGGAGGGGTATTTATGAACTCTCAATATTGAAGTTTGGGGTCTTCTCTTGTACTTCTATTAATGGTAAACTTGGCTTGACCTTGGTTAAGATTGGATTACCAATTGACTTCTTAAGAAGTTCTTTTGGAATGTTGTTGGGTTCTCTCTTGAAGAACCTGATCTTGAATCAGTTAATGATTCTTTCAGGTGGCCTATACCTGGTGATGTTTTTCAGTCCTCTGTTATATCTGAGGCTGAAGTGTTGATTGTTGCAACAGTTGTGTTGTGTGATCAATTGAAAGAGAGTTTGTATTCTCTGTTGCTATGGGAGCTGTTAAGTAAACAGTTCATGTTGTTTTAACCCTTTAGGCTGTAAAAGCCTTATGTTGTGTGGTGACTCAAAAACCTTTGAAGGATGATGTCACTCACTCTTTGAGAACATAACTTCTCAGTTGTTACCATCTTGTTAAACCAACCCAGCTCTCATAAGAGCTTGGGTTGTGTCTGGTATGGTTTATGGTTCGACTGATCTTTGTGGATCTAGTCTTATGTGTGGTTGGTATTAACCCACACTATTATCTCACAGCCTGCATCTTAAAAGAGATGGCTTGTGTTCTTGGATGGTTCTTCCAAGTCTGATCATAGCATCAACTTGGTGTATTATTGGTAACAACCTGAGTGCTCAGGATTGTGCTTACCTTGTATTGATTGACTCAAGTTGGAGTTCAATCTTGTCTTGTCTGATCCAAAGCTATGTTTTTGAGTATATTTCTACTCAGTTGTCAACATGGATATTGTTTCATGTTGTTGGATCCTTTGTCTAGTTCTTTGTTGGACTGGTTATTGTATAAACTGAAATTGATCAGTTTCTTGTGTACAAGTTATTGATGCCTCACTCTTAAAAGAGTTGGCTAGTGTTCTTAAAAGATTGGTATATTGTTGTTAAACATCCAGTTGTGGAATCTGGTTGTATCTTGTATTGATTGACTCTGGAGTTCAATCTTTTGCAGTCTCTTATGTGAGCTGCTTTCTTTCACCACTCTCAATATTGAAGGTGGTTGGTCTTCATTATGGTTACATTCTTCACTTGATTAAGATCAAGTGTGGTGCTGTTCTTGCTTACCTGCTTGAGATCAGGCTAAAGCTATCCTTTTTTTCTTCTTACCTGCTTGAGATCAGGTTTAAGATGTTTCTATGGTTAACCTGCTTTAGAGCAGATTGTGGTTACATTGCTGTTGATTAAGATCAGTTTGCATTTATTCTTAGTTTCTGCTGATGAAGATCAGTGTTGTTCTTGGGTTGATCCCTTTAATCTGCTTGAGAGCAGGTTGTTGTTTCACTGGCCTGCTTGAGATCAGGCTCAAGATGTTTTTGCTTACCTGCTTGAGATCGGGTTTAAGCGGTTCATATTTCTGGCCTGCTTGAGATCAGGCTCAACATGTTCCCTTTAACCTGCTTAAGAGCAGGTTGATGTTACACTGGTTGCTGAGTTTTCGTGAACATGGTTTGTGGTCCTATGAGTCTTGGGGATTGATGACCCCTTGCCTACTTTGTTGGTTGTGTCTTCTTGGCATGGCTTTGGTTAAAGTTTTAGTTGCTTGTTGCTTCCTCATTTAAAATGGTTGGCTCATTAACTGTTTCAGATTTGTGATTGTGATATTGGTTGTACACCTGCTTGAGATCAGGTTGTATGTGGTTATTTGTTGTTTTCTGATTGAGATCAGAATGCAGATGTGATTGTTGTTGGCTGCTTAAGATCAGCCTGGTACATTGGTTCAGTCTCTTTGACACCAATGCTGCTTTGTTTCTTGGTTACTTGATTGAAAACAGGTTGGAAGTCCTTCATTTTACTACCTGCTTGAGAGCAGGTTGTTGGTCCAGGTTTTGTCCCTTGGTTATAAAAGAGTTCTCTATATTACTCTTCTTTTGTGTGGTTTTTCAAGATGTCTTTGCCTTGTCTTTTGTAAGACCTAAAATTATTTCCAGAATTGTTGAAGCAAAGAAAACCTCTTATAAAAATCAAACTGCAATTTTTGACCAAAAACCTTAAGAAGTTTCTCAGCATAACAAGGTGTTTTCAAAATGAGTTATTTGGTGTTTTTCCAGGCTAAGATTAAGGGGGGATGTTGAAATATAATCTTATGCCTGGATATATTACAGGGACTAATGTTGTCACTCTCTTATTCTCAGCTTTATTGTGATTGAAGTTTAAGCCTTGTTTGGAGAAGATGGAAAGATGAAGGGCTGCTTGTGATATTCTGGATAGAGCCGTTAGGAAGAAGAGTATATATACTCCGCTTATCACTAAGAGTTAAAAAAACTCTCCCAAGATGTAACTCCCTGCCTATCTCTCCCAACGGCTATTTTACATAGCCGTTACACCACCACCAAAGCTGCTATTCCTTATTTTGCTAAGCTGTTATCAGCTTCTTTTGATTCTTATTGTAATAGAACTAATATCAAGTTAGATATTAGGGGTACGACAGAGTAGCTGGAGTACCCGTTGTATTTCCTTTCTTGGTTTGCTTGATTGAGATCAGGCTGTGTTATTTCTTGGTTACCAATCTGCTTGAGATCAGATTGGGTTTTATTGTTGCTGATTGATGACTCTCTTTATACTTGATTTAGATCAAGTTATTGTATTAATACTGTTTGAGAATCGTTCGGTTGTAATCGTTCGGTTGTTTTTGAGTAATAAAACCATCTGGTTCATGTTTTTCTACACTCATAAACGTTTTATAAGCAATCCAAATGCACCCTTATAATACTTACAACAAAGCAATGAAAGCACTTGTCTTTTTGGTCGGTGCCTATAACTTCAAATGTTGCAATCAACGGAGCAAAAAACCCAAAACCTATGCCACCAAGGAGGCTGCCGATTATGGCAACAGCTGGCCATAAAACAAGTGGCAGAGGTAATAACAGAACTGTAACCATTTTCAAAACCCATCCAACCCTTTTAGTCCTTCAAAACAAATTGCAAAACAGGTTAAAATCTAGAAAAACAAACAAATAAGCAACTAAGATTCATATGCACAAAGACGTGTTTACTTGAGGACGCAATAGTAAGTCCATAAGATATGCGCCGGCCAAAGTCCGATTGCCACCGATGAATTTCCAACCACCATTATCACTACCACAACTGGGCCAATTATTACCCCTGTACCCAAAGATTTTCAAGCTATTAAGCGTGTGATTGGAAAGATTTATATTGATGGTGTTTGGCATTTTGTTAAAACTAATATGTTTAGTTATTTATAAGTCATTTAACATGTAAACAACTGATATAGTAAGTGGCAACAAAAATAGAAGTATGCGGCATTTGGTACAATCACGATTTGCACATAAATAGGAACATGTTATGATTACAACTAAAGAATAAAGAGTAAGTTGTTCCAATAGTAAAAATAACAAAAAATAGGAATATGTTATGCGCAACAACTACAAGAAATCATTGGGTCGTTCAAGTGGGTCGTCCAAAGCAGTAAGAAAAGAACAAAATATGTTACGTTTTGATACAATCAACTCTTTAGAAAATCAGGACTTATCAAACACTTTGGGGTAATTGTAAATTTGTAATTGCGTTTTCAAAACAAATTTGCAAAATGTTACGTAACCAAAGGAGCATCACCCTAGTGCGATATCATTCCCCAACGCAACCACATAGTTGACCCATTTGGCAAGGGGCCTAGTCCGAAACTGGTCTCGTGCTAGTTTCAACGCAATGGGCGAGAAGGCTCACATGGAGAAAAGGTCTGGATTCAATCATAACTTTTGCCAAAAGGTCATTGCAATAGCGAAACATGCGACATCTCAACATCTCATGGCAAGTCCTTGGGGAATGGTCAATTGGCACCCACATAGAGGGTTCTCTCCTAATATAAACCTTTTGAAAAGTCGTAACTTTTCAAAAGGTTTGCCAAACATGAATATTTGCACTTTGCAAACATAGTAATCACGTAATCTCCTTCATAACACCCTTAAATAACCATTAATTAGCAAATCTTTACACAAAAATTAAAACATACTACTGTAAATCACTATCTCAAAACACCCTCTCAACCCTTTAAACAACAAACAAAAAACATTAAACACTATCTCATACACCCATTTTTGTCACAATTATTTCAATAAACACAAAGACTAAAACATAAGAGAAAATACCTTTAAGTATGCCAAGGCATAGTAGAAGAATGAAGAAAGGTAAGAAGGAGATGAAGCTCCATAACTTAGCTATAAACCCTATTGGTACCTTCATTCTTTTTTCTTTTTTTTTTTATATAATTATATTTAACAAGACTATCTCTTTAGGATTTATAGGTAAAAAGCATAATATAAAACTATTTAACCAAATTAGCATGGGTTCGAATGAACCATGCTTTACTTTGTTTATGAATTGTTTTGAGAAAAGCAAGAAAAAAAGTGGATGAACGAATAAACTAACTAGTGTACGTGGACTGTGTGACTATGGGTGTTGGTTACACGTGGCAATCTATAAACAGCTTCCCGCCAAAAACACCAATGACAGTTATAACCTTGGTGTCACGGTTCTTTTGTCCTTTTTGTTCTTCATTTTTTGTCAACTGCCACATCATTTTCTTTTTCAAAAGTGTGTGTGATTTTAACTTTTAAAACTAATCACGTGTTGCAGTATTAAGTTGTTAATGTTTAATGTGATATTTCTTTTTTGTTGTATCAAAAGTAAAATGATTTGAGATTAGTGATCCTAAACCTTAGATGTATTTACTTTAATGTGAATCTTTTTTTAGCAGCCCAGATAAAATGTACTCTCTCCGTTTTTAAATATAAGTCTATTTTGACTGAATCCAACTTTATATAATTTCTTTGTATTATATATAATAATCGATGTAAAATATATAAATGGATTAAGTTTTAAATGTATTTTTATTGATATAATTTTCATCAATTATTATATAAGACAAACAAAAATATTTAAGGTTAAAGTTGAATTCAAAAAGTTAAAATTGACTTATATTTTGGGACGGAGGGAGTATCTTTTACTCTAAGCTGGGTGTAGTTGTGATTGCAATCATCACCGTCAACTAAACAACATATCGCAAAGTAATGCTATGGGGGATATCGCAAAGAAGGTATATACAGAAAAGGAAAATGATGTAAACTCATTTGTGAATAAAGACATCGGAAATAATGATTCGAATTCGGTTAATAATAATGTTGAACCAACTGATTTGGATCGTTCTAAATTACTGCGATCAGGTGGGTCCATTTTAAATTTTATGGAGGAAGTGGTGAAGGTAGGACAAACAATGGGGTATAACATGGAAGGGTGCATTAAAGATATTAACGATATAATCGAATCCAAAGGAGAGTTTGGGGTTAAGGAGTTGTGTATAAAAAATAAAGTGAATTTTGTTGGTTTGCAGGAAACTAAAATGGGGACTATGGACTTGAATACTGTGAGATCATGTTGGGTAATTCTAGATTCGAATATGTTCAAAGTGATTCAGTTGGTTATTCTGGAGGAATTTTGTGTATTTTGGATCCAAATTCTTTTCGGAGAAATAGTTTTACAAGATCGGATTATTTTGTCATTATTAGAGGAGTGTGGCTTAAATCTGGTATTGATCTTTTGATAGTGGTCATTTATGCTCCTCAAGAAGCTAAAGAAAAACATATGCTGTGGGAATAATTGACTCATATTTCAAATTCTTGGGATGGTAAAATTGTTATGATGGGCGATTTTAATGAGGTGAGATTTAAATCGGATAGATTCGGTTCTAACTTTAATGTTCACGAAGCGGAAAAATTTAATTCCTTCATTTATAACACGGGGATGGATGAAGTTTCTTTAGGAGGAAGTGCTTTCACTTGGTGTCATAGATCAGCTTCCAAAATGAGCAAATTGGATCGATTTTTCGTTTCTGAAAATCTTTTGACCTCATGTCCCATTATTTCTGCTATAACCTTGGAGCGGTTTATTTCGGATCATCGGCCTATTCTTTTACGTGAAACATCGTTCGACTATGGCCCTATTTCTTTTCGATTTTATAAATATTGGTTAGAAGTGGACGGATAGTTTATTTGCTCTCAATAGAGGGTTGATGTTCAAGTGGCTGTGGCGGTTTTATTTTCAAAAAGATTCGTTATGGACCAAAGTGATAAAGGCTTTATATCAGGAGGACGGGAGTTTAGATAAAATTGGTGCTTCGGCTGCTCGGACCTGTTGGACTACAATCGTCCAAGAGGTGAGGGTGATACAAGCACAAGGAATAAATATTCACGATTTTATTAAATTAAAGCTGGGAAATGGTGAGGATTCTCGTTTTTTGCTTGATAAATGGTACGAAGGTGGAGTGCTAAAGAGGTTGTTTCCTCGTGTTTATGCCTTGGAACTTGACAAAAATATTTCAGTGAGTTCAAAGTTAAAGGCGCCAAGCTTAGTTACTACCTTCAGAAGAAATGCGAGGAGTGGTATTGAACAGACATAGTTTAATTCTATGGTGGAGATCATGAAAAAAATCTCGCTGGTGCCTCGTGTTGACAGGTACATATGGTCGCTGGAGAATGATGGCTCATTTTCGGTTGCTTCGATTCGCAAGACGTTAGACGACATCCGGTTCCAGGAGGAGAGTTTGTCGACAAGGTGGGTCAAATCCGTGCCTATCTAGGTTAATATTCTGGCTTGGAAAGTTAAATCTAATGCTCTTCCTACTCGTTTTAACATATCTCGTCGTGGCATGGATATTGATTCTATTGATTGTCCCATTTGTAAAATGGGTGTCGAAACGACAAGTCATGTGTTCTTTCAATGCAATGTGGTTAGACAGGTTATGAGAAAGATTTCTTCATGGTGGAATGTGGAGTATATGGAGGTTAATTCGTATGAGGAGTGGCGCTCTTGGCTCGTGTCTACCCGGATTCGATCAAACATCAAAGTTATTATTGAAGGGATCTATTACGGCTTGTGGTGGGTTATGTGGAATTTTCGGAATAAGACTTTATCTGATACGAAGATTCCGGAAAAGGTCTTGATCTTTGATAATTTAGTCTCTAGCTCTTTTTATTGGTTTAAATATCGATGTAAAGCATCGTTCAAATGGGACGATTGGCTTAAAAACCCTTATAATGTTTGTTGTTGATCTAGCTCCTTGCTAGTGTTTAATAAAATTGCCGTTAAAAAAAAAACTAAACAACATATCAGTTTTTTAACATCACCAACATAGTGTAATAAGACAAACAGTATCACCATTAAAATATACCCTATTTAAACACAAATATACCTCACTAATACACTAAAAAAGTCGGTCAGTTTCAAATATGTGTAAGAAACGTCGGTTGGGATGGGGCATAATATTATAGCACACGTCTTTGGTGCTGAAACACGTGTCATTTTTGCCTTGTTACACTTAGAGCATCAGGTGTGGTGGCTCACACCATTTCATCACCTCACTGCCACCTCGGCATTTCATATTTCACATTCACATACCAAAATACCATTTCAGTAGTGGCTCAAGCCATCTACAACTTTTTGGCCACATCATTTTATTTTATTTTCTAATTTTTTAAAGAAACTAATTTTTCATTCATTTAAATTAAAATTAAAAAACATGCAAAGAAAAATTAGCCTTTTTATTTCTTTGTTTGAACTCGATCTAAACAAAATTAGTCCAAAATAAATACTACGAAGCCTGCTATCTATTTTATACTACACGGCCCAAAAAAATTTACCATAAAAAATACGCCTACTATGTCTTGTTTCATAAGGGTGTGCTTGGTTCAAACTCAGGAAAGAAAAAGGGAAATGCAATGATAACAGTGGAGAAAGGGAAAGAAAAACATTCCCTCTAATTTATTGGGTAATGGTCCATTACCCACTATTGGGTTATGGCCCATTACCCACTATTGTGTTATGGGTCATCGCATTATACTTTATCAAACACATTTTTCCATTATCTTTCCCATTCCTTACCCTCATTTTTTTTGGAACGGCGGGTTAGATGTTAGATGTTAGTTGTTGGCTCGAGTTAGTGTCGCATCCTCGGGCAGAGATACCAACCGCGAGCCTCTCCTTAGGGGATAACCCCACTCCTATCCCCAATTCGCCTGATATCATTTCAGCTTGTGGTTCCCAAGTGAGGACTTCCCGGTTGGTCACCCAAACCGGTACTACTCTCACTTGGGCTCGCTTAACTACTTAAGCCTTTATCACTAGACCAGAAGCTCCATTCCTTACCCCCATAACCCCCTACCAAGCATGCCTGTTATTCTATCTTCTTGTTAGCTTTTCGTTTATAAATATTTTTTACCATTCTAAAAATAAATAAAAATACGCTTGTAGGTGTAAGAACACGAAAAGTGTAAATTATTAGTTAGGGATTTCTATTTATCTTTTGTAATACTTTAGGGTATGTTGTGTAAGTTTGAACACTTGCGACAACATGTTACTATCACAATACTTGTATAGTTGCGATAGCATGCTTGACTTTTGTAAGGGTATAAATACCCCTACCTCATGGGTAATGAGGTGTGTGTTCTCCTTTCATCTAATGCGAGACTTTATATGTTTCTCTCGTTTCTCTCTCTACTCTAAAGTGTACACACTCACTTTATCTCTTTTAGATTAGTAAATTAAAGTAGACGTGATATTATTGGAACAAGAGTAGTTAAATTGTTTTGTAAACAATAATGATAGATATATTATCAAGGAATTGATTTATCCATTGGTGAATTCTTTTCATCATGTGGAAACGTTAATGTTCCTAGTAATATTGTTCGTGTTTGGCAAGCATTATTTGGACTTCCGGTTACTTCATTTGGAGAGAAAGAAATACGCGTGTTTTTGGTAACAAGATCTCAAGTACTAACAAAATTGTTCAAGACATTCAATTAAAAGTTACGAGTAGATTGTGCTAAAGGTCGAAAAGTATGAAGAGATAGATCGGCAACAATGGTTACGGGACCCATTAATATTCGAGTATATTATTTGTTTCAGTGTTCTGCTCATTCTGGTACATTATATTTGTGTGTTGACAGTCATTCTGGTATGGTGTGGTCTGCATATTCTACTTCTGAGTGGCCTGCAGTTTTGACTTATGATGGTTAGCTGTGGTTGATTATCTCCCTCTTGTCTATGCAATATGAGTTGCTTAGGTTGCATGAGAGATATTCTTTTGTGGGCCTATCCATTCATGACTGTAGTGAGTTTGTTTTAGCTTAGTGAGATATGTTCAAAATAATAAGTTAGTGTATCATCGATAGTGCTTTTGTGTGAACTTGTGAGATATGTACAAAATAATAAGTTAGTGTATCATCGATAGTGCTTTTGTTTGAACTTTAGCTCAAGTATTGGGTTGTATTTGTGTCTTTTGGGTCCTTCCTTTTTAATTATCTTGATTAATTGAGGAGAGACGCCTCGTATTGTAATCCTTGCCCGTTTTGAGGTTTTTATATTTTGTTGCTTTTCTAAAAAAAAAAGAAACAAGAAAGAAACAAGAGACTATTCAGTGAGGAAAAAAGAAGTGAGGATGAAGTGTACAATTTGATATGTGAAACTGTGAAGTTGAGACTTATGAGCTTAAAGGTAAAAATGTCAAAGGCAACATGCAAGATTCAGAGGATTTGGGATATACATCTCAACATTATTTCACAAAATGGTGGGATTTAGAATGATGAAGGTGCACTGATTTCTTAAGTATGGTATGCATTTCTCAGTTGTGGCATTGGATTAGTTTCTTGGCATAGTGCAGTTCTTTAAGGAGTGTTTGGGATAAGTCTTATCCTAAGCACAAGACATTTATGCAGGCTACTACAGTGGGCTATTTCTTGTACTTGGAGTCTCAATGGTGTGACTGTACCTTTCCATTATGCATAAGCTTCTTCTATTTGGCCTTGGGAGGGAATAGGAAAGCTTATGTTGAGGAAATGAGGTCTAATTCATAGTAGATGTACCATAATAAAGAAATGGTCACTGTGAAGGGTAAGTAGCTTGGGTGGGTGGTGTATGATGGGTGGAATAGAGAGGTGTGAAAGATGAACCTTCTTGGTCCACCCAATATACCACTAAAGGAGGTAATGGTCGTCATCATAGAGGGTGAGTGTTTCTAAACAGTTGAAGCCTTCAATTTGAGAGAGAAATGTAGGCTGTTTGGAAGAGCCCCCCATGGATAGGTTATGGGTGCCTAGTGAAGCCTCACTCCAATTCTACTATGCTACTATGGTGGCAGGATGAGTGGTGTAGTAGATCAGAGATGGGGAAATGTAGCTAGATGGTAGGTGCAACAATGGTGAATGTGACTGGTTCAGAATTAGTATGATCAGATATATTTGAAATTAGTGGTATTCGATATCTGTTGTTAGTGTGAAAATGTATGTGAAAGTTTAGTATAGCTACAGATTCTGTATCCAAGATTGGGTGTTGTCCAATCTTGTCTCTATTCTTCTGTTGTAAATTTGTTAGAAGTTAATATAATACATTCACCTTTTGTATCAAAAAAAAGAAAAAAAGAAAAGAAAAAAAAAATAAAAAAAATAAAGGAACTGATTTATTTCTAGAAAAAAAAAAAAGAAAAAGAAAAAGAAAAAAGGAACTGATTTACTCGTTTAACTCATATCCTAACTCAATTTCCAATACGCATGCATTAAGTTTTGTTAAAGACTATCTTTTGCACCAATACTTTTGGTCAACATGGTCAAAGTAGTCTATTAACCTGCAACTAGTTTTTTTTTTTTTTTTTTTTTTTAAACCATAACTAGGAGTCTAGGATCATAATCACATTAGTGCGCACTATTTTTAAGGTTTAGGCTTCTCCGGGGTGTGTGTAGGGTTTTTTTTTTTTTTTTTTTTTTTTTTTTTTTTTTTTTTTATAATTTTTTTTTTTTAAATTTTTTGATTGTATCTTTGTGGTTTATAATTTGGCTTGTTACACACATTTTATATATAAATTTGCTGTAAGAAGTACATTATGTTGCTAAAAAGCTTTTTTGGTTTGTTCACAAAAAGTATGGACTAATTTTCATTTTTTTTTTTTCATTTTTTTTTTAATCTTGTTAACTAATTTGAAAGTTTTAAACTCTTGATATTCTATATATTAAGATTTACAGGCTATTAAGCACTCCAGCAGCATACCTTACCTTGAAGAACTGAAGATGCTAGGCTGCTTGTTGGTTTTTGAAGTCGATGTCAACAAAATGCACACTCATCCTGTTCTTAAGAAAATGAAGTTCGACGTTATCATCTACAACTTCCCATATGCTGGTCATTATTTGTTAGCAAAAGAGAATACCTCGTGGTTAATTGAGTAAGATACATATATGTTTACCCTACCTATTATTCTTACCATTGCATGCTTTTAGATTTACAATATTAAATCTAAAAAGACCAATTGCACTTTTGATATAGTAAGCTAATACCCAATATCAGTTGATTTGGAAGGTCAAGATATATTATCAGCAGGTTACAAAATTAGAGATCTTAGAATAATTTTAAATAATGATATAAGATATTAATACTTAATAGTATTCATATAGATGTTGTTTGCTTAATGATATTATTTATTTGTACTTCTTTTATGTAATGATATGATTTTGTTGTAATGTATGTGCTTGTTACAGGATGCATAGGGAATTGGTGGGAGCTTATTTCAAAAGTGTAAGCAAGATGTTGAATGAAGGGGGTGAGGTGCATTTAAGGCATAGAGATGACTTTCCGTATAACAAATGGAATGTGGTTTCGCTAGCTGGTGAATCTGGTCTTAAGTTGAAGGACAAAGTGACATTTCATATGAGTGATTACCCAGGTTATAGTAACGTAAGAGGAGGGGATGTTAGATCCGACGATACTTTTCCTATTTCATGTGCTTTTACGTTTCAGTTCACTCTCGATTTTCCGGAGTCAGACGCGCTACCATTGCTCCACAGATCCTATACATTCCTATAACTCAATTGCTAAATATTTAACTAAGAATCCATATATTATTTTTCTATTAAAAACCAAGCATCTATTAAAGATTTAAAGATCGTCAAACGATATCTTTACTTTTGGTCAACTTATATTTTCTATGTTAAAAACTTGACTAAACTTCAAAATACATCCTTTGGTTTACTCAATTTCGCACCATATATCTTTCTTAAAAAAGTTGCAACAAATACATCCCTCCGTTAATAAAAGTGAACCAATATACATCTCTCAGTTAAGATAAGGACTAACAGTGCAAATTTTTTCTCCGTTATCTCCTAACGAGACAGAACACATTTGCACCGTTAGTCCTCTGGGTTAACGGTATTTCCACCGTTAGTCCTTTTTTACATTTTCTTTCGTTTTTTTGTTTTCGTCCGTTTTTTTACGTTTACGCCCGTTTTTTTACGTTTTAACCCAATTTTTTTCCCTTTTCTTCCGTTTTTTACGTTTTCGCCTATTTTTTTACGTTTTCGTCCGTTTTTTTTATGTTTTCGCGTGTTTTTTTTTACGTTTTCTTCTATTTTTTTACGTTTTCGCCAGTTTTTTTTTCGTTTTCGTCCGTTTTATTTATGTTTACGCCTGTTTTTTTTACGTTTTCACCCGTTTTTTTACGTTTACGCTCGTTTTTTTTACTTTTTCATCCGGTTTTTACGTTTTCTTCCGTTTTTACGTTTTCACTCGGTTTTTTACGTTTTCTTCCATTTTTTTACGTTTCCGTCCATTTTTTTACGTCTTCGTCCGCTTTTTTACGTTTTCACTCGGTTTTTTATGTTTACTTCCGTTTTTTTACGTTTTCACCCGATTTTTTACGCTTTCTTCCGTTTTTACGTTTTCTTCCGTTTTTTACGTTTACGCCTGTTTTTTTACGATATCACCCGGTTTTTTAGGTTTTCTTATGTTTTTTTTATCTTTTCGTCTATTTTTTTATGTTTACGCCCGTTTTTTATGTTCCCATCGTGTTTTTTTTTACCTTTTCGTCTGTTTTTTTTACGTGTACACCTGGTTTTTTATGTTTTTACCCGATTTTTT
Source organism: Artemisia argyi (assembly GCA_030686995.1). Lineage (NCBI taxonomy): Eukaryota > Viridiplantae > Streptophyta > Magnoliopsida > Asterales > Asteraceae > Artemisia > Artemisia argyi. The sequence continues at coordinate 214,476,618 of CM060701.1, forward strand.
TTACGTTTTCTTCCATTTTTTTACGTTTTTGTCTACTTTTTACGTTTTTTTCCCGTTTATTTACATTTTCACGTGTTTTTTAAGTTTTCGTCCATTTTATTTACGTTTTTTTTTGTTTTTTTTACGTTTTTGCCCTTTTTTTACGTTTTAGTCTATTTTTTTTACGTTTACACCCGTTTTTTACATTTTCACCTGGTTTTTATGTTTTCACCCGTTTTTTTAATGTCCGTAAACAGGTGTAAACATGAAAAAACATACACAAATTAAAAAAACCTAAACAACATATGAAAACTTTAAAAAACGGGTGTAAACATGAAAAAACATACGAAAACCTAAAAAAACAGGCAAAAACGTAAAAAATCAGGCGAAAGCGTAAAAAATGGATAAAACAAAAAAAATGGACAAAAACGTAAAAAAACAGGCGAAAACGTGAAAAGCCGGTTGAAAACATAAAAAAGGGCGTAAACGTAAAAAAACAGACGAAAACCTAAAAAAGGGCAAAAACGTAAAAAAATGAACGAAAACGTAAAAAAATAGACGAAAACGTAAAAATACATGCGAAAACGTAAATAAACGGAAAAAAACGTAAAAAACAGAAGAAAACGTAAAAAACCAGGTAAAAACGTAAAAAAAACGGGCGTAAACGTAAAAAAAAACGGGCGAAAAGGTAAAAAAACGGAAGAAAACGTAAAAAGCCGGGTGAAAACATAAAAAACGGAAGAAAACATAAAAAACGGAAGAAAACATAAAAAACTGGGTGAAAACGTAAAAACACGGACGAAAACGTAAAAAAAAAGACAAAAACGTAAAAAACGGAAAAAAAACATAAAAATCAAGTAAAAACAGAAGAAAACGTAAAAAAAAACCGGATGAAAAAATAAAAAAACGGGCGTAAACGTAAAAAAAGGATGAAAACGTAAAAAACGGAAGAAAGCGTAAAAAAGCTGAGTGAAAACGTAAAAAACCGGGTGAAAACGTAAAAAAACGAGGGTAAACGTAAAAAAACGGAAGAAGACGTAAAAAAACCAGGTGGAAACGTAAAAAAACTGGCGTAAACTTAAAAAAAATGGACGAAAACGAAAAAACGGTCGAAAACGTAAAAAACGGACGACAAGGTAAAAAACACGCGAAAACGTAAAAAAACAGACGAAAACGTAAAAAAATAGGCGAAAACGTAAAAAAATAGGCGAAAATGTAAAAAAGGGAAGAAAACGTAAAAAAACGGGCATAAATGTAAAAAAACGGACGAAAACGAAAAAAACGGAAGAAAACACAAAAAAGGACTAACGGTGCAAATACCGTTAACCCAGAGGACTAACGGTGGAAATGTGTTTTATCTCGTTAGGAGATAACGGAGAAAAAAATTTGCACCGTTAGTCCTTTTCTTATCTAAGGGATGTATATTGGTTCACTTTTACTAACGGAAGGATGTATTTGTTGCAACTTTTTCGAGAGGGATGTATGGTGCGAAATTGGGTAAACCATAGGGATGTATTTTGAAGTTTACACTAAAAACTTTATAAGGCATGCATGAAATCTAAACGTCTACAAAGATGATTGTAATAACCACCAAACCCGAGGTCGGTCTATCTTTGGAGCCATCCCCCACTCCCCCTACAGCTTCACTTCTCCATTTTTTTTACACTTTCTCTTCAACAACTATTATCTTCTTCAACTATTCTCAAACTCAAAAAAATGTTTCACAAAACTCCCAGAATCAAAACACCAAAAATTCGAAAACAACAAAACGTTCCAACAAACCGACCCCAATTTTTAATTAACTGAGCACTCATGATCACCTATTAATTTTCGACCAGTTAGTTTCGCATACCAATCACAACCTCAACAACCTATTTAAGTAAATAATCCATTTTCTCCTCCGTATAGCCAACAACAACAAAATTATTCATTCCAGCCTCCGTAACCAACCGATGTACCAGCAACAATAATCTCAATATTTTCGTCTAGAAATGTCACCACCGATGGACCAAGGTCAAAGTTCTCAACGATTTTCTATAATTATCACTCTTAATCTTAATTATATGGATCCATTTTGTAGAACCGTAGAGGGGGGGGGGGTTGAATACGGTCTTTTTAGCTTCTTCAAAGTTTAAAGATTTCAAGCCTCAAAGCAAGTATATAAAGTAACAAGTGGTTTAAACACCAACAACCACTTTAACAATCACAACACAAGTATATAAAGCGAGTAAATGACACCAATATATACTATTTCGGGATGGGGGTTTATATCATCCGTACGTCCAGTTGCGAATCCACGACACCATACTATTTACTAAATATAATCCTTTCGGTGGACTACAAACCGTTACAACTTCACTTCACCGATATACACTAAGATCGGTGCTCACTAAGAAAGGGCTACTCCCCAACGGTATTCCGCCCTAGGAAACCACCCAAAAGAACCTCGTGATTCGACTTCACACTAGTGTCACTAAGACCACTACTAAGGTCACTAAGACCACCAAGACTTCCCACCGGAAGTATCAAACCCCAACTAGATCCCCAATGATCTAGGCTTGGTTACCAAGACATAAGACTCCCCTTATAACCAAATCGAATTAAATAATGTTTGATTGTTTAATCAAGTCCTAACCTAACCTAGAGACTCGATTCTAGTAGAAAGGGTATAGATAAGAAGACCCTCGACACAATCACAAGAGTGGATTAGGTTCTTGTGATTCTTCCCTTGCAAGGGTGATATGTTCTTTCAAATGATGTTAGTGTGAAAGATTAAGAACACAAGATAGAATTAGAGGATTAGAGAGATAATATAGAGAGAGGAATAATGGCAAGGGGTGAGGAATACAAGAGGTAAGGGTGGGTATTTATAGGCCAAGATCCCAAGTTGAGAATATTTTATCGAGGCTGGCGCATCGGAGCGCCAGCAGCGCACTAGGCTATCTGGTAAAGTATTTCTTGTGGGATCTTGGTCTTGTAAATAACCAACCTTGCTAAACCCCCAATTGTACTTCACATATTTAAACCTTATCATTATTCATTTTAAGGTCTACTAACTCAAATAGCCAATTTGTAAAATTTTTTTGTGAAGTGTATAAGAGAAACCAATTATCAAAGAGAGCAGGGTAGAAGGGATAATTGGATAGGGGTAGTTTGGGTATTCCTCAATTGGCATAAAGAGAAGAGAAGAATATGCCAAGAGGATATTCCTTTGCTTCGAAAAGAAGTGTTAATGTTAGAGAGGGAAAATTTTGAATTTGAAATTCAAATGGTGTGAGAGGGAGAAGTGAGAGAGTAAGGTTAGGTTAGGTTGAACCATGGTTGAGTTAGAAGAGTAACCATGGTTGGGTGAGAAAGGAGTGTGTTGAGAACAAACCATGGTTGGGTTAGAAGAGAAGCCATGGTTGAGTTAGAGAGGATATCCAAGGGAATATTCCATCCTTGGAGAGAAAGAGGAGATGAAGGGTTGAGATGAGTTTTGGTGAGTTAGATTGTTGAGATGAAAATAATGAAATTGGGTGAGTTGGATTGGATGTGATGGTTTGGAGCCTTGGTTTGAAATTCAAATTTGAATTTGAAAGAGAATTTCCCATGTGTTGAAATAGAAGTGAAGAAATAAGGTGATGAGTTGGATTATGTAAGAGGGATAAGATTGGAGATATGATGGGGAGCCTTTGAAAAGAATTCAAATTTGAATTAGGCATGTGATGAAATAAGAAGTGAGTTGGCTAGTGTGTGTGAGAGTAGGAAGGTTGTGAGGGAGGTGTGTGTAATATAAAATTATAGATGTTGGAGTGTAAGAAATGAGTTAGATTGTGAAATGATGGGGAGCCTTTTGCTTGAATTCAAATTTGAAATGTTGTGAGTATTGTAGTGTGTGTGGGAGAAGGTTTGTGAGAGGGTGTGTGTGAATTTTGAATCCAGAGGGTGTGTGTGAGTGTATGTGAGAAAGGTTTATTTGTGTTTAAAATGGATGGTTGGATGAGGAAGATGAAGAGGTGGAGAAATCTTAGTGGTTGGATGGGAATGTTGTAAATGGAATGTTTGGAAGATTTGGTGTGGGAATATGGGAGACAAGAAGTACATAGGTGTAAGGGAATAATAAGAGAATGTTGGGGATAAGATTTGAGAGGATTTTGAAAGGGTTGAATGCTTTGTTTTATGTGAGGAATAATCAAAGGATTGATTAAGGAGTTAATAATAATGTCATTAAGAAAGAAAAGATTTGACAATTATGATTATGGATTGAGAAAATCAAAGGTTACTTATAATCTCAAATAACTCAACGTCGAGTATTCATAATCTCATAACTAGTAAATTTCCACGACTCGACATACTCAATAATCACCTTGATGCAAACAAGCTAAGTGCTTTGCATCATTGTAAAGCATATCCCATACGGGAAAGGATGCGTTTACACAAAGGGACCTTTGACTTAGTTTGACCAATAAGGGAGTAAACCCGTTAAATGATTAGAGAAGACGTAAGCACGGGTTATGGCTATATGAATACTTTCACTTGATGTTACGTGAAGTATGTAAGTTCCCTAGGTTTGGAAAAGCCTTGTCTAGAGGCATTTGTAAAAAATACTTGAGTTGGCGGAACAAATGGAAATAAGTTTTAATTAGAATAGTTGTTGTTAAATGTTTGGCTGAATATGACATAGCTTTTCATGGAACAAATGAAAAACTTTATGCAAAGTCTAATGGAAACTTTTTGGGCATAATTTAAATAATTGCTGAGTTCGATCCTATCATGAAAGAACACTTTCGTAGAATATTAGACAAAGAAACTCACTACCATTATCTAAGTCATTCAATCGAAAATGAATTAATTGAAATGTTGGCATCTAATATAAAGAATGAAATAATTAGAAAAATCAAAGAGGCAAAGTACAATTTAGTAATTCTCGATTGCACTCCTGATGTAAGTCGCCAAGAACATATGAATTTAATTATCAGATGTGTTGATGTGTCGTGTTCTCCAATAAAAGTAGAAGCGTTTTTTTTAGAGTTTTTGGTCGTAGAGGATACAACGGGATTAGGTATTTTCAATGTGTTACAAGATGTTTTAAAATCTCTTGATCTAGATATTAAATATGTTAGAGGACAAGGGTACGATAATGGATCTAATATGAAGGGAAAACATCAAGGTGTTCAAAAAAGAAAAAAATAAATAAATGGTATTTGGCGGAACCATCTCAAGTCCGTGTACCTTTTTGGTACCGAGCCCCCCACCCAACAAGGAAGGCATATCCCGGTAAATTACCTAGGCAACATTGGCTGACAAAGTTGGAGTCCAGATTTGAACCCCCGCCTTTAAGCTTTGACTTGGTCAACTGCGCGCTTTTGCGGTAGTTGGTGGCCAACTGCCCTAAGGCAGCTGGTTGTGTTCAAAAAAGATTACTTGATATAAACCCAAGAGCTTTCTATATGCCATGTGGGTGTCATTGTCTTAATATAGCATTATGTGATATGGCAAATTCTTGTCATAAAGCAAAAGCCTTTTTTGGAACATGCCAAACTATATATACTGTTTTCTCTAGTTCTACCAAACGGTGGAGTGTTTTACATGAACATATTAATGAATTGACATTAAAATCATTGTGTGTCACTCGACGGGAAAGTCATATAGATAGTGTTAAAGCTATCAAAACACAAATTTCCCAAGTAAAAAAAACTATATTAAAATTGTCTAAAGTAAGTGATGATAGATTAGTGTGTAGAAATGCCGAATCATTGGTTAATGGTAAATTGTCAAGTTTTGAATTTGTTCTAAGTTTAGTTATTTGGTATGATATTTTATATAAAATTAATTTAGTTAGTAAGAAGTTACAGTCTAGTGATATGCTTCTTAATGTCGCATTAAAATTTTTTAAGGGATTGTGATAATGATTTATTTGATACGCTTTTTAGGGGGTCATTTAAGCCGTAAATCATGTTTTATGTTCAAGAATGAAGAAAACAAGAAAATTATGGAATTAACACCTGATGGCGCCACACTTTAGAGGTTGACGCCGTCACCTTATGAAGTGATGCGATGGACTTTTACACTAGGCGCCCCAGAAAAGAATTTGGTAATTACTACGGGACGGCGTCAGGCACAAAAAGTGCAAGGCCGCCTAGCTTTATGCTATAACGTGACGGCCCAGAAGTATTATAAAGGGACGGCGTCAGAGGTCTCTTGGGCGATACGAAACCTTAAGACACGGCGATCTGACAACGTCAGAAGTTATAACCTAACGCCGTCAGAATTGTAAAGCTATATATAGTTTTGGTATTTTCATTCATTAAGGAGTGGAATTTTGTGTGTAACTTTGGAGAAAAACCCTAGCACAATTTTCTCAGCAAATTTAGGGTTTCAAACCCTATTTTCTTCCGTGTTTAATTGAAATATAAGTTATCCTTTAATCATTCAATATGTCTGTGTGTTGTTTGATTAATTGTTTATCTCTTCTTTTCATCAACATGCTAGCTTTGATTTTTTATTGTTTGCTTAGATCTAATGAAACCTAGTTATTGATTATTGATTTGTTATCTATGCCGTGATGAGGGACTTTTTGGAGTAAGTCCTTGAAACGAGTCCATGCTTCATAGAGAGTTTCACCTTGACGTTGTTGGAACATCAAGATGTAATTTCTAAGCTTGGTAGTTCTCCCTGGTGGGAAAAATTGAGCAAGGAAACGAGTGGTGAGATCATCCCAAGAGGTGATGGATCCCGCAGGTAAACGCTCAAGCCATTGACTAGCTTGGTCACGTAGAGAGAATTGGAATAGACGCAATCGGGTCATCTCTCGAGTTTCAACATCAAGGTCTATGGGATCAATGATTTTGAGGAAATCCTTGTGATGTTGATTAGGATCTTCGAAACGAAGTCCATGGAATGCACATCCGCTTTGCACCAACAGGATGGTGTTGGGTCGCAAAGGAGACACATTGGCTCCTTGAATGAGCTCAATGGTGTTTCGATAGCCTTGATGGCTAGGACGGGAATACTCTCCTAAAGTTCGGGGTCTAGGAGGTTGGTTTGGTTGTGGTGGGTTTTGTGGATGGTTTTGTTGTGGTGGGTTGACAGGGTCAAAGAGATTACCACCTTCAATGATGGCGGATGGTAAGGTTACGAACAAAAGAACAAAGAAATAAGATAGACTAAAGAAAACCTATAAAATAAAAAATCTTACTAGAAAGGAATCTAGCAAGTAGACCTAATAAAAAGAAATTTCAACCTAGACAATAACTATTCCCCGGGCTGGGGTGCCAAAAACTTGATGCGTGGTTTTGCAACCTTGCAAAAGGTTTTACCTCTCAAGGGATCTTGAGAAGCTTGCAACCCCCACCAGGCAGTGTACCTGATCGTTGTAGTATAGTATAGTGACAAGTACCGGGGGATTGATCGTTCAACTCTAGGTATAGTGTTCACTAGGATTAAAATTCTACTAAACTAGGTCTAAAGGTGAGGGATGATTCTTTTTGTATTTTTTTTATATTTTATAGGAAAGCAGGTAAAAATCTCGGGTTTGGAAGGAGTGGGCGGAATTAGTTGCTAGTCAACTAACCCAAATTACTACAAATACAAACAAAATAAAATAAAATGAAACTAAGATAAATGTGTGGTGGAAACAATAATAAGAGAAAATGTGTTTACTTCGATTTCACTACTCCCTAGATATCTTTTACCGGTTGATTAGTTTGCTACAATTGCGTGGATGACGGGTTATATTCCTTAATACTAGTCGTAGGGCCGTGTACGATATTCCCTAACTCTATAAGCTTCTACTTCATTCTATGTCGAGCCGACTACTAGCTCCTAACATAGTATCACTAGTAGTTACCTACGCATTAAATACAACCAATAAATCGTAGTATTCCTCCGATCATGTTTCTTAAGACGTTCAAGCAAGTTACCAAATGGAAGTCTGCCAGTTTTCTTAAGCCTAACATCGAAATCAATCATCCACAACAACTATAAACAAACCATCAACCAATAATTAACATCTAGGTTTCATTACATCTAAGCAAACACAAGGAAAACCTAGCCTAGCATGTTAAAAAGAAGACAAGCATAAGATAGAATCAAACAGCACATAGACATATTGAATGATTATTGGAAAACTTATCTTCAATTAAGCATGGATGGAACAAGGGTTAAAACCCTTGTTGTTACAGAAATTTCGTCTAGGGTTTGCACACAAAAGTTCTCCAAAGGTTCCACCCTAATGAATGAAAATTTGAAAAGTATATATAGATTTTACATCCTGACAGCGTCACGTTATAGTTTGTGACGCCGTCAACTCGCCGCCAAGATAAAATTCGTATTGCTTAGATCCACTTCTGACGCCGTCATGTGTAATTTTACTCTGGGCCGTCACATGTATTCTGACCCTGACGGCCTTGGTGACGCCGTCAGGCCAAATTGCCTTGAAATTGTTCTGGGCCGTCACATGTAACTTGAGTTATCCACCTCTTTGTCAAAGGGTGACGCCGTCACATAGAAATGCTTGACGCCGTCAGGTACTATTTTCAGCAAGAATTTGAGACTTTGTCGTTTTCTTAACTTTTTCGCTCCTAAAACATCCAAAATGCTTCCTTTTCCAGATTTCTCCTCAGAAGTACCTAAAATGACAAAAGGAACGATTTAGGGAAATAATTGATCAAATAATCTCGAATTTAGGCTTAAATGACCTCCTAATAAAATACCCTTACACTTGAGATTTGCTTGTCCTCAAGCAAATGCACTTTTATTCTAATCAAAATACAAGTTAGGGGTCATTTAACACTAATATAAAAGTAATTACAACAAATAATCATTCCACTTCAACCAAAAACAAGCACGGAAATTATACACTAGCACCTCACAAATATTGTTTAGATACTCACATCTCTCGGGTGTAATAAAGTATATATCACAATATGGAAATGGAAAACATCTCTCACTACCCGTCATAGCAAATAGATTACCATAGGCTTGGGAAAGGATCCAACCTCCACCACTTGGCGTAAATACCTAGGATAAACTATCAAATAGGTCTTTTAAAGGGGTTATAACGTTAGGTGTAGGGATATGATAAACACGGTTTTTGTTGGATAAAGGCAATATTTACTGGTGGCGAGTTAATCATCTTGGTTAATTACATGTACAATGTGGCGTTGCTAAGCCAAGACTCGACTCGACTTAAGCTAATCAAAACTACAAAAACATAAAATAAACATAGAAGGAAACGTGATGGTAGTCTGTATGTTTTTCTTTTTCTCTTTCGATTTTTTTCTTTTTCTTGGTTTTTTGATTTTTTTTTTATTATTTTTTTGCATACACTCTTGCCCTACCATCCAAAATAATACATCATAGGGGATTTACGTCCCCATTACACTTGAACTTTTACATACTTTACAATCAACTATTCTAATGACTCAAATCAAGTTAATCAAAACACTTGGAGTACTATTAAATATTAACGCACATATGGGGGTAATAATTGGTGTTCTTCCCCATTACTCCATAACAATAGTACTTTACCCATGAGTCCCAATCGTCCCAAAATAATATGTACAAGATATGACTCGACTTAGCAACCATGTAACCAAGTAGACAATTAACTAAGGGTTTAAACATGTAACAATAATGCACTAAAGATGAGTGAATACAAGGAAGGCTAAGGCGATTTATTTGCACATTTGGGGTGGATTGTAACAAATTCTTCCTTTAAGTAAGATGCTTAAAGTTAGAAACGAAAGAGATAGGCTCTGAGGGGTGTACTAGGGGCATCGTGTACTAAAAATGAGTACAACGCAAAGGTGTGGGAGAGATTAATTGACTTAATAGTCAAATAATTATGACTTTATTGGTCAAGTAATTTATGATACGGGTTTAACACAAGGGTGATCCTAATGCCTCTTATCATGTAGTAAATCCTAACTACACGAATGTAGTCTCACTAGAGGTCTCGGGATGCATCACTAACGCAAGTTCTAGAATGTAAATACTACCGGTACACTCATAAGCACCAACAATGAATGCTTTTCCTAACAAATCTAAAGGCGAACCTCACATATTTGGGGTGGAAAATTTTTTCGAGTGGTACGGTTTTTGTGCTAGTCATACAACTCCTATCCATGAGACGCTCATTAAGGCTAAAGTTTCACTCCTAAATGTTGTAAAAAAAATTAAATTTGGCGCTAAAGTTGCCCTAACAGGTATTTCTCTTAGTTTTATTAAACACCTACTATCAAACAAACAAACTCAAGTGCAATTATATTCTCTAAGGTATCATTATTTACCCTCTCCTTACACTTAGGCTGAACATTGTCCTCGATGTTCAATAAAAAAGGATGTAAAAGTAATGAAGGTAAAAGAATGAAAATAAATACTCCCCTGATTCGTTCGGTGTGGATAGTAAGGTAACATGGTTAGATCTTCTTCCAAGAAAATGAACGTAGAAAGCTTCCCTCCAGAAATATAAATCATCTTCTTGTCCAATATAACCTGTTAAACCTGAGAAAACAATCAAGGCAAACCTCGCATAAAATCGGTGGCAATCTATATATACTAAAGATATAATGCTTGTGGAATGAATGTTGGCAGATTTTCTGGAGTTTATAAAACTAAAGAATTAACAAAAACTTTAAGACTCCGGTATAAACAAAACTTGTAAAATTTTTCAGAATTTTTGTACCTGACGCCGTCAGGTTATAACTCCTGACGCCGTCAGAATGCTCTGACAGAAATCTCATGTTAAGTTTCTAGAAAAACTTATGCCTTAATTCCTGGAAAATCCTGCAAAACATCATTATGACTCGATACAAGCATTTGACTTAAACAAATACTAATATACATGTTCATTTAATATTGTTGTGGTTCATGCTCAATTTCGTTCTTATAAACAAATTTGGGTCTCCCTTACACTTAAATTTTGCAAAATACATTTATATGTGGTTAAGACGAAGTCAACAACAAAGTAAAGCATTTTCACAATTTATTTTGAAACATGATCCACAAACAATAAAAATAAAACATGTTCATTTAATATTGTTGTGGTTCATGCTCAATTTCGTTCTTATAAACAAATTTGGGTCTCCCTTACACTTAGCTTTTGCAAAATACATTTATATGTGGTTAAGACGAAGTCAACAACAAAGTAAAGCATTTTCACAATTTATTTTGAAACATGAGCCACAAACAATAAAAATAAAACATGCATACGGAAACAAATAAAACCAAACAAATAAACAATCAAACAAATAAAACAAATAAAACTTGGGTTACCTCCCAAGAAGCACTTTTCTTTATTTACAAGTCTTGTAGCTAGACTCAAGGTCACGGGCTATTACGTAACCTCGTCATTGGTCACATTCTCTAGGTCATCCTCGATCTTAGTTTTGTATTCCGGACCTAGTTGCAAGCATTCCTTGTAGAAACCAAATATCCGACTCATAACATAGTCTACTCCTCTACGTCTATCCACATCATTCCTATAATAGACTGCTTGCTTGTATTCCTTTTCGATGTTTGATAAAAGGCGAAACTGTTCAATCTTATAGGGCATTTGGTAAGCTGTCTCATCGTTCTCATCCTTGAACCTAACTATCCCTAGAGATGGGTCATAATTCATTTTATAGGTTTCAACAAACGGCCTTCCAAACACTACTTGACTTAAGCAACCATCTATTACCGGACGAATATCTTTTACAATCACAACGTCGGTAACGTATGTAAAGTTTCCTACAAAAATGTGCAATCCTTTTACCCTTCCCACAAAGTTACTCATCCAACCCGTGTTGGGAAATATCCTAGGTCCAAGTTGCTTTTTCATCACCCAATTGTAATGGATTCTAGTCATAATATTTATGGGAGATCTAAGATCGATGTAGGCTTTCCACACACACACATGCCCAATGTTGCATGGTATGTTGATGTTGGAAGGATCACCCGTCTTGATGGTTGGTGAACTAAGGACATATGGTGTTTCGGGGTCATCGAATAGATCCGTATGGTATTCCCGTTCTTCTTTGGTAGGTAACCTATCGAAATAATCCTCTACACTTTCTATTTCCTCTACCTTTTCTTCCTCATTATCCTCAACTTCCTCAATCTCATCCTTAGGTTCAATTTCTATTCTAACTTCATCGTTATCACATCCTTCAATATTTTTATCGATTGGCTTAATAGTGACAACATTGGCAAAGTGATAAGGGGTCCTTAATTTGGGTTCCGCAACTAGTGTCCCTAGTCTCCTTCTTTGGTCTAGTTAACACTTGGTTGTTGAGGGCTTTCAACAAGTTGTCTATTTTATTGGTCATCTCCGTTTGTTGTTGATTGAATTCAGGTTCAAATTAGCTATACGAGCTTCTTGAGATGCCATAAATTTGGACATCAATCCTTCAAGATTATTGGTACTACCATAGTTATTGGAAGGATTATTGTTGAAAGTACGGTTAGAAGGTAGACTGTTTGGTTGGTAACGATTAGGTGGAGTGGAAGAGTTGTTTTGGGGCATGTTTTGATTTTGCTTCCACCTAAGGTTCGGGTGATTTTTTCAAGAGGGATTGTATGAATCACCGTAAGGGTTTGGCTCGGGTTTGAAAATGTACGACTTGTCTCCCGCTCCGTCGGTACGCGAGGATGCATAATTCGCAACAGCTTGTTCGGGGAGTTCCATGCAATCACAAGTTTCGTGGGGACCACTACATAATTCGCATGAAGAAGTGATTTTGTTCACTTGGATTGAAGGCTTAGGAGCTTCGTAGGATTTCATAAGAAACTTAACTTGGTATTCAAGTTCCATGATCCTACGGTCGGGAGTAATTGAATTGTTCGAAGGCAAAGATATTGCCTTGACAGTTTTGTTCAAATCACGGGGATCATTCAAACTTTCGTTGTCATAGAGAGCAAGATCTTCTATGAGTTCCCATGATTCTTCCGCACTTAGATCACGTAGCTTGCCATTGGCCGATTGGTCAATGGTTCGCCTTGTAGAGAGATCGATATGGTCATAGAAAATTTGGACTTGGAGCCATAGATCTATACCGTGATGAGGGACTTTTTGGAGTAAGTCCTTGAAACGTGTCCATGCTTCATAGAGAGTTTAACCTGGACGTTGTCGGAACATCAAGATGTCATTTCTAAGCTTGGTAGTTCTCCCCGGTGGGAAAAATTGAGCAAGGAAACGAGTGGTGAGATCATCCCAAGAGGTGATGGATCCCGCGGGTAAACGCTCAAGCCATTGACTAGCTTGGTCACGTAGAGAGAATTGGAATAGACGCAATCGGGTCGTCTCTCGAGTTTCAACATCAAGGTCTATGGAATCTACAATTTTGAGGAAATCCTTAAGATGTTGATTAAGATCTTCGGAACGAAGTCCATAGAATGCACATCCGCTTTGCACCAACCGGATGGTGTAGGATCGCAAAGGAGACACATTGGCTCTTTGATTGAGCTCAATGGTGTTTCAATAGCCTTGATGGCTAGGACGGGAATACTCTCCTAAAGTTCAGGGTCTAGGAGGTTGGTTTGGTTGTGGTGGGTTTTGTGGATGGTTTTGTTGTGGTGGGTTGATAGGGTCAAAGAGATTACCACCTTCTATGTTGGCGGATGGTAAAGGTTACGAACAAAAGAACAAAGAAATAGGATAGACTAAAGAAAACCTATAAAATAAAAAATCTTACTAGAAAGGAATCTAGCAAGTAGACCTAATAAAAAGAAATTTCAACCTAGACAATAACTATTCCCCTGGCTGGGGCGCCAAAAACTTGATGTGTGGTTTTGCAACCTTGCAAAAGGTTTTACCTCTCAAGGGATCTTGAGAAGTTTGCAACCCCCACCAGGCAGTGTACCTAATCGTTGTAGTATAGTATAGTGACAAGTACCAGGGGATTGATCGTTCAACTCTAGGAATAGTGTTCGCTAGGATTAAAATTCTACTAAACTAGGTCTAAAGGTGAGGGATGATTCTTTTTGTATTTTTTTATATTTTATAGGAAAGCAGGTAAAAATCTCGGGTTTGGAAGGAGTGGGCGGAATTAGTTGCTAGTCAACTAACCCAAATTACTACAAATGCAAACAAAATAAAATAAAATGAAACTAAGATAAATGTGTGGTGGAAACAATAATAATAGAAATTTTTTTTACTTAGATTTCACTACTCCCTAGATATCTTTTACCGGTTGATTAGTTTGCTACAATTGCGTGGATGACGGGTTATATTCCTTAATACTAGTCGTAGGGCCGTGTACAATATTCCCTAACTCTATAAGCTTCTACTTCATTATATGTCGAGCCGACTATTAGCTCCTAACAAAGTATCACTAGTAGTTACCTACGCATTAAATACAACCAATAAATCGTAGTACACCTCCGATCATGTTTCTTAAGACGTTCAAGCAAGTTACCAAATGGAAGTCTGACAGTTTTCTTAATCCTAACATTGAAATCAATCATCCACAACAACTATAAACAAACCATCAACCAATAATTATGATGATGCGAAAAATGAACCGTTTTTAGGGGGTCATTTAAGCCCGGAATTGAATTTATTTGATCAAATATTGCCCTAAATCATTCCTTTTGTGATTTAAGGTACTTTGGGAGTGAATTCTGGAAAAGGAAGCATATTGGACATTTTTGGAGCATAAAAGTGAAGAAAACGGCAAAGTCTTAATTTTCTTTGCTGGGAACAGTACCTGACGGCGTCAAGAGCAAAATGGATGACGGCCCAGAGAAAACGTGACGGCATCAGAACAAGGGCGTCAAGAGTAATTGTGGTGACGGCCCAGAGCAGAATTACACGTGACGGCGTCAGCTTTGGATCTAGGCAGTCCGGGAACTTTATTGGCGGCGAGATGACGACGTCAGATTTTTCCTCTTGACGCCGTCACCTCCTAAAATCTAAATATGCTTTTCTAATTTTCATTCATTAAAGGGGAACTTGTGTGGAGAATATTAGGGTCGAACTTTATAAACCCTAGCTCGTTTGTAACAGTATTTTCAAGGGATTTCACCCCTTAAAACCCTTCATGTTCTATTGAGATAAGTTTTCTTCCAATTCATTCAATATGTCTATGTGTTGTTTGAATATATCTTATGCTTGTCTCGATTTTAACATGCTAGGCTAGATCTATTGTGTGTTTGCTTAGATGTAATGAAACCTAGATGTTGATTATAGGTTGATTACTTGTTTATAATTGTAATGGATGAATGAATTCAATGTCAGGCTTAAGAAAACTGGCAGATCTCCATTGTGTAACTTGCTTGAACGTCTTAAGAAACATGAACCGATGTGTACTAGGTTTTTATGGGTGTATTTAATGAATGAGCGAATTCTAGTGATCCCATGTTAGGAGCTTCTTAGCCGGCTCGACATAGGAGTGAAGTAGGAGCTTATAGAATTGGGGAAGTAAGTACGCCACCCCGTGAATGGTATTAAGGAATACAACTCGTCATCCACGCAACTGTAACAAGTAATTATCCTGTAAAAGATATCTAGGGAGTAGTGAAATCTAAGTAAACACAATTCTCCCATATATTGCTCACACCACTACCTTAATTTAGTTTATTTTCATTTTTGTTATTTTATTTTGATTGCATCTTAGTTTTTGGGTTAGTTGACTAGCAACTAATTCCGCCCCTCTTCCAAAAACCCGAGATTTTAATTGCTTCTCATAAAACATAAAATACAAAAAAAAAATCATCCCGCACCTCTAGACCTAGTTTTTAGGTTTTCCAATCCTAGCGACACTATTCCTAAGTTGAATGATCAATCCCCCGGTACTTGTCACTATACTATACTACAACGATCAGGTACACTGCCTGGTGGGGGTTGTAAGCTTCTCGAGATCCCTCGAGAGGTAAAGCCTGGTGCAATTCCCACGCATCAAATTAACATCTATGTTTCATTACATCTAAGCAAACACAAGGAAAACCTAGCCTAGCATGTTAAAAAGAAGACAAACATAAGATAAAATCAAACAAAACATAGACATATTGAATGATTATTAGAAAACTTATGTTCAATTAAGCATGGATGGAACAAGGGTTAAAACCCTTGTTGTTACAGAAAATTCGTCTAGGGTTTGCACACAAAAGTTCTGCAAAAGTTCCACCCTAATGAATGAAAATTAGAAAAGTATATATAGATTTTACATCTTGATGGCGTCACATTATAGCTTGTGACGCCATCA
This sequence comes from Artemisia argyi, assembly GCA_030686995.1. NCBI lineage: Eukaryota > Viridiplantae > Streptophyta > Magnoliopsida > Asterales > Asteraceae > Artemisia > Artemisia argyi. Next base: position 214,492,766 of record CM060701.1, read on the forward strand.
ACTCGCCGCCAAGATAAAGTTCGTATTGCCTAGATCCACTTCTGACACCATCATGTGTAATTTTACTCTGGGCCGTCACATGTATTCTGACCCTGACAGCCTTGGTAACGCCGTCAGGCCAAATTGCCTTGAAATTGTTATGGTCCGTCACGTGTAACTTGTATTGTTCTGGGTTATAACGTGAGGTGTAAGGATATGATAAACACGATTTTGTTGGATAAAGGCAATATTTACTGGTGGTGAGTTAATCATCTTGGTTAATTACATGTACAATGTGGCGTTGCTAAGCTAAGACTCGACTCGACTTAAGCTAATCATAAACTAACACAAACATAAAATAAACATAAAAGGAAACGAGATGGTAGTCCGTATGTTGTTTTTATTATTATTATTATTATTATTATTATTATTATTATTATTATTATTATTATTATTATTTTGCATATACTCTTACCCTACCATCCAAAATAATACATCGTAGGGGATTTGTGTCCCCCTTACACTTGAACTTTTACATACTTTAAAATCAACTATTCTAATGACTCGAATCAAGATAATCAAGACACTTGGAGTACTTTTTAAGATTAACGCACATATGGGGGTAATAAATGACGTCTTCCCCATTACTCCATAATAATAGTACTTTACCCATGAGTCCCAATCGTCCCAAAACAATATGTACAAGATATGACTCGACTTAGCAACATGTAATCAATTAGACAATTAACTAAGGGTTTAATTAAATAACAATAATGCACTAAAGATGAGTGCATACAAGGAAGGCTAAGTCAATTTGGTTGTACATTTAGGGTGGATTGTAACAAATTCTTCCTTTAAGTAAAATGCTTAAAGTTAGAAACGAAAAAGATAGGCTCGGAGGGGTGTACTAGGGTATCGTGTACTAAAAATGAGTACAACGCAAAGGTGTGGGAAAAATTAATTGACTTTACTAGTTAAGTAATTATGACTTTATTGGTCAAGTAATTATGATACGGGTTTAAACACAAGGGTGATCCTAATGCCTCTTATCATGTAGTAAATCCTAACTACACGAATGTAGTCTCGCTAGTGGTCTCGGGATGAATCACTAACGCAAGTTCTGGAATCTAAATGCTACCGGTACACTCATAAGCACCAATAATGAATGCTTTTTCCTAAAGATCTAAAGGCGAACCTCACATATTTGGGGTGGAAAATTTTGAGTGGTACGGTTTTTGTGCTAGTAATACAACTCATATCCATGAGACGCTCATTAAGCCTAAAGCTTCACTCCTAAATGCTGTAAAAAAATTTAAATTTGACGCTAAAATTGCCCTAACAAGTATTTCTCTTACTTTTATTACACACCTACTATCAAACAAACAAACTCAAGTGCAATTGTATTCTCTAAGGTATCATCATTTACCCTCCCCTTACACTTAGGCTGAACATTTTCCCCAATGTTCAATAAAAAAGGATGTAAAAGTAATGAAGGTAAAATAATGAAAACAAATACTCCCCTAATTCGTTCGGTGTGGATAATGTGGTAACCAGGTTAGATCCTCCTCAAGAAAATGAACGTTGAAAGCGTCCCTCCAGAAATATAAATCATCTTCTTGTCCAATATAACCTGTTAAGCCTGAGAAAACAATCAAGGCAAACCTCGTGTAAAATCAGCGGCAATATATATATATATATATATATATATATATATATATATATATATATATATATATATATATATATATATATATATATGATGCTTGTGGAATGAATGTTTGCAGAAAACAATCATGTGCACTTCTGCTCTGGGCCGTCACTCTTATTTGGACCATGACGGCCTATGATGACGCCGTCATATCCCTAGTGTAAAACTCTTCTGGATCGTCACGGACTTTATCCACTTCCACCTCTTGTATTACTCTTGACGCCGTCACTTGAAGACTCTTGACGCCGTCAGGTATTGTTCCCAGCAAGGAAAATTAAGACTTTTCTGTTTTCTTCACTTTTATGCTCCAAAAACGTCCAAAATGCTTCCTTTTCCAGAATTCACTCCGAAAGTACCTAAAATGACAAAAGGAACGATTTAGGGCAATATTTGATCAAATAAATTCGAATCCGGGCTAAAATGACCCCCTAAAAATGGTTCATTTTTCGCCTCATCAAATACCCTTACACTTGAGATTTGCTTGTCCTCTAGCAAATGCGCTTTTATTCTAATCAAAATACAAGTTAGGGGTCATTTAACACTAATATAAAAGTAATTACAACAAATAATCGTTCCACTAAAGACCAAAGACAAGCACGGAGGTCATATACTAGCACCTCACAAATAGTGTTTAGATACTCACATCTCTCGGGTGTAATAAAGTATATATCACAATATGGAAATGGAAAACATCTCTCACTACTTGTCATAGCAAAATAGATTACCATAGGCTTGGGAAAGGATGAAACCTCCACCACTTGGCGTAAGCACCTACGATAAACTATCAAAGAGGTCTTTTAAAGGGTTATAACGTTAGGTGTAAGGATATGGAACACATGGTTTTGTTGGATATAGGCAATATTTACTGGTGGCGAGTTAATCATCTTGGTTAATTACATGTACAATATGGCGTTGGTAAGCCAAGACTCGACTCGACTCGACTTAAGCTAATAAATGAAAAATAACCAGAACATAAAACAAACATAGAATGAAACGGGATGGTTGTCCGTATGTTTTTTTTTTTTTTTCTTTTTCTATTTTTTTTTTTTTTTTTTTTTTGCATACACTCTTACCCTACCATCCAAAATAATACATCATAGGGAATGAACATTCCCCTTACACTTGAATCTTTACATACTTTACAATAAACTAATCTAATGACTCGAATCAAGATAATCAAAACACTTGGAGTACTTTTAAGATTAACGCACATATGGGGGTAATAATTTGATGTTCTTCCCCATTACTCCATAACATTAGTACTTTACCCATGAGTCCCAATCGTCCCAAAACAATATGTACAAGATATGACTCGACTTAGCAACCATGTAATCAATTAGATAATTAACTAAGGGTTTAAACAAATAACAATAATGCACTAAAGATGAGTGCATACACGGAAGGCTAAGGCGATTTGGTTGCATATTTGGGTGGGTTGTAACAAATTATTCCTTTAAGTAAGATACTTAAAGTTAGAAACGAAAAGATAGGCTCGGAGGGGTGTACTAGGTGTTTGGTGTACTAAAAATGAGTGCAACGCTAATGGTGTGGGAAAAATTAATTGACTTTACTAGCCAAGTAATATGACTTAAATGGTCAAGTAATTATGATTCGGGTTTAACACAAGGGTGATCCTAATGCCTCTTATCATGTAGTAAATCCTACCACACGAATGTAGTCTCACTAGCGGTCTCGGGATGCATCACTAACGCAAGTTCTAGAATCTAAATGCTACCTGTACACTCATAAGCACTAATAGTAAATGCTTTTCCTATCAAATCTAAAGGCGAACCTCACATCTTTGGGTGGAAAATTTTTCTGAATGGTACGGTTTTGTGCTAGTCATACAACTCCTATCCATGAGATGCTTGCTAAGGCTAAAGTTTCACTTCTAAATATTGTAATAAATTTTAAATTTGGCGCTAAAATTACACTAACAAGTATTTCTCATAGTTTTATTATGCACCTACCATTAAACAAACAAACTCAAGTGCAATTGTATCCTATAAGGTATCATCATTTACCCTCCCCTTACACTTAGGATGAAAATTGTCCCCAATGTTCAATTAAAGAATGTAAAAGTGAAACAGGTAAAAGAATGAAATTAAATATTCCCCTGATTCGTTCGGTGTGGATAGTGTGGCAACAAGGTTAGATCTTCCTCCAAGAAAATGAACAATCAAAGCTTCCCTTCCAGAAAAATAAATCATCTTCTTGTCATACATAACCTGTTAAACCTGAGAAAACAAACAAGGCAACCTCGCGTAAAATCGGTGGCAATCTATATATACTAACAAATCCTAGAAAACAATGTTAGATATAATGCTTGTGGAATGAATGTTTGCAGATTTCCTAGAGTTTATAAAACTAAAGATTTAACAAAAACTTCAAGACTCCGTTAGATAAACAAAACTAGCAAAATTTCCAGAATTTTACACATGACGCCGTCAGGAGTTAACTCCTGACGCCGTCAGGAGTTAACTCCTGACGCCGTCAGAAGTGACCTGCAGAAATCTTTACGTTAAGTTTCCGGAAAATTTCTGTAAAAATTTATGTCCTACTTCCTGGAAAATCCTGCAAAACATCATTATGACTCGATACAAGCATTTGACTCTAACAAATACTAATACACATGTTCATTTAATATTGTGGAGAATCATGATCAATTTCGTTCTTAGAAACAAATTTGGGGTTTCCCCTTACACTTATCTTTTGTAAAATACCTTTATATGAAGTTAAGACGAAGTTAAACAACAAAATAAAGCATTTTCACAATTTTATTTTGAAACATGATCTACCAACAATAAAATAAAGCATGCATACGGAAACAAATAACAATCAAACAAATTAAAATCACACAAAACATGGGTTGCCTCCCAAGAAGCACTTTTCTTTATTTACGAGTCTTGTAGCTAGACTCAAGGTCATGGGCAATTACGTGACCTCTTCGTTGGTCTCATTCTCTAGGTCATCTCCAATATTAGTTTTGTATTCCGGACCTAGTTGCAAGCATTCTTTGTAGAAACCAAGTATTCTATTCCTAACATATTCTACTCCTCTACGTCTATCTTCATCATTCCTATAGTAAACCGCTTGTTTGTGTTCCTTTTCTATGTTTGATAAGAGGTGGCATTGTTCAATCTTATAGGGCATTTGGTAAGCAATCTCATCATTCTCTTCCTTGAATCTAACTATCCCTAGGGTCGGGTCATAACTCATCTTAGAGACCTCAACAAACGGTTTTCCGAACACCACTTGACTTAGGCAATCGTCTATCACCGGACGAGTATCCTCCACTATCACAAAGTCGGTAACATAAGTGAAGTTTCCTACAAATACATGCAATCCTTTCACTCTCCCAACAAAATTACTTATCAAATTCTTGTTGGGCATCATCCTATAACCAAGTTGCTTCTTCATTACCCAATTATAATGGGTCCTAGTCATGATGTTTATAGGAGACCTAGGATCGATATAAGCTTTCCATACATGCATATGCCCAATGTTGCATGGTATGTTGATGTTAGAGGGGTCACCTACTTTAATAAGGGGTGAACCAGGGATATATGGTGTCTCGGGATCATCAAATAAATCCTTGTGATATTCTCGTTCTTCCTTGGTGGGCAACTTATCAAAGTACTCTTCTAACTTTTTGCCCTTATTAACCTCAACTTTCTTAATTTCAGCCCTAGTCTCGGTTTCTATTCCAACTTCATCCTTGTCACTTTCTTCCATATCCTTATCTTTTGGCTTAATAGTGATAACATTGACAAAGTGGACGTGTTTGGATGACGAGGGGTCCTTAATTTGGATTCCGCTATAGGCGTCCCTGGTGTCCTTTCTAGGTGTAGTTAGCGCTTGGTTGTTGAGGGCTTTCAAAAAGTTGTCAATCTTATTGGTCATCTCCGTTTGTTGTTGATTGAATTCGGTTTCAAACTTAGATATGCGAGCTTCTTGAGATGCCATAAACTTGGACATCAATCTTTCAAGATTATTGGTACTGCCATAGTTATTAGAAGGATTGTTGTTGAAAGTACGGTTGGAGGGTGGACCGTTTGGTTGGTAACGATTAGGCGGATTGGAAGAATTGTTTTGGTTTTGTTTCCACCTAAGGTTCGACTGATTTTTCCAAGAAGGGTTGTAGGAATCACCGTAAGGGTTTGGCTCGGGTTTGAAAGTGTACCACTTGTCTCCCGCTTTGTCGTTACGCGAGGATGCGTAATCCGCAAAATCTGTTACGGGGAGTTCCACACAATCACGAGTGTCATGGGGACCACTACATAATTCACATGAAGAAGTGATTTTGTTTACTTGGCTTGAAGGCTTAGGAGCTTTGTAAGATTTCATGAGAAACTTGACTTGGTCCTCAAGTTCCATGATCCTACGGTCGGGAGTGCTAGAATTGTTCGAAGGCAAAGATATTGCCTTGACCATTTTTTTCAAATCACGGGGATCATTCCATCTTTTGTTGTTATAGAGAGCAAGATCTTCTATGAATTCCCATGATTCTTCCGCACTTAGATCATGTAGCTTGCCACCGGCCGATTGGTCAATGGTTCGCCTTGTGGAGAGATCGATATGGTCATAGAAGATTTGGACTTGGAGCCAAAGATCTATGCCATGATGAGGAACTTTTTGGAGTAAGTCCTTGAAACGAGCCCATGCTTGTTGTTGGAACAACAAGATATCGTTTCTAAGCTTGATAGTTCTCCCCGGTGGGAAAAATTGAGCAAGTAAACGAGTGGTGAGATCATCCCATGAGGTGATGGATCCCACGGGTAAACGTTCAAGTCATTGACTAGCTTGATTACGTAGAGAGAATTGGAATAGGCGTAATCGGGTCGACTCTCTAGTTGTAACATCAAGGTCTATAGAATCTACGACTTTAAGGAAATCCTTGAGATGTTGGTTAGGATCTTCGGAACGAAGTCCATGGAATGCACATCCGCTTTGCACCAACCGGATGGTGTCGGATCTCATGGGGGATACATTGGCTCCTTGAGTGCGCTCAATAGTGTTTCGATAGCCTTGGTGGCTAGGATGGGAATACTCTCCTAGGGTTCGGGGCTTAAGAGGTTGGTTTGCTAATGGTGGGTTTTGTGGGTGGTTTTATTGTGGTGGGTTGATGGGTTCAAAGATGTTACCACCTTCCATGATGTCGGATGGTAAAGATTACAAACAAAGACACGAAGAAATAAGATAGACTAAATAAAACCTAGAAATAAAAATAAAATCTTACTAGAAAGGAATCTAGCAAGTAGACCTAATAAAAAGAAATCCTAACCCAGACAATAACTATTTCCCCGGCAGCGGCGCCAAAAACTTGATGCGTGGGAATTGCACCAGGTTTTACCTCTCGAGGGATCTCGAGAAGCTTACAACCCCCACCAGGCAGTGTACCTGATCGTTGTAGTATAGTATAGTGGCAAGTATCGGGGGATTGATCGTTCAACTCAGGAATAGTGTCACTAGGATTAGAAAGCCTAAAAACTAGGTCTAGAGGTGAGAGATTATTCTTTTTGTATTTTTTTATGTTTTTATAAAAGCAATTAAAAATCTCGGTTTTGGAAGAGTGGGCGGAATTAGTTACTAGTCAACTAACCCAATAATTAAAGATGCAATCAAAATAAAATAACAGAAATGAAAATAAACCTAATTAAACTAGTGGTGTGAACAATAATAGGGAGAGTTGTGTTTACTTAGGTTTCATTACTCCCTAGATATCTTTTACAGGTTGATAGTTTGTTACAATTGCATGGATGACGGGTCATATTCCTTAATACTAGTCGCAGGGCCGTGTACAATATTCCCTAACTCTATAGGATCCTACTTCACTCCTATGTCGAGCTGTTAGAAGCTCCTAACATAAGATCATTAGAATTCTCCTACGCATTAAATACAACCAAAAATTATAGTACACCTCTGATCATGTTTCTTAAGACGTTCAAGCATGTCACCAATGGAAGTTTGCCAGTTTTCTTAAGCCTAACATCGAAGACAATCATCCATAACAACTATAAACAAACAATCAACCCATAATTAACATCTAGGTTTCACTACATCTAAGCAAACACATAAGAGATCTAGCCAAGCATGTTAAATTCAAGACAAGTGTAAGATATATTGAAACAACACATAGACATATTGAATGAATTGAAAGAGTACTTATCTCAATTGAACATGAAAGGTTTCAAAGGGTAAAAACCCTTGAAAAAGCTGTAATATTCGGACTAGGGTTTCTCTCCAAAGTCACACCCTAATTGTTCCTCTCTAATGAATGAAAATTGCAAAACTATATATAGTGTGGAAAACTAGAGGGGGGGGGGGGTGAATAGTTTTACGTCTTTTTAATTTTATTAAGAAAACTTAGTTTAGTTTTAAAACCTTGTTTGCTTTTAAATCTTTGATTCAATCTTATGTGAACTCAAATCTTGAATAATATGAACGACTATATCTAAGTATGAACAATAATAATATAAGCTAAGTATGTGAAATCAACACATGCACAATATAAACAATTATAGCTATATACGACAGATAAGTAAGTAATCGTTTATTTTATAATCCTTAGTTATATTTTGTATGAAAACTTTACTTGATCGAAATGATCAATTATATGTATGTTACCTTTCTAGTTTGATTGTAAAAACTTTGTTTTGTGAATGAAACTTTCGTTTGATCTTTAAGTAAAATCAATACTAACACTATATAAGCAAATATATATATACGTCTACGTCTACAAAAGTAATAACGATATATGCAGGATAATAAGTAAGATATGGAAAGATCTAACCGAGAGACAAAGGATTTATAGTGGTTCGGCTACAAGGACACCTTCCTTGCCCTACTCCACTCCTCGAGTCACCTACTCGAGAGTTTTCTTCACTATGTCAAGAAGCTCCCTTATGGCGGAGAAAACCTTACATACCAATATACACACCACTTTACACACCACAACTTCTTCACAACTAAGTCACAACTCCTACACAACTTCTCCAAACCAATCTACTTCACAACTAACTACTCCACGCCTATCTTCTTCACACCAATTTTCTTCACAACTAGCAACTTCACACCTAGCTTCTTCACTACAATCTAATTCCTAACTTTTCTTCTTCACACCATATAACTAACTAATCACACAATCAATATACCTAGCACAACTATCTACAATCAAATATTCACAACAATCTTCACAAATAATAATGTAAATAATCTTGATGATGCACCAACAACTTGGATGTGGAGGTCACAACAAGTTGTTATACTTCTTGTCTTGGGGGATAGAAGTATTCTTCTCTTGCACTTGAGAGGATGATGTTTGAATCACTTTGAAACAAAGAATTATATACTTATGATCAAAGGATTAAGAGAATAGAAATGTGGATCTAGAACAGAAAGTTTAGGAGTGCAAAAGGTGAGAAAATTATGTGGGATAAACCAGTATTTATAGGGGAAAAATTTACTGTTCTGGAGCGTGGCCGGTCCCCTTAATTAATGGCCGATCCCCTTAATGACTAAAGGGGCCGCCTAAGGAATTAGGGCCGCCCCTTCAGAACGTTGGTTTTTCTTGTCTTTTAGTGGGGAATATTTTTCTGGATAAAATTTGTCATTTTTGGTTGGAAATTTGAAATTATATATTTATAATGAATTAAACATATTCTTTTAATTCCAAAATTAATTTTATAAAAGATATGGAATGTTTAATACATTTTATAAAAATTCAAGTGATTAGAAAAATTTTCTTTGATCATAAAATACAATAAACACTTTGTTTATTCATACCTTAAGTGATATGGAAGCAAAGACAAATATTAAGCACTAAAAACTTGTTTACGTCATAAGTTTTAGATTAATGAGTTTATGCTTTGTAATTATCAAAACATAGAGACATTGTTAATATGCTAACAATGTTTTCAGACATTATTTATGTCAACAATCTCCCCCTTTTTGATGATTACAAAACCTTAAACTCATTAGGTCTAAAAAATAATTTTTAGACAAGTATTATTAGAGTTTAACATTCTCTTCTCCCCCTTTTTGTAAAATCAAAAAGGTTATGCCGGCTAGCTTCATAAATGAAGTTAGACGGGATGAAAGCTCCCCCTTGATGTGTGCTCCCCCTCGTTCGATGGCACCAAGGGATCGAGATATGGAATGCTCGCAAGAAAAATATTAGAAGCACAAGCATATATAGAAGAATATGCAATATACAAATAACAAGCATAGCAAACAAATATTAAGGATACATAACAATTAATTCAAAGAGATTATATTAAAGATCCTAATTTGCCAAAGAGAGCCATCGGACTTGCTTGTAACAAAAGGTTGGTTGATTCGTATTTGAAAGTGAAAATCATAAGCATATAGTATGCTTAGATGGTTGATGATGGAGTGTTTGGAATGAAGATGGTTGAGTTAGGGTAAGGTTGTTGGATTAATGGAGGTATATGTTTGGGTCATGAATGTTGGAGAGTTTGGTTGTGGAGAGTTTGTAGCAGAAGAGGTTGATTAAGGTTTTGGATGTTGTTCAAGTGAGGGTATTGGATATGATCTAGTGAGAAGATATTCAATCCAAGTGAAGTGTTCATTGAATGCAATGGTTTTTAGGAGAAAGATGCAACAAGGTCAATTGTTGACATGCTTCTCAAGTTGATTTATGTTGTGTGGTGATGAGGGTGATCTATATGAAGGTGGATCCAAATTGCGTTGAGCAAGATGTAAGGCTAAAAGAGCACTAAGCTCATGGGATTTTTTTAGCGCCTCAATGAACATTAAGTGTTCGGAGGAAGGTGATGGTGGTGGAGCATGATAGTTGTCTTGGGTGAGGGTTTGAACATGCAACATAGGAATGGCATGTGAAGTTGTAGGATGTGGTGGTGATACTATTGGTGGTGGAGACATGTTTGAGCTTGGGTAATCATGAAAACATGATATGGGTGGAAGGGATGCTTCATGAGTGGATGGTGTTTTTGTTGAATGAGCAACATGTAAAGTGTTGGTAATGAAGTTGGGATTATTGTTTTGGGATTGTGCATGCTCATCATAAGAAGGAGCATTAGTAGAAGCACGAATGGATGATTTGTTGTTAAATGGATCATTTGTGTGAGAGTGAGGTTTAGGTGTTGGTTGATTATGAACAACATCGCTTGAGTTGTGAAAAGATTATGAGGTTTGAGTGTAATGTAGAAGGATATGGGTGAGTAAAGGTTTTTGATATGTAAGAGAAAGGTGTTAGGTATGTAATGTTGAAGACATAGGAGGAATTTGGTGTTGGATGTTTGACAACATCATTTGGTTTGACGGGCTTTTAATGGAAGTTATGCTTTCTTCTCCAAACGGGTTATTTGGTGGTTTTGGTTTAATGGGAGAGGTCATGAAGAGATGAGTATAGATTGAGAGGAATGAGAGTGTTTATAATGTAGGATTGGTGGGATTAAGGATGTATAAATTTTGATAGAAGGTTTAGGATAAAATAGGTTTATGAATTTTGGGAAGTGTAGGATGAAATGGGCTAAAAAGTAGAAAAAGGAAACAACACCTTCGACCATCAGATGGCCGGTCCCCTTAATTGGAGGCCGGTCCCCTTAATAATTAAGGGGGCCGCCTTATGATTTAAGGGGGCCGCCCATCTGGTGATTCCCATATTGCCAGAAAAGGGTTTTTGGTAGTGAATTGCAAAAAGGTTGTGTTTTTGGTTTCAAACAAGTCCAACTCTTTGAGGTAATTAAGCATATACTAATTATGTAGGAAATTATGTAGCCAAAGCATGTTAATCAAAGAGATTAAGTAAACAAGCAATTTCATCTAGCATGCAAACATACTCATCAAGCAAGTAAAATATAAGTGCTAGGAAACAATAAGCAACATCAAGTATTTCATAACTACATAACTAGGAGGATTAATCCTAATGTGTATCAATGTGCAATAAGTGGGTAGTTATGATAGCATGGATTTCTAGACTTGTTACAAACAAAGTCTTAATGAACAAACCATGGTCCTCTTGATTTGATTTAGTTCACTTATAAGTGTCATTTATATAAATATAGATGACAAATATGAGATCACCATGCATGATTTTAAAAGAGACGTTTTTAGCATTATTCAACAATGTTTGAAAGTAAGTTTTCACTTAGATGTGAGAGTTATTTGAATAAAATAGATTGGGTTTTTACTTCAAAATGTGTGAATGAACGGTAAAGAATATTTTCCCAATCTTTAGTTTTGATCAAAACAAAATTGTAGATATTGATAGTGAAAACATGTTATTTAAAAGTGGGATAGTTATTTGAAAAATTATTTTCCAAAATGTGAGGTTTTTGCACATTTTTAGAGATATTAGATTTTTGACAACAAATATCATAAATCAAATATTTTAAAAAATGTTTATTAAAGATCTCATGCTCAAGAGGATTGGTTATACTTATTATTATCTCATGCTATCGTTTCTACATATCCTATGATCCTAAAGGAAATGGAGACGATAATTTATATGTTAGATGCGAGAGTGTTGAATGGGGTATAACCTAACATCTATAGTTCCTTTGTTTTCGCACGCTTATCTAACTTAATGCCATAGTCTACGAGAGCTTGTTTCATCTATAGTTTTCTTACGCGAGGGATCTAATCCTACTTCTATATTAACGATCGATCCACTTAACTCATTTCACTTCATCACCATGTGTTTGCTAATAGTGGATATAGAAGATTTCCATTTTCTATTTCGTTCGGCAATGAACAATTTTATCTTATTCCTAGGAGAGTCAACCAATGATGTTCTAGGTTATAAGAATATAAGCTATTAGGTACACATATATGTATAACTAAGCATTAATCTAACTAATCATATATCTAAGCATGCAAATTATAGCGATGAACTTAAAAGAAACACGTACCTTTTAGTCTTCAATGGAATATCTTCAAGCACTTCAAGTGATCATGTTGACTTATAGAAGTCATTTGTAGATGATATTCCAACTTCTTCTAAGATTGACAGCTTAGCCACTTGATCCCCATTGTCTCATTCGTCCAAAGTTGTTTGGTCCAAACATATTCAACATTTGGCTAGGATGCGTGTATGGTGGTAGTATTCCCCAAGAATTGTAACTTGGTTGATAATTCCACATTTGATGACTAGTATTATTGTAGTTTTGTCTATTTTGGTTTCTTCTAGGTTGAGGTGTTTTAGATCGAGTATGAAGATTATTTGGTTTTCTCGGTGGTGGAGTTTTAGATCTTAATTTAGATTTAGAGGATCCTACTTCGGTCTTTAAGGATGGTTTATAAAAAGTTTTTACTTTTTCATCATTCGCAATGGGTATTTTTCTATCTTTTGTAAGTATATACTTAGGTTTTGATTCTAATTATTTTTGTTTACTAGATGCAGATTCAAACTTTATACTTTTATTTTCACTAGTTGAAACATTAGTTGAGGTTAATCCTAGACCGGTTTTATCTCCCGAAGTTTCTTGAACACTTATTATTTTCTTAAGTGGGTTACTACTATTTTTAAACTTGTCTAGTTTGAAAATTTCATCTTTAAGTTTTTCGTTTTCATTTTTAACCTCTATGCATGTTTTACATTCTATAAAAACTTCTTTTCCTTTTTCCAAATGTTGTAGTCTAATTTTTAATTCGAGTACTTCATTTTCTAATAGATTATTAATATGTTTTAGTGATTTATTTTTAGCTATAACTTTTTGACTTAATTTGCATAACCTATTATATTCACTATCTAGGTCTTTTTCGTCTAATGATAAATTTTCGTCACTAAAGTATTTGGTTTCGGAACGTACCTCGCTTGATGTCTTAGCCATAAGACATTTCTCCTCATTTGTGATTTCTTTCTCATCGTCATCGCTATCACTCCAAGCTCCTCCAACAAACGCCTTTTGATTTTGATTTCTTGACATCATTGGGCATTTTCCGATGATATGATTTGGATCACCACATTTGAAGCACTTTCTATCACTTTTGCCATTTTTGTCATCTTTATTTCTTTGGTTTGCTTTCCTTTCATCATGCGGTTGTCTAACTAATCTTCCTCGCCTTTTGAAGAATTTCTTGAAGTCTCTTATGGCCATCGCATATTCTTCGTCATCACTTTCGGAGGTTGAGCTATCCTCGTTACTAGATTCCTTCCTAGCTTTCAACGCAATTGACTTGCTTTGCTCTCTTTTTCCATTTACCATCTCGGAGTCTTTCTTTATTATTGCTTCGTAGACTTTCAGGTTGCCGATCAACTCATCAAGTTGAAGAGTTGACAAGTTCTTCGATTCTTCAATCGCCGTAACGTTAGCTCGCCATTTTGGATGAAGAGCCCTAAGAAATTTCCTGACAAAATTCTTACTAGAAAAATTCTCATCAAGTGCTTTTAAACTTGTGATGATAGTGTTAAACCTAGCAAAAGCATTATCTATTGATTCCTCCTCCGGAATCGTAAATTGTTCATATTGTTGAACAAGAAGATCTTTTTTGTTATCTTTAACTTGACTATTACCTTGGTGAGTGATTAGTAAAGAATCCCAAATTTCTTTTGCGGTTTTACACATAAAAATTCTTTCATATTCTTTGCGTGGTAACGCATTATAAATAACCATTTTAGCCTCATTATTTTTTGCTAGTTTCTTTTTCAAATCATCATTTTGTTTTTCAAAAGATACAATTTCATCCATTTTAGTTTCAAAATTATATTGAATAGGAGGAAAATCACCAAAGGTAATGACATGCCAAAGATCAAGATCTTTTGATTTCACATAAGTTTCGAATCTATTTTTCCAATAAAGAAAACCATCACTTTCAAATAGTGGTGGTCTTTGCATAGATTGCCCTTCTAAATATTTTTCCGATTCCATAGATCGATACAAGTTTTAAAATACAGTATATTTTAAAAATCTTGTTTAACGTAGCTTTGATGCCAATTGTGGAAAACTAGAAGGGGGGGTTGAATAGTTTTACGTCTTTTTAATTTTATTAAGAAAACTTAGTTTAGTTTTAAAACCTTGTTTGCTTTTAAATCTTTGATTCAATCTTATGTGAACTCATATCTTGAATAATATGAACGACTATATCTAAGTATGAACAATAATAATATAAGCTAAGTATGTGAAATCAACACATGCACAATATAAACAATTATAGCTATATACGACAGATAAGTAAGTAATCGTTTATTTTATAATCCTTAGTTATATTTTGTATGAAAACTTTACTTGATCGAAATGATCAATTATATGTATGTTACCTTTTTAGTTTGATTGTAAAAACTTTGTTTTGTGAATGAAACTTTCGTTTGATCTTTAAGTAAAATCAATACTAGCACTATATAAGCAAATATATATATACGTCTACGTCTACAAAAGTAATAACGATATAAGCAAGATAATAAGTTAGATATGGAAAGATCTAACCTCGAGACAAAGGATTTATAGTGGTTCGGCTACAAGGACACCTTCCTTGCCCTACTCCACTCCTCGAGTCACCTACTCGAGAGTTTTCTTCACTATGTCAACAAGCTCCCTTATGGCGGAGAAAACCTTACACACCAATATACACACCACTTTACACACCACAACTTCTTCACAACTAAGTCACAACTCCTACACAACTTCTCCAAACCAATCTACTTCACAACTAACTACTCCACGCCTATCTTCTTCACACCAATTTTCTTCACAACTAGCAACTTCACACCTAGCTTCTTCACTACAATCTAATTCCTAACTTTTCTTCTTCACACCATATAACTAACTAATCACACAATCAATATACCTAGCACAACTATCTACAATCAAATATTCACAACAATCTTCACAAATAATAATGTAAATAATCTTGATGATGCACCAGCAACTTGGATGTGGAGGTCACAACAAGTTGTAATACTTCTTGTCTTGGGGGATAGAAGTATTCTTCTCTTGCACTTGAGAGGATGAGGTTTGAATCACTTTGAAACAAAGAATTATATACTTATGATCAAAGGATTAAGAGAATAGAAATGTGGATCTAGAACAGAAAGTTTAGGAGTGCAAAAGGTGAGAAAATTCTGTGGAATGAACCAGTATTTATAGGGGAAAAATTTACTGTTCTAGAGCGTGGTCGGTCCCCTTAATTAATGGCCGGTCCCCTTAATGATTAAGGGGGCCGCCTAAGGAATTAAGGTGGCCGCCCCTTCAGAACGTTGGTTTTTCTTGTCTTTTAGTGGGGAATATTTTTTTGGATAAAATTTGCCATTTTTGGTTGGAAATTTGAAATTATATATTTATAATGAATTAAACATTTTCTTTTAATTCCAAAATTAATTTTGTAAAAGATATGGAATGTTTAATACATTTTATAAAAGTTCTAGTGATTAGAAAAATTTCCTTTGATCATAAAATACAATAAACACTTTGTTTATTCATACCTTAAGTGATGTGGAAGCAAAGACAAATATTAAGCACTAAAAACTTATTTACGTCATAAGTTTTAGATTAATGAGTTTATGCTTTGTAATTATCAAAACATAGAGACATTGTTAATATGCTAACAATGTTTTTAGACATTATTTATGTCAACATATAGATTTTACAGGGCGACGGCCTCAAGAAGAAAATTCTGACGCCGTCAACTCGCCGCCCATGATGAAATCGGATTGCCTAGATCCACTTTTGACGCCGTCATGTGCACTTCTGCTCTGGGCCGTCACTCTTATTTGGACCATGACGGCCTGTGGTGACGCTGTCATGTCCCTAGTGTAAAACTCTTCTGGATCGTCACGGACTTTATCCACTTCCACCTCTTGTATTACTCTTGACGCTGTCACTTGAAGACTCTTGACGCCGTCAGGTACTGTTCCCAGCAAGGAAAATTAAGACTTTGCCGTTTTCTTCACTTTTGTGCTCCAAAAATGTCCAAAATGCTTCCTTTTCCAGAATTCAGTCCAAAAGTACCTAAAATGACAAAAGGAACGATTTAGGGCAATATTTATTCAAATAAATTCGAATCCGGGCTAAAATGACCCCCTAAAAACGGTTCTTTTTTCGCCTCATCACATATCAAGTTGAGGCACATAACGAAATTCCTTCATTTTATTAGGCATCCTATAGGTGATCCTATCGATTCCATTAGAAAATTGGACCGTTCTTTCTATTTGATCGTGTTTTAATTTGAACTCCTCAATAAATGGCTTACCTAACACAACATGGGATAAGCGACAATCTATAACATTAGCCAAGTCTGCAACAACCATAAAGTCAACGATATATGTAAAGTTCCTAACAAATACATGTAAACCTTTAACTCTCCCGACAAAATTACAAACTCCACCGGGGTATTTGAGATCTTTCCTAGGCCCGAGTCTTGTTTTTACTATATCATTATAAACATTTGAAGACATAACGTTGATTGGGGATTCAAAATGGATGTAGGCTTGATCAATACATTTATACCCAATTATACATGGTATCTTCACATTCCTAAGGTCACCTTTCTTAATCTTAGGGTCAATCTTAACAAAAGGAGGCCGAGGATTATCATTGAGATTGTTATAATAAGCAATTTCCTCCTTGGTAGGATATAAATTGAAATAGTTATCATCTAAATCCTCCTCTTCTTTGATGAGACGAAAAGTGTACCGCTTTTAGGGGGTCATTTAAGCCCAAATTCAAGATTATTTGATCAAATATTGCCCTAAATCGTTCCTTTTGTCATTTTAGGTACTTTTGAGGAGAAATCTAGAAAAGGGAGCATTTTGGACGTTTTTGGAGCGAAAAAGTGAAGAAAACGACAAAGTCTCCAAAATCATGCTCAAGATTGTACCTGACGGCGTCAAAGATTACTAGTGACGGCGTCAAGGGTTGGTAAAAGAGGTGGATATGAAAAATACACGTGACAGGCCAGAACATTTTCCAAAGGAGGCATGACAGCGTCACCCTTTAAGGTTGCCAAGGCCGTCACGTATTATTACAAAGAGAGACGGCCCAAAGATCACCAAGAGTGACGGCGTCAGAAGTGGATCTAGGAAATACGATTATTATTTTTGCGGCGAGTTGACGGCGGCACAAGCATAACGTGACACCGTCAGAGTGCAAAATCTATAAATACTTTTCTAATTTTCATTCATTAGTGTGGAACTTTTTGTGGAGCTTTGTCTGCAAAAACCCTAGACGTTTTTACTGTATTTTCGAGGGTTCAAACCCTTGTTTCATCCATGCTTAATTGAAGATAAGTTTTCCAATAATCATTCAATATGTCTATGTGTTGTTTGATTCTATCTTATGCTTGTCTTCTTTTTAACATGTTAGGCTACGTTTTCTTTGTGTTTGCTTAGATGTAATGAAACCTAGATGTTAATTATTGGTTGATTGTTTGTTTATAATTGTTGTGGATGAATGATTTCGATGTTAGGCTTAAGAAAACTGGCAGACTTCCAATTGGTAACTTGCTTGAACGTCTTAAGAAACATGATCGGATGTGTACTACGATAAATTGGTTATATTTAATGCGCATGTAACTACTAATGATGCTATGCTAGGAGCTAGTAGTCTGCTCGACATAGGAAGAAGTAGAAGCTTATAGAGTTAGGGAAGATCGTACACGGCCCTACGAATAGTATTAAGGAATATAACCCGTCATCCATGCAATTGTAGCAAACTAATCAATCGGTAAAAGATATATAGGGAGTAGTGAAATCTAAGTAAACACATTTTCTCTTATTATTGTTTCCACCACAAATTTACTTTAGTTTCATTTTATTTTATTTTATTTTCATTTGTAGTAATTTGGGTTAGTTGACTAGCAACTAATTCCGCCCATCCTTCTAAAATCGAGATTTTTACATGCTTTCCTTAAAATACAAAAATACAAAAAGAATCATCCCTCACCTCTAGACCTAGTTTAATTGAGTTTTAACCCTAGCGAATACTATTCTTTGAGTTGAACGATCAATCCCCCAGTACTTGTCACTATACTATACTACAACGATCAGGTACACTGCCTGGTGGGGGTTGCAAGCTTCTCGAGATCCCTTAAGAGGTAAAACCTTTTGCAAGGTTGCAAAACCACGCATCATTCTTCTTTCTTAATATCTTCTACAATTGCCAAGTCATTAGGTTCAATTTCCATATCTAAGTCCATGGCTATTGCTAGGTCATTAAGCGCATAATCAAGCTCAATATCAACCAATCTATTGAGTTCTCTAAGTTCCCTAATCTCATTCTCAATCTATTCACGCAACAAAGCAACCTCGCTAGGTGAAAGGGGTGGATTCGCGTTTTCCATAGTGGCCAACGGAATAGTCAATGAGGATTGTACGAACAAACACACAAAGAAAAGATAGACTAAAGAAGACCTATAAAAATAAAAATAAAAATCTTACTAGAAAGGAATCTAGTAAGTAGACCTAATAAAAAGAAATTTCAACCTAGAAAATAACTATTCCCCGGGCTGTGGCGCCAAAAACTTGATCCGTGGTTTTGCAACCTTGCAAAAGGTTTTACCTCTCAAGGGATCTTGAGAAGCTTGCAATCCCCACCAGGCAGTGTACCTGATCGTTGTAGTATAGTATAGTGACAAGTACCGGGGGATTGATCGTTCAACTCAAAGAATAGTGTTCGCTAGGGTTAAAACTCAATTAAACTAGGTCTAGAGGTGAGGGATGATTCTTTTTGTATTTTATAGAAAGCATGTAAAAATCTCGGGTTTTGGAAGGATGGGCGGAATTAGTTGCTTGTAACTAACCCAAATTACTACAAATGCAAACAAAATAAAATAAAATGAAACTAAAATAAATTTGGTGGAAACAATAATAAGAGAAAATGTGTTTACTTAGATTTCATGTTGATCCCAGTTGAGCAAACGATCTTATATAGAAGTTGACTTGAATTAAAACACTTAAGCTAGAATGCGGAATATAAAAGCTTAACTTAAGAAGAACAATTCACTATCAACACTTCAATATTATTAATACGAGCACTCGACAAAGCTAGGGTTTTACAACCTTGAAGTGTAAACGAAAACTAAAACAATGCGTACTCAATCTAACCCTAGGGTCCTCCTTTTATAGGCTAAGGAGTCCTACTAGGTTTACAATAACTTTCTATGCAAGATAAGAATATTCTAGATGTATATTATATACACACAATCTATTCTATAATTATCTACTACGAATACATGCTTATCACATTAGCAGTAGATTCCTTTAGCAGCATTTTCTCTTAGCAGCACTTTGTCATCAGCAGCAGAATCATTTACCTTAGTAGCAGTTTCATCACAGCAGCAGAATCAAAATCCAACAATCCTCCCCTAAACTTAATATTTATCACTAAATCATTAAGTTTCTTTCAAAGCCCAATCATACACTAGGAGGATGCTTCCAAACACTCAAGTCTTGAGATGTCTGTTGACCAAGTATCTTCTTATACTTTGACAGCAAATTAAATGCCTGATCATCAGTATCATAGTCTTTATGCAAGTTGAGTAATCCAGCACCATTAACCATCTGATTGCCAGTATTCCAGTATCTTACCACTGGGTAATCCTTTTCAGCCAGCATATACAAAGTAAGTGGTCCAATATCCAAGACATGAATTCCAGAATCTTGAAAAAGTCTCCATTTTCTTACTTTATATTCTACTATCTCTGTCCATTCAGAATCATCCATTGAAGGTTCATACATAAGTTTTAGAGCTCTCCAAAGAACATTATCAGACATAGTCTTAATGTGATCAATTTGATCTATTTCATACTTTTTACCATCAAACTTCTCAGCTCCAAACTTTGCCTTGTATAATTTCCACAAATCATCAACATCCTCTCTATCAAAGTAATATAGCATCTGTTGAAATCTAAGAAACCTGTGAGTCTTTCCATCAGATCTCTCAACATCATGAAATGCTCCTATTTTAGTATCATATCCTGTAGTTACTTTGATAATAGGATACTTGATTCCTATTGGTGTGGTATCAACTACTTCAGGTTCTTCCATTTTGCCAACGATAGTGAAAACCTTCAATTGTTCCTTTAAATGCTCAGGAGGAATATGATCACAATGATTCTTGAACTCATCTCCTTCTGGCTTAGAACTGCTTTCTTCTCCTGTTTTCCTCTTCTTCTTTGCAAAGGATTTATGAACAATACCTTTTCTTTTACCACTTTGCACAGAATAAGTAGTCTTATTTGCATTAACATCAAGCTGCTTAACAACATCTGTCTCTTGAACATGCTCTACTTCTTTATCAGGTACCAACTTTTTATTTCTTTGAGCAATGTGTTCCAAATCTTCAGCACAACCCATAGGATAGAAGGTATCTGTTTGTCTCTTAGCTTGTTGATACAAATCAAAAACCTCTTGATCAGACTTAGGTTTTAACTGCACCAATTTCCATCCCTTCATATTCTTCAGGTATCTTTCTTGCTCTTTTCTTTGTTGCAATGGAGTTGGACCCCTAAGTACCTTTTTCTTCCTTCTAGTAGCAACATCTTCTTTCTTTTTCTTAGCAGTGAACTCCCTTATCCAAGATTGCACATCAAAAGTTGGAACTTCATTCTCTTCAATCTTGATCATCTTAGAAAGTTCTATATCTGCATCTATTCTTATCTTCTCATCAACCCATTCCTCATACCTCCTTAAATCTTCTGTTTCCTTTTCAACCCTTTCCTTTTCCTTCTGAACCAACTGTTTTTCTTCTTGATCAAGCAATTCTTGTTCTTTCAATGCAACAGTTGTGTCATGTTCAACTTGTAATTCCTTGGGCCATATATGAAAAGGTATTTCAGAGTAATCAAACCCCTTATACATCCACTTAGGTTCTTCAACTTGCTTGCCCTTCCCTTTATCAGTAGATGATGATACAATCTTCTTTGGTTGAGCAGCAGGTTCTCTGATTACAACTCCTTTTAGAGGCATTCTTGGTGTTGATGATGTGATTGTGGTTGTTGGTTGTTGTGGTAGTGATGGATTTGGTAGTGGTGTATGTTTTGAAGATGATTCAGATGGAACTTCTATAGTCTTCTTACTTAACAAAACCATTGCCTCAGCAGCAGCATTGTCACCAGACCCAGCAGCAGAGTCTTGTGCATCAGCAGAATTCACTTTTCCACTAGCAGCAGGATCAACAAAATCCTTAGCAGTAGAATCATGAGCAGCAGCATAGTCATCAATCTTGTTAGCAATAGCAGCATTTTCAAGTTCTGTAACCATAGAATCTCCCAAAGTCATTAAAGCTTCACCCATCAATCCTGTTGCCTTCACTAGTTGCTCAGGCTCCAAAGTCTTGAGTTTTTCCACCACTTTTTCTTGAGTAGCAATCACCTTTTCCATTAGAACCTCATTCCCAGATTTATCAGCAATCACAAAGTTTTCAGCATCCTGAGGACTTTCCACATCCATATCTCCAATCTCTGGAACCTCCCCTGAAACCATTTCATCATTCATAACCTGAGCACTATCAGCCCTCTTCAAATTTGCCTCCCCTGAACCCATTACATCTTCATTCCTCCCCTGTTTGGAAGCATCCTCTTCCAAATGAGTAGAGACTTCAGGTGAACTTATAACTTGAGAAGTGCCCACTTTCTTCAATCTTTTCAAGGAGGTTGAAGATCTTGATTTCTTCAAGTTCTTAATCTGTTTCCTCAATTTGGTGATAAGCTTGGCTTGTCCATCAACAATAGTAGAAAGACTAAGAACTTTATCTTCCAATGTAGTACACTTCACCCCCAAATTGGTACAAGTAGCCGTCAATTCCTGTATGAGTTTCATAGTAGTCTCATCACTTCGACCTGTGTAACCTGGTCCGAGAGGTGAATCATGGACATTGCCATCATGTACAAGATTTTTCGTCAATTCATTTGTCACTGGCCTGTCCTCATCACTTCGACCTGTGTGACCTGGTCCGAGAGGTGAATCTTGGGACATAAACTCAGTATCAAACCTGGTTTGATCATCTGAGCCCCCTATATTTTCCATTTGGCTAGGGTTACCATCCTGAGAATTAGATTCATCAGAATCCTTTTGTCTAGATGTTGCCTTGGTTTGGGTCTTAATTATGTTATCACTGTCCTGCTCTGCTACTAAGCTAGAAGCAGTAGTGACAGCCCATGCCAACATGTCCCCTCCATCAACTAGGACAGCCTCATCTGGTACAGCCATACTAACACTATCCTGAGGTAGATCAGTGTTCTTTTTGGTTTTCCTACGGGTATAGTGTATTTTGAGTTATGTAGCAGATGCAGTAAAATTGGGTGTGTGATGGGATTCAGTGGGATTTCCTGATCCTTCACCCTGGATATTTTGCACAAGTTGCACCATAGAAGGTGTAAGTTTGTATGTGTGCCTGAAAAACCTTTTCCATGCTTAATCAAGAAAGTAAAAGTTTTGGAAACCAATTTTGGAGCATCATAAGTAGCAGTATGTGATCTAAAATTTGTAAGTTGGTTTTCAATAAAGAGCTGGATAAATCTTGGATAAAGCAAATAAGAACTAGACTCTTTAACACTTTTAACAATCCCCTCCAAGATCATATTTGAAAAATTGAATGGATGACCTTTGCTTAGGCATACCATTGCAGAAGCAATAGTAGTACTAAACTCATGCCACCCAGAAGTTTTAGGACTCAAACAATGAAGAAGAAGGTGTACCAAAAACTTGTATTGAGGATAGAGGAGAGCTTTTTGAAATTTTAAATTAGTATGCTTTACCTCATATCCCAAAGTTTTTAAACCATCAAAAATAGCAGAATTGGCAAGACAAGTGGTCTCTGTTTCATCATCTAAGAGAAGAGTTTCCTTTATAGATGATTCAGTTACACGAACCTTTTGCCCATCTACTAAAGCACTGACATATTTTTCCTCATTCATAGTTTTGACTTTAGCAGTAAGCCAAAACTGTTTGATGTAGGAAACAAATATTGAAGGATTCACAGTGAGTGCATACCTAAGAGAAGTAGCATTCAAGAATTTTACCATATATGTGAAACCTTTAGGAACCAACTCTTCATCCAAAACGACCACACTATTGTGCTGTTCTGCCCAAGTATGTGTACAATCCATGAATTAGGGTTTAGAGAAATTGGGGATAATTGACTTTGAGAATAATGGAGTGTTAGGGTTTGTGAGAACTTCAATTTGGAGTGTGTTAAAACCAATTGTGAAGATTAATTAGGTTTTAAACCAAATAGAAGAAGTTACACATCCCACCCTCTCACTTACAACCGTAGCAGCATAACCATGTCATCCACAACTAGCAGCAGAATGAAACAACTAGCAGCAGAGTGAAATTAAGCTAGCAGCAGAGTTGACTAATCAAACTTGGTCAACAAGTCAAGAACCCATAACAATAAATGCGCTTGATACTCCTTAATCCCTATAAAAACGGACTAAATCTTTTCCCTAATTCAACACAATCAAACCCTAATTACAATCAAAAACGCCAATCTCGCAATCAAATCCTCCAATCACCCAAATCAAATCTTCAATAACCATGAAATCTTCTCCCGAAATCATCAACATATCATCCGATTCTTCTTCTGAGGATGAGACACCGTTTGAAACCTATGTTCCTCCATTCCGTCCTCCTCACAACGGTTGTAGAACCAAGGAACAAGCCAGAAAGAGGAAGCACATTATCCTTGTCTTCAAAGATCTTTTAAACCTGAATCAAACCCCAAGCACTTCAAGGGGTAAGGAGGTGATGTCCCCCAAGTCTCCATCGTCTTCAAAATCATCAAAAGACCCTGCTTGGATCCCTATTAGACCACCATCTCCAATGGAGCTTGTTTCCCCCTTGCTCTGTACATCATCTGATGAGGATGAGCCACACAACAATCCACCGTCCACTCCTGAAAGACCACAATCATCAAGGCCAAGATCCAAGACATCAACCAAGACAAGAAAGGCAACCCTCCTCTTCCTAAGGAGAGAGAGATTGTACTTGGGCTCCCATGCCCTAGAAATTGATGTTTGAAGTCTTTTGATTTTAGTTTGTTGTGTAGCAGTCATTTGTTATTTCTGAATTTGATGTGGATGTACTTAGTTTGAATGTACTCTTTTGATGATGAATGAAAGTTGCTTATTTTCTGTTTGTGAACTTGCAAATCATAAATTGTTAGCTTTTCCTACAAAATGTTAGTCCAAACACCACAAAGTATACAAGAATATATACTAGCAGTAGAGTAAAATAGCAGCAGAGAACATTTCAACTTAATCGTATGCTTCTTAAGAAGCAGCAGAAACAGATTATCAAACAGCACAAGACCTTTACACACTTTACAAAAACAATAAGAGATAAGGTTTTCAAAGATTAATCATACCAATGTTTGTAATTAAGAATTGAAATCTCCCCACATCAAAGTGTTTAGTGAGAAGATCAGCAACATTGTTATCAGTATGAATTTTGACAATCTGAATTAACTTCTTTTCATAGCAATCCCTTATGAAATGATGTCTTATCTCAATATGTTTTGTTTTAGAATGAAAAACAACATTTTTAATTACGCAAAGTGTGCTGTTGTTATCAATATGAATTTTGGTGTTCATGAAATTGTACCCATAATCCAGTAGTTGATTTCGCATCCATAGCACTTGACCACAGCAACTTGAAGCAGCCACATACTCAGCTTCACTTGTAGAATTTGCAACCACTGTCTGTTTCTTGCATTACCATGACACCAATCGGTTTCCAAGAAATTGACAACCTCCAGTTGTACACTTTCTATCCAAGAAAGCACCAGCATAGTCACTGTCTGAATATGCCACCAAATCAAAAGGTGAATCCTTAGGATACCATAGGCCCAATTTAGGTTGATGCCTTAGATACCTAAAAATCCTCTTCACTGCATTGAGATGTGATTCTTTGGGACATACTTGGAATCTTGCACAGGCACATACAACAAATATAATATCAGGCCTTGATGCTGTAAGATACATCAATGAGCCAATCTTGGACCTGTACAAGTGAACATCTACTTCTTTTCCATTTTCATCCTTCAACAAAGATTTGTTGGTATCCATGGTTGTCTTAGCAGGCTTAGCTTCTTCAAATCCAAACTTCTTCAAAATGTCATTAACATACTTATCTTGACTAATAAATATGACATCTTTCTTTTGTAGCACTTGTAGTCCCAAGAAGAAGTTGAGTTCTCCTATTGAACTCATTGCAAACTTATCCTTCATAAGCTTCTCAAAATCAACACACATTGCTCTGTTTGTAGAACCAAAGATGATGTCATCTACATAGATTTGAACCAGCAAAATATCATCCTTTTGTCTTTTGAGAAACAAAGTCTTGTCAATCTTTCCTCTACTGAACCCAGAGTCTAACAAATATGTTGACAAGGTATCATACCAAGCTCTAGGAGCTTGATGTAAACCATACATTGCTCTATTCACCTTGTAAACTTTGTCAGGATAATCAGGGTCCTCAAAACCTGGTGGTTGAGACACATAAACTTCTTCTGTAATGGTCCCATAAAGGAAAGCACTCTTTACATCCATCTGATACACCACAAAATCTTTGAATGAAGCATAAGCCAAGAATAGTCTAATGGCTTCTATTCTTGCCACTGGTGCAAATACCTCATCATAGTCAAGTCCTTCTTGTTGTGTTTATCCTTGAGCTACTAATCTAGCTTTATTTCTGATGACTATCCCCCTTTCATCTCTTTTACATCTGAAAACCCATTTAGTGCCAATAACTCTTTTTCCATTCGGCAAATCAACCAAAGTCCATACCTCTTGTAGTTTGAATTGCAGAAGCTCATCTTGCATTGCTTCCACCCAACTTGCTTCTTGTAAGGCTTTGTAAGTATTCTTGGGTTCAATTTGAGACAGAAAACAGGCAAACAAGCAATTTTGTAGATCTTTATGACTGTATCTTTGATGCAGAGATCTTGCAAAGAAACTTTGATGTTGAAGATCTTTGAGCTCTTTAGTCATTTTTCTTGTTTGTACAGATGATTGAGGATCACTTAGAATTTGTTCTTTTGGATGATCCTTGTGAATTCTTGTAGTAGTAGTGGGACTAACAGGAATGTTGAGTTCCAAATTAGTATAATCTACTTCAGCTCCAAATAATTTACCATCAAGAGCTTCATCATCTGTGTCATCATAGATATTCTCTAGAGGAGGCACATTTGGATCATCAGGATAATTTAACTCAGCAAAAGGTCTATCCTGAGTGTCCATAGAAGGAAACTGTGATGTAGAAGCAGAGTTAATAGGCTTGGCAGTAGAATTGATTGAAGAAGTAGTTGCTTGTGTGGGTCTAGCAGTAGAGTCTTCTAAGTCAGTAGTAGAGTCTTCTGGCCTTATAGGAGAATCATCAACAACTACTTTTGGATCTTCATTGGTTATCTTTTCTGCATCAATAGGAGTCTCAACATCTGCTTGAGCTTCCTTAGGTTTCTATGGAGTAACATCATCTTCTTGTATCTCTGGATCTTTTTGTAAAGGTATGAAAGTAGGACCAACCTTCAGTTTCTCAATCAAAACAATGTCTTCTTGTGATTTGTTAGTGTCAACACTAGCAATAACAGGTACATAATTCATTGTCTTGGTCAGGATATCAACATCAAACATCCAATCAGGTCCTTTTCCTTCAGCATTAGATGTGTTCTCACTAAACTTGATATGCAAATTCTCCTCCACATGTTTGGTTCTCTTGTTATATACCCTCAAGGCTTTACTATGTACAGAGTAACCAACCAAATTACCTTCATCAGCTTTCTCTTCAAACTTGCCTAACTGATCTTTAGTATTCAGAATAGTGACAGGACATCCAAATGGCTTGAGAAAATCAATCAATGGTTTCTTCCCATGAAAAAGCTCATATGGAGTTTTGTTGTGAGGCTTCACTACCTTACTCCTGTTTTGCACAAAACATGCAGTGTTTACAGCTTCAGCCCAAAAAGGTATAGGTAGTTTAGAATCAGATAACATTGTTCTTGCAGCCTCAATAAGTGTTCTGTTTCTTCTCTCTGCAACACCATTTTGTTGTGGAGTTCTTGCAACACTGTACTGTCTTAAAATTCATTTTCCCACACAGAATTGATTCATCACACTATTCTTGAACTCAGTACCATTGTCACATCTGATAATTTTCACTCTGTGGTTGTGCAGGTTTTCAATTCTTGTAATAAATTCCTTAAGAATCTCTGGAGTTTCATCTTTAGTGGCTAAGAAGAACACCCAAGTAAACCTGCTAAAGTCATCTGTGACAACTAGGCAATATGACTTCTTGTTCAAACTTTTCACAAAAATAGGCCCAAATAAATCCATGTGAAGCAAGTGCAAGGGCTCTGTATTTGTGTTTATTGTCTTAGACTTGAATGAAACTCTGTGTTATTTACCCTTTTGACAAGCAACACAAGTCTCACAATTTTCAAACAACTTTGTGGGCATGCCTTTCAGGAGATTTCCTTTCACCAACTTATTCATTGTCTTGTAGTTCAGGTGCCCAAGTCTTCTATGCCATAATTTGGACTCATCAACAGTGGCTTTTGCAATCAGACAAGTTAAAGCTCTTTTGGGAACTATGTTCTTAATATGGTCACTGTATATATTTTCATTTCTAGGGACCTTCAATAGCACAAATTTATCATTTGGCAACTGAAAATCAGGAGAAAGGATCATACATTCAGTGTCTGTAAAAAGAACAAAATTCCTTTTGTCACACATTTGTGAAACACTAAAGAGGTTAAACTTAAGCCCTTTTACAAGAAACACCTTCTCAAAGTCCAAATTCCATGTTCTTAAAGTGCCTCTACCAACAATCTTTCCACCTTTTGGATCATTCCCAAAAGCAACATAACCACCTTCAAAAGCCTCAAAATCTTCAAGCTGAGACTCATCCCCTGTCATATGTCCAGAGCATCCACTATCAACTATCACCATATCTTTAAGATCATCCAGTAGATTACTCTGCACATGAAAATAGAGAGTTTAGTTTCTCTTGGGGAACCAAGCCATTACTAACTTGGATCTGCCTTGTGCATCAACATAGTTAAATTTCTTTAAATCACTTGATGCACTGCTGTTTTCGGAAACATTGTTTGTAACAGTTGATTTTGGTTTCCAAACCCAACAAGCTGAGGCCTTAACAGGAAAAAAATGATTTCCAACAACTGTATTTGATAAAACTTTTAGCCCAGAAGTAGAAAGTTTTGTACTAGCAGCAGATTGCTTACTAGCAGCAGAATGCTTACTAGCAGCAGAGTGCTTACTAGCAGTAGAGCCAGCAACAGAACCAGTTGTGGTTTTAAAAGCACCATTTGATTTAGCAGCATAAATGGATCTAGTTGCACCAGATCTTAATAACACAGCCCTAGGAATCATGTTTCTATAAGGATGAGGGTGAGTATTCTGATTAACATATTTGTGATTCACCCTAGAGTATTGATTCCAAACAGGTTTCTTGTGGTCAGGACAACTATTAATCAAATGTTCAAAGCTACCACACTTATAACAAGCCTTTTTCTTCAACTGAAACTCACTACCTAATTTGTTTGAAAATAGGTTATTCAAGTTTCTCTGATTTCCCCTAGGCTTATTATTGAAACCATTCATTCTATCTCTAGAAATCTCATTATATTCAACCAGTCTCCTAGAGATACCCTTACCTAACACAGGTCTCACAAACTTCACCTGTTCAATTTTAGGTTCAACTTTGGTAGGAATTTCTTCCTTTTCTACACTTTGTTCTAGTTCAACCTGTTCTTGTTCCTCATCACTATCTGAGTACCAATTTTCAATAATGGGAGCATCAGAAAATTTTTTGTCCTCTACCATAGGTGTTTCTAAGACACTTGTACTAGACTCACCTATTGGTTTTTCAATGTTAAGCTCACTAATAAAGGACAATTCTTTTCCTGGTGGAGCAAAGGCACTCTTAGCAGGAGGAGCAACCTCTTTATAACCTATTCCACTTCCTTTCCTCATGATGGTACTCTCAATAGATTTATTAACCAAATCAGAAGCATATTGTTGTTTGTTTACTCTTACTATATGATTTTCTTTTTCAGCAAGAGCTGCATCCCTATCTCTTTCTGCTTCTTCTAATTTATTTTTAAGAAACTCAATTTCACTGTTTTTCTTAAAAATTTCAACATCTTGTTGGTTAATTTTATCTACATATTCTAGCTCACACTCTTTTAAGTACTCAAGTCTTCTTTCAACATTTTGAATACCTACTTTGTAACCTAGGTTATGAAGTTTTAGGTTTTCAACTTCTCTAATTAGACTCTCATTCCTAGACTTAAGTTCTTCTACAGTGTCAGCACAAGACTTAAAAGAACACACAGATAAATCAGAATCATTAGATACCTCAGAGTCAGATCCAGAAGATGATGATGCATAGGCCATCAGTGCAAAGTTATGCACTTTAGGGTTGACTTGAGCCACCAAGGAATAGTTTGGTTCTTCATCAGCCAAATCACTCCAATCATACTCTCCCAATCTATCACAAGATACCAATGCAATAGTGGTGTTCTTTTCCTCAGTCTTCTTAGATGATTCAGCATTTTTCTTTGGAGCCCTACACTCTCTGGCAAAGTGAGCCTTCCTGTTGCAGTTGTAGCATTCTATCTTTGACTTATCAAAGCCAACATTCTTTTTAGGTCTATACTTGATTTCTCTTCCAGTTCTCTTCCAGAATTTTCTTGCCCTCAAGGTCAACATGGCCATTTGCCATTTAAGATCCATCTCTTCAAGATCATCAGGATCAAGGTGATCCAGATCTTGATTAATAACCTGTAACCTTATACTTGTAGTTAGATCAGCCAAGAATGCACATAAAGCAATATCACTGGTGGAATTATTATCATTAGAACTAGCAGCAGATCCATCAGCAGTAGATACTCCATAAGTAGCAGAGTGAGATTCTTTAGACCCCTTTGATTTTGAAGATACAAAGGCAAGATTTTGTGCACCAGAAGATGAAGTAGATGAAGAAGTCAACTCTGGTTCATACACTCTTAAATTGTTATAGAGACTTTCCAACTTCATAGTTTCAAAGTCAGGCTTATTCCTCCAAACAATAGTGTGCATACTCCATTCAGGTGCAAGACTTCTAAGGAACTTGAGGTTTACATCTTCTTGTGGAACCACATAGCCAACAAGCTTTAGATGACTGACAAGTTGATTGAGCCTGTTGTAAGTGCCAATAATCTTCTCTCCACTTTCAGCAGTAAAGTTCTCAAACTGATGCTTCAACATGTTTTTCCTTGACTTCTTTGTAGCATCATTCCCTCCAAACCTGAATTCTACAACATCCATCAAGTCTTTTGTAGTCTCACAACTATCAAAATCTAACTGAAATTCATTAGGTATTCCCATTAAGAGAATACTGTGTGCCTTGATCTCCATCTTCCTTAAAGAATTCTCTTCAGTAGTCTTGATTGGTATCTCTTTTCCATCAGCACCCTTCTTAGGTAAAGAGTCACCATTTATGATCACATTCCACATGTTAAAGTCAATCATGCGAATATACTATCTGATTATCATCTTCCACATCTCATATTCTCCAGGGTTGAGCATGGGAACCTTTGAAGCAGTCACCATATGTGTGTCATCACCCATCTTTAGCAGTAGATTAGGAACAACAAACTTGCAAGGAACAATTTCTTCTTGATTACAACTTCTAGATCACAAGCTCTGATACCACTTGTTGATCCCAGTTGAGCAAACGATCTTATATAGAAGTTGAGTTGAATTAAAACACTTAAGCTAGAATGTGGAATATAAAATCTTAACTTAAGAAGAACAATTCACTATCAACACTTCAATATTATTAATACGAGCACTCGACAATGCTAGGGTTTTACAACCTTGAAGTGTAAACGAAAACTAAAACAATACGTACTCAATCTAATCCTAGGATCCTCCTTTTATAGGCCAAGGAGTCCTACTAGGTTTACAATAACTTTCTATGCAAGATAAGAATATTCTAGACGTATATTATATACACATAATCTATTCTATAATTATCTACTACGAATACATGCTTATCACATTAGCAGTAGATTCCTTCAGCAGCATTTTCTCTTAGCAGCACTTTGTCATCAGCAGCAGAATCATATACCTTAGCAGCAGTTTCATCACAGCAGCAGAATCAAAACCCAACAATTCACTACTCCCTAGATATCTTTTACCGGTTGATTAGTTTGTTACAATTGCATGGATGACGGGTTATATTCCTTAATACCATTCGTAGGGCCGTGTACGTTCTTCCCTAACTCTATAAGCTTCTACCTCTTCCTATGTCGAGCCGACTACTAGCTCCTAACATGGCCTCATTAGTAGTTACATATGCATTAAATATAACCAATTTATCGTAGTACACCTCCGATCATGTTTCTTAAGACGTTCAAGCAAGTTACCAATTGGAAGTCTGCCAGTTTTCTTAAGCCTAACATCGAAATCATTCATCCACATCAATTATAAACAAACAACCATCCAATAATCAATATCTAAGTTTCATTACATCTAAGCAAACACAAAGAAAACCTAGCCTAGCATGTTAAAGAGAAGACAAGCATAAGATAGAATCAAACAACACATAGACATATTGAATGATTATTGGAAAACTTATCTTTAATTAAGCATGGATGGAACAAGGGTTTGAACCCTTGAAAATACAGTAAAATCATCCAGGGTTTCTCCTCTCAAAGTTGCACACAAAGTTCCACACTAATGAATGAAAATTAGAAAAGTATTTATAGATTTTGCATTCTGACGGAGTCAAGAGTAAATTCTGACGTCGTCAACTCGCCGCCAAAATAACAATCGTATTGCCTAGATCCAGATCTAACGCCGTCACTCTATGAATTCTCTGGGCCGTCTCTCTTTGTGATAATACGTGACGGCCTTGGCGACCCTAAAGGGTGATGCCGTCACGACTCATTTGGAAAATGTTCTGGCGCGTCACGTGTATTTGTCATATCCACCTCTTTAGCCAAGCCTTGATGCCGTCACTAACAATCTTTGACGCCGTCAGGTACAATCTTCAGCATGATTTTGGAGACTTTGTCGTTTTCTTCACTTTTTCGCTCCAAAAACGTCCAAAATGCTTCCTTTTCCAAATTTCTTCTCAAAAGTACCTAAAATGACAAAAGGAATGATTTAGGGCAATATTTAATCAAATAATTTCGACTTTGGGCTTAAATGACCCCCTAAAAGTGGTACACTTTTTGTCTCATCAAATACTCATAGAGTTGGGGAAGGACATACACGCCCCTCCTTCAAGCAAACAATTGTAACAAACTAATAAATCAGTAAAAGATAACTAGGGAGTAGTGAAATCTAAGTAAACACAATTGTCTCCTATAAGTAACCACTGCATTTATTTTATTGTTATTTTATTTTATTTTGTTTATTTGTAGTTTTTGGATTAGTTTACTAGCAATTAATTCCGCCAAATCTTCAAAATACCCGAAATTTTAGTTGCTTTTATGAAATATAAAAATACAAAAAGAATAATCCCTTACCTTTAGACCTAGTTGACATAGCTTTCAATCCTAACGACACTATTCCCCTAAAGAACGATCAATCCTCCGGTACTTGCCACTCACTATACTACACCGGTCAGGTACACTGCCTGGAGGATTGCAATCTTCTCAAGATCCCTTGAGAAGTAAAGCTTTTGCGAGTTCGCAATCTCGCATCAAAGTTTTTGTCGCCGCTGCCGGGGAATAGGTATTGTTTAGGTTGATTTTTATTTTAATTAGGTCTACTCATTAGATTCCTATCTAGTGAGATTTTTATTTTATTAGGTTTTCTTTAGCCTATATTTTTCTTTGTTTCCTTTGTTTGTAAACCTTCTCGATGAATAACAATAACATTGATCATTTGATCCATGTTATCCGTGTATTTCGTCGAATGATTTTCCAACTACCCATTCCGGTCCCCGTAGTGGAAAACGAGAACTCACCTAACCTTTCACCTGACCATCACTTTGGCAATAATTTTGAAATGGAGGAATCTGACCGCGACAACGACCATAGAATTAGCCCCTTTTACTAATCGGATTCCGACGAAGACCTAGGTGATGGTGATATATTCAATGATGGTAGTAAAGAGGAGGAAGTGAATCCTCTTGAGTATGTTGATCCTAGAACAAGGATTGAGAAGGATGGCCTCTTTAACATGCAGTTACCTTGTAAGATCGGATATAGGAGTTTTGATGCCTACCTTAACTCATCTTTGCCTATGAACATAATTTTGCGTGCTAACTATAATAAAATCATGCTGAATGAGTTAGAATAACAAGGAAATAATATTGTTGCTAGGATTGAGCCATTGCACGTGTTTGTAGAAAGTTTTGTGTATTTGGTTGATTTTATGGTTATGGAGAACTTAGGAGAATTCATTGATGATAAATTGACCAAAATCATACTTGGAGAACCTTTTAAACGGTTAACCAATCTTGATGAAAAACTTATGGATGGGTTGATTACATTCTCGGATGGAGATGAAGATTTTGTTTACCAAATGCCCCGCTCGCACCCTAGATTTAAGAATCATTCAATTGAGGCATGCAATAGACTTCCGCCTATCGAATTGTTGAGTGAGAACGACAGAAGGAACGAACTCAAATATTCCCATGAGAAGAATAAGAGATACTATCGTGGATGTCTTGAGCTCAATAATGAATATAAGAGAAATGAAGCGACAATTAGATGGTTCACACTTGGGTATGTATAAGTGACACAAGATAGGGTATGACCTTGAGTCTAATAAAGAAAAGCGCTTCTTAGGAGGCAACCCAAGCTTTATTTTATTTTGTTTGTTTGTTTGCTTATTTGTTTTTATCTGTTTCCATATGTATTTTTCATTCGTATTGTTTATTGTTCATTTCTCAAATAAATTTGTAAAATGCTTTATTTTGTTTTTAACATCATTTTAATTACATATAAAGGTATTTTGCAAAAGATAAGTGTAAGGGAAGCTCATATTTGTTTTAAAAAACGGATTGAACATGAACAATAACAATAAGATATGAACATACATATTAGTATTTGTTTGAGTCAAATGCTTGTATCGAGTCACAATGAATGTTTTTTAGGGATTCCAGGTCTTAAAACATAGATTTTTCTAGAAATTTTCTGGAAACAAAATATAAAAATTCTGTCAGGTCAATTCTGACGGCGTCAGGTTAAAACCTGACGACGTCAGCTTTTATTTTCTGAAATTTTTTCCAAATTTTGTTTTTCGACCGGAATTGTAAAGTTTCATAAAATAACAAAATTTTAAACTCCAGGAATCTGCAAACATTTATTTTGCAAGCATTATATCTTTACTCGCTTTCTAGAATTTACTTTTATATAGAGTTTACCATCGATTTTACGCGAAGTTTCGTGTTTGTTTTCTTTGTTGTTTAACAGGTTATATTGGACAAGAAGATGATTATATTCTAGGAGT
Source organism: Artemisia argyi (assembly GCA_030686995.1). Taxonomy (NCBI): domain Eukaryota; kingdom Viridiplantae; phylum Streptophyta; class Magnoliopsida; order Asterales; family Asteraceae; genus Artemisia; species Artemisia argyi. The sequence goes on from CM060701.1 coordinate 214,527,840, forward strand.
GAAGCTTTACATGCACATTTTCTTGGAGGAAGATTTAACCATGTTAGCATATTGTCCATACCGAGCGCATCAGGGGAGTATTAGTTTTCTTTCATTCTCATTTATTTTTACTTTTACATCTTTTAATTGAACATTAGGGACAATGTTCGATTTAAGTGTAAGGGAGTAAATTGAGATACCTTAGAAACTACAACTTCACTTGATTTTTGTTTTGTTTAATTGTGAATATGTAATAAAACTGAAAGAAATACGTGTTATGGTAAATTTGGCACCAAATTTAAATTTTTTTGCAACATATAGGAGTTAAACTTTAGTCTTAATAAGCATCTCATGGATATGAGTTATATGACTAGCACAAAAACCGTACCACTCAAAAATTTCCACCCCAAATATGTGAGGTTCGCCTTTAGATTATTAGGAAAAAGCATTTATCTTTAGTGCTTGTGAGTGTACCGATAGTATTTAGATTCTAGAACTTGTGTTAGCAATGCATTTCGAGACCGCTAGTGAGAATAAATTCGTGTAGTTAGGATTTACTATATGATAAGAGGCATTAGGATAACCCTTGTTTTAAACCTGTATTATAACTACATTGACTTTATTGGTCAAGTAATTCTCCCACACCTTTGCGATGTACTCATTTTTAGTAAACGATACCCCTAGTACACCCCTCAGAGCCTATCTTTTTCATTTCTAACTTTAAGCATCTTACTTAAAGGAAGAATTTGTTTACAATCCACCCCCAAATGTACACCCAAATCGCCTTAGCCTACCTTGTATTCACTCATCTTTAGTGCATTATTATTATTTGTTTAAACCCTTAGTTAATTGTCTAATTGATTACATGATTTCTAAGTCAAGTCATATCTTGTACATATTGTTTTGGGATGATTAGGACTCATGGTTAAGGTACTAGTGCAATGGAATAATGGGGAAGAACATCATTTATTACCCCTATATATGCGTTAATGTCTTAAAGTACTCCAAGTGTTTTGATTATCTTGATTCGAGCCTTTATTTTTAATTATGTAAAAGTTCAAGTGTAAGGGGAGGGAACGAGCCCCCTTGATGTATTATTTTGGATGGTAGGGCAAGAGCGTATGAAAAAAAAATGAAATATATATATATATATATATATATATATATATATATATATATATATATATATATATATATATATATATATATATACTACATTATAAAGTATTTGAGACTTACTACAAAAGGAAGTCTTAAAATTTTAAGACCAAAAACATTACTGTTAAAAGAAAAGTAGAAAATTAATGTAAAATATGAAAATTTAAGTCTAATTTAAACCATATGTAACCCCCTCCAATAATGATACATTTTAATGAAAGTGTTTATAAGAAAAACTCACTATTAACCATCAATTTAATGCTAATATTTGAAAAATAAGAGTGTTAACCATTTACACTATTAATAATTTAGACGTTCTACTTTTGAAAAACATATTTCTAATACTTTATACTATTTGGGACATGCTAGATAAGGAAATTTAAAATGAAAAACATTTGCTCGCTATAAAAATAGTCACCGGGTACCCGCAGCCGCATTGCGCTGGTACCCTTCTATATATATATATATATATAGAAAAAGAAAAGTAGAAAAAAAAAACATACGGACTACCATTCTGTTTCTTTTATATTTATGTTGGTCATAATGAGCTTTAGTTGAGTTGAGTCTTGGCTTAGCAACGCCGCATTGTATATGTAATTGACCAATACAATTGACTTGCTACCAGTAAAATATCCCTTATCCAACAAAACGTGTTTTTTTCATATCCCTACACCTAATGTTATAACCCTTTGAAAGACCTCTTTGATAGTTTATCCTAGGTGCTTACGCCAAAGTGGTGAAGGTTTTTGATCCTTTCCCAAGCCTTTGATAATCTATTTGCTATGGCAGGTAGTGAGAGATACTTTTCTATTTCCATTTGTAATATATAAATTTATAACACCCGAGAGATGAGAGTATCCAAACACTATATGTGAGGTGCTACTGTATAATTTATGTGCTTGTTTTGACTAAGGTGGAATAATAATTTGTTGTAATTACTTTTATATTAATGTTAAATGACCCTTAACTTGTATTTTGATTGGTATAAAAGTTCATTTGCTTGAAGACAAACAAATCCCAAGTGTAAGGGTATTTGATAAAGATTTATTGGATACACTTTCAGGGGGTCATTTAAGCCCTAAATCGTGTTTTTATGGTCAAATATTACCTTAAATCGTTTCTTTTGTCATTTTAGGTACTTAGGATGTGAATTCTAGAAAATGGAGCATTTTGGAGCTTTTCGGACGTTTTTATGCTAAAAAATGAATAAAACAAGAAAGCCAAGAAAATTCTGGAATTAACACCAAACGACATCACACTTTAGAGGCTGACGCCGTTGCCTTATGAAGTGATGCGATGGATTTTTACACTAGGCGCCCCAGAAAAGAATTTGGAAATTACTACGGGACGGCGTCAGGCACAAAAAGTGCAAGGCCGCCTTGCTTTGTGCTATAACGAGACGGCCTAGAAGTATTATAAAGGGACGGCGTCAGAGGTCTCTTGGGCGATACGAAACCTTAAGACACGGTGATCTGACGGCATCAGAAGTTATAACCTGACGTCGTCAGAATTGTAAATCTATATATAGTTTTGGTATTTTCATTCATTAAGGAGTGGAACTTTGTGTGTAACTTTGGAGAAAAAACCTAACACGATTTTCTCAGCAACTTTAGGATTTCAAACCCTATTTTTTTCCATGTTTAATTGAAAGATAAGTTCTCTTTTAATAATTCAGTATGTATATGTGTTGTTTGATTAATTGTTTATCTTTTCTTTTCATTAACATGCTAGCATAGATTTTTTTAGTGTTTGCTTAGATCTAATGAAACCTAGTTAATGATTATTGATTGTTGGTTTGTTATTGATTGCTTTGATTGATTGACTAACATTAGGCTTAAGAAAATTGGCTAATCTCCTATACGGTAACATGCTTGAACGTCTTAAGAAACGTAATCGGATGTGTACTACGTTTTTATTGATTGTATTTAATGCATGGGTAGTTGTTGATGATTCTATGGCAGGATACTAAACGTGTTATCATAAGAATAAATAAATACTCATAGAGTTGGGGAAGGACGTACACGCCCCCATGACTAGTATTAAGGAATGCAATCCTTCAATCAAACAATTGTAACAAACTAATAAATCAGTAAAAGATAACTAGTGAGTAGTGAAATCTAAGTAAACACAATTGTCTCCTATAAGTAATCCACCGCATTTATTTTATTGTTATTGTTATTTTATTTTGTTTTTTAGTAGTTTTTGGGTTAATTGACTAGCAATTAATTCCGCCTAATCTTCCAAATACCCGAGATTTTAATTGCTTTCATAAAATATAAAAATACAAAAAGAATCATCCCTCACCTTTAGACCTAGTTGACATAGCTTTCAATCCTAACGACACTATTCCCCTAGAGAACGATCAATCCTCCAGTACTTGCCACTCACTATACTACACCGGTCAGGTAGACTGCCTGGAGAATTGCAAGCTTCTCAAGATCCCTGGAGAATTGCAAGCTTCTCAGAAGTAAAACTTTTGCGAGTCCGCAATCCCGCATCAGATTGGTTAGCTATTTTGAAATTTATAGGGAAACTGGAATAGACAATGCTATTAATGAAGCTAAACAAATTGCACAAACCATTGATATTGAGCTTGAGTTTACTATAAAACGTGCTCCTTGTAGGAAAAAACAATTTGATGAGATTCTGGTTACTGAAAGAGAACAACAATCTGCTAAAGAACATTTCAGAACTGATTACTTTCTTGTTATAGTTGATATGGCTCTAGTACAATTAAATAGTAGATTTGAACAAATGAAATATTTTGAATCAATTTTTGGTTTCATGTTTGATGCATCAAAGTTAGCTTATTTGGATGATGCCAACTTGAAAGAATGTTGTTTGATTCTTGAATCTGCATTAACAAATGATGAAGATTGTGATATTGATGGTAAAGACTTGTTTATGGAGTTACAAATTTTGTAGAAGATGTTGCCGAATGGAGCATATGATGGAGAAAGACCTTGGTCATCAATTGAAATCATAGAGTTTACAAAGAAGATGGATATGTTTCCAAATGTTTTACTTGCATACAAGATTTTATTAACAATACCAGTCACGGTCACATCCGCGGAAATAAGTTTTTCAAAATTAAAGATATTGAAGTCTTATTTAAGGAGTACGATGAGTCAAGAGAGACTCAATGGGTTGGCAATATTGAGTATATAAAGTAGATTTTTAGCATATGTTGATTATGACAAGATAATCGATGAATTTTCTTCAAGAAACGCACGAAGACATCGTTTTAGGTGATATAGGTGGAGCGTGTAATTCAAAGCTTATTTCATTGTATCGTAACAGTTTACTTAATAAATAAGTTCGGCATAGGGATGAGCCGCCTAGCTTAATTGACTAGGTTCCAAACCCCTAAAAGATCGTGTTTTTATTTTTATTTTTTTTAAAGGGGCATGTTTTAGTCGGCTCGCCCCGAGCATCAAAAACATCAGAACCGGCCCTGTTGTTATTCTACCTTCTTGTTAGTTTTTCGTTTATAAATCTTTTTTACCGTTCTAAAGATAAATTAAAGAGTAAATTACATGGTTGGTCCTGTGGTTTGTCCAAAATAACAACTTTCGTCTCTCGAAGTTTAAAGTTGCATTGGTAGTCCCTAAGTATGTAAACAAATAACACACCTAGTCCCTATAGGGACCATTCATGTTATTCTTTGGAGGCAAAAATTTCGCTTATAGTTCTCAAAAGCAAAAGAAAAAAGAAAAAGAAAAAGAAAAAGAAAAAGAAAAAAAGAAAAAAGCAAAAGCACACACTGATACACACAATAGTTAGAAATTGTGTTTAATTTCTAACTTTCTTTGGAGGGACGTACATCATGAGCACATCAAAAGCAAAAGAAAAAAGGATCCATTGTTACAATAGTTCTCAAAAGATCTTACTAGTGGGTGAAGGCAATTTCTCGTTTTCTGCATGTTTGGCTCGAGCCTTACGTAGTGCTAATAACATTGTTGCTACTTCGTACCATGATCAAAGTAAGTGTAGCATATATCCAGCTATTTTGATCTCTTTAACCATATATTACTTGGAAGTCTAGGATTGCATTGCTCAAAGTTCTACGATACGCAGGGCATTTTGCTGCTAATTAAAAGCTGTTTTTATTTCTTTCAAATAGTACATAGAAAATTAACTCCTTACAAATATTAAATAGTTAACTAATCATAAAGTTTTTGTATGGTATGATTTAAGATTTACAGGTTCTTAAGCACCCCAGAAGCATACCTCACCTTGAAGAACTGAAGATGCTAGGCTGCTTGTTGGTTTTTGAAGTCGATGTCAATAAAATGCACATTCATCCCGTTCTCAAGGAAATGAAGTTCGACGTTATCATTTACAACTTCCCACATGCTGGCCATTATTCTATAAACGAAACTAGCTTGTGGTTAATTGAGTAAGATACATATATATCTGTTTACCCTATTAATCTTCCCAATGCATGCATTTGCATATAAAATGTTAAATTTTAATAGACCAATTGCACTTTCAATATAAGCTAATAGCCAAAATTAGGTGATTTGGAAGGTCAAGAGTAGCAGGTTACGACATTACGTATTAGAGATCTTGGAATAAATTTTAAATGTTGTATAATATTAATAGTATTGATATAGATGTTTTTGTCCATCTACAATTACAGTTTGTTTGTACTTTTTTGCTGTAGTGATGTAATTTTGTTGTAATTGATGTGCTTGTTACGTACAGGATGCATAGGGAATTGGTGGGAGCTTATTTCAAAAGCGCAAGCAAGATGTTGAATGAAAGGGGTGAGGTGCATTTGAGGCATAGAGATGACTCTCCGTATAACAAATGGAATGTGGTTTCGCTCGCTGGTGAATCTGGTCTTAAGTTGAAGGACAAGGTGATGTTTCATATGAGTTATTACCCTGGTTATAGTAATATAAGAGGAGGGGATGTTAGAACCAACGAAACTTTTCCTATTTCATGTGCTTTTACATTTAAGTTCTCTCTCGATTTTCCGGAAGTCGATAGGGATGAAATGAAGAATAATGAAGTTAATGATGATGGTCTTGGAAAGAAAGATCTTGACGTTCTCGTGGTAGACTCAAATGATCAAGATATTGATGAGAAGCATCCAGAGAAAGTCGAGATTCTTGATCAATTTGTTTCAGATACTGATGACAATCGTGTATCAAATCAGACGAAGGATCATGAACATGCTTGTGATGTTTCAAAGAAAGGGGAAGATCATAATGAAGAAAATCTTCTAAACAAAGCTGAAATTACTGATGAAAATGAGATAAGTCGAACTGGTCTGAGTAATAGTGTTTCTAAGACTGAAGTGAGTGAACTAGATGCTCGTGTAGTAGAGATGAACATTTACGATCAAGAGCAATCAAATGGTGAAGTTGATTTGGATAAGAATGAGACAGTGAATGAAAAAGACAATAATCTTTTGAATGAGAATGAGGATGATGGCCATGAGCATGAGAATGAGACAGTGAATGACGAAGACAATGATCTTTTGAAGAAAGATTATTGTTCTTTCTCCTCCGATTAAAGATGTTTCTGTGATTGTTTTGTTTCGCTATGAATGGAACCAAGAAGGTTGGGACAGAAATTTGTAACCGAATAAATAATAACAAAACTCTGATAATAAACTTATAACAGAAATTCAAAAACATGTAATTTTATTGATTGAGTGATTGTTTACAGAACCTAACCTATTTATACATAAAGAATCGTTGCCTACATGAAGAGGCATACCTGTACACTAAAAGTAAACGTTGTGACTTTTCCTAATCGTTGTAACCTATCTAAACTAAATAACCGTTTATACACTAACAAACTAATCGACCCATATTGACCCAGCCCATAACCCAAGTGTTTACAGGCTTTACATAAAACATAATATACACTAACTATCCTTATCTTTGCTTCTATAACATTAATGGTCCAACATTCACCCCCCTAATGTTATAGACGGCAAAGTCTTCAATTCTTCAAAGTTCTTTTATAGCAATGGTTCATCATCTTCGTACTGAATCAGATTTGCTTCATCCATTTTATTTTCCCATTTTGGACATTCATTGCTAAAATGCCCAAGTTGATTGCATTTGAAACACTTCACGTTGCTCTTGTCCCGTTGTGCTCGACCATCGCCTTGACTTCTCCCGGACCCCCGACCTCGTCCTTGGCCACGTCCAAAGTCTTTCTGGCTTGCATTCTCATGACCGCAACGTTCACGCTTGTGTTCCTTGGTCTTCTCCTTTTCATCTGCTTTACTAAAAAGTAGGCTACTGGACCCATCTTCTTCTTTGACTGCCTTTTTCGTCCGTTCTTCGAAAGCTTTTAATCTCCCAATGGCTTCTTGAAATGGCATCGTATTAAGATCTGCAAACTGCTCTATTGCTGCAACAATCTGTATAAACTTCTCTGGTACAGAACTTAAGAGTTTCCTAACCAGCCTTTTATCGTCCATCGTATGCCCCAAACTACTTGCTTGTGTTGCAATTCCACTTGTCTTCCCGGCATACACATCTAGCGACTCATTGTCTTTCATCTTCAATTGTTCAAACTCCGACTCTAGTGTTTGAACACGAGCCTCCTTAACTCTATCAACTCCAACATGTCGAATTTTCAATGCATCCCAAATCTCCTTTGCCGAAGTAAGGTTTGCAATTTGCAAAACCATATTTTCTGGAATTGCTTGGTATAACATTGCAATTGCCATGTTATTTTTCTTTTTATCAACTTCAGCGTCCGTTGTTGGTTCAATTGCTTCCCATATTCCATGGACATTAAATAATGCTTTAATCTTTACTTCCCAAATCGTGTAATTCATTGCATTGAGAACCGGGTATTGGAACGTCATTGATGTTCCACTATCCTTCGTTGGTTCATTCTTATCGCCTGCCATTTTCTTTTTCTTCCTACCTTTTCCAATCTTGATTAAGTTTCCCTTTTTTCCCAAATACTAATCTAGTTTCTTTTATTTATGCATCCAAACCCAATAATAAGAGTAAAAGAAACTAATTATATTTATAAAAGATTCTTAAAAAACAAGCCTGGTTTTCTTTGATTTCTGGGTGTGTGATCAAACCCGCCTCGCTGTTGAAAGTCAAATCCGTCTAGCAAATAATTGTCACGTCCGCTTCCGGCTAATGACACCTATTGTCCGCTTCACCACTATTGACAATCAAACCCGCTTCTCCGCTGTTGATCTTGATCAATTCCGCTATTCCGCTGTTGATAATCAAACCCGCTGTTCCGCTGTATCAATCCCGCTAATCCGCTGTTGATCTTAAACTACCCTATTTTCAGTGCCCTTCTGATCTTCCTTTTTCTCCCTGAATCAAACACACGCTCTGATGCCAATTATTGTTCTTTCTCCTCCGATTAAAGATGTTTCTGTGATTGTTTTGTTTCGCTATGAATGGAACCAAGAAGGCTGGGACAGAAATTTGTAACCGAATAAATAATAACAAAACTTTGATAATAAACTTATAACAGAAATTCAGAAACATGTAATTTTATTGATTGAGTGATTGTTTACAGAACCTAACCTATTTATACATAAAGAATCGTTGCTTACATGAAGAGGCATACCTGTACACTAAAAGTAAACGTTGTAATTTTTCCTAATCGTTGTAACCTATCTAAACTAAATAACCGTTTATACACTAACAAACTAATCGACCCATATTGACCCAGCCCATAACCCACGTGTTTACAGGCTTTACATAAAACATAATATACACTAACTACCCTTATATTTGCTTCTATAACATTAATGGTCCAACAAAGATGAAGTTTTTCTTGATCCCGGTCTTTATGTTCCTGTGCTTGAGCTCAAGAATCCTGTTAAAGATGAACATATAAAGACTGATAAGGGTGTCGATGTTGTTCATGAACTGAAGGGGTTTAGCTTACATGATATTATAGATCAAGATCAAGATGATCATCATAGTGAAGTTGCAGATAATGGTAAAATGCATGATCATCATATTGAAGCTCAAAAAGATGGGTTTGAAGATAATGATGGTTATTGACGTTACCATTGTTTAAAGCTTTTAATGATGAAATTCTTGATGTTGGTATGGTGAATTTTTAATAGAAGCTGAATGATGCATGATAATGAAAATGAAAGAAAACAATTTTTATAAGCTTAATGCCATCTTAATCAAAAGGATCAATCTCTGAACAAAACACACACATCTCTGCTTTCATAGCTTAATTAGCTAGTACTTTCGCTAGACCACCACCGCAAACAACTACGGAAACCTTGTCCCTCTTTAGTCTGTACTATTACTGTATATCAACGACAACCAATTACTCGCTGTCTATTTTATGTCGCTGCATTTGCGCTGACACTGTGCTAGTTTTAGATACAAATGTTTGAATTATGTACCCTCAAATTAGAAATGTCAAAGATATTAAATTGACTTCAAAATGAATGAGAGTATATGGCTCAACAGTCTTTTATTATCTTGTACGTGGCCGTGTTTAGGAGATTAAGTCACTAATTGTTTCTCGTTAAAAGAAAGTCTGGATTAGTATTTTACACTGTAAACAATAAAGATCACTTAACGCAAACAAAAACTATATTATCAAGAAGTTTATTTGTATTGAGAAATTATATTTCGTAAGTATAATATTTAAACGACCTGCTTTTAAAAAAATATATATTTAAACGACACCTCTTTCTTACATCGTTTAACTTAATTTCCTTACTCGGTTTTTTCTTCTTTTTTATGAAAAAAATAGACCAACAGTTTGTAGGATTTGAACCTGACGTGAATCGAACACGCAACCTTCTGATCTGGAGTCAGACGCGCTACCATTGCGCCACAGATCCTATATGTTTTATTACTCAATTACCTAAGTAAGAATCATATCCGCAGTTAATTTTTTATTACTAAAAAACGCATCTATTAAAGAAGGTCAAACGCTATCTTTACTTTTGGTCAACCTATATTTTCTGTGTTAAATAGCTAATAACGCATGCATGAAATCTAAACGTCTACAAAGCTGATTGTAATAACCACCAAACCCAAGGTCGGTCTATCTTTGAAGCCGTGTCCCCCCACACCTTCACTTCTCCATTTTTTCACACTTTCTCTTCTATAACTATTATCTTCGTCAACTATTCTTCAACTCAAAAAATGTCTCACAAAACTCCAAAATCACTGAAAATTTGACAACAACACATTCCAACAACAACCGACCCCAAATTTCAATAAACCGGGCACTTACCACCTGTTAATTTTCGACCCGCTAGTTTCGCATACCAATCACAACCTCAACAACCTATTTATGTAAATAATCTGTTTTCTCCTTCGTATAACCAATAACAAAATTATTCGTTCGATCCAACCTCCATACAACCAGCTGATGTATCAACAACAAAAATAGTCTCCATATTTTCGTCTGGAATGTCACCACCGATCAACCAAGGTCAAAGTTCTCAACAATTTTCTCCGATAACACTCTTAATCTGAATGATATGGATCCAGTTTTTGGTAGTTAAGATTATTCTACGACACAAGATTCAGTTGGTCCATCTGAACCCGTTGAAGACGAGTCTTCCGTCAAAGAGGGGGCGCCCATCAAAAGGAAGACTACAAAAAGACGTCAACAATCTAAGAAGATGGAGAAGGAAACATCTGAACCATGGATCCCTTAGGAAGATATAGCCTTGTGTAAAGTTTGGAAAAGTGTCTGAGAATAAAATTTAAGGAAATGCTAAAAGGCATAAGGGTTTTGGACGGAAGTACTAACATACTTTGAGAAGGAAATGAATGAATTGAAAAGAGGATACAATTCACTGTGGTGCAAATGTAAAAATAGGCTTTGTCATAAGGTTATTCAAATTTTGTGTGGTTTATGATACTGTGAAATAGAGGGCCCAGAGTGGCGAAGGTGACCAAATAAGTTTCGATACAGTGGTAGCTGAGTATCGTGCTATTTACAGAATGCCTTTCACATGCATTGAATGCTAGAAAATTTTGAAGGGCCATAGAAAATGGAAATCGGTCGAAATTGGAAGGTTTTACCAGTAATCGAAAAAAGCCAGAGGTTTAAAGAAATCACGGACATCGGAAAACCACCTCACATTCCGACCCAGCACACAGTGGTTTTAATCTGAACGACAAGGCAAACGATTCAGAGGAGGTAGAGGTTCAGAAGGCTAGACCAATGGGCCGAGACAAGTCTAAGAAGAAATCGTCATCCTCTCATGCTCGATCGAAATCTTGAGATGCTGGTGCACCTGGTTGTTGACCAGTTGGTCGATAAATAGGTAAACGTCGCATTGAGTGTATTTTCCCAAAGGAAGGAAGCCTCGGTTGAGTATTTGAGAATAGAGGAGCGCCAAATGGAACAGGCGGTCCGAGATCAAACGAAACTGGAGAGGCAAAAGCTTATGCATGAGAAAGAATTAGAACAACACATGCTTGCACACCAGAAAGAAAAACTTGAGCTACAACGTCAAATATTTCAATTTTTAAGCAAGAAAAAAAGAGGGACAAAGACCTCATGTTCTACAATGAACCCCATGACCATTTAACCAGAAAATAACTAGCATTGGTGTTGGCGATGAAGCAAAAAATAAGAGAGAAATATAGTTTAGACTATTATGTTAAGTTTTTCATTTTTATTGTAATGTTTTTTATTTTATTTTAATTATTGTATAATGGTTTTTAATAATTAATAAAATTTTAATTAAAAAAAAGTATTGGGTTACTCATAAAGTCACCATACCATTACGGGCATTTGGTAATTTAGAGAAAGAAGATGGGATGACGTAAAGTGGCAGGGTGCGTTCACCCATAGGGTCACCATGAAACTTTATCCTTACTCGATTATTTCTATATGAACCTGACTTGAATCGAACACGCAACCTTCTGATATGGAGTCAGACGCGCTACCATGGCGCCACAGATCCTATAGGTGCGTTTAGTTGAGGGAAAACACCATTGTTTTCCATAAAATGTTTTGTGGAAAACAAAGAAAAAACAGAGATGGCGTTCAAATTAGTGTTTTCCAATAAAATTCTTTACAAAACACAAAATTCCTATTTCCAAATTTAATACACAAAACTAAAAAATATTTTTTTTTCACCTATTTTCCTTTAAAATACCCCCAATCCGTTTTCGTCCATTCTTATATATTTTCGTTAGTTTTTATCTGTTTTTGTCTGTTTTTCTCCGTTTTCGTCCAATTTTTTACGTTTTTGTCTGTTTTTTACGTTTTTGTCATATTTTTACGTTTTCGTCCGATTTTATACGTTTTCGTCCGTTGTTTACGTTTTCGTCTGTTTTTTACGTTTTCGTTCATTTTTTTAAGTTTTTGTCTGTTTTTTAATTTTTCGTCAGATTTTTTACGTTTTCGTCGGTTTTTTACGTTTTTCTTCGAATGTTTACGTTTTCGTCTGTTTTTTTACGTTTTCGTCTCATTTTTTACGTTTTCGTATGTTTTTTTATGTTTTCGTCAGATTTTTCATGTTTTCGTCAGATTTTTTACGTTTTCGTCCGTTTTTTTACATTTTTTACGTTTTTGTCCAAATTTTTACGTTTTCGTCTGTTTTTTTACGTTTTGTCTGCTTTTTACGTTTTCGTCTGATTTTTTACATTTTCATCCGATTTTTTACGTTTTTGTCAGTTTTTTTACGTCTTCGTTTGTTTTTTTTACGTTTTCGTCTATTTTTTTTACGTTTTCGTCAGAATTTTTACGTTTTCCTCTGAATTTTTACGTTTTTGTCTGTTTTTTTACGTTTTCGTCAAATTTTTTACGTTTTCGTATATTTTTTCACGTTTTCGTATATTTTTTACGTTTTTGTCTGTTTTTTTTAATTTTCGTCAGATTTTTTATGTTTTCGTCTTTTTTTTGCGTTTTCGTTAGATTTGTTTACATTTTCGTCGGATTTTTTACGTTTTCGTCTTTTTTTTACGTTTTCATTAAATTTTTTGCGTTTTCATCCATTTTGTTACGTCCTAAAAATCAGACGACAATGTAAGGAAACGGACGAAAACGTAAAAAATAAGATGAAAACGTAAAAAATCAGACGAAGCATAAAAAACGGACAAAAACGTAAAAGATAGGAAAAAACGTAAAAAAAACGGGACGGAAATTGATGAGGCGAAAAATGATCCGTTTTTAAGGGGTCATTTAAGCCCGAATCCGAATTTATTTGATCAAATATTGCCCTAAATCGTTCCTTTTGTGATTTTAGGTACTTTGGGAGAGAAATCTGGAAAATGAAGCAATTCGGACGTTTTTGGAGCATAAAAATGAAGAAAACGCCAAAGTCTTAATTTTCCATGCTGGGAACAGTAGGTGACGGCGTCAAGAGCAAATTTCATGAAAATCCATGACGATCCAGAGAAGATTTGACGGCGTCACGTAGGAAGGGCGTCAAGAGTAAAAGAGTCATGACGGCCTGGAAACATATAAGTCTTGACGGCGTCAGAAGTAGATCTAGGCAGTCCGAGAAGAGTTTTGGCGGCGAGGTGACGGCGTCACATGTTTCTTCTTGACGCCGTCAAACCCATTTTTCTATATACAGTTTTCTAATTTTTCACATTTAAAAAGAGAAGTTTTGGGAGAAACCCTAAGTACGATTTTGGTGTAACTTTACAGGTTTTTCAAGGGTTCCAACCCCTTGATACCTTGCATGATTAATCAAGATAAGTGTTCTTCTAATTCAATCAATATGTCTATGTGTTGGTTGTCTATATCATGTTCTTGTCTTAATTCTATCATGCCAGGCTAGATCTCTTTTGTGTTTGCTTAGATTTAATGAAACCTAGATATTGATTATGTGTTGATTACTTGTTTATTCTTGTCTTGGATGAATGATTTATATGTTAGGCTTAAGAAAACTGGCAGATCTCCAATTGGTAACATGCTTGAACGTCTTAAGAAACATGAACCAACGCGCACTAGGTCTTTATTGGTTGTATTTAATGCATGAGCCACTGTTTACAATCCCTATAGTTGTGCTGGGCATGGTGTAGGAGGAGATAAGAGCTCATAGAATTGGGGAGTTATGTGTGCCACCCCATGAATGGTATTAAGGAATACAATCCGTCATCCATACAATTATAACAAGTAATTAACGTGTAAAAGATATCTAGGGAGTAGTGAAATCTAAGTAAACACATTTTCTCCAATTACTGCTCACAACTTTAGTATAATTTAGCTTATTTTCATTTATAGTATTTTATTTTGATTGCATCTTAGTTTTAGGTTAGTTGAATAGCAACTAATTCCGCCCACTCTTCCAAAACCCGAGATTTTTACTTACTTTCTAAAAAATATAAAAACACAAAAATAATCATCCCTCACCTTTAGAACTAGTATTTAGGCTTTCTAATCCTAGCGACACTATTCCTAAGCTGAATGATCAATCCCCCGGTACTTGTCACTATACTATACTACAACGATCAGGTACACTGCCTGGTGGGGGTTGTAAGCTTCTCGAGATCCCTCGAGAGGAAAAGCCTGTTGCGATTCCCACGCATCAAGTTTTTGGTGCCGCAGCCCGGGGAATAGTTATTGTCTAGGTTAGAATTTCTTTTTATTAGGTCTACTTGCTAGATTCCTTTCTAGTAAGATTTTATTTTTATTTTTAGGTCTTCTTTAGCCTATCTCATTTTTTTGTGTCTTTGTTCGTAAACTGTTTCGATGGATAACAATAACATTGATCGTTTGATTCCTGTTATTCGTGTTTTTCGTCGTAGGATTTTCCAAATGCCCACCCCACTTCCTTTAGCAGAAAATGAGAACCCACCTAACCTCTCACCCAACCACCACTTTGACAATAACTCTGAGCTAGAAGAGTCTGATCATGATGATGACCGTAGGGCTAGTCCTTTTTACTATTCAGACTCCGACGAGGATCTTGATGATGGTGACGTGATTAATGAGGATAGAATGGAGGAGGAAATAAACCCTCTTAGGTATGTTGACCCTAGAACTAGGATTGAGTGCGATAGTTCATTTAACATGCAATTCCCTTGTAAGATTGGATTTAAGAGCTTTAACGCCTATCTCAACTCATCTCTTCCAATGAACATAATCTCACGTAATGAATACAATAAAATCATGGTAGAGGAGTTAGAATACAAAGGAGAAAACATTATTGCTAAGGCAATACCATTGCATGTGTTTGTAGGAAGGTTGGTTTATCTTGTTGAGTTCATGGTTATGGAGAGTCTAGGAGAGTTTATTGATAATAAATTGACCCAAGTTGTGTTTGGAAAACCCTTCAAACGGTTGACCAACCTCGATGAAAAACTCATAGAAGGGCTAATTACATTCTCGGATGGGGATGAAGATTTTGTCTATCAAATGCCCCGCGCACACCCTAGGTTCAAAGATTTTTCCATGGAAAAGTGTAGTAGGTATCCGCCCATGGAAATGCTAAGTGAGAATGATAAGAGAAAAGGACTTAAGTACACGCATGAAAAGAATAAAAAATACTATCGCGGGTGCTTAGAGTTAGGAGACGAGTATAAGAAAGATGAGGCGACTATCAGATGGCTCACACTTGGTTATGTGATCATAAGCGATACACGGTAACCCATGACCTTGAGTCTAGCTACAGGACTCGTAAATAAAGAAAAGCGCTTCTTGGGAGGCAACCCATGTTTTGTGTGATTTTATTTGTTTGATTGTTATTTGATTCCGTATGCATGCTTTATTTTTATTGTTGGTAGATCATGTTTCTAAACTAAATAGTGGAAATACTTTACTTTGTTGTTTTGGCCTAGTCTTAACTCCACCTAGAAGTATTTTTGCAAAAGATAAGTGTAAGGGGAAACCCCAAATATGTTTTTAAGAAACAAACCGATCATGATTCTCCACGATATTAAATGAGCATGTATATTCGTATTTGTTAGAGTCAAATGCTTGTATTGAGTCATAATGAAGTTTTGCAGGATTTTCCAGGAAGTAGGACCAAGTTTTTCCAGAAATTTTCCGGAAACTTAACATAAGAATTTCTGCAGGTCACTTCTGACGGCGTCACGAGTTTACTCTTGACGGCGTCATGTGTAAAATTCTGGAAATTTTGCTAGTTTTGTTTATACCGGAGTCTTAAAGTTTTTGTTGATTCTTTAGTTTTATAAACTCCAGGAAATCTGCAAACATTCATTCCACAAGCATTATATCTTTAATTGTTTTGTTTCTATTCCTAAGTCTGGAATTACATCTAGTTGTGAGTTATTTTTGTTCGGGTTGATGCTTTGGGTTTTTGTTTGTTTTCTCAGGATTTACAGGTTATGTATGACAAGAAGATGATTTATATTCTGGAAGGGAAGCTTTGATTGTTCATTTTCTTGGAGGAAGATTTAACCTGGCCACCTTATTATCCATACCGAGCGAATCAGGGGAGTATTTAATTTCATTCTCTTTATTTTTTCACTTTTAAATTCTTTACTTGAACATTAGGGACAATGTTCGTATTAAGTGTAAGGGGAGGGTAAAAAAGATGATACCTTACATATGCACTTTCGCTTGAGTCTGTTTTGTTTGATGGTAGATGTGTAATAAAACTATGAGAAATACTTGTTAGTGCAATTTTAGCGCCAAATTTAAAATTTTTTACAACATTTAGGAGTGAAACTTTAGCCATAGCAAGCGTCTCATGGATAGGAGATTGTATGACTAGCACATAACCGTATATTCAGAAAAATTTTCCACCCAAATATGTGAGGTTCGCCTTTAGATTTGATAGGAAAAGCATTTACTATTAGTGCTTATGAGTGTACCGGTAGTATTTAGATTCTAGAACTTGCGTTAGTGATGCATCCCGAGACCGCTAGTGAGACTACATTCGTGTGGTAGGATTTACTACATGATAAGAGGCATTAGGATCACCCTTGTGTTAAACTCGTATCATAATTACTTGACCATTTAAGTCATATTACTTGGCTAGTTAAGTCAACTAATTTTTCCCACACCCTTAGCATTGTACTCATTTTTAGTACACGAAACCCCTAGTACACCCCTCCGAGCATATCTTTTCGTTTCTAACTTTAAGCATTTTACTTAAAGGAAGAATTTGTTACACCCCACTTAAATGTACAACCAAATCGCCTTAGCCTTCCGTGTATGCGCTCATTTTTAGTGCATTATTGTTATTTGTTAAACCCTAAGTTAACTATCTAATTGATTACATGGTTGCTAAGTCGAGTAATATCCTTGTACATATTATTTTGGGACGATTGGGACTCATGGGTAAGTACTTATTTTATGGAGTAATGGGGAAGAACATCATTTATTACCCCCATATGTACGTTAATCTTAAAAGTGCTCCAAGTGTTTTGATTTTCTTG
Organism: Artemisia argyi; assembly: GCA_030686995.1. Lineage (NCBI taxonomy): Eukaryota > Viridiplantae > Streptophyta > Magnoliopsida > Asterales > Asteraceae > Artemisia > Artemisia argyi. The sequence continues at coordinate 214,545,281 of CM060701.1, forward strand.
ATTCGAGTCATTAGATTAGTTTAATGTAAAGTATGTAAAGATTCAAGTGTAAGGGGAATTCTCATCCCCTATGATGTATTATTTTGGATGGTAGGGTAAGAGTGTATGCAAAAAAAAAAAAAAAAAAAAAAAAAAAAAAAAAAAAAAAAAAAAAAAAAAATCGAAAAAAAAAATAAAAAAAATAGAAAAAGGAAAAAGAGAGAAAAACATACGGACTACCATCCCTTTTTATTCTATGTTTATTTTATGTTTTTGTTATTTTTCATTTATTAGCTTAAGTCGAGTCTAGTCTTGGCTTAGCAACGCCACATTGTATATGTCATTAACCAAGATTGTTAACTCGCCACCAGTAAAACTTCTTTTATCCAACAAAACCATGTATTTCATATCCCTACACCTAACGTTACAACCCTTTAAAAGACCTCTTTGATAGTTTATCCTAGGTGCTTACGTTTTCGTCCGTTTTTTACGTTTTCGTTCATTTTTTGAAGTTTTTTTCTGTTTTTTAATTTTTCGTCAGATTTTTTACGTTTTCGTCGGTTTTTTACATTTTTCTTCGAATGTTTACGTTTTCCTCTGTTTTTTTACGTTTTCGTCTCATTTTTTACGTTTTCGTATGTTTTTTTATGTTTTCGTCAGATTTTTCATGTTTTCGTCAGATTTTTTACGTTTTCATCCGTTTTTTTATATTTTTTACGATTTTGTCCAAATTTTTACGTTTTCGTCTGTTTTTTTACGTTTTGTCTGCTTTTTACGTTTTCGTCTGATTTTTTACATTTTCATCCGATTTTTTACGTTTTTGTCAGTTTTTTTACGTCTTCGTTTGTTTTTTTTACGTTTTCGTCTATTTTTTTTACGTTTTCGTCAGAATTTTTACGTTTTCCTCCGAATTTTTACGTTTTTGTCTGTTTTTTTACGTTTTCGTCTGATTTTTTACATTTTCGTCAAATTTTTTACGTTTTCGTATATTTTTTCACGTTTTCGTATATTTTTTACGTTTTCGTCTGTTTTTTTTAATTTACGTCAGATTTTTTATGTTTTCGTCTTTTTTTTTGCGTTTTCGTTAGATTTGTTTACATTTTCGTCGGATTTTTTACGTTTTCGTCTTTTTTTTTACGTTTTCGTTAAATTTTTTGCGTTTTCATCCATTTTGTTACGTCGTAAAAATCAGACGACAATGTAAGGAAACGGACGAAAACGTAAAAAATAAGATGAAAACGTAAAAAATCAGACGAAGCATAAAAAACGGACAAAAACGTAAAAGATAGGAAAAAACGTAAAAAAAACGGGACGAAAATTGATGAGGCAAAAAATGATCCGTTTTTAAGGGGTCATTTAAGCCCGAATCCGAATTTATTTGATCAAATATTGCCCTAAATCATTCCTTTTATGATTTTAGGTACTTTGGGAGAGAAATCTGGAAAATGAAGCAATTCGGACGTTTTTGGAGCATAAAAATGAAGAAAACGCCAAAGTCTTAATTTTCCATGCTGGGAACAGTAGGTGACGGCGTCAAGAGCAAAACCTTGACGGCGTCAAGAGCAAATTTCATGAAAATCCATGACGATCCAGAGAAGATTTGACGGCGTCACGTAGGAAGGGCGTCAAGAGTAAAAGAGTCATGACGGCCTGGAAACATATAAGTCTTGACGGCGTCAGAAGTAGATCTAGGCAGTCCGAGAAGAGTTTTGGCGGCGAGGTGACGGCGTCACATGTTTCTTCTTGACGCCGTCAAACCCATTTTTCTATATATAGTTTTCTAATTTTTCACATTTAAAAAGAGAAGTTTTGGGAGAAACCCTAAGTATGATTTTGGTGTAACTTTACAGGTTTTTCAAGGGTTCCAACCCCTTGATACCTTGCATGATTAATCAAGATAAGTGTTCTTCTAATTCAATCAATATGTCTATGTGTTGGTTGTCTATATCATGTTCTTGTCTTAATTCTATCATGCCAGGCTAGATCTCTTTTGTGTTTGCTTAGATCTAATGAAACCTAGATATTGATTATGTGTTGATTACTTGTTTATTCTTGTCTTGGATGAATGATTTATATGTTAGGCTTAAGAAAACTGGCAGATCTCCAATTGGTAACATGCTTGAACGTCTTAAGAAACATGAACCAACGCGCACTAGGTCTTTATTGGTTGTATTTAATGCATGAGCCACTGTTTACAATCCCTATAGTTGTGCTGGGCATGGTGTAGGAGGAGATAAGAGCTCATAGAATTGGGGAGTTATGTGTGCCACCCCATGAATGGTATTAAGGAATACAATCCGTCATCCATACAATTATAACAAGTAATTAACGTGTAAAAGATATCTAGGGAGTAGTGAAATCTAAGTAAACACATTTTCTCCAATTACTGCTCACAACTTTAGTATAATTTAGCTTATTTTCATTTATAGTATTTTATTTTGATTGCATCTTAGTTTTGGGTTAGTTGAATAGCAACTAATTCCGCCCACTCTTCCAAAACCCGAGATTTTTACTTGCTTTCTAAAAAATATAAAAACACAAAAATAATCATCCCTCACCTTTAGAACTAGTATTTAGGCTTTCTAATCCTAGCGACACTATTCCTAAGCTGAACGATCAATCCCCCGGTACTTGTCACTATACTATACTACAACGATCAGGTACACTGCCTGGTGGGGGTTGTAAGCTTCTCGAGATCCCTCGAGAGGTAAAGCCTGTTGCGATTCCCACGCATCAAGTTTTTGGCGCCGCAGCCCGGGGAATAGTTATTGTCTAGGTTAGAATTTCTTTTTATTAGGTCTACTTGCTAGATTCCTTTCTAGTAAGATTTTATTTTTATTTTTAGGTCTTCTTTAGCCTATCTTATTTCTTTGTGTCTTTGTTCGTAAACTGTTTCGATGGATAACAATAACATTGATCGTTTGATTCCTGTTATTCGTGTTTTTCGTCGTAGGATTTTCCAAATGCCCGCCCCACTGCTGCGGTTTGAAACTTTGTATCCGTTGGAAGCATTAAATGCAGTGAACGTTGGGGGCTAAATTCCAAAAAATGTATACGTTGGAGCCTTGGAACAAAAAAAAAAAAAAAAAAAAAAAAAAAAAAAAAAAAAAAAAATCCTATAAATACTACAATTTCAATCAAACTATATTACACTATATTTCATACTTTTACAACCAAACTCTATATCTCTATATCATACTTAAAAAAAAAGTGTATCATGGATCAAAGAAAGTCAAGTTCAACAAGAGGTCGTGGTCGTGCCATTCGTGGGCAACGTTTTCGTCCTCAAGTTGCAAGTCAACAACACCCTCAATCCGCCTACTATCCCCAACCTCCTCAACCGGTTCATCCACAATTCTTTCAAGAACAATATTATCCACGACCCCCACCACCGTTGAATCCAAGTCAATATAACGTAATGATGACAAATGAGTTCAACCCGTTTTCTGACTACCGTGAAGGTCCTTCACGTCGTGAGCCTAGTGTTGAGCGCGAACTACCACTATATGATGATGACGATGATGAGGTTGAGTTCAACCCGTTTTACTCATATTGATGCATGGGAGGTTGTTAGGGGAGAACCGAAATGGTTGGAACAACCATGCTTTGTTCAAACATCTTCGGCATCTAATTCCGACAAACGAAGAAAGTCGTCGGAATCTACCTACTACGAGTCGGGAAGCAATGAGCATGTCGAAACTGTTATTCCCGATCTAAATGATGACACAACTCCCACAAGGAAAAGAAAAGGGAAAAAGATTGCTAGCGAGACATCGACAAAGAATAGTGTTGTTGAACAATTCGAGGCCTACACGTCAAAAAAATCACAAATGTTGGAGGAGGGGATGGAAAAAAAACGTGCAAATGATGCATTGGCCGAAAAGTTGATGTCGGCACAACTCGATAGTGTTAAAGAAAAGCAATTGTTTCGGGCCTTGAAGTTCTTTAACGAACCGCATGATCACATAACCAATCCGGCTATGCGAGATTTCACTCTTCGCAAAAAACGTGAGCTCGCGGAGAAATATGGATGGCCTATTGATTTTGAATAATTATGTTTTTTTTCCAAGTATTGTGTAATTTTATTTTCAAGTATTATGTATTTTTATTTTAATTATTAATGAAATATTATGTTTTTATTAAATTATTTATTTATGAAAATAAAAAATAAAAAAATAAAAAGTTGGAGGTTTGGGAGGTATGAAAACGTGACCATTGCCACTAAAATAAGGGTGGGAGGTATGGAAAAAGTGTGAGTGAGGTGAAATGATATTATTGGTGGGTTGGAAAGTATGAAATTTTTTTGTAGTGATCATTGCCACCACCCTTATACACATGTCGCGATATACAGTTAACTCATGACAAAAAGTTCAAAAAAAATATTGAGCAATTTATGATTAATATGATAACCCAGTAAACTCATGACAAAAAGTTCAAGAAAAAAAATAAAAAAATAAAAATAACTCATGACAATACAACCTAACTCATACACATGTCGAGATACACAACTCCAAAAATCACTAAATGGTCACCGGAAAAACAAATGGTCGTCGGAAAAATGAGACCCGCCTTCTAGATAGACCGGAAATGTGATTTGTGTACCAACAACCGACGATGTATCCGGTGTACCGGCGATGTATCCGGTGTCCCGGCGACAGTTGAAAAAAAAGCTTATATCCCCGTCACCGAAAAATAACCGTCATCAACAGATCTGAAAATTAAGCGTTCGGCCATCGAAAACAGAAACACCACGATCTGAAAAAAACAAATAAATAAAATAAAAAAATAAAAAATAAAAAATAAAACTTATATCCCCGTCACCGGAAAATAACCGGTCACCAACAGATCTTGGTTTGCCATCACCAATGGAAAATAACCGTCATCGGAAAACACCACGGTCGGAAAATAGCCGTCACCAACGGAAAAAGAAATATTGGTTGTTGTCACCTGCTAATCTGCTATACTAAATAGTAAATACACCAACAAATCTTGGTTGTTAATTTTTTTCATGGTGGTTCTTTGTTGACTGCGTAATAAATTGAGAAAACAATTGAGGAGTAAAAAAACTATGAGAAAAAAGGGGTAGGGTTAAAAGGATTAGGGAGTGATAAATATCGGATTTACCTTTTTAATTCTATTATTAATTTTCTTTTTTCTTTTGTGTGTTTTAAATTCATTGACACTTGTCCTAATATTATTGGTTATTTAATGGATCTTACTTTTATAATTTTAACATTGATCTTATTTGATCTCAACTATATATATATATATATATATATATATATATATATATATATATATATATATATATATATATATATTAACTAAAAAAGGTTTAAATGATTTCAACTATAGCTTGAATAGTTAAGTTTGTACAGTGACAAAAAACATAGTTTAATACAATCATCATCATTAGAGCTTTTATTTTCTAATTTTTTGTAAAATGATAATTTAATCCTTAACTAATTAAATTATAACTTCTTTGTAATAATAATATCAAGTGAGGACAAATGGTAAACTCGATCCAAAATTTCTATCTGTTTTCAGAAATAAATGATTAATTTATGTAAAGAATGAATTTGGACGACGAGATTACAAATACTAGCTAGCATGTTTTTTTCAATATATGACACTAAATAAAAATCATTGATTTTAATATGATTTTGGCATTAAAATGAATACATGACCTGTTGACCACATTAGTAACTTTTTCTTTACGGCGGGTTAGTTGTTAGTTGTTGGCTCGAGTTAGTGTCGCATCCTCGGGCAGAGATACCAACCGCGAGCCTCTCCTTAGGAGATAACCCCACTCCTGTTCCCGATTCGCCTGATATCATTAGAGCTTGTGGTTCCCAAATGAGGACTTAACGGTCGGTCACCCAAACCGGTACTACTCTCACTTGGGCTCGCTTAACTACTTAAGCCTTTACCATTAGACCACAAGCCCCATGATTGACCACATTAGTAACTACTTGTGGGTGTTTTTTTTTTTTTTTTTTTTTTTTTTTTTTTTTTTTTTTTTTTTTTTAATTTAACATTGAATACATCCTTCTATTTTTGCAAGGAGATCTTTTGAGTTTTTCTTAACAAAATTATACTAGTATATGGCTGCCACATATACCTATCAAACAAGAGAGAGTTGGATTCAAAAGTGCTACTTCACAGTTACATAAATATTTGTTCATTTGTGGCTTTTTATGAAAGGGTCTTAAGATGAAACTTTGGATAAGTTGGAGGGACTAAATGGAACTTTGAATAAAAGTGAGAATAATATTCATCTGCTTTTGGTCTTCTTCTTTAAAAAAGAAAAGCAACCTCCCACCCTCCATTAGAGAGAACATGAGCTAGTTTTCTGTTTTTCCTTTCCTAATTTCTTACAGTATTTGTTTTTCTTCCTTCTTATTTTGAATCTAAGGTGGTTCCTGCTCTATTTCCAAGGTAGGTCCTAATTTTTTCCTCTACAGAGCTTCTAACCGATCTCGATCGCTAAGTTATACTGTAGGTCCGCCTCTGCCTAGCTTCTGTGTGTGTGTGTGTTTGAGAGAGGCATGAACACAAGAGAAAGATGGATCCATTGCTACAAGAGCAGTCAAAAGATCTTACTTGTTGGTGAGGGTGATTTCTCGTTTTCTGCATGTTTGGCTCGAAGATTTCGAAATGCTGAAAACATGGTTGCAACTTCGTACCTCGATAAAGGTAAGTATGCATGATTGATCTTGTATTGAACTATTGATGGTTGATTTGCATTGGTATAAAGTTCATAGGATTACAAGAACTTTTGAAGCAAATCAGAATTTCAGGATAACTGATATTTTGTTGTTAATGAGGTGTTATTTTCTTTATACAATGACACTTCGAAATTTAAATTGATTATAAATATATATATACTGGGTTACATATGAATGAGTTTGGGAACTTATGGCCGGGTTTTTAATTTGGGCAATATTCGTATGGATTTATATATACAAGTTGCCCGATTGATGTATGTTTCTGCTGTTATATATCCGTGTATCGTACGTGTGTCCAAGTTAGAATTAAATTTGTCTGTCAGCATAATTTATCATATCATTCGTCTTTATAGTGTGTACATGTCCATAGTTAGCTAATCATAAAGCTTTCACATTGTTCATAGATTGGCTAGTTAAACAGCATTGGACGAGCGTACCACACCTCGACGAACTTGATAGATTAGGCTGCTTGTTGTTGTATGAAGTTGATGTTTACAACATGCATAAACATCCAATCCTCAAGAAAATGAAGTTTGGCGTAATCGTGTACAACTTTCCTCATGCTGGACATTATGATCACTTATGCGAACGTGATTTGGAATTAGTCGAGTAAGATATATACACTACATAAAAAATCTCTGTAATTGTATTCACAGTTCTTAGTAGACATGCTAATCAAAATCTGACTAACCATGTTTCCGAGTATGTAGTAATATGGATATAATTAATAGTAGATGCGTGGATGTCGCAGGATGCATAAAGAATTGGTGGGTGCTTATTTTAAAAGTGCAAGCAAAATGTTGAATGAAGGGGGTGAAGTTCATTTGAGGCATAGAGAGGACCCTCCATATGACAGTTGGAATGTAGTTAAGCTTGCTGGTAAAGCTGGTCTTAAGTTGCACGGCAAAGAGCAATTTCTAAAAAGCGATTATCCGGGTTATCATAATAAAAGGGGAGGGGATATTCAAGGTAACAAGACATTTCCTATCGTATGCGCTTTCACTTACAAGTTTGCACTTGATTTACCAAGAGTTAATGATCATCATCCAAAGAAAGATAAGGCTACTGATTTTCATGATATGATGAACTTGGTACGAATGATGAATTGTTCATGTATTAGAAGTGCAGGATCAAAATCATGATCAGCAGCATCCCAAGAGTGATGAACTAATACAAACACTAGTACAAATCTAGGATTTCGTCACACATGCTGTTTTCACACAGTCAGATATTTATGTGACTAAATGTACCAGAATAAAATAAACAGCCACACTTGATCCGACTTGTGTGACTATTTCGGAATTTCATTGTCACACATTTGAATATTTATGTGACTAGAGGTAACTGGTAATTTTTTTTTTTTTTTTTTTTTTTTTTTTTTTTTTTTGATTATTTAGTCACTTATAATTTGGGACGTGTGACAGATACAAATAAGTTTGACACATTAATCATACTATATATATACATATGTGACAAATATATGCCACGCAATTGAGTAGTGTGACCAAAATCCATATATGGTCACATGAAGTAATTGTGTATGCGGCTAAATCATATAATCAAGTTTGTCACACATTATTTAAAAGTGACTGTTATTTTTTGCTGAATATTTAGCCACATATAAATTTGAGATGTGTGACAAATGAAATGTAAGTTTGAAGAATTAGTCACGATATACATTTAAAAGTGACAAAATATATGTCACACTTGAAACAGTGTGACCAAATGTCATATATGGTCACACTAAACCATAGACATACATGATTAAGTGTAACCAAAATTCGATACATATAGTCACGTAATTAATATGTGTGTCTAAAGTTTAGTATGTGTTTGCTTTCCAAAACCTAATGTATATAGTCACATTTAATTGTAGCACGATCATGTGACTATAGGCTTTACAATAGTCACACCCTAAATTTTCACAAGCGCGCCTTAATTTTTCCCCAAAATCTCAACTTTTCACAAGCCCGCCTAAATTTTTCCCCAAAATCAAATTGCCCCTCTGCCTCTTTATCTTTTTTCTCAGATCTCACATCATCTTCACTTTTCCCTCTTTTGAGTTTCAATTGAAAAAAAACCCTAACATAAAAAAGTCAGCCTTATCATTCTTCTAATAAAAACACTACCGCCACTCCTTCTACAATCTCTGTGATACCCGTTCTCACATGACCGTCTCCATTGTGATACCTCGTATTCAAGAAGGCCAGTCTGTGATACCCATCTCCTTTTGAGTTTCAATTAACCGTCTCTATTCTTACATTGATTAGTAGTCGGTAAATCATTCGGAGTCGCTCGTGATGTATTTCGGATTTTGGTGTATATATTTGCTATGAATTTTGATTTTTTTTTTCTATTTTTTTTTATATTGAATATGTTGCATGAAAGGTTTTGAAAAGTGTAAATGGGTGTGCCGAATAAGTGGATTTATTTGGTCCCGCTTATGTAAAAGAGCAACACCTATTTTCACACATTTTCTTGGTTGGTTTATATGCTCGGTGTAACTCAAAACACATACACAAACCAAATTCAGGTTAACCAAATCTAGGGTTCTTAATATTTTAAATTCAAGTTAATTTATTTTATAAAAAGTTTTTATTTTTATTTAGGGTCTTAGAGTTTGTTTAAGCTTATAAGGAGTTCATAACTTCATTTATACATGTTCTGAGATGTGAGTGAGAGTTTTAGTGAGGCATGAGCTTAACGAGACATAGGATCAAATAGGTGATAGCTTTTGTGGATTATACGTATAGAAGACATGTATATAAGTTGTAAAAATGACTAAGTGTTGAGAGTTGCTTACTACACCTTCAAAGGTGGGTCGTATGATGACTGTGGGAGCAAGGAGAAGGCTTGTGTTCTTGTAACTTGATTCCTAGCTCACCAAAGTCTTAGAAGAAGCTTATGGTTGGCTTATGAGAGCTTGGGATAGCTGAGTTCTTCCTGCTTTCTTCTCGGTATGAAAACCAGTGAGCAAGAGTGCGTGTGAGTTTGTTTTGAAGCTTGTACGTGAGAATGAAGTGCATGGGAGTACATTATCATGAGATAGGGACAACTTGTGGGACAAAGGGAATATGGCAGGAGATAACAAGTAGGGGAGGGCTTAGGATAGGTTGATTTGCCATCAACTTAGTTATCCAAGTGTTATCGAGGGTCGGTTTCATGTGGTGACTAAGCATGGGTTTCTAGAAGTCCTTTTTATTTCGTGTTCCATGTATACGAGGGAGCAAGAGTAGTATGGAAGTCCCTTGGTCCTTGTGAGGTCATATGAGCTAGTATGAAAGGGTTTGGAGGGGTGTTTGGGTCGCAAAAATATCATAGGGGCCGTTTGGTATAACAACGTGACCAAAACATAAGTTAAGGGTCGAGTAGCCTTCTAGGGAAGTTGTGCTTGAATTGTGATAGGGTTATGTGACCTTTAAAGTCATTTGGGAGACTTGTAGAAGTTAAGAAGCACTTAGGAGTCCAAACGAGTTTATACGTGACCAAAAATAAATAGATATGGTCGAATTATTTGGTATAAGGTCTTGTATGTTTCAACAAAGCTTTAGCCTAGGTAAAGTGACTCAATGTGAGTAATAATGGATCTCTAATCACTGTGGGAGGTCTCATGTTGTATTGAGTGAGTTGTGACCATTTTATATATACGTTTGTGTATGTATCGGGACATAAGAAATGAGATAGGGCACGTTGGTGAGTCATGAGGGTTGTGAGTTGATGAGAAACACCTAGGAAGTCGTTTGAGTGAGTTTGGAACTCATTAGAATCAATAGGAATGTGTTTTACATATTGAGACCAAAGTTGGGCACGTTTAGGATACGTGGTATACTCGTATAGCTTTGCCTATGTTTCACTGTTCATTCGTACGTATTATATCCAAATAAATGTTGATCTCGATTCTTTTGATGATGAACAATGAGTTCATGCAATTTGTTTCATGGGTCGTTTGTAAGAATCTCGAATAAATGAGCCAAAGCATTCGTACATTTGTATGTTATGGCATAACATATTAAGCTTTGGATTGGGCTTTTGTGTGGGCTTACAAGCCGCAGCCCAAGTGGTTTTGGTAAATTTGGATCCGTTTGGTTTGTAGTGTGATCCGTGAGTGATGAGGCAAAAAACGATCCGTTTTTAGGGGGTCATTTAAGCCGGAATTGGAATTTATTTGATCAAATATTGCCCTAAATCGTTCCTTTTGTGATTTTAGGTACTTTGGGAGTGAATTCTGGAAAAGGAAGCATTTTGGATGTTTTTGGAGCATAAAAGTGAAGAAAACGGCAAAGTCTTAATTTTCCTTGCTGGGAACAGTACCTGACGGCGTCAAGAAGGTTTTTGTGACGGCGTCAGGAGCAAAATGGATGACGGCCCAGAGAAAACGTGACGGCGTCAGAACAAGGGCGTCAAGAGTAAAAGTGGTGACGGCCCAGAGCAGAAATACACATGATGGCGTCAGATCTGGATCTAGGCAATCCGAGAAGATTTTTGGCGGCGAGATAACGGCGTCAGAACTTTCCTCTCGACGCCGTCACCTCATGAAATCTATATATACTTTTCTAATTTTCATTCATTAAAGGAGGAACTAGTGTGGAGAATTTTAGGGTCAAACTTTATAAACCCTAGTTCGTTTGTAACAGTATTTTCAAGGGTTTTCACCCCATGAAACCCTTCATGTTCAATTGAGATAAGTATCCTTTCAATTCATTCAATATGTCTATGTGTTGTTTGAATATATCTTACACTTGTCTTAATTTTAACATGCTAGGCTAGATCTATTATGTGTTTGCTTAGATGGAATGAAACCTAGATGTTGATTATAGGTTGATTGCTTGTTTATAGTTGTAATGCATGAATGATTTCAATGTTAGGCTTAAGAAAACTGGCAGATCTCCATTGTGTAACTTGCTTGAACGTCTTAAGAAACATGAACCGATGTGTACTAGGTTTTTATGGTTGTATTTAATGCATGAGCGAATTCTAGTGATCCCATGTTAGGAGCTTCTTGCAGGCTCGACATAGGAGTGAAGTAGGAGCTTATAGAATTGGGGAAGTAAGTACGCCACCCCATGATTGGTATTAAGGAATATAACCCGTCATCCACGCAACTGTAACAAGTAATTAACTTGTAAAAGATATCTAGGGAGTAGTGAAATCTAAGTAAACACAATTCTCCCATCTATTGTTCACACCACTAGTTTAATTTAGCTTATTTACATTTTTGTTATTTTATTTTGATTGCATCTGTAGTTATTGGGTTAGTTGACTAGCAACTAATTCCGCCCACTCTTCCAAAACCCGAGATTTAATTTGCTTTTATAAAATATAAAAAATACAAAAAGAATCATCCCTCACCTCTAGACCTAGTTTTTAGGCTTTCTAATCCTAGCGACACTATTCCTGAGTTGAACGATCAATCCCCCGGTACTTGTCACTATACTATACTACAACGATCAGGTACATTGCCTGGTGGGGGTTGTAAGCTTCTCGAGATCCCTCGAGAGGTAAATCCTGGTGCAATTCCCACACATCAGTGAGTCCATTTGTGACTACTTGAAGTGGTCCAACATATTTGGAGCCCACTTGAGTGAAATAGTTCCTCATCGGCTGTGTGGGGTCCACAAGGAGAAATGTGGGTCCCATAGAGTATATTATAGCTCATATTAGTATTGTGAGGTCCACTGAGGCGTAATCCTCATATGTGGGAGTCGTGAGGTTTCCCTGAGACATAAGTCTCATATGTGGGAGTTATGAGGTTCCACTAAGACACAAGTCTCATATGTGGGAGTTATGGGGTTCCACTGAGACATACATCTCATATGTGGGAATTATGGGGTTCCACTGAGATATACATCTCATTTGTGGGAATTATGGGGTTCCACTGAGATACACATCTCATATGTGGGAGTTGTATAGTCCACTGAGATATACTCCTCATATGTGGTAGTTGTATAGTCCACTGAGATATAATTCTCATATGTGGTAGTCGTGTAGTTGATGAGTGTCTAAATACTCATCATTTCTGTCACATTTAAGCTACAAAACATCTGAAAACATACTGATATGATTTAAAATACTGAAAATATCACCAAACTGTGTTTTTAGGTGCTTAAAGTGCAAAAGGGATGAAAACTGATGAAAAACATGCAAAACATACATAATTTACAGTTTCAGTCCCTGAACTTTGATAAATTGGCAAATCTAGTCCCTGGTCAATCAAAACTGGTACAAATATCATTTTAGGTCCTTGGGATTCACAAGTTGTTCAAAATAATCCTTTGAAGTTTAAAATCACAAATTTACAACTTTGGTCCCTCAACTTTGCAAAACTGTCAAAAATGGTCCTTTGGGTTTTAAAATTGGAAATTAATCAAAATAAACCTTGTACTATTCATGATTGACATAATTGGTCCTTATGAGAAAAGTTTTGAGAAATAACAAGTTTGGTCCCTGGAGTTTCTAAATTGGCAGATTTGGTCCCTAAGGTTTAAAAATGAAAAAAATATTCATCTATGGTCCTTGTACTAATGTTTAATTGCAGGTTTGGTCCTTATGTGAAGTTTGAATAGTTGGCATCTTAAGCCCCTCATCTTTCAGAATTTACATATTGGTCCTTGTGCTCACTAAATACCAAACGGACCCCTTTATTACTAAAACCCAAAACCAACTCCAAATCCAATCCAATCTAAACCCAGTTACTAAACCACTTGGGCCCAAATATATACCAGCCCACTTCCACCCTTTGTAAATAAATAAAACAGACAAACAAACCCACCCCCGTTTTCCTCTTCTTCTTCCACATCCCTCCCCCTCCACCTGTAAACACCACCTCACCCCCTTCCAGCTCACCCCTACTCCTACCCACTCTCCACCACATCTTACAGCAGAAACACTCCACCATAAATGCTGTTCTCACCCCAAAACCACCCCTGTACCAAACTAGCCCACGGTATTGACCAAAACTACCCAACTTGGTCCAATCTTCAACAAAACTTGTCCCTTACTCTTCCTGACACCTCCACATTACAACAAGAAGCTTTAATTGCTTTGGAACCGCCTCAATTCCACGTGGCTCGTTTTGGCGCGAATTTTGGATTTAAACGGTTTGGATCAATTACAGACTTTTAAGGGCCAAGATGAAGTGGGATGAGATATTTGATCAAGTGGGATGAAAAGTGGTGATAAATACAGAAGGAAGACAGAAGAGAGAAGCATCATATTATGTAATTTAGTTTATGATCAAAGTAGTCTAATTAATCTAGTTATCACCTAGTGTAATTGTTACATTTCTGTTTCAAAGTGTTGTTTAACTTTTCCAAAGTGTAATCAACAACTTTGTTTGATCAATATCAATCTATCTTAAGTTTTCAAGAATTTCAATTTCGTACCATTTTCATATCAAGTCTTTTAATTTCTGTTGATGATTGTTGTTTAGAGGACTGTAATAAACACTACTAAACTCTCAGTAAGTTTTAGCAAGCTTTTAAAGTCATTTGAACAATCAATGATCAATAATTTAGGATAATTCCATAGAAAATTGAAAATAATTAAAAAAAAATAGAAGAATCTGTGAAGAAGCTTGGAGCAAAGTGTATTCTGGATTGCTTTGGTATTAGTGCTTAGTGGTAAGCTATAGGAAAGGTTCTTTGATCTTGGTTCTCAGTTGTGGCATAAACTCAAGTTGTAAGTATATTTCTTGATTTTTGGCATAACCTGTTCTTGTTCTTATCTTAGTATAATTTCTCTTGATTCATGCTTAGTTGATGTTTGTTAGTGATATTATAACTTAAAATTAGTAGGTTGTTAGTTGAAAATCTTAGTTGATAATAATTTTAGTTAGATAGTCAAAATTAGCTTAGTAGTGATTCATAGTTTTAAGTTGTTGTTTACTGTGTAATTGTGTTTATCTGATCTCATATCATCATAATCAAGTATCTGGAATCAATTTCATGTTCTATCTTATTGTTATACAACACTAATCTAAAAAACAGCCTTGCTAAGGCCTGTTTGGATCAAGCTGTTTCAGTGAGTTTATGCCTGTTATTGTTGCTGAATCTTGTTTCTGCATGTTTATTTAGGTCAATCTAGTTCATATCAGTCATAATACATAGGCCTTATTAGAGTAAAAGTCAAAATTAGTTAGTAATTGATCTAGCTGTTTAACTGTTAGTGTAAACCACCCCATAATCTTCATACTAGCTTATAATCTAATAACTTAGCTTAATTTCACCTTATCATAGCTTAGAATAACTTAAGTAATCAGTAAATTTAGATCAAAGCTCACTTAAGTCAACATAGTAGTTTAACTTAAAAAGTCAATTTTCAGTCACAAGAATTTTTGAATTAACTTTGGAATTAAATTGTGAGTTTGTTAATTGATATTAGGACTTGAGCTTGTAGGATTATAAAGTCTTGTTGCTGATCTCTTTGTTACTATTTTTATTAATTTTTATCTAGCTGATTAGAGTGCTTAATTAGTGCTTAACTTTTGGTAATTCTTCATATACCTCCCCTGTGCACAGTTTTGACACCTACTTTCATAAGCTTGCACAAGCTTGTGTAGTGAGTGTTGGCCTGTGTATCTTGGTTGTTTGTGATGCCCTTGTGGCTAGTTACCTGAGTGAGTGCTTATTTGCCCTTTGATTGCTTATTTGGTCTGCTTAATTTGCTTTAACTTGTTCATCAAATAAACTTATACACTGATCACTCAGTGTAAACAAGCAATTTCACAAGCTCATCATAAGCTCATCTCTGAGTTTTAGCTTGTGATCTTTGGCTCTTTTAGAAGCTAAGCAGCCCCTTAATCAACTTCAAGCTTAATCTTTCATTCACAAACCCTTTTACTAGGGCTGCATCTCAGCTTAAGCTTGTCCATTCACTCAGTTCACTGAGTGACTCAGTCAACCCACCCAACTTCATAAGCCCTTCAAAAGCTACCCAGTGTTCCCCATTGGTCAAGCTTTGGTATTTTGGAATCCTTACCAGCCCTACTTAGTACGTCAGCATTCAATAAGTTCTTTTGAGCTTATTTCATAAGCTCAATTTGACCTCTTTGGTTGCCTGTCTGGGTGTTTGGATCTCAGTTTCATTAGAAGTGCTTATAAGCTTTTTACAAGCTTATTAGTCTAATCCAGTGAACACACTTGTTCATACTTATTAATATATTATATATACACAGTAATAACCTTTTATTTTCTTTCTTAAGCTTGTTTTTACCAAGCTTACAAGCTCATTTTCACTCACTCAGATAACTGAGTGAATCAGTTTGGACCCCTCACTTCCCAAGCTCTTTCTGAGCTCACCAGTGGGTCCCACACCCTAAATCTTGGTTCTCCCAACCCACCTCCTACCAGGCTTGAACCATTGACCTTTTGTTTGGCCTAGATCATAGTGGACCCCACTTGGTTTTACCTCACAAGGTTGTCCCATTTTCTGTCTCAGAATCCAATAAGCCAAGTGCTTATTTGTGTTCTGTGGCTTATTCAAGCTACTTAATTGGTTGAATCTTGCTAAATATTGTTCACACAACTTATAGGAACCAGAATCTACCCTAGTGGACCCCACATAAGCTCATTTGAGCTTATTTCCTTCAAAGTCAACAGAAAATTCAACTGTTTTGGGTAATAAGCACTTTCAGTGCTTATTCTGGGTTTCCAAGTTTGTTGTTTTTGTATTAGTTTCTTATTTTAAGTATTTTAATAGTTTTATAAAAGAAAAACCACAAAAAGCCAAAAATACTTATAGTGATAGCTTCTATTTAATAGAAACTATCTATTTAATTTTCTTTTTAGCTTATTTATAAGCACTTCTGTATTTTTATATTTTTATTAAATTTCTTTTATATTAAAGTATTTTTATAAATTTTTCCAGATTTTTCTTTTGTCATCTAGTAATATTTAGAATTAATACTAGTTTTAATTAATTAATAATTAATATTAAATAACTAAATAGCATAATTATACTTTATTAAGCACTACCTAGTTTTTATAATTTTTCTAGCTTTTATATAAGTTATAACATTTTTAGGAATTTTTCTAGATTTTTTACTGTTCATATTCTATTATTTTTAATTTAATTAGTTAATAATTAATTAAATAGTTAATAATTAATAGTAAATAGATAAATAGTGTAATAAATATATTTTCATTTTTTTAAATAAGTTTTATAATATTTTAGATTTTTCTAAGTTTTAATTTTATTTTTCTAGATTTATTTTATATTTTCTTATTAATTAGTGTATTATTAATTAGTTTTAATAGTTTTTAATTAATAATAAATAATATAAAAGTTCAATAAATAATTTTCTTTTTCTAATAATTTTCTTTTATTCTTAGGATCCCAAAAATATAAATTTCACATTTGTGGGGTTTATATTGATCACTTTTCACTTTTATTTTTGTACGTTTACGTTTAATTTAATATAAACGTACATTTTTAATACGTCTTACGTTTCTAGGGTTTTTGATCATACTTATTAGTTGATATAACTCATTTGAGTTATTTATACTTTTAGTATTGTGACAAATCAATCATAACCCTATTCCTGATCAACCAACTATATCACATAGTCGTTCAATCACAGGATATCACAACCTCGTTGGGGAATTAACGACCCGGGAATATAACTGTACTACCTCGGATTATTGCATTCGCATCTTTCTAGTTTTACTTGTTAAGTTGACCTCTCTACAGCGGTTGACTAAATAAACAGGCTAGTTTTGTGCTAATCAATTTTTGGCGCCGCTGCCGGGGAGGTTGTGCTGCGTTTAACGTATCAGTTTGATTGATTATCTATCCTTTGTATATATATTATATAAATATCATATTTTAATCTTCCATAAACAATATAAAATACAAAAATATTTTCTTTTTCTTTCTATATATATATAAAAGATAAATAACCACAAAAATACTCTTCGCACCCCTCCTGAGTTTCCTTTTCTTCAAGGATCCTTAGACGCGTCTTAGTGCATGCGCACTCGTTCTTCAAGGTCATCAAGTCCTCTTCGTGAGCTTGTAGCCATACCTCGAAGAAGTCGTAGACGTTCTGCTCCCTCAGTCGTACCCGAGATACGTACTGATCCAAAAATTCCTGTCAAAATGACAGAAGAACAAACGATGAATGAGCTTCTCCAGGCACCCACCGATGGGTACGGAGATGCCATTGTTGTTCCAGCCATCGTAGCTGAGAACTTTGAGCTTAAAACAGGGTTAATAAACCTAGTGACAGCGCGTCAATTCTATGGTTTTGATAGGGACGATCCTCACTATCACATTCGGTGGTTCAATAAAATCACATCCACCTTGAAATGTAAAAACGTCCCTGAGGATGCAATAAAACTTCTTCTTTTCCCGTTTTCCCTCGATGGGCCTGCCAGGATCTGGCTTGACAAACAACCCCCTAAGTCGATTGAAACGTGGGAAGATTTAGTACATAAGTTTGTGCATAAATTCTATCCTCCTTCAAAAACCACGAATCTCCGGAATGAAATCATGAAATTCACACAACATTATGATGAAACATTCAGTGAATCATGGGATCGTTTTAAGGAAATGCTACGCAACTGTCCTCATCATGGATTTTCTGAGTTGATATATCTGGATACTTTCTATAATGGCATAAGACAAGCTGATCAAGATTCTCTTAATTCCTCCGCGGGAGGTAATTTTTTGAATCGAACAACAAAGGATGCTTTAGCCATTATAGAGAACAAAGCTGAGGTCCGTACCTCAAGAAACAAACCAGTTGCTCCCAAAGCAAGTGATTCACCTTCTACTTCATCTCCCATGACTCAAACTGTTGACAATACTCAGTTTGCTCAATTCATGGATGCTCTTAAAAATTTGACTCTTAACCAAAAGAAAGAGCCATCTACACGTGCTGAAGTCAAAAAGATTGAACCATGTGTCACGTGTGGTGGTCCTCATGCATACTACAACTGTACTGCCACCGATGGCAATGCATTTGAAGTCGATGCTCTAGCCGGTAATTTCAATCAAGGAGGTAACCAATACCATCCTCAAGCTGAAACAAATTACCGTGCTAATAACCAAGAGGGACCATCAGGATCATATCAACCCAACAATTCAAATAGGTCTAATCCTAATCAGCCAAGAGGGCATAATAACCAAAATCAATATCGTGCTCAGAACAATCAAATTGTTCCTGTTCAATACCCTCCCTATAAAGGGAATTCAAATTCTAATCAAGGGTATTCAGCTCCTAATAATCAAATGGTTTCGTTCCAAGAATCTCAATCTGCTGAACTAGCTAACCACATCAAGGCTACTGATGCTAAAATGAGAGTGGTTCAAAACCAAATCTCCAATATGAAGAATGAATTTGATTCTTCAATTGCGAAGAACAATCATGAGCTGAAGAACGATCTTAAGAGTATGATATCTGATTTGGTGAAACAACTCGTTCCACCTTCCACCTCAGGAAGTCTCCCGAGTAATACTGTTGCGAATCCTAGGGGTGAACTCAAAGCTGTCACTATTCATAGTAACAAAGATGGACCAACCAATGAAAATACTCATTACGTCCAAACCACGGTTGTCCAAAACTCTACACCCCCAATTACTCCTACATCATCAAGAATAGATCCCACTCTTTCACGATTCACGGTTAAAAGTTTGTCAAGCAATCTTTATGACCAAAGGGCAGCTATGACTTATTCTCATATGCTTAATGCTTCCCGAAAGAGTGTACTTTACGATAGTGATGATGAGGAGGATTCCAACATCATCAAAGCTATCACCACTCGTAGTGGTGCTGCTTATGAGGGACCCTCTACTCCTATTCCACCACCGTTATACGATGTGGAAAAAGAGAACGAGGTTGCCAAGGACCAGGTGCAAACTCCAAGCCCACGAAGTACCGCACACGTCCAACCGCAAGTTGTCCCTCGAAAGAAAACCAAATCAGGAGTTGTCTTTGAAACTGATGAAACTCCTGAGCCTACTGTCCCTAAATCCAAACCTTTTAAGCCTACCCTTCCTTACCCTTCACGCTTGAATGAGCAAGAGCACCGCGAGAGGTCTAATTACCAAACGGACAAACTCTTGCAAATCTTTAAAGATTTGCAATTTGACATAAGTCTTGCGGATGCTGTAATCTTGATGCCCAAGTTTGCATCAACAATCAAACAGTTGTTAAACGACAAGCAAAAACTGGTTGAATTGGCAAAAACTTCTCTAAATGAGAACTGCTCTGCAGTTATCTTAAAGAAGCTTCCCGAGAAGCTTGGAGATCCTGGGAAATTTATCTTACCTTGTGAATTCCCAGGAATGGTTGCATGCAATGCCTTGGCCGATCTGGGCGCCAGCATCAACCTGATGCCTAATTCAGTATGGAAGAAACTTTCTCTTCCTAAACTTACCCCTACCTGCATGACTCTTGAGCTTGCAGATCGTTCCGTATCTATGCCCCTCGGTATTGCCGAGGACGTATTTGTGAAAGTAGGGAAATTCCATTTTCCAGCTGACTTTGTGGTTGTTGAATTCAATGCTGATCCTAGGATTCCTCTCATTCTTGGACGAGGATTCCTAAGAACGGGCCACGCTCTTATAGATGTATTTGAGCGTAAGATCACATTGCGTATGGGTCATGAGGCTATTACCTTTAACCATGATCAAACTTCGAGATACTCCTCAAACTATAACTCTGAATCGGTTAACCGAATCGATGTCATTGATGTTGCCTCACAGGAGTATTCTCAAGAAGATCTTGGTTATGTTCTTAATTTGGTGAGTGGTGATCCCACTCCATTGTCTCATTCCATCATTTCCGACTCTTCATCTTCCCTCACTCTGGTTGAGGAAAGTGATTCTATTATGGATGAGATTGATGATTATCTCAATCTGGATACATTTCTTCCTGGTATTGATGATACCGAGAGTGATCAGGAGGAAAATGTTATTTTTCTTCTTGAACAACTGATGTACCCAGAAAATTATCCCACCATCCCTCCCAAACAACTTCATAAAGAGGAATCCAAATCAGTTGAAAAAACTGATAAATTTCCTGAGATCAAGCATAAGACCTTGCCTCCTTCACTTAAATTTCAAATTCTTGAGGAGGAAGTTCTTGTGATTACTGCTGTTCTGATCTCCCTACTACCCTTCACCTACCCGGTGATTTCTCCTTCCCTTCACTCATTCGAGAGTGAGGATGTTACTTTTGACCCTGGCATTTTCCATATAACATTTGTTTAAATGCCAGATATATCTCTCTTGGTGTGGAACTTTCATGTACTTCAATGTGTATGCAAAACATTTCGTATGAAAGTCCGATGGAGATGGTTTCTTCCACTTACTTCCCCATAGATTTTTAAATTGCTTTTTCTCCCGGCCTGTTCAGGAGCCCTTTGTTACAGTTAACCGTTCACAAGCGGTTAGCTTGCGTGATAAACCTGACAGTTTGGGAGGAAAGAAATCAAATACGGGGTCGAGTCAAGCTAGTGACTCGGGAATCAAAAACATTAGTAGAAACATGGGTTTTCACCCGTGTGTAACACCCTAGTGTGGGGGAGATACCCCACATGTTGTATATATGTAAATATCTTTCAAAAAAAAAAAAAAAAATGTAAGTATAGTGATAGCTTCTATTTAAGAAGTTTTATCTAAAAAATATATGTATATACATCTTAAATAATGGCTAAGTAATATTTTCCTTTTACGTTCTAAGTTCGGTTTAACACCCGGTACTTTGAATATTGAGGGCAATATTCAGTTCTAAGTGTGTGTGGGGGGGGGGGGGGGGGGATTCTCACGAATTCAAACACATGTTCCATCAGGAACCCCCAATTTAGCCAAAAATTTTAAAATTTTTTTCTCACTTAGAACGCAATAAATGGTTATCAATCTACCATGTCTAACCCACATAAGGATTGGCTAATCCAGGAGCAAACGGTTCTTGGTAAAGATATCTCAAACCCGTTTATGGCTTGCAATTTGCCCAAAATTGTATGGTTCCTCAACTCCCCATATCCCATAAAGCGAATGAGTTGGCTAGCCCGCAAGATTATGGCTTGTGGTAAAGGCAGTGGAAAAACCATAATTGGTAATCAGCTCACCAAGATGTTGACTATTCCATCAAGAGTTAGCTAGTCCAGAAGCAAACGGCTTTTGGTAAAGACAAATCAAATCCGTTGACAGCTGGTGATTTGCTCAAAATCACACGGTTATCAGATGTGCCACAGTTCTTACATCTGGCTACTCCAGAAGTGATAGCTTTTGGTAAAGAGTTCTTTGAAATCCATTAAAACTTCATAAAATATTGCTAGGGACTAGCAATAGTTTAGTGTGAGAGATTGATGAGTGTCTAAATACTCATTATTTCTGTCACATTTAAGCTACAAAACATCTGAAAACATACTGATATGATTTAAAATACTGAAAATATCACCAAACTGTGTTTTTAGGTGCTTAAAGTGCAAAAGGGATGAAAACTGATGAAAAACATGCAAAACATACATAATTTACAGTTTCAGTCCCTGAACTTTGATAAATTGGCAAATCTAGTCCCTGGTCAATCAAAACTTGTACAAATATCATTTTAGGTCCTTGGGATTCACAAGTTGTTCAAAATAATCCTTTGAAGTTTAAAATCACAAATTTACAACTTTGGTCCCTCAACTTTGCAAAACTGTCAAAAATGGTCCTTGGGGTTTTAAAATTGGAAATTAATCAAAATAAACCTTGTACTATTCATGATTGACATAATTGGTCCTTATGAGAAAAGTTTTGAGAAATAACAAGTTTGGTCCCTGGAGTTTCTAAATTGGCAGATTTGGTCCCTAAGGTTTAAAAATGAAAAAAATATTCATCTATGGTCCTTGTACTAATGTTTAATTACAGGTTTGGTCCTTATGTGAAGTTTGAATAGTTGGCAGCTTAAGCCCCTCATCTTTCAGAATTTACATATTGGTCCTTGTGCTCACTAAATACCAAACGGACCCCTTTATTACTAAAACCCAAAACCAACTCCAAATCCAATCCAATCTAAACCCAGTTACTAAACCACTTGGGCCCAAATATATACCAGCCCACTTCCACCCTTTGTAAATAAATAAAACAGACAAACAAACCCACCCCCGTTTTCCTCTTCTTCTTCCACATCCCTCCCCCTCCACCTGTAAACACCACCTCACCCCCTTCCAGCTCACCCCTACTCCTACCCACTCTCCACCACATCTTACAGCAGAAACACTCCACCATAAATGCTGTTCTCACCCCAAAACCACCCCTGTACCAAACTAGCCCACGGTATTGACCAAAACTACCCAACTTGGTCCAATCTTCAACAAAACTTGTCCCTTACTCTTCCTGACACCTCCACATTACAACAAGAAGCTTTAATTGCTTTGGAACCGCCTCAATTCCACGTGGCTCGTTTTGGCGCGAATTTTGGATTTAAACGGTTTGGATCAATTACAGACTTTTAAGGGCCAAGATGAAGTGGGATGAGATATTTGATCAAGTGGGATGAAAAGTGGTGATAAATACAGAAGGAAGACAGAAGAGAGAAGCATCATATTATGTAATTTAGTTTATGATCAAAGTAGTCTAATTAATCTAGTTATCACCTAGTGTAATTGTTACATTTCTGTTTCAAAGTGTTGTTTAACTTTTCCAAAGTGTAATCAACAACTTTGTTTGATCAATATCAATCTATCTTAAGTTTTCAAGAATTTCAATTTCGTACCATTTTCATATCAAGTCTTTTAATTTCTGTTGATGATTGTTGTTTAGAGGACTGTAATAAACACTACTAAACTCTCAGTAAGTTTTAGCAAGCTTTTAAAGTCATTTGAACAATCAATGATCAATAATTTAGGATAATTCCATAGAAAATCGAAAATAATTAAAAAAAATAGAAGAATCTGTGAAGAAGCTTGGAGCAAAGTGTATTCTGGATTGCTTTGGTATTAGTGCTTAGTGGTAAGCTATAGGAAAGGTTCTTTGATCTTGGTTCTCAGTTGTGGCATAAACTCAAGTTGTAAGTATATTTCTTGATTTTTGGCATAACCTGTTCTTGTTCTTATCTTAGTATAATTTCTCTTGATTCATGCTTAGTTGATGTTTGTTAGTGATATTATAACTTAAAATTAGTAGGTTGTTAGTTGAAAATCTTAGTTGATAATAATTTTAGTTAGACAGTCAAAATTAGCTTAGTAGTGATTCATAGTTTTAAGTTGTTGTTTACTGTGTAATTGTGTTTATCTGATCTCATATCATCATAATCAAGTATCTGGAATCAATTTCATGTTCTATCTTATTGTTATACAACACTAATCTAAAAAAACAGCCTTGCTAAGGCCTGTTTGGATCAAGCTGTTTCAGTGAGTTTATGCCTGTTATTGTTGCTGAATCTTGTTTCTGCATGTTTATTTAGGTCAATCTAGTTCATATCAGTCATAATACATAGGCCTTATTAGAGTAAAAGTCAAAATTAGTTAGTAATTGATCTAGCTGTTTAACTGTTAGTGTAAACCACCCCATAATCTTCATACTAGCTTATAATCTAATAACTTAGCTTAATTTCACCTTATCATAGCTTAGAATAACTTAAGTAATCAGTAAATTTAGATCAAAGCTCACTTAAGTCAACATAGTAGTTTAACTTAAAAAGTCAATTTTCAGTCACAAGAATTTTTGAATTAACTTTGGAATTAAATTGTGAGTTTGTTAATTGATATTAGGACTCGAGCTTGTAGGATTATAAAGTCTTGTTGCTGATCTCTTTGTTACTATTTTTATTAATTTTTATCTAGCTGATTAGAGTGCTTAATTAGTGCTTAACTTTTGGTAATTCTTCATATACCTCCCCTGTGCACAGTTTTGACACCTACTTTCATAAGCTTGCACAAGCTTGTGTAGTGAGTGTTGGCCTGTGTATCTTGGTTGTTTGTGATGCCCTTGTGGCTAGTTACCTGAGTGAGTGCTTATTTGCCCTTTGATTGCTTATTTGGTCTGCTTAATTTGCTTTAACTTGTTCATCAAATAAACTTATACACTGATCACTCAGTGTAAACAAGCAATTTCACAAGCTCATCATAAGCTCATCTCTGAGTTTTAGCTTGTGATCTTTGACTCTTTTAGAAGCTAAGCAGCCCCTTAATCAACTTCAAGCTTAATCTTTCATTCACAAACCCTTTTACTAGGGCTGCATCTCAGCTTAAGCTTGTCCATTCACTCAGTTCACTGAGTGACTCAGTCAACCCACCCAACTTCATAAGCCCTTCAAAAGCTACCCAGTGGTCCCCATTGGTCAAGCTTTGGTATTTTGGAATCCTTACCAGCCCTACTTAGTACGTCAGCATTCAATAAGTTCTTTTGAGCTTATTTCATAAGCTCAATTTGACCTCTTTGGTTGCCTGTCTGGGTGTTTGGATCTCAGTTTCATTGGAAGTGCTTATAAGCTTTTTACAAGCTTATTAGTCTAATCCAGTGAACACACTTGTTCATACTTATTAATATATTATATATACACAGTAATAACCTTTTATTTTCTTTCTTAAGCTTGTTTTTACCAAGCTTACAAGCTCATTTTCACTCACTCAGATAACTGAGTGAATCAGTTTGGACCCCTCACTTCCCAAGCTCTTTCTGAGCTCACCAGTGGGTCCCACACCCTAAATCTTGGTTCTCCCAACCCACCTCCTACCAGGCTTGAACCATTGACCTTTTGTTTGGCCTAGATCATAGTGGACCCCACTTGGTTTTACCTCACAAGGTTGTCCCATTTTCTGTCTCAGAATCCAATAAGCCAAGTGCTTATTTGTGTTCTGTGGCTTATTCAAGCTACTTAATTGGTTGAATCTTGCTAAATATTGTTCACACAACTTATAGGAACCAGAATCTACCCTAGTGGACCCCACATAAGCTCATTTGAGCTTATTTCCTTCAAAGTCAACAGAAAATTCAACTGTTTTGGGTAATAAGCACTTTCAGTGCTTATTCTGGGTTTCCAAGTTTGTTGTTTTTGTATTAGTTTCTTATTTTAAGTATTTTAATAGTTTTATAAAAGAAAAACCACAAAAAGCCAAAAATACTTATAGTGATAGCTTCTATTTAATAGAAACTATCTATTTAATTTTCTTTTTAGCTTATTTATAAGCACTTCTGTATTTTTATATTTTTATTAAATTTCTTTTATATTAAAGTATTTTTATAAATTTTTCCAGATTTTTCTTTTGTCATCTAGTAATATTTAGAATTAATACTAGTTTTAATTAATTAATAATTAATATTAAATAACTAAATAGCATAATTATACTTTATTAAGCACTACCTAGTTTTTATAATTTTTCTAGCTTTTATATAAGTTATAACATTTTTAGGAATTTTTCTAGATTTTTTACTGTTCATATTCTATTATTTTTAATTTAATTAGTTTAATTAGTTAATAATTAATTAAATAGTTAATAATTAATAGTAAATAGATAAATAGTGTAATAAATATATTTTCATTTTTTTAAATAAGTTTTATAATATTTTAGATTTTTCTAAGTTTTAATTTTATTTTTCTAGATTTATTTTATATTTTCTTATTAATTAGTGTATTATTAATTAGTTTTAATAGTTTTTAATTAATAATAAATAATATAAAAGTTAAATAAATAATTTTCTTTTTCTAATAATTTTCTTTTATTCTTAGGATCCCAAAAATATAAATTTCACATTTGTGGGTTTTATATTGATCACTTTTCACTTTTATTTTTGTACGTTTACGTTTAATTTAATTTAAACGTACATTTTTAATACGTCTTACGTTTCTAGGGTTTTTGATCATACTTATTAGTTGATATAACTCATTTGAGTTATTTATACTTTTAGTATTGTGACAAATCAATCATAACCCTATTCCTGATCAACCAACTATATCACATAGTCGTTCAATCACAGGATATCACAACCTCGTTGGGGAATTAACGACCCGGGAATATAACTGTACTACCTCGGATTATTGCATTCGCATCTTTCTAGTTTTACTTGTTAAGTTGACCTCTCTACAGTGGTTGACTAAATAAACAGGCTAGTTTTGTGCTAATCAGTAGTACACTGGGATATAATTCTCATATGTGGTAATTGTATAGTCCATTGAGATATAACTCTCATATGTGGTAGTTGTATAGTCCACTGAGAAATAATTCTCATATGTAGTAGTTGTGGGTTACGTGTGAGCTCTTTCTAGAACAGTATAGATCACATAGCACATAGTGATTAAGAGTTGCATAGAGTAAACAAAAGTTTAAAATTTTGTCTAAAAATGGGTGCATGAACAGTAACATGCAATTATTTCATGA
Source organism: Artemisia argyi (assembly GCA_030686995.1). Taxonomy (NCBI): domain Eukaryota; kingdom Viridiplantae; phylum Streptophyta; class Magnoliopsida; order Asterales; family Asteraceae; genus Artemisia; species Artemisia argyi. The sequence goes on from CM060701.1 coordinate 214,572,294, forward strand.
TTAGTGTTTCCTATTAATTGGGGTTTTTCGCAGGGTGTTACACATCCATCTCAGAATTATTACCAAAGTGATAGTCGGGTGAAAGGTTTGGTGGGTTTTTGTTTTCCTCAACGAGAACCAGAACGGGTAATTGGAAATTCCAACGACGAAAAACACGAATAACAGGAATCAAACGATCAATGTTACAGTTATCCATTGAGAGTGCAAACAATCTAAAACAAGAAGGAAGATAGACTAAGGAAGACCTATAAAAATAAAATAAAAATCTTACTAGAAAGGAATCTAGCAGGTAGACCTAATAAAAATAAATTTCAACCTAAGCAATAACTATTCCCCGGCAACGGCGCAAAAAACTTGATGTGTTGTTTCGCAACCTTGAAAAAGGTTTTACCTCTCGAGGGATCTCGAGAAGCTTGTAATCCCCACCAGGCAGTAGACCTGACCGATGTAGTATAGTGTAGTGGCAAGTACCGGGGGATTGATCATTCTACTTGGGAAATAGTGTTCGTTAGGATTGAAACTTAATCTAACTAGGTCTAGAGGTGATGGATGATTCTTTTTGTATTTTTATGGTTTATGAAAAGCAAGTAAAATCTCGGGTATTGGAAGAGTGGGCGGAATTAGTTGCTAGTCAACTAACTCAAATAACTACAAATGCAATAAAAATAAAATAACAAGAAAATAAAATGTGAGAAAAACCTTATATGGAGAGAAACGTGTTTACTTAGATTTCACTACTCCCTAGCTATCTTTCATTAATTGATTAGTTTGTTACAATTGCGTGGATGACGGGTTATATTCCTTAATACCATTCATGGGGCCGTGTACGATCTTCCCCAGCTCTATAAGATTCTACCTCTTCCTATGTCGATCTGACAACTAGCTCCTAACATGGCCTGCTTAGTAGTCACTTATGCATTAAATATAACCATTAAAATCGTAGTACACATCCAATTCTTGTTTCTTAAGACATTTAAGTATGTTAACAATTGGAGATTAGCCAGTTTTCTTAAGCCTAACATCAAAATCATTAATCCAACAACAATTAATAACAAACAATCAATCAACAATCAATAGCTAGGTTTCATTACATCTAAGCAACACACAAATAAACCTAGCCTAGCATGTTAATGTAAAGACAAGCATAAGACAGAATCAAATAATACATAGACATATTGAATGATTATCGGAAGACTTATCTTTAATTAATCATGGATGAAAGAAGGGTTTGAAACCCTTACAAAAAGGCTAAAATTCGTCCTAGGGTTTATGGTGAAGTTCCTCCAAAAGTTCTCTCTCTAATGAAAGAAAATTAGAAAACTATATATAGAGATTACATTCTGACGGCGTCACGTTATACATGTGACGCCGTCAACTCGCCACCAATACTTTCCTCGGATTGCCTAGATCCAGATCTGACGCCATCCCCTTTTATTCTTCACTGGCCGTCACCTTATAAATTGTACGTGACGGCCTAGGCGTCACAAAGAGTGGCGCCATCACTCTTTAAATCCAAAAAACCTTCTGGCGCGTCTCGTGTAAATTTCATATCCACCTCTTTGCCAACACGTGACGCCGTCATCTATAGAACGTGACGCCGTTAGGTACTGCTTCCAGCTTGATTTTTGAGACTTTGTCGTTTTCTTCACTTTACGCTCCAAAAACGTCCAAAATGCTTCATTTTTCCAGATTTCTTCTCCAAAGTACCTAAAATGACAAAAGGAACAATTTGAGGAAATATTTGATCAAATAATCACGACTTAGGGCTTAAATGACCCCCTAAAAGAGTAACACTTTTCGCCTCATCATGTGTGTAATTTGAAATTATAGATGTTGGAGTGTAAGAGATGAGTTGGATTGTGAAGTGATGGGGAGCCTTTGGCTTGGATTCAAATTTGAAATGTTATGAGTATTGTAGTATGTGTGGGAGAAGGTTTGTGAGAGGGTGTGTATGAATTTTGAATCCAGAGGGTGTGGGTGAGTGTATGTGAGGAAGGTTTATTTGTGTTTAAAATGGATGGTTGGATGAGGAAGATGAAGAGGTAGACAAATCTTAGTGGTTGGTTGGGAATGTTGTAAATGGAATATTTGGAAGATTTAGTGTGGGAATATGGGAGACAAGAAGTACATAAAAGTACATAGGTGTAAGGGAATAATAAAAGAATGTTGGGGATAAGATTTGGGAGGATTTTGGAAGGGTTGGATGCTTTGTTTTATGTGATGAATAATCAAAGGATTGATTAAGGAGTTAATAATAATGTCATTAAGAAAGAAAATAGTTGACAATTATGATTATGGATTGAGAAAATAAAAGGTTACTTATAACTCAACGTACTCAATAATAACCTTGATGCAAAAAAGCTAAGTGCTTTGCATCATTGTAAAGCATATCCCATACGGGAAAGGATGCGTTTACGCAAAGGGACCTTTGACTTAGTTTGACCAATAAGGGAGTAAACTCGTTACATGATTATAGAAGACGTAAGCACGGGTTATGGCCATATGAATACTTTCAATTGATGTTACGTGAAGTATATAAGTTCCCTAGGTTTGGAAAAGTCTTGGCTAGAGGCATTTGTCAAAAATACTTGAGTTGGCGTTTTGCCGAAAACGGGTATTTGAATACTTAGATCTCTCTAATTCTAAAACCCGTTTCGAGTGTTCCCAATTAAACACATAACATATTCATACCTGTATTAAAAGATCCACGTTTGGTGGGTAAGGGGAAAGCCAACTTTCAAAATTCGTCCCAAACCATACAGAATGCTGGCGCGCTGCTAGCGCATTGGAGCGCTGACAGCGCGCCAGGAGCAGATATGGATCGGGAGAATTTTTGCTAACATTTGTTATTTTATGTGTTTCGAGGGTTTATTTGTCATCATTAAAATATAAGGAGACCTAGTCAATGTTGCCTCAACAATCTCCCATTTTTTTTATGATGACAAACAAATTTCGAAAGCAAATAAAATTACAAAACGTAGCGAAGATTAAGAACACCTTTGGTGTAGCTTGCATCTTGACCTTGCCTTTGTAATTATGTGAAGCCTTGAACTTTATCTTGAATGGTCTTCACCGAGCTTGTATTGTTTGCTTTCTTTCTCCCCCTTTTGTCAAATCAAAAAGGTAGGATCTCACTTGGACTTTATTGTTGAACATGACTTGAGCAATGCCTCTTTGATAACATGCTCCCCCTAGATCGTTTCTCCCCCCCTTGTTCTAAGGCGGGGATCCATGGGTCAAGGGTCTCTCCTTTGCGGTGGCCTAGCTACACAAGAAAACAACCAATACGCAACAAGCAAACAATCCTCTCATGTCGAAGTCCAAAATGGGTTAGGTTACCACTTTGATACTCGTAACATGGGTTTGTCCCCAACAATATAAAATAGGTAGAATATTTTCTAATGAATTTTATGAATGTAAGCTACGAAATGGCGATTCTATTGATAGAAAATGATTGGTTTACTCCAAAGAGCTCGATAAGTGATGAGGCGAAAAGGATACCGCTTTTAAGGGGTCATTTAAGCCCGAATTTGTAATTATTTGATCAATTATTGCCCTAAATCATTCCTTTTGTCATTTTAGGTACTTTTGTGAGGAAATTCAGAAAAGAAGGCATTTTGGATGTTTTTGGAGCGTAAAAGTGAAGAAAACGGCAAAGTCTCAAAATCCTTGCTGGGAATAGTACCTGACGGCGTCAAGAGTTAATACATGACGGCGTCAAGCTTGGCAAAAGAGGTGGAAGTGGAGAATGAACGTGACGGCCCAGAACATTTTTAGTGCAATGGACCTGACGGCGTCTCCTAGGCCGTCAGAGTCCAAATATACGTGACGGCCCAGAGCTCATTTCCTTCTTGACGGCATCACAAGTGGATCTAGGCAATATGATTTCTATATTGATGGCGAGTTGACGGCGTCACAATTTACAACGTGACGCCGTCAGCCTGTAACATCTATATATATTTTTGCTATTTTTCATTGTAAGTGGTGGAACATTGTGGAACAAGTTTTTACAAACCCTAGGTCAAATTTCCTGCTGATTGAAGGGGTTTCAAACCCTTCTTTCATCCATGTTTTAATAAAGATAAGTATTCATTCAAATCATTCAATATGTCTATGTATTGTGTGATTATATCTTACGCTTGTCTTTCTTTTAATATGCTTGGCTAGGTTTTTATTGTGTTTGCTTAGATGTAGTGAAACCTATATATTGATTATTGGTTGATTGTTTGTTTATAATTATTTTGGATGATTGTATTTAATGTTAGGCTTAAGAAAACTGGCAGACTTCCATTGGTAACTTGCTTGAACGTCTTAAGAAACATGATCGGAGGTGTACTACGATTTTTGGTTGTATTTAATGCATAAGCGAATTCTAGTGATCCCATGTTAGGAGCTTCTTAGCTGGCTCGACATAGGAGTGAAGTAGGAGCTTATAGAGTTAGGGAATATTGTACACGGCCCTACGACTAGTATTAAGGAATATAACCCGGCATCCATGCAATTGTAACAAGCTAATCAACCGGTAAAAGATATCTAGGGAGTAATGAAATCTAAGTAAACACAACTTTTCTCATTATTGTTTCCACCACATTAGTATATTAGTTTAATTTTCATTTATTTTATTTTATTTTGATTGCATCTTTAGTTAATTGGGTTAGATGACTAGCAACTAATTCCGCTCACTCCTTCAAAACCTGAGATTTTTACTTGTTTTCATAAAATATAAAAATACAAAAAGAATCTTCCCTCACTTCTAGACCTAGTTTAGTATACCCTCTAATCCTAGTGAACACTATTCCTGAGTTGAACGATCAATCCCTCGGTACTTGTTACTATACTATACTATAAAGATCAGGTACACTGCCTGGTGGGGGTTGCAAGCTTCTCAAGATCCATTGAGAGGCAAAACCTGTTGCGAGGGCACAATCCCACGTATCAATAAGGTTTTTTGTTTTTGTTGTAAGTTATTTAAAGCTGTGATATCTAAAAGTCAATTATCAAATGTAGGAACAAATGATTGGAAACATCTTAGTATAGCTTTGAAGTAGCATGAAAATAGTTCCGAGCATATGGTTAACTTTATAACTTGGTCTAAGTTGCGGATAAGGTTAAATACGAATCAAATAATTGATAAAGATTTACAAGAACTTATAAAAAAGGATACTAAGCATTGGAAAGAAGTTTTAATTAGAATAATTGTTGTTGTTAAATGTTTGGCTGAATATGACATAGCTTTTCGTGGAACAAATGAAAAACTTTATGCAAAGTCTAATGGAAACTTTTTGGGCATAATTCAAATGATACCCACATGGCATCTAATATAAAGAATGAAATAATTAGAAAAATCAAAGAGGCAAAGTACTATTCAGTAATTCTCGATTGCACTCCTGATGTAAGTCGCCAAGAATAAATGAATTTAATTATCAGATGTGTTGATGTATCGTGTTCTCCTATAAAAGTAGAGGAGTTTTTTTTAGAGTTTTTGGTCGTAGAGGATACAACGGGATTAGGTATTTTCAATGTGTTACAAGATGTTTTAAAATATCTTGATCTACATATTAAATATGTTAGAGGACAAGGGTACGATAATGGATCTAATATGGAGGGAAAACATCAAGGTGTTCGAAAAAGATTACTGGATATAAACCCAAGAGCTTTCTATATGCCATGTGGGTATCATTGTCTTAACCTAGTATCATGTGATACGGCAAATTCTTGTCATAAAGCAAAAGCCTTTTTTGGAACATGCCAAACTATATATATTGTTTTCTCTAGTTCTACCAAACGGTGGAGTGTTTTACTTGAAAATATTGATGAATTGACATTAAAATCATTGTGTGTCACTAGATGGGAAAGTCATATAGATAGTGTTAAAGCTATAAAAACACAAGTTTCCCAAGTAAAAAAAAGCTATATTAAAATTATCTAAAGTAAGTGATGATGGACTAGTGTGTAGAAATGCCGAATCATAGGTTAATGGTGAATTGTCAAGTTTTGAATTTGTTCTAAGTTTGATTATTTGGTATGATATTTTATATAAAATTAATTTAGTTAGTAAGAAGTTACAGTTTAGTGATATGCTTTTTGATGTCGCATTAAAAAATTTAAAGGGATTGGTTAGCTATTTTGAAATTTATAGGGAAACTGGATTGGACAATGCTATTAGTGAAGCTAAACAAATTGCACAAACCATTGATATTGAGCCTGAGTTTACTATAAAACGTGCTCCATGTAGGAAAAAAATAATTTGATGAGATTCCGGATACTGAAAGAGAACAACAATCTGCTAAAGAATAATTCAGAACTAATTACTTTCTTGTTATAGTTGGTATGGCTCTAGTACAATTAAATAGTAGATTTGAACAAATGAAATATTTTGAATCAATTTTTGGTTTCATGTTTGATTCTTGAATCTGCATTAACAATTGATGAAGATTGTGATATTGATGGTAAAGACTTGTTTATGGAGTTAAAATTTTTGCAGAAGATGTTGTCTAATGGAGCATATGATGGAGAAAGACATTGGTCATGAATTGAAATCATGGAGTTTACAAAGAAGATAGATATGTTTCCAAATGTTTTACTTGCATACAAGATTTATTAACAATACCAGTCACGGTCGCATCCGCGGAAATAAGTTTTTCAAAATTAAAGATATTGAAGTCTTATTTAAGGAGTACGATGAGTCAAGAGAGACTCAAATGGTTGGCAATATTGAGTATAGAAAGTAGATTTTTAGCAAATGTTGATTATGACAAGATAATCGATGAATTTGCTTCAAGAAACGCACGAAGACATCATTTTAGGTGATATAGGTGGAGCGTGTAATTCAAAGCTTATTTCATTGTATTGTAACAGTTTACTTAATAAATAAGTTCGGCATGGGGATGAGCCGCCTAGCTTTTAGGTGATATAGGTAGAGCGTGTAATTCAAAGCTTATTTCATTGTATCGTAACAGTTTACTTAATAAATAAATTCGGCTTGGGGATGAGCCGCCTAGCTTAATTGACTAGGTTCCAAACCCCTAAAAAATCATATATATATATATATATATATATATATATATATATATATATATATATATATATATATATATATATATATATATATATATATATATATATATATATATATATATATATTATTAATTATTTAAGGGGGCATGTTTTATTCGGCTCGCCCTGTGCATCAAAAACATCATAACCGGCCCTGTTTGTTATTCTACCTTCTTGTTAGTTTTTCGCTTATAAATCTTTTTTACCGTTCTAAAGATAAATTAAAATACGCTTGTAGTTAAACTGTTTTGTAAACAATAATGATAGCTATATTATCAAGAGATTGATTTATTTCTGCAAAACAAAACCATTTTGTAGTAAGTATTTTAACAACACCGCTTAATTTCTTTAACTCATAGCTAAACATCCATATATATTTTACCCGTTTAACTCTATATTTTGTGGTAAGTATTTTAACAACACCGCTTAATTTCTTTAACTCATAGCTAAACATCCATATATATTTAACCCGTTTAACTATATCCTATGTCAATTTCTAATACAAGCATCCATTAAGCTTAGTCAAACACTATCTTGTTCCACTACTTTTGGTCAACCCATATTTTCTAGGTAAAAATCTTACTGGTAACCGTATAATCAACTACCTAGTTATTAAAATCCTTGAAAACATAAACGTCTGCAACTTTTTATGCATGCATGCATTTAACTTTTATAGTAGAGCAACTTTTTTATGGAAGATGAAGAGGTGTGGCATTGCTACATCTTCCTTAATCTAACGGCTACTTATTTACACGCACATATACAACACAATTTTTAACTATTGTGTGTATTAGTGTGTGCTTGAGAGAGAGAGAGAGACATCATGAACACATCAAAAACAAAAGAAAAAAGGATCCATTGTTACAATAGTTCTCAAAAGATCTTACTAGTGGGTGAAGGCAATTTCTCGTTTTCTGCATGTTTGGCTCGAGCCTTACGTAGTGCTAATAACATTTTTGCTACTTCGTACCATGATCAAAGTAAGTGTAGCATCCAGCTATTTTGATCTCTTTAACCATTACTTGAATTCTAGGATTGCATTGCTCAAAGTTCTGCGATATGCAGGGCAGTTTGCTGCTAAAAGCTATTTTTATTTCTTTGAAATATTTCATAGGAAATTACGTACTCCTTATAATATTAAATAGATAGCTAATCATAAAGTTTTTGTATGGTATAATTTAAAATTTACAGGTTGTTAAGCTCCCTACCAGCATAACTCACCTTGAAGAACTGAAGATGCTAGGCTGCTTGTTGGTTTTTGAAGTCGATGTCAACAAAATGCACACTCATCCCATTCTCAAGGAAATGAAGTTCGACGTTATCATTTACAACTTCCCACATGCTGGCCATTAGAGCTCTAGGTGCAGCAACAAGCACTTGGCTCTTCATTCGGGCCCCACCATGTCACATCACCAAAACACCTCAACTTCAACAAACCACAACAAACCCCCCCTCACCAAACAACAAACCTCCACTTCCCCATTCGGGCCCCACCTCTTACACACTTATTTTTTTATTCATTTCTTACACACCAAACAATTGAAAAGCTGCAAATTTGTCAGACCATCTCCTTCGCCGTGGCCACGACGAACTCACCAACGGCGAAGAACGGCGAGCCCTCTCCGGTGTGGCGGCGAGCAACGGCTCGCCGTTGGAATTGCCACATCGGACGGCGAGGGGGTCCTCGTCGACTGCACCCAGTGCTCTTATTCTATACACGAAACTAGCTTGTGGTTAATTGAGTAAGATACATATCTGTTTACCCTATCAATCTTACCAATGCATGCTTTTAGATATACATATACCACATGCTTGTCAGGATTATCAACCGGTTACAAAATTAGAGATCTTAGAATAAATTTTAAATGTTATATAATATCAATAGTATTGATATAGATGTTGTTTTTGTCCATGTACAGAAACCATGTATTTAATGTTATACTCCCTCTGTCCCAAAATTATTTTCTCTCGACAAAAAACACACAGTTTAATAAAAGTACATTTATTATAGCTTTCTCTTTCTTACTTTTTGACAGAATGACAATTTTGTCCTTAGGTAATTAATTAAAGTCTTCTCTAAGGTATGTAATAATAATTTTAAACAAGGGTAATATAGTAAATTTGGTTAAATTTATCTATTTATTTTTCGTAGTGGACAATTAAATTGGGACATCCCAGAAAGGAAACGTGGACAATAAAATTGGGATGGAGGGAGTAAATAATTTTTACTTTTTTGCTGTAGTGATACGATATTGTGGTAACTTATGTGCTTGTTACAGGATGCATAGAAAATTGGTGGGAGCTTATTTCAAAAGCGCAAGCAAGATGTTGAATGAAGGGGGTGAGGTGCATTTGAGGCATAGAGATGACTCTCCGTATAACAAATGGAATGTGGTTTTGCTCGCTGGTGAATCTGGTCTTAAGTTGAAGGACAAAGTGATGTTTCATATGACTGATTACCCTGGTTATAGTAATATAAGAGGAGGGAATGTTAGATCCAACGGAGCTTTTCCTATTTCATGTGCTTTTACATTTATGTTTTCTCTCGATTTGCCAGAGGTTGGTGGTGATGACTCGAAGAATATTGCAGTTAATGATTTTAGTTTTGAAAAGAAAGATAATCAAGTCGAAGTGGTAGAGTTGAAAGATCAAGATATGGATGAGCAGCATCCGGAAAAAGATAAAATTCGTGATCATGTGAATCATTGTGCGTTGATGTAGTAATTTATTTTTAAGATAGTAATAGCTCGATCAATTATCATATTTAAACATACACCTATTTCTTTAAGTAATAGCTCGATCAATTATCATATTTTACTCGTTTAAGTATTCAATTTCCTGTGGAAGCATGTATTAAACATGATTAAACTCTATCTTGTATTGTACCAATATACTTTTCATCAACTTATAATTTGTTAGTTTAAAACTTACGGCGTGTAAATATTCTAACTGGAAATCGTATAAACAATCACCTAGCTAACTAATAAAATCCTTGAAATTTAAATGTCTGCAACATTTTATCCATGCATACATTAAGCTTGTACCATTTCTTTATGGAAGATGAAGAGGTTATGCATGGTACTGGCGTACTGCATCTTCCTTTTACCGGCTACTACATATATACACACACATATGAAAAAACATCATATCCCAATTACTGTGTTTGAGAGAGAGACATGGACACATCAGAAGGAAGAGTAAGCTAGGATCGATCCATTGTTACAACGTACAGTTCCAAAAAGATCTCACTTGTGGGTGAAGGCGATTTCTCGTTTTCTGCATGTTTAGCTCAAGCCTTACGCAGCCAGCAGCCCTGGGTTGAGGGAGCTGGGTGACAGCCCAGGGCATCCAACAAATAGGGGCTTCATAATTTTGGTGTGGTGAATCGGTTGTAGTAGAGGTGGAAACGAGCCGAGCGCAGAGCTCGAGCTCGGCTCGTTTAAGTTTTATAAGGCTCGAGCTCGGGTCGAACCTTATTTTTCAGGCTCGAGCTCGGCTCGTGGTATATTATATAGGCTCAGGCTCGGCTCGTTTTTACGATGCGCCAATAAAAGATTAAAGCTTGGCTCATATTATATCTATTTTGAGCTAGTTAATAAGCTTGTTATTCTACTCACTAATAAGTTCGCCTATAATACAAATATATAACACATCATATATGATTAATATTTAAAATATCCTAGTTTCGTTTAGGCTCATTTAGGATCGCAAGCCTAAATGAGCTTTGTATATAAAGCTCGGCGTCGAACTTAATTAAGAAATGAGCCGCAACTTAGGCTCGAGCTCGAGCTCGTTTAGGCTCGGCTCGTTTGAACTTTTTATTGATTTTTTTTTTGAACTGCAAGCTTTTTATTGATGTGATCTCTGAGATTTTTATAAGCAGCTCGATTCATTTTCATCCTTAGGTATGTGACAAAAGTGGTGTTTAGTTGACTGTTGAGTTGCAAGTTAGTGAAGTTACAAAGAAATAAAAAGTAGAAATAAGATGGGAAAATGGTTGAGAAGACAGACTTGTTTTTATCCAAAATACAAGTAGCTTTTCTTTGTTGAGTAACAAAAGTACTTTTAAAATGATATAGTACACGTAAACCTTGTTTCTTTTCTGTTTTGCCATCGTATTCCTAAAAACTTTATTAATTTTCAAGTTTGTCTATGCAAATTTAAAGCTTAAAAAAATCAAATTTATAAATAAGGATTGGTGCCCTTTTTTATATGTTAATAATGCATATGTTCTATTTGTAGTAAAATTACTAAATACTCGTATTTATGTGTATATGGTTTTTTTTTTCACCTTCAAATTATGATGTCATGCAAGTTTTATAATCGGCCGAACCCGTAGATCGATCACTAGTAAACTGTACGCGAATAGTTCATAAAGTAAAGGTGAATTAATAGTTATCCATATTATCCCTATAATACATTTAGCAGGCTGGGCAGCCCCCCTTTGCTGCCTCCCTTTGCAGCTACAGTGCCCGGTGAGAGGAGCTACAGTAATTTCGGTCAGCTGCTACAGTAACACCGGTAGCTACAGTAACTAACGGTCGTTAGTTACTGTAGCAACTACCGTTAATTTTTTTTTTTTTTTTTTTTTTTTTTTTTTTTTTTTAACGATTACTTTGGCAAAACACCCCGCGGCAACGCGCGGGTAATCCACCTAGTTTTATACTTAAAGACAAGTATGTGGTTTTGATTGAACATCAAACGCTCAAAAGGTAATATGTTTTTATTACAACATTTGATAGGGGTATTTTTTTATCATCTCGCTCAAGGCATCAATATTGTTAGAATTAGCCCAGACCTTAACTAGCGCTAATGCATGTTGTTGTTACTTTGTACCATAGTAAAAGTAAATATATTATCCAAGTATTCTTATTTCAACCATTACTAGGTGTCTAGGATAATCACAATTCACATTGCCTTGCATTGCATGTAATTAAGTTCATTGATATGCAGCATGACATTTTTATAAGTTTTGCTAACCACAACCATATAAGTTTTACTAACCACTAACTCTATATTATTATTATTATTATTATTATTATTATTATAACAGGTCCATACGTCATATAGGTCTTAATCTATATGCCGTATGCCCATGAACATACCCATACGCCGACACGCCGTGTAGGATAGGGCCTATACGTCGTATGCTGTTGAATATGCCTATACGCTGTACAAGCCTTGGCCTATATGCCGACCTGCATATTTTCTGCAAACACTACTCGTGACTATTTTCCGCAAACAAAAACTGAGTAAAACTTGAACATATAAACAAACTCATACATGAGTGTTTCATACACATTGGCCTTATGCCAAACACTACTTTACTTCACACACATAACAAGTTTATGAAGTATAAGTTTCACTTATGCATTTTACATGACACAACTCAAAAGATGATTTGGGCGAGATCATATTAAGAGGAGGGTTAGAGGATGCTAATTACCCTACAAACATCACCATTAGCTAACCCGACAATTCCTTTCCCCAAAGCTTAGCGTCACTTGATTCACCTATGAGGACATGAAATGAAGCAACATAAAACATAAAGCTTAGTAACTAAACGAAGTATAAACTAAAAACATGAAATAGTAAACGTGTATTAGCATTGCTTCATATGAACATGGGTGCATGATCATAGGTGCTATTTAGGCACATTTACTCCACGTAGGACGTCATGTACACATTATTCCACAAAGGATGTCATAATTAAGTGTATTAAACACATTATCCACGAAGGATCATGAGTGTTATTCAAGTACGAGTACTCCACATAGGATGTCATGATTTTCGTTTACAGATCATGAGTGCCATTTAAGTATGTGTACTCCACATAGAACGTCATGAGTGCAAAAAAGCACATAGCATGAAATATGACCTAAGCGCAATGAAACATGATATAATGACCACACGGGTCAACATGAATACTTGACTTCGTAATATGACTGTACGGGTTAACATGAATACTTGACATGATAATATGACCTCACTGGTCAGCATGAATACTTAGAATGATAATATGACCTCAAAGATCAACATGGATACTTAACATAATATTATGACCATATGACATAATGGGTCGACATGAATACTTAACATGATAATATGACCTCATGGGTCAACATGGATATTTAATAGATATTTAATATGGTAATTTAAACTCACGAGTTAACATGAATACTTAACATGATAATATAACCTCACGAGTTAACATAATATTTAAATGACAACTCTTTCTTTACCTAATACGGAGGCGGCTAATGCCGAATACGCTATCATTTCTTGACTCGTTTAACTTATTATCCTTACTCGGTTTGTTTTTCTTTTTTAAGGAAAAGAAAATGGATCAACAGTTTGTAAGATATGAACCTGACGTGAATCGAACACGCAACCTTCTGATCTGGAGTCAGACGCGCTACCATTGCGCCACAGATCCTGTATATTTCCTTTCTCAATTGTTTAATATGTAACTAAACATCCATATATTAATTTTCTATTAAAAACCAAGCATCTATTAAAGAAGGTCAAACGCTATATTTACTTTTGGTCAACCTATATTTTCTATGTTAAAAACTTAATAAGGCATCATGAAATCTAAACGTCTATATAATATCCATGCATTTAATCAACTTATAACTTTAATTTATGGAAGATGAAGAGGTTGTACATGATGCTACATTTTCCTCTTACACATATATAAACCACCATTTTGATTCCAATAAGTGTGTACTAGCTTCAGTGTGTGTGTATTTGAGAGAGGCATGAACACAAGGGAAAGATGGATCCATTGCTACAAGAGTAGTCAAAAGATCTTACTTGTTGGTGAGGGTGATTTCTCGTTCTCTGCATGTTTGGCTCGAAGATTTCGAAATGCTGAAAACATGGTTGCTACTTCGTACCTCGATGAAGGTAAGTATGATTGTATTGATATGCATTGGTATAAAGTACATAGGACTATAAGCTTGATGTTAATATATATGCTTTTGAACTAATCAATCAGAATTACATGATAACTCATATTTTGTTGTTAATTAATGAGATATATATTTTTCTTATAAGATAGGAAAGGAAGAAGTTATATATGTTTTCTAGCAAATTATGTAGTAGTTAGAAAAAAGTTTCAGTTGACCTAGATACAATGACAATCATATCAGATATGCCTGTCACTATTCGGACTTATCGAAATTTAATTTGATTATAAAGATACTGGGGTACATGTGAATAAGTTTGGGAACTTATGTTCTTCTGGGTGATATTCGTATGCCTTTCGTATAGATTTGTTTCCCGATTGTTGTATGTTTTCTGCTATTATACATCCGCGTATATCATGTGTCCAAGTTAGAATTAAATTTGTCTGTCAGCATAATTTATCATATCATTCATTTTTATAGTATGTACATGTCCATATATATAGTGAACTAATCATAAAGCTTTCACATTGTTCATAGATTGGCTAGTTCAACAGCATTGGACAAGCGTACCACACCTCGATGAACTGGATAGACTAGGCTGCTTGTTGTTGTATGAAGTTGATGTTTACAACATGCACAAACATACAATCCTCAAGAATATGAAGTTTGACGTGATCGTGTACAACTTCCCTCATGCTGGACATTATGATCACTTATGCGAACGTGATTTGGAATTAATCGAGTAAGATATATACACTACATAAAAACTCTTTGTGATTGTACTCACAGTTCTTATTAGACCTTGATAATTAGGTGCGTAGACATGCTAATCAAAATCCGACTAACCATGTTTCCGGGTATTACAATATATATTTTCGACCTAAGATAAGAACTCATTGAAGGCCAAAGTAATATGTTGATCGAGCCAATTCATTAGTTATACCAAAATTATGTAGTTTAGAATTTAGATCAAACACTTCTAATTTAGTTTTTTTGTTGAAAATTCAACCTTATAGTTTTATAAAAATCATGTGAAGAAATATAGTTTTCCACATCCTAACTTTTGATAATATAATCAAGTTTAAAATTTTGTGTGTTAATTTGAGAATGTTAAAATTGTGTATAAATATTTACTTGTTGTTTAATGGATAGCGCTTATTCTCTTTCAATCAACAAAATGATAAATTAATGAATTACGTATAATGATATAATTAATATTAGGTTCGTGGATGTCACAGGATGCATAAAGAATTAGTGGGTGCTTATTTTAAAAGTGCAAGCAAGATGTTGAATGAAGGGGGTGAAGTTCATTTGAGGCATAGAGAGGACCCTCCATATGACAGTTGGAATGTAGTTAAGCTTGCTGGTAAAGCTGGTCTTAAGTTGCAGGGCAAAGAGCAATTTCTAAAAAGCGACTATCCAGGTTATCATAATAAACGAGGAGGGGATATTCAAGGTAACAAGACATTTCCTATCGTATGTGCTTTAACTTACAAGTTTGCACTTGATTTACCAAAAGTTGATGATCATCATCCAAAGAAAGATAAGGCTGGTGATTCTCATGATGAACTGGTTACGAATGATGAAGTTCATGTATTAGAAGTGGAGGATCAAAATCATGATCAGCAGCATCCCAAGAGTGATGTACTAACACAAAAGAGCATTAATGCATTAGTGGAAGATGCTCTATTTGTTGATAAGAATGATGAAGTTGTTCATCTTCCAAAAAAAGTTGAAGTTTGTGACATTCTTG
The DNA here is from genome assembly GCA_030686995.1 of Artemisia argyi. NCBI lineage: Eukaryota > Viridiplantae > Streptophyta > Magnoliopsida > Asterales > Asteraceae > Artemisia > Artemisia argyi. The sequence continues at coordinate 214,588,014 of CM060701.1, forward strand.
ATGCTCATGTACCTAAAGAGCAAGCAAAGGATGAAGTTGACGTTGAAATTCTAACGAATGGAGTTGGTAATGATACCGATGTTGGTGTACCTAAGATGAAGGTTGGAGTCCGTGAACACGATACAATGAATGAAGAGGATTATGCAAAAGGTCATAAAGCTGATGATCATAATGACTGTGATTCCCAAGTTATTATTGATCTTGATTTACCAAAGGTGGGTGATGATCATAAGAATGTTGAAGTTTATCATGATCATGGTCTCTTAAAGGAAGATGGAATTATTTATTTAGAGAAGAATGATCAAGATCTTGATAAGCATGTGAAGAGTGAAGAGGATTGCGACATTGATCGTGATCTTCCAAAGAAAAATGAAGTTCATGTGATGGATATAGGGGACCTTTATCAGCAACATCCGGAAAATGATAAAGCTCATGACAGTGATCATGAGCTACCAAAGACAGATGACGTTCACGAATTGATGATGACGGACCAAGATCATAATCATGATCACGATCAACAACATACAAAGAATGATCACGAAGTTCATGACCATGCTCCAAAAACTGATAAAGTGGACAATGATGTTTTGAAAAATGAAGTGAACAATGTTCTTGAAGTTCGTGATCATCTTACAAAAGTTGATGGAGCTAATGATGATCTTGATGTTCCTGATTTGGATATGATGGATGACATTTGTAAGCATGATAGAAAGAACAATGAAATCGATCATGATGATCTTGCTGCTCAGATACTGGAAGTTACGGATCTTGTTGAACAACTTAACATAAGTAATGATGTTGCCGAGAAAGGAGAAGTCCATGATGATCTTTATGTTCATGTGTTAGATATAAAACATCATGTTCACATAAAGAATGAAAATTATCTTCATGAGCATAATGGAGACTCTTTAATGGATGAGATCAAAGATGATGACCATGCTGATTATAACAACGATTCAACCAAAATGAAGGACTGTGTTCATGATGAGCTTGTAGAGAATGATTGTGTGCATGATCATCATAGTGATGCAAAGAAAGATGGACACAATGGTGATAACCATTATTTCATCAAAGATGATGTTCTTGCTGATGATGATCATAATATGATGAACAACATATGATGCAACTAATTAGAATGCTATACCTTGTCAGTTTATTGGTTTATGGTCTTTACATGTTGGATGATCCAAATCTTTTGATTAGAAAAAAACAGATTTGGTTAGCAAAATCTTATTTATATTATTATCATGATCTATTAATATAACTGGTTCATTAATCTATTCTAGTAAAAAAGCAATATTCAAAGTTTTCAATTTATTATTGGTCATATGTGTGTGAGCCAAAAGGAAAATAAATTCTATAACCTTTTTTCTCTTCCAAAAAAATAATAATAAATAACTTAATTCAATCGACTAAAATCTTAAATGCTTTAGTTAATTAATACTAGCAGGATACCGGCGTGTTGCGGTACCGAAAGTAGCCTGTAAAATATTTTGCAATAAATGTTTTTTGTTTTTTGTTTTCCGTTACAATAAATGAATTGCGAAGAATATTTTTATATCAAGTTTTAAGTAATACTAAACTAATTTATATAAAAATGTAGAGTACTCGCCGATGCCGATTCAATAAATACAGTAGTATTGATAATTGACCATATATGATTTTACTTTTTTGTTTCATGTCAAGATTTGTACTTTTTACATTATTTATTTTGCTGATTGTTAATGTATAGTGAATTTATTTTGCATTACTTTTATAAGAAAATAATACGTAGTCTATAACTTTTTTTAGCAGATGTGTTATATTGAAATAATTTATTGTGGAGGTAAAGTAAATGACATATACTTTAATTGCGTTAATTAAATTTGAATTAATGTTTTGGTTTTTATCTTGATTTTAAGAAAGATGGTGACAATATTTGTTTGTAGAAACTTATTGATTTGTATTGCTTAGGCTTAATATCTTAGTATATTTAATAAAGGAAGCTCCTTCTATTATATGTAGTTTCGATTATGTGTAACTAAAATATATATATATATATATATATATATATATATATATATATATATATATATATATATATATATATATATATATAAAAATTACGTGAATATAGCATTACTCTGATATTATTTGTACGAACCATTTGCAATCCCTTTACTTCTAGATTATGATGCAAAATGGTTAAACCACTACACATGCCAAATCATTTTGTAAGCATAATTTGATAAACTCTTTGTGGATGTAGCATTACTTATATATTTTATCAATGAATGAACATTAGATGTTCCATATTGAACATCACATTCGATGTTTTAAACGATTTGAACGTATATATTTATGAAATATATATTTGACTTCATCAAATGTTGATTTTACAGTTATAGAATGCTAATTACTTTAACTCATATATCAAAACCCAAAAATAAATGGGATAATGTATATGGAGGCTGCCAGATGATTTAACTTTTTTTATTAAAGCCGCTTATTTATTACAGTACAATTAATTTATGGGAAACATAAAGTTATGTTTGTTTCTGTTTGTACCAATTTTGATAAAATTGCGCAGAAAGAAATACAAATTTGCAAAAATCAGCAAAACTATGACATATTAAATTATGGGATAAATAGTAAAATAGTCCGGTTATCCTGGGTCTAGGTATATTTAGCCCGATTTTAAAATATTCCTGTTTTAGCCCGGGTTACCTTGGGCAACAAGCGTATAGCCACCCGATGGCAAGTGTCATTTTTTGGGGGCAACTTTTATGTTTTTTTGGGCAACTTTTATAATTTTTGGGCAACTGTAGGACACGTGTCATCATGCGGTTGGTTATACGCTTGTTGCCCAGGGCAACCCGGGCTAAATCAAGAATACTTCAAAATCGGGCTAAAAATATCTAAACCGCAGGGCAACGGGCCATTTTGATAATTATCCCTTAAATTATTAAAATGATATGAATAAAAAATTAAGTGTCAAGTACCAATTATGCCTTTCAATTCATTTGGATGAATCACTGTCATATTGCAACCTATAATTGATATTTCACCTACTATTTTATGTTCATGACATCGAGTTCGTTTTTGTTCGCTTATAGTTTTACCACATAAATTTTGTCGGAATTCGTATAAACGAAAAAATACATACTTTGGTGGCCTTAAAAATAGGTTTCATAAATGGACGGGTTTAATGAAAAAATCAAATATTCGGGTGGGCCTTATACATTATTTTTAAAGAAATAATGTTACTAGTATAACTTATAACTAAAGAAACATTTAGAAGAGGTTTCATAAATGGACGGGTTTAATGAAAAAATCAAATATTCGGGTGGGCCTTATACATTATTTTTAAAGAAATAATGTTACTAGTATAACTTATAACTAAAGAAACATTTAGAAGATTGAAGTACAAAACAATTTATACGCTACTAATTAATCAAATTCGGTGATGTTATATAAATCTGAGACTCATTAATTATTAGTAATCACATATAATAACTACTCAGTTAATATAGTAGTAACCAAAATATCTATATTTAATGGGGCATTAAAAACATATTGACGTATTCTAAGGAATCGGAAGTTTCCAAATTACATGCAAACCGGACCACCTTGTGTTTCTTAATTCATCCTTCTTCTTTTCATGTTTTCTCTCCTCATTTTCCTCAATCTTTCTACTCTCTAGAAAGAAAAAAAAAAACAAAACCAACAAAAAAGATCCATGATTAAACATGTTTTGTAGATCAAACAATCAAACATCTAATCTAGTTTCGGTTACACTCTTAGCCGTAGCCTTTGTTGTCGCTGTCTCGTATGCTTCTAATCGTCTCTCACTACTCTCTCTACCTTCCTCGCCGTGGCTATGGCGATGGCCTTCTTCTTCTTCGACGTTTTCTATTTCTTCGGTGAATATCCACCACCCGCCGATGCCACCCCCACCGTTGCTAAACCCTAAAACCGCACTCTACTCCATGTTTCATGTATGTAATTCATTATCTTAGAAGTACTTTTATATAGGGTTGCAAACGAGTTGAGTTTGAGCCTAACAGATTCTTGACTCAAGTACTAGATTTGATGATTTTCTCACACTACCTTTATGTAGTTAATATAAAAATATTTGTTTTTGACCATTTTGTCATTTTTATTTCTTTCTCTTTTCTCCTAGTACTGTAACTAAGGTTAAACCAACATATTAGTGTTGATATAAGCATTGAAAGGATATGATGATTGGAATCTGGCCCTTATAATTCCATGTTGTTCTCACTATATGTTTTAAGCTAGCTTTGTATTTGTGCTTGAGCTCTATTATATATAGTGAGTTTGAATAACATGATAAAAGCTCTGCTCATATGCAGCTTGTTGTGTATATATGTAAAATGCATTTTTTTTTTTGTATGTGCAACTGATTTGATGTTCGTTTTGGAGGATTAGTGTGAATCCGACGCGTGTAAGAAGCAAAATGGGAAAATGAACAACGAAGTGACTAAAATGATCAAGAAACTGAAAGATGAGACAATGTTGAGAAGAAAGATGAAGACACGAGATGAAAAGCTAGAGAAAGTTGAAGCGGAGCTTCGTAGAGCTAGGGTCTTGATCAGAGACGCAGGGACTAATCACAGCCGTCCATCTTCTCAATTTGATGATCCTGATTACGTCCCGACCGGAAGTATTTACAGAAATTCTAAGATGTTTCACAGGTACTACTATTTACTTCCATTATTTCAGGTTGATTTATGTTTGTGTTGTAGATGAGTTGTCGGTCGATCACATATTTTACATTCACACAAAAAGCACATCTATATTTGACAACAATAGACCATGTTTAGAATTGATTTCTTAAAACACACAAAGCACATAAAACATCAGAAAATAGTTTTTCAATATTAATTACTTCGAGTATGAGACTTGACATTTTTGCATTCATTAATTACTAGTATTTTTTTTTTTTTTTTTTTTACTATATTTAGCTAGAAGTTATTAAAATAAAAACGTAAAAGTACTAAGTAGTGGTGAATATTTAAAGCATTTTGTCTAGTATTGATTATACGATTTGTTTTGTACTGCAATGATTTTAGACCCTTCCTAGTTACCAATAGATAGATGTATCATTGTCTAGCTAATAAATGTTGTTAAGATTAAAATACTAAAATATATCATCATCCTAACACACTATTATCCTTTAAAAAGTATAGTATCTTTTATATTAATTCCTATTTGTTTCTATTATTTAGAATTTTCCTTAAGTTATATCTATGTTTACTTTGAATCTTTAGACTTATATATGTTACACTTTTAAATTCTGAAAATGTAACTTGTCACTTTTTTATGTTGTATGTATCATTGTTATAACTTATAATCACCTTTTGAATTTTGATTATTATGTGTATCAATTTACAAGTAAGATGCATTTTTAGACAATAAGCCCTTATATTAAATACAAACCTTGTTAATATCATCTGTTTATTTTCACATCTTTCCTTAAAAAAATTTAACACATGTTATCAAGTTGTTGTTAAAGTAATATAAGTGGAACTAAGGACGGACTTACATAGATGTCGGGTGTGTCACGGGGTACAACTGTTTTTGGGTTACGAAGTGTATTTTCTTCAAGAAACTATTATTTTTTGTATGTGCAACCTCTGATATTTGTGCTATTTTTTTTTATAATGCAAAAAATTTTATGGTGCGAAGTTTTGTACTTATGATAGGATAAAAAAAAATTGTGCAACACCATCCTGAAAATCCTAGATCCATCTCGGAGTGAAACTATATATAGGCTAATGTGATTGGATATTCTCTTCCTAGACTTGAAAGTTGTTAAGTTGCTGTGGTTATAAATGACTTCTTAGTCAATCGTTTGGAATTGATAGTTTGATTAGATATTGTATTATATTTCTTGTAGCATGAAAATAATGTTTTTCTACTTTTAAACACAATTAATGGGACACATATATTGAAATAAGTTGCAGGATTCTCGGCCCACTTAATACATGTGATGTTGTTAACAATAAAAAAAATTATTAATTTATGTCACATGCTTCACAAATGTTGCGATGCTTTGTCGGTTCGTTTTGTGTTTTTCTAAATCATTAAGCAGAGATAAAATATATAGCACTTAAATACCTTGATCTAGAAAATGTTGTCAGAGTCAGAGATCGAGTAGATTATGAGAATAATTTATGCTACTCCATCTCGTACGTTACTAACTACTAGTAGTAAGTATATTTATATTTATAACAGATTATAAGGGTAAGGATCTAGTGACAAGAAATCTTAAATGAGAAGCATGAGAAATGACTATAATGACATATTTGAGATGCATCGACTTGAAGTAGATGCATATCTATTCATTTAGATGCATCACAATTAGTTTCGAAAGTGATTTTGAAGTGAAAATGATGCAAAGTAGTACTAGCAACAAATTTAACCAGCAGATGACGAAAAATACACAGGATTCGTCTAACTTGATGAAATGCATCTAATATATGTATATGCATATAATTTTTAGCTAGAAAATATATTATGATGCGTCTCAATATTAAGGATGCATGTAATTCAAATTGATGCATTCATAATGTGTAGTTATAGTTATTTCTCATCCTTCTTATTTTAAGAATTCTTCTCATTTGATCCTTATTCCAGATTATAATGCACAAATATATATGATCAAGATAATTAATAGTCAGAGACTCACAAAGACGGAACCAGAGTAGGTCATGGGGATCTCGGGACACCCATAGTGCTAGTTTTTATTAAAGACCTTGATTTTTATGACAATGCACTTGGTCTAAAACTATTGTGCTTCTAATATGTAGTATAATTTTTCATAAATGCACATGATTAATCAAGTTGTGTCCTGATTCCGTCTCTGAAGCTCTATCGATCACATATTAGAGACATATCTTGAGCCCGGATAACATAATACTGTAACATATGTTAAATTTTGTTTAGCATAGAAGTAAACATCTTTAGAAAGAAAAATAAAAACATAGAATTTACCAAATATAATTTTCAAATACACTAATGAATATGATAAGATTTGCTTGTTTGGGAAAATAAGGAAAAAGAACTTTAAGGTTGATATTAACCTGAATATGATAAGATTTGCTTGTTTGGGAAAATAAGGAAAAAGAACTTTAAGGTTGATATTAACCGGCCAATATAAAGTTGACGTTTATATTCTTCTTTTAAATCATGCACAATGAACCATGGCTTTATTCATTTATATGTTCACAATAGATTTTTTTATTTTATTTTATTTTATTTTAAATAGTATATGTTTATGAGGAAGCGTATCATGTCAATATTACTTTCTTTGACACATTGTTATAAACTTATACTACGTAATAATGCTTCAAAACAACAAATATGGCCATGCAAAAATATACAATCATTCATAAATCTAACATGCAGTTTATATTTAAAAAACAGTACTAACTAAAATTGATCTGCTAATGAAGCGAAATCTCGAATAGTCCTTTGTATTTATTTTGACTCTTTTCACGACACAAGTACCGGTCAATATATGCATCTCATGTAATGTGTTAGACAAGGTCTTTTGTCGTGTAGGTAGTACAAACCGGCCCTTTGTTATAGGGGACATGGACTCATATACTTGTGTTGGTCATGGCTAGTTTTTTGCTCAACTCCGATAGTTAAGTGGTTAAGACGTGAAGACTCAAAGGTTACTTGAATAATGGCAGACGTACTTAGTAGAACCTCCTTTCAAGCTGCTACCAAATTAATATCTGTGGAGGCCATGCCGGCCATCTAAAAATAGATTGTCTCGGTTTATGTGGAAAGCCCCGTGGGGCAGTGACTCATAGAGTCATAGAAATGTGAAGTTGATACCATTGTTTAAAAAAAGTTACTTTGGCACTCAATCGAGTTAATATTATAATTAGAGTTTATAAACTGAAAATTATGTGAGTTCCTAACATCCCTTATACTATTTTCACCTATTAACTAATACGTTGCTTGATTCAAGCGTATCTAAATTTCCACGAGACCACGAACATAAAACAACGGATGTGTTATAAGTTCTTCTCATAAGCATAAAATGTCATATAAGGTACACAAGTATGACACTTGAGTAACTACTCACTTTAAAGCCAGTTCAACTATAGCTAACACGTACTTCTATAATTGTTATTTACTACTGTAGTATTTTTTATCGTCTAGCATCTAAAACTTAGTGTTGTGAATATAAACGATAGCCGTAACACTTATAAGCGTTGATAAAAGGTTTTACAACTGTAAAAGATGTTAATGTGTACGTCGTGTGCAGGAGTTACTTGCTAATGGAGAAGCTATTCAAAGTGTACATCTATCAAGAAGGAGAACCACCCTTATTTCACACAGGTCCTACCGTAGACATCTACTCCATGGAAGGAGTCTTTCTCAACTTCATTGAAAACGACCCTAATTATCGTATATCCGACCCTGATCAAGCTCATGTCTATTTTCTCCCATTTAGTGTGGTCATGATCCTTAATAGCCTTTTTGATCCAGTCATCCGTGATAAAGCTGTCCTAGAGCGTGTTATCGGTGATTATGTGCATATAGTTTCATCAAGGTACCCTTATTGGAACAGAAGCCTTGGAGCCGACCATTTCATGCTTTCTTGCCATGATTGGGTAGGTAATTACTCAAATCCTATATAAAATAGTTTTACCAAGTGTGCTAGCAGCCTAGAATTTGTAGTGTCAACCCTTTACAAAATGTAAATAATTTGATCTACGGGTTCAATGAGTTAAATCGAAAGAATTAACTAAAAAAGAAATGGGTCAAACAGGTCACAATTTTCCCAAAGTGAACCACCTAAATCATTTTATCAAGAAAGATATATTATTAACATGAAGTATAAAAGTTGAAAAACTATTTCGAGTCAACCAGGCCCAACCCTTTTTCACATGTACAAATTTTTTGTTTTGACTAGTTATCCAACCCGTGCGACCTGCAAGTTTTTGCCACTTTTTTGTGTTCAGAATGTGTGTGACTCCTAATGAGCTTAAAGTAAAAAAGTAACCATGATTCTTGTGATGGTGCAGGGGCCTAGAGCAACGTGGTACGTTCATTCATTGTACTTCACCTCAACACGACTACTATGCAATGCAAATACCTCAGAATTTTTCAATCCAAGAAAAGATGCATCCATCCCGGAAATTAATCTTATCAGAGGCGAAAGCACTACAAATACCGGAGGTCTACCAGCATCTAATCGTACGACCCTGGCTTTCTTTGCAGGTGGTCGATATCATGGTAAAATTAGACCACTACTTTTCCAACACTGGAAAGATAAAGACAAAGACATTCAAGTGTACGAAAGAGTGCCTCATGACGTCTCATATAAAGAAATGATGAAAACAAGCCGCTTTTGCATATGTCCAAGTGGATTTGAAGTAGCTAGTCCACGAATAGTGGAAGCTATTTACGCTGAGTGTGTACCCGTGTTGATTTCTCAGCATTATGTTCTACCATTTAGTGATGTTCTCAACTGGGATGCATTCTCAGTTCGTGTGTCAGTGAGTGAAATACCGAATTTGAAGAAGATTTTGTTGGACATATCAGATGATAAGTATAAGAGATTGCAAGAGAATGTTAAAAAGGTACAACGACATTTTTTGGTGAATTATCCGGCAAACAGATATGATGTGTATCATATGATTCTGCACTCGTTATGGTTAAGGCGGCTAAATTTACAGATTCATGGTTGATAAATAGAAAAACTGTAACAATCTCTTAGAGCTAGCAACTGTAACAACTTACAAGTTGTATAATTTTGATGCACCTATATACAAGATATATATCATATGTACCAGCTAAACTATTAATCGAGATATATGAGTTAACCTTTTTGTGCCTGATATAAACAGATACATATGCATGTTATCATTAAGTTATCTGCGTTAGATACTTAAGTTAAATTCAAAATCCTTAAATACAACGTCTTTATTTAATATGCTGATTATCTTAGCAAAATCAGCATCAGTACCTCAATACATGCTATTCAACACATGTTGTATCTGTAGGACTTTAATTTGTATAAGTCTTGTTAGTATAGCAAATGAAAGCCAAAGGGCTAAACTTATTAGTTAGTTAGTTAATAATCGAATAGCGGTTGAAGGTAGTTATGGTATTTATAAAGTTAGTTATGATAGTTATTCGGTTATACCCTTTCATGAAGGGACATGATGGTTCGCTGGAACCTCTATATAAACAGATGTATGTATACGTTTAGAAGTGTGTCAAATATACAATGTAATCAGTATTATGTTGTTTATAATAAAGAATCATTCTTGTCAATCTTGTTGAATTGATCCTGGAAATCAGACCTGTGCAACGATTCTACATTGGCATCAAAGCCAAAGGTTCAAAACCTGGGAAAAACCAATCAAGTGCGAAGGGTTGCAAGATTACAAGTTTGATTCAGATTCAAAGACACCAAAGAATACGAGTCTCGGTGGTGGAATACGTGTTGCTTTGTTACTTGGCCTGACAAAAGATGATGGAGAAGCAGTGAAAGATTTCTACAAAAGGTTCATTGACATGGTGCAAGTAGATTATGAAACAACAAAGAATCCTTGGTATGAGAAGCCTCCGAAAGAAGTGGTTGAGAGCAGTGGGACTGTTAACGTAAAAGATCCACAAGGCAAAGAAAAGGATGATGCTGGAAGAAAGGAGTCACTGGATGAAGACATGAACAAGATAACAGAGTTTGGGGTCAGGTTAGAAGGCAACATGGAAGGGCGCGACGTCTTGTGATAAAAGACAAGTGGGATAAAACTTTGTGAAAACGGTTGAAAACGACACAAAGGGAAGAAACACGCTTGGTACACGTAAGAGTGGATAGGTTGTTGTGGACAAGGTTTGGAAGATAACCGTGAGGAACAAGGAAGAGGTCAAGGAATTTGTTTTGTGGGAAACGACTTTAGAGTCGACACAAAAACAAACAACAACAACACCAACGAAGACGCGGAGAAGAGCATGAAGACTCGAAGAACAAGACTTAAACAATTAGGGGGAAATGTAGGACTTTAATTCGTATAAGTCTTGTTAGTATAGCAAACGAAAGCCAAAGGGCTAAACTTGTTAGTTAGTTAGTTAATAACCGAATAGCGGTTGAAGGTAGTTATGGTAGTTATAAAGTTATGGTAGTTATTCGGTTATACCCTTTCATGAAGAGACATGATGGTTCGCTGGAACCTACGTTTAGAAGTGTGTCAAATATACAATGCAATCAGTATTATATTATTTATAATAAAGAATCATTCTTGTCAATCTTGTTGAATTGATCCTGGAAATCAGACTTGTGCAACGATTCTACAGTATCAACACGTAATAAATGGTTAAGCATCGTTGATAAGCAATTCTAAACACTCTCAAAAAGGCTTATCTTATGTATCAAAGACATGGAGATAATCCATTTTTGACAATAATTAGTATAGTAACTCAAATATGCATTCAACATACTAATTTGATTAAGTAGCATATTTGGTCGTTAGTTTTTTTATCCCCTAAATCCTTTCTTATGGTACCCAAAAGAAAACCAGCACACATGCAACATGACTTCATATAGTTTATTTAATACTAGATGATTACCTGCGCATACTGGCAATGATAACTGATTGCGTCAATTTGTATGTGTGGTTTTGGTCGTAAAACGATATTTTCGTGAAGGTGATGCAAAAGAAGGGGAAAACTAGCGAACTAAATGAGACTATAAAATAGTTGTGGGTTAAGTTGTAAGTAACTATTTCCTTTTATAAATAAGTGCATAATCAGTAGTAATTTAACATTTTTTTTTGAAAGTTTTAGGGAAAAAAATATTTTCGCTTTATATATAGTAGAGATAAATAACATTTAAAACCTTAAAAGGTGTATGGATCAACATATTTACCGAGCTTATTGTATTTGAATCGGAAAAGTCAATAATCACAATCTCTTTTGACTTAATACCTTATTAACCTGAGTGAGTTTCATAAACTTAAGCTGATGAGTTCATAAGCACAAGAACTAGAGCTAATAAACTTTTCCAGTTTCAAGTAATTCCACAAACCGAGTAAGGAGTAGGTTATAAAAGCTTAAAAAAGCTTGAGCTTTTAAAATAAGGTAGCTTAATAAATAATTTTTGTTCCATAAGCTATAAGCTAGAGCTTGTAATTAGTCAATCACTTGAATATTTGTTAAAATATTATAGATGAACACACAAAAGGTCCTTGAAATACATGAGAATTCAATTTTATGATTTCATCCTGTTAAGGGTGCATTCGGTATATGGTAATCAGAATGAGTGAATACTTTCATTCTGAAATAAGATGTGTGTTTTACTACTTTGAATCCAAAAATTTGCTATGATACTCAAATATAAAGCATACTAAGGGCCCGTTTGTTTTGAGGGTTTGGATTGAGTTTTAAGTTGATGTGACAAGAATTATTTGTTTGGTTTGTTCTTTTAGTAAATTGAATGATAGAAGGAATAAAAAATTGATAGTATATAAATTAGGTGGGTATGGGGTGGGTTTGCTTATTTTGGTGAGCCCTTTTTTTTTCTCTCTATGTGGGACCTTATTAATATTATTTCATATTCTATGTTATTTTATTATTTCAATAAACTTTTTTATGTAAAATTTATTATTAAATATATATAATTTCTTTCTCCTATACCCACATCAAATCAAAATCCTATATCAAATCCAAATCTTAATACAAACCCACTTACAAATCAAACGGACCCTAAATACCCCACCCACTTGCCTCCTATGAAAACTATCATTGTAACAATTCGCAATTTCAGGTTAATTACTATTCCCGGAAAAATTTCACTATTCACTTTTACTATTCATTTTTCCCGAAACTTTCCCGAAAGTTGATTTTTATTTGATATTCTCGAGTGATAAATCATTTCCATGGCAAATTAAAAGTTTAACTTTCATAAGCTCATTTTCGTGAAAGTTATTAAGGAATTACACGGAATTACACGTTTTAGGGTAAAACGTCAATCAGAAATTCTACGCACAACGAAATTCAACCCCGTCAGGTGACCCCACATCAGTAAAATATTTTACACACTCATGATTTATTTGAGAATTAATCGTGACTGAGAAAAATATGACCAAAAACTTCCCAGCAGGTCACCCATGCCTGTACTACTCTCGCATGAGCACGCTTAACCATTTGGGCGATTAACCGTGAGACCACAAAACGCGTTTCTAAGACTTTTTGAGTTTTCAACTTATTAGAAAAAGTCAACATATTATTTCCCTCCTCCATTGACCAAAAATGATCCCTTGATGTTATAAGTCATTTCGTGATTTTTAGGCTTACGGTTTGATGTCTAAAAGACATTTAATACCAACCGACACTAGACTGAGCCCAGTCTAGACATTATAAGTTATTTTAAATCATTTTTATAACATTAGAAAAGTAACATTTTACTTTTCTCAATTTTACGCAATATTCAGCGTTTTACGCGAATTACGCGTTTTAGACCCGTGTTTCCAGTTTTTAGCAGGGTTTTAGCACCCGATGGAACCTACCACTCATTTTATATTTTATTATGGAACTTATTAACATGTTTATCAATACTTTCAAGTTCCATAATTTTACGACACCCGGTTTTACGTTTTGAGGCTTAATCATTTACGATTGGCATTTCCCGGAGTCAAAACTAACCAAGTATCTTGGATAATACCAAGAAAAGTCCACACTCTTGCTCTCCAAGTTCATGAACCGCCTATGGGGGGGGGATTCACACTAGGTGGCTTGATCTTGTGCTTAAGGCCTTAAGATGGTTACAAGTGTTCACCTTGGTCTCCAAGGTGTTGACTAGTCCATGTTCTAACCTCCTCAAGCCCTTATAAAAGCCCCTCCTCCTCCCTTATGCCGTCCACCATAACCACACACCAATCCCATCTCATTTGTTCATTCTCTTCCAAGTTTCATGCAAGATTCAAGTGCTAGTTCAAGGTTGAAACCCTAGATAGGTTATCATTCATCAAACACTTCCATAACCTCATATACTTGGTGATTTCTCTTGAGTTTAAATCCACTCAAGTCACCTAAACCTTCATCATCCATCTTTCAAGAATACCAAGGGTAGAAAGATTGCATGAAGTGAAAAAGGGTTGAAGCAAGTCTATCAAAGTCCTATCCTTACATGTTAACTTCCTTTCATCTTTGAAAGCCAAAAGTTGTGAGCCAAACCCTAACTTGATTCTTGTTAAATAATCATGTTCATGTTATTTACATGTTATTCTTGCTATATTATGTCTTGTAGTTATGTCCATGATGTATAAAAGTGAGCAAAACAAGTTATTGTTATTGATTGACAAGATAAGTTACTAAAACAAGTAAACTAGTGACTTTCTTGGTAAGACCTGATCAAAATGGTAAAAATATGATGTTGGATCATTACATATTACAGTAGAGGACTTAACAAGGAAACCATAGCAATTTGAACCACCCAAAACGAGTATACGAGTCAAAAGTTATGACGATTTGAAATTACCAAAGATTTCCGGCAAAACTGCCAAATAGCTTCCTGATCAAAATTGGGTTTTGAAAGTCCCACTTCTGGTCCGATTCATCAAAAAGTTAAAACACGAAAGTTGTCCGAAACGACGTTTTCGTTCAGGAACAAAGAAGCTCGAGACCTAAAAACGCTTTCCGAGTGATAAAATTCTTCAAATTCTAAACAGCCCATTTTTAGACCAAAGTCACTAGATTATGGTTATACTTTAAATGGAACAAGAGGTCTTATGACCTATAATCAAGACCACCACCATGGCTAGAGCCAAGGTTGTGTCTCATGACCTTGGAACAAGGACCAAAGGTCATGGCTAGGCCATGACGAAACGACCATACAAGTTTATTTAGGCGAAAACATGAAACAAGGAATTAGCGAGAACTTGAACAAGCAATTTGGATCTACTTCACCTAAAAGGAAACCATGAGATATTACCAAGAGAAAATGGTCATTCAAGACTTATGAAACTACCCCTAATAACAATCTTCATGTACTAATAAACTTTCCTAAGTTTATTCCAAATATAGGACATGTAACTTTTCGGACCAAAACTTATATCTATATATTTCATCAACTACTACAATAGTAGGGAGCCTCATGTGAGGAGTTCATTATGTAAGCCGTCGAGTTGAGTTGTGGATTTACGAATTAAAGTGTCCTGGCTCCTCGAACGCTTACTAACATGACTTCTGAATTATGTCGGCCCGAACGGTAGTAAACGATATACAAAACATACATGTTTCATGAATCTTCTCTTTCAAAGACTTACAATATACATCATACCACATCATGGACTAAATGCAAGATATATATATAGGCACTACTTCATATTCTTTACTCCGATCCTAAGTCGCGACATTCTATTATAGGTTGCTTGTAGAAACCTTCACGATTCGACCATCACATTCATTACTCACTACATAACTTAAGGTGAGTTCGTAGCCCCACTTTCTATTGTTTAACTATTTTACAAACCCATGGGGGGAATACATGCTATTATTTTTCTACTCGAACACGATGCTTTCTAATGTATGCTTCACGACGATGTTTTATTATCACTAAGTAACGATTGCCATGTTCGAAGTCCCTATATCATGAACCATTAGTCACTACCTTTAGTGAGCGCGAATATTGTGAATAGATCTATTGGGATTGACGAATCCCATTTGTGTTGAACAACGATGAGTTCACACAAATGCACTATATTTGAGATTTAGCGGTATAACGGCAAAAGTACCTTGATAGGGCTTCTATAATGCCAATTTTGTTGGTTCGATGTTAACGCTTTGGTTGTATGAGCTTAGTGAAATAAATAACGATTTTGTTTTCTAACTATGAATGTGTGATTAATTACCTCACATTACGATTATTGTGTTCAAACGATTTAACTAAACTCTACGAATTCCACTCAACCTTTGTGTTGACCTCTCAAGCATGTATTTCAGGTTCATGACGATCAAGGATGGCACGGAAGGACACGGATACTCAAGAGGGCTATAAATTTTATTATCATTCAAAACTCATTTAATTTGTAAACATGGAACCATCTGGGACCTCATTTTGTAATCTCTGATATCTATATAATTTGAATGATAAATCTTTTAAAACGACTCAATTGGAGTTCGTTTTCTATTATTGTGACTATTGTGCCGTCCAGTAACACCCAGTTCGAATTCCGCTGCGTCCATGAATTGGGGGTGTTACAGATTGGTACCAGAGCCATGGTTATAGAGAAACGGGTCTAATTGAGACCTAAACTGTAACCACACTACAAACAAAAACATTTTATAGCCTTCCGATCTCCGTGTCTTCCATCCTCCAGACGATTATGGACTTATTAAGCATTTTATGCTACATGAACATAAGTATATTCATATATACACACTAGGCATTTTCCACTACACGAACAAATACTAGTATATTTATATATACATTCGAGTTATTTTCAATCATTTTATCTAAACATATCTACACATGCCTATTCTATGGCATTTCGACACAACCACATTCTCCCAACCATGTTCCTACTCCAACATTTTATATCCAAGATATTGTAACGAATTACGATGGTCTTTTCTATTTCCCGAACATTGTATGACACAATGGTCTAATCTACTTCCGAGACATTGTGATTTGTGCAATGGTCTCTCGAATTATTCCACCACCTCATCAATATCATTTCATATGATATCAAAAACCCATCACAATCTATCGATTTCCAAACAAGAAATATGAGATTTCTAAAGGACAAACTAATCCATCATTGACAAAAGTTGAACTTTCTCTACATCCATCAAAGTTTTCTTCTGAAACCTTCATTGTTAAAAGTTTGTAATTATAGCCCAGTATAGACTGTTTTAGAATTACTTCAACTTCCTTTCCACACATATCTACCCGTACTATCTTCTATGCAATGGAATGTGAAAACATACGTTACAAGTCTCTTATGGCGGGACTTGCAACTGAATGGTTTGACATCGCCTTTGTTTAGTGGACAGTTTCCCGAAAGCAACGGACGTATCACAAGTATACCTAATTTAGGTATTTGAAAATTTTATCGAACCTTGGCTAAATATAGACTAGTCACCTATATTTAACCTAGGGACAGTGGAATATAGTCTGACTAACTATATTCGACTTAAAATTTTCAAATACTGAGAGTAGTTATACTAGGGTTATGTTTAGGTTGATTTCCTACTTGAACTCGATAAACCACCCGAATTCTTTAAAACGATCTAGAGACACGATAGTGTTTTACCACTCAGCGAAATCTTAACACCTTATTTGTACTACCAAATTTCATTCTTGAAATTTTTCATTTATGAGATAATCCGAACTACTATCTTGGGATAGTTATCAATTATTCTCTTCATCCTGTAGAAGTACTATCCTGTTTAGGTCCTAAGGATACCATTCCATCATAAACTTTTAAAATCTCTTAAGATTTTTAAAGCAAACTCAACATCTATACCTAAGAGTATTAATGTTAAGCATACACTACACAATTCTGTTCATCAACATATCACAACATTACCTTCACAACCGTTGAAACCACAAGCTTATTAACAGACCTTGATGCACTTTTAAAGCTCAAATCATCCTTAGCTACACCACAAGCACCCTTACCAGCTTTACAAGATTGAATATTCATCTTGGAACACCAGTATCATCTCGTAAAACCCTACCTTGTAACTCACCGACTAAGTATGAATGTTGTGTAGGATGATTTGTAATTATTTGAATGGATTGGGATGCCTTTTCATTTAAATAAAGACATTGTAAATCACTAAACCATAAGTTTATATTTCCTTATCTACATTGTTTGGGATGCCTCTCTATGTAAATAAAGAATTATAAACAAGTGGGCTTATTTGTATCCGAAATAACATAAGTATGAAGTCAACAACCGATTACCTACTAGGCTATGATTGCAACTACGATCTCAATTCCTATTAATATTCGACTGCTATATCAATTTCCTTTGATATTCGACTATTACCATACTTTTCCTACATAAAAGTAAGCCTCATCCTACGCCATACACTGAAACGACAAATCAAACTACATCACTGGAAATCCCAGACTCTAGTCCTCATAAGTAACCACACCTTTTCATCGACACCACTCCAACATATGACACACATAGAACTTCGGGACGAAGTTCCCCGTAAGGGGTAGAGACTGTAACAATTCGCAATTTCAGGTTAATTACTATTCCCGGAAAAATTTCACTATTCACTTTTACTATTCATTTTTCCCGAAACTTTCCCGAAAGTTGATTTTTATTTGATATTCTCGAGTGATAAATCATTTCCATGGCAAATTAAAAGTTTAACTTTCATAAGCTCATTTTCGTGAAAGTTATTAAGGAATTACACGGAATTACACGTTTTAGGGTAAAACGTCAATCAGAAATTCTACGCACAACGAAATTCAACCCCGTCAGGTGACCCCACATCAGTAAAATATTTTACACACTCATGATTTATTTGAGAATTAATCGTGACTGAGAAAAATATGACCAAAAACTTCCCAGCAGGTCACCCATGCCTGTACTACTCTCGCATGAGCACGCTTAACCATTTGGGCGATTAACCGTGAGACCACAAAACGCGTTTCTAAGACTTTTTGAGTTTTCAACTTATTAGAAAAAGTCAACATATTATTTCCCTCCTCCATTGACCAAAAATGATCCCTTGATGTTATAAGTCATTTCGTGATTTTTAGGCTTACGGTTTGATGTCTAAAAGACATTTAATACCAACCGACACTAGACTGAGCCCAGTCTAGACATTATAAGTTATTTTAAATCATTTTTATAACATTAGAAAAGTAACATTTTACTTTTCTCAATTTTACGCAATATTCAGCGTTTTACGCGAATTACGCGTTTTAGACCCGTGTTTCCAGTTTTTAGCAGGGTTTTAGCACCCGATGGAACCTACCACTCATTTTATATTTTATTATGGAACTTATTAACATGTTTATCAATACTTTCAAGTTCCATAATTTTACGACACCCGGTTTTACGTTTTGAGGCTTAATCATTTACGATTGGCATTTCCCGGAGTCAAAACTAACCAAGTATCTTGGATAATACCAAGAAAAGTCCACACTCTTGCTCTCCAAGTTCATGAACCGCCTATGGGGGGGGGGATTCACACTAGGTGGCTTGATCTTGTGCTTAAGGCCTTAAGATGGTTACAAGTGTTCACCTTGGTCTCCAAGGTGTTGACTAGTCCATGTTCTAACCTCCTCAAGCCCTTATAAAAGCCCCTCCTCCTCCCTTATGCCGTCCACCATAACCACACACCAATCCCATCTCATTTGTTCATTCTCTTCCAAGTTTCATGCAAGATTCAAGTGCTAGTTCAAGGTTGAAACCCTAGATAGGTTATCATTCATCAAACACTTCCATAACCTCATATACTTGGTGATTTCTCTTGAGTTTAAATCCACTCAAGTCACCTAAACCTTCATCATCCATCTTTCAAGAATACCAAGGGTAGAAAGATTGCATGAAGTGAAAAAGGGTTGAAGCAAGTCTATCAAAGTCCTATCCTTACATGTTAA
The DNA here is from genome assembly GCA_030686995.1 of Artemisia argyi. NCBI lineage: Eukaryota > Viridiplantae > Streptophyta > Magnoliopsida > Asterales > Asteraceae > Artemisia > Artemisia argyi. The sequence continues at coordinate 214,607,611 of CM060701.1, forward strand.
CTTCCTTTCATCTTTGAAAGCCAAAAGTTGTGAGCCAAACCCTAACTTGATTCTTGTTAAATAATCATGTTCATGTTATTTACATGTTATTCTTGCTATATTATGTCTTGTAGTTATGTCCATGATGTATAAAAGTGAGCAAAACAAGTTATTGTTATTGATTGACAAGATAAGTTACTAAAACAAGTAAACTAGTGACTTTCTTGGTAAGACCTGATCAAAATGGTAAAAATATGATGTTGGATCATTACATATTACAGTAGAGGACTTAACAAGGAAACCATAGCAATTTGAACCACCCAAAACGAGTATACGAGTCAAAAGTTATGACGATTTGAAATTACCAAAGATTTCCGGCAAAACTGCCAAATAGCTTCCTGATCAAAATTGGGTTTTGAAAGTCCCACTTCTGGTCCGATTCATCAAAAAGTTAAAACACAAAAGTTGTCCGAAACGACGTTTTCGTTCAGGAATAAAGAAGCTCGAGACCTAAAAACGCTTTCCGAGTGATAAAATTCTTCAAATTCTAAACAGCCCATTTTTAGACCAAAGTCACTAGATTATGGTTATACTTTAAATGGAACAAGAGGTCTTATGACCTATAATCAAGACCACCACCATGGCTAGAGCCAAGGTTGTGTCTCATGACCTTGGAACAAGGACCAAAGGTCATGGCTAGGCCATGACGAAACGACCATACAAGTTTATTTAGGCGAAAACATGAAACAAGGAATTAGCGAGAACTTGAACAAGCAATTTGGATCTACTTCACCTAAAAGGAAACCATGAGATATTACCAAGAGAAAATGGTCATTCAAGACTTATGAAACTACCCCTAATAACAATCTTCATGTACTAATAAACTTTCCTAAGTTTATTCCAAATATAGGACATGTAACTTTTCGGACCAAAACTTATATCTATATATTTCATCAACTACTACAATAGTAGGGAGCCTCATGTGAGGAGTTCATTATGTAAGCCGTCGAGTTGAGTTGTGGATTTACGAATTAAAGTGTCCTGGCTCCTCGAACGCTTACTAACATGACTTCTGAATTATGTCGGCCCGAACGGTAGTAAACGATATACAAAACATACATGTTTCATGAATCTTCTCTTTCAAAGACTTACAATATACATCATACCACATCATGGACTAAATGCAAGATATATATATAGGCACTACTTCATATTCTTTACTCCGATCCTAAGTCGCGACATTCTATTATAGGTTGCTTGTAGAAACCTTCACGATTCGACCATCACATTCATTACTCACTACATAACTTAAGGTGAGTTCGTAGCCCCACTTTCTATTGTTTAACTATTTTACAAACCCATGGGGGGAATACATGCTATTATTTTTCTACTCGAACACGATGCTTTCTAATGTATGCTTCACGACGATGTTTTATTATCACTAAGTAACGATTGCCATGTTCGAAGTCCCTATATCATGAACCATTAGTCACTACCTTTAGTGAGCGCGAATATTGTGAATAGATCTATTGGGATTGACGAATCCCATTTGTGTTGAACAACGATGAGTTCACACAAATGCACTATATTTGAGATTTAGCGGTATAACGGCAAAAGTACCTTGATAGGGCTTCTATAATGCCAATTTTGTTGGTTCGATGTTAACGCTTTGGTTGTATGAGCTTAGTGAAATAAATAACGATTTTGTTTTCTAACTATGAATGTGTGATTAATTACCTCACATTACGATTATTGTGTTCAAACGATTTAACTAAACTCTACGAATTCCACTCAACCTTTGTGTTGACCTCTCAAGCATGTATTTCAGGTTCATGACGATCAAGGATGGCACGGAAGGACACGGATACTCAAGAGGGCTATAAATTTTATTATCATTCAAAACTCATTTAATTTGTAAACATGGAACCATCTGGGACCTCATTTTGTAATCTCTGATATCTATATAATTTGAATGATAAATCTTTTAAAACGACTCAATTGGAGTTCGTTTTCTATTATTGTGACTATTGTGCCGTCCAGTAACACCCAGTTCGAATTCCGCTGCGTCCATGAATTGGGGGTGTTACAATCATACCTTTGGGACCCACTTTATACCCATAGGCATATCGATTGTGATTCATAGAAATAGGTGTGTTCATGGATTGGGTAATACCCGAATAAACCGAAAACCGAACCGAACCGAAATAGTAACCGAACCAAATTTGCCAAAACCAACCGAACCGAATTAAAAATTCGGTTCTCGTTCGTTTATGGTTCTAGCAATCTAAACCGAAAACCGAAATCAAATAAATATATATATTTTTATGTAAAAAAAAAAGATATTAAAACTATTTCATATTATAAATATAAAATCTTTAAGCTTGAAATATATATTCTTTTTTGGCTAAAAATCTATATAAATGTATGAATAAATAATTAAAATTATGTAATTCGGGTTATTCGGTTCAGTTTGATCAATTTGAATTTGATTCGGTTCGGTTCTCGGTTATACGCATAAAAAAAATTTACCCAACTAACCGAACCAAATAAACCGAACAACCCGATAACCGAACTGATATAGGGGTGTTCATCGGTTCGGGTTGTTCGGTTAAAAAAAATTTTTGGTCATAACCGAAAACCGAACCGAACCGAAAATATCTATAACCGAACCGAAGTTCGGTTCGGTTATGGGTCAAAACCGAAAACCGAAATTTGTACTTGAATTACACTATTTATATTTTTTTAAAATTTAATTATATATATTTTTGGGAAAAAAAATATTTCAAGCATAAAAAAGTGTTTTTTTATATTAGTATAAACTTTTAATGGACACTTTTTATATTTAAAATAATATAAATATATAAAAAATATATATATTTATATAAATTCGGTTTTCGGTTCAGATAGCAAAACCTATATCCAAACCGAAAACCGAATTTTTAATTCGGTTCGGTTCGGTTTTAACAAGTTCGGTTTGGTTATATGTTCGGTTCATTTTTTTTCGATTCGATTCGGTTCAGTTTTCGGTTTATATGGTTAATTACCCGAACCGTGAACACCCCCTAAGAGCATTAGGTGCAGTGGTGCCATGGCTTCAAGCCGTGGCACCAAAGTGCTGTCACGTCAGCAAAAAGCTCCCATGGCACCAGAAATCCCACGGCACCACATTTCAGGGGTATCAGTTGGCACCAGAATTTCTGGTGCCGTCGGCCAAATTTTTTTTTCTTTTACTTAAATAAAAATATACACAATATAAACTTAAATAAACTTCATTAATATTAAAAACACACATTACATATTAAAAAACACACAGATACATAAAATTAAAAACCTAATACATAAATAAAAGCTTAATCCTCGTCGGTAGGATATTTTGCCCGGATTCGAGCTTGTTGTGCCCTCACGATCCTTGCGTTAACCGGATCCATACTGCTTGTATCCATTTGTAGCACCCGCATCTCCTCGGCTATCTTTTGTGATTCATACAAAGTAACTCTCGCGAGTGACTCTCGCTCAAGAACATCCATCTTTGCTTTGCGGTCTAACTCGTACTGTTGTTGCAACATTTCTTGAAACAATGCCGGGTTTGAACCGGAACTAGCGATCGAGTTTGACGAACGTTGACTCTTAGCAACCCGGTACATGCCGTCGGGTTGTGGCAAATCATCGGGTCCAAAATGCTCGGGCTCTGCGTGAGTAGGTCGAAGACGATTACGTCTTGCCAAAGTCGAGTCGAGATTTTTCCACTTGTGCTTGTCTTTCCAAAAGCCCCAAGCAGTCAAGTGTCGAAAATCATAACCCGTTGATTTTTTAAACAATATGTGACAACGATTCATAAAATCTTTATCACCTTCCCCACTCATAACCACCGTTTCATCCACCACCGAATTAAACTTTTTGATATCTTTATTCATCGGAGTCCACTTTCCCGTCAACATGTTTTTGGTACGAATAGTATAGTTGAGCCTCTTTGCTTCCGTGTTGTATGCATCGAGCACTTTGTACCAAAATGTATCCCTTTGTTGATCCGCACCCGTTTTTGGATCCTCGGATACTTGGATGTAACACTCCGCCAAAAGATATTCTTCGTCTTGGCTCCAAAAAGTTCGTGGTTCGGGATGGGACCACATCTTCCTCGACCTCTTTTTCTTTGTTGCTTTTCTTATTCTTCGGATTTGATTTTGGCTTCTTCGCCATCGTCTTTGCCCTCGATTTTTTTGAGGTCGGTGTCGGAATAATTTCTTCACTTGAAACCGATTTTTCTTCGTCATCTTCTTCGTCTACTAGATGAAACGAAGCATGGTCCGAATTCGGTTGTGAAGGGATGCCTTGGGTTGTTTGTTGAGTTTGTGTAAATTGATATTGGTTTTGTTGTTGTTGTTGTAATTTTCATTGGCTAAACAATGCTAAATCTTCGGGATTCATAAATGAGGTTTTGAAAGGTGGGAAAGTAACCCGGATTCGAAGACGATCCCGGATTGTTACCGGGGTTCGAAGACGAACCCGGCATTTGGTTTGTCGGATCGTTTAACATGTTGTTGATCCATGGTTGATTTGGATTCATTTTGGATGAGAATAGTTATGAGAAGTTGAGATTTAATATATTGGAAGTGTGTATGAAGTTTGAAAAAAAATGAGGTATTTATAAGTTTTTTTTGGGAATTAAATTGGTTTAGTTGGGTAAATTTTTGAAAAAAACGGCTATCTTTTTTTTTGTCCCTAAAATCAGCAGAAAAAAAAAAAAAAAAAAAAAAAAAAAAAAAAAAAAAAAGCGACGGCGTGGAGCCATGGCTGCAGCGCGAGCACCGACGGCGCCACCACCGGTACGGTGCGCCGTCAGTTTTTTTAGGCTGATGGTGACGGCACTACCCACGGCGCATGCATACCCTGTGCTCTAAACTGATAAACACCCCTACAATAGAAAGGCACCCTAAGTGGGCCATGTATGTATATTCTAGTTGGGCCCTCAATCATTGGGCTCTAGGAGGTTCTGTAAAAGACTAATTAAAAGGTAGCTTAGACACAACAGCTAAGCAAAAGGAACACGATTACAACACATATCGACATATCGTTGTATTCGCATCTAGATTACCATTACTTAATCACGTCATTTTATTGAAATTCATTAACCCGTGATTTATTTATTATACATTTATACTTAATCTAAATTTGAGTTATATTCATTATTCATTTGGTTGTAAGATCTGAATTCGTCATCATCATGTCATACGCTTATCTCTTCAAGTATATCATCATTGGTGATACCGGTATTTAATTTCTGTTTTAATCATAATATACGTTAATCCTAGGTTATTATCACACCTTCTTTTTTTTTTTTTTTTTTTTTTTTTTTATGTATGTGGTTATGAATTCTAATATTATGTTTGTGTTTTTCATTGTGATTCTAATGATTGTAGAGTGTTTGGGATTCGAAATACTTAGGTTTTGTTAATGAACTTATATAAGCCGAAAAGTTTCAAAATAAGCCACAAAATGTGTATGTAAGCCGAAACAAACACCCCCTAGATCAATAAGAATTAAGCTGGTGTAAGTTATTAGTATACTTGATGTGTGATCAATGGCGGAAACCACCTGATTAAATATCTAGCACCCTTTTCGGGCTTATGAAGATTCTTAAAACTGAATCTCGTCATGAGAGATGCACGACGTCTAGTGGTCAGGCACCCTCACGAGAGGTTTCGGGCTCAAAACTCACTAGGTATACATCTTGAGGGTAGCCAAGGAAAGGGTTAGAAATGGTCACCGGGATACCCTGGTTTAGGCCGTGTATATTTGAGTCAGAAGACTTACTCTCCCCGGGTAGGGAAAACCTCATCCATTTAAAATTCCCTAGCCCCAAGTAGCAAAGTAGGTGAATAAGGACCATGGCCTAAGGCTTATAAGGACCACATAGTTTCATTAATATGTGATGTAATATGGATGTTATACCAGAAATTAAAGATCAAACGGAAATTTATATAGGAACTATACTATAATGTAAACTCAAACTCCGAAAATGATGTTGTGATCAGCAATGGCATGACTTTTTACTTATTTATTCATATGCTAATGATTTCTTTTGGAATTGTGTTTAACAAATTGAGTGTCATGTATTTACTAAATAGGAGGCTTGATTGTTTAACAAATTGAGTTTCATATATCTGAAAACATGCTACTGAAAGAGTTGAATTCATGAGGGCAGACATCGAATGGAAATGAAACATGTCTTTGAACTTTATGTTAATACAGTAGCTGTTTGATAATCATATCTTGTAGCATTTGTATCGCATATGGAAATAGGTTTAGATATCTTCATATTCTAAAAATGAAATGTACTCTAAAAGTGAAATGTACCGCGATCAACAAAACGGGAAGTATCAACTGATGTCAATGATCTTCAATGTGCAGGGGTTGGAAAATCATGCCTCCTTCTGCAGTTCACAGACAAGCGTTTTCAACCAGTTCATGATTTGACCATTGGTGTTGAATTTGGTGCCAGAATGATCACCATCGACAACAAACCAATTAAGCTGCAGATCTGGGACACGGTTTGTTATTCCTTTTCTTTTCTTCTGTTATTGTACTTTTTGTATAGGTTTCTTTGTTTCGTGCTATATCTACTCTTGTTATCATTCATTCCGTTGAATTGCTATTCATCTGTGCTTATTCGTTTTGGTGTAACAGGCGGGTCAGGAATCATTTAGATCTATAACAAGGTCATACTATAGAGGAGCTGCTGGTGCACTTCTGGTTTATGACATCACCAGGTATGATACCACTGTAACATACTTGGAAAATGTGATACAATCCCTGGGATTATTAATCATAGAATTATTATTAAATAAATTAAAATAGTTTTATTTATTTACTAGATATGTTTTAAAGATTATTAGGATCCGACTTGTTCTACAAGAATAGGATTATCATATATAGATGATTAGGGTTGTAATACAATGATGCTGAGTATTATTATGGATTATTGATTTCGTGTCAATTGGGAGAGCTTATTCGACCTCTCGAACGTCAATTATTCTATCTTTAGTTTTCTTTCATCTCTTTATCGTATCCGGTTCGTATTAAATTGTTTCCTGACGTGGCATGGAAATGTTTCTGCATTTTGCTATGTCAAAAAGTATCTGATTTGCGTACGAGTCCAGTTATTTGAATACACGTTTTCCTCGAATCTTGACAAGAACCATGTCTAGTTTGTAATCAGGACTTACTAAAAGTCAACCCTGAAATGTTGGATACTCAAAGGAGTACATTAGATCTACAGTAACCCTTGTGCTTTTATAAGCCTTAAATTATGGCGCTCCCTTTGACTTAAAGCATATAACGAACTACTGCGCCTTAGTTAAGGATTTCGCTCTCTTCTCTGAAAGCTTACTATATTTGGGATGTATATGTATATTGCAAAACATAATTCAGACATGTCCAACATAGTTGACCTGGTGGAATAGTTGTATGATGCTGTCTCTTTTAAACGACATGGTCTTGGTTTTGTATCATGCAGGAGGGAAACTTTTAATCACCTTGCAAGCTGGTTGGAGGATGCTAGGCAGCATGCAAACGCAAATATGACTGTTATGCTTATTGGTAACAAATGTGATCTTGCACACAGGCGAGCTGTTAGTACTGAAGAAGGAGAACAATTCGCCAAGGAAAACGGTCTGATTTTCATGGAAGCCTCTGCAAAAACCGCGCAGAATGTTGAGGAGGTAATTGATCATGTCTTTCTTGTTACTAACTGAAACTCAAATAATTACATTTGAAGCTCCTGCTTTGCTAGTTTCCCCTTTTTCATGTATTGTTTTATCTTTTAGGCATTTATTAGCACAGCTGGAACAATTTATAAGAAGATCCAGGATGGTGTTTTTGACGTATCAAACGAGGTATGTGTGTTTTTTTCCCCACAGTTTTCTCATGCTTGTCTGGATATTAGAAGTAGTAATATAGGCGGGTCAGGACAGGTTACAATTGGGTGCGGGTACAAACCGGCAAATTTTTTTTAGTACTTGTTGAAACAAACCAGTCGTGTACTCATGCTGGGTTGACCCACAAGCACTTTTGGTTCAGTTTAAATAAATCATTAGTATTTTCGTTAAATACACCATTTCATATAATGTATATCTTTGAATGAAACGAGTTAGGATGTAGTACACATTTAAAGATAGACTTTGGGCGACTTTCAACGTGTTAGGCCCATAACCTTTTTAGCCATTAGTTTTTATATATTCACCGGTTTGAGATAAAACATGACCCAAGGTGATTCATTAGTAAATGGGCTAAAACTGCCACCTCTACTCAACATCTTTGACATCTTTTTCGTTCAATAGCTCAAGGGTCATTATTTGAAAGGCCAGTATAGGCTGATTTATAGAACCAAAACACAACTTCATAAAGAAATATGGATTCATTTGTAGAATATGACTTATTATTAAACTGTTTTCCATGTTGACAGTTTTTCATTGTCACAATCCGTATAACAGTTAACATTAGCTCATTTCTTTCTGTTTGGTTTATGGCAGTCTTATGGGATTAAAGTCGGATACGGTGGCACTGCGGGACCATCAGGAGGTAGAGATGGTGCCCCTGCTCAAGGAGGAGCCTGTTGCAGTTAAAAAAAAGAAGGCAAAACAACTACTTCGCTTGATACTTCATGTGTTCTTCTGACACACAGAATTTCTAGCTTTCTCCCGTCGGTTTCAACGTTCATGAATAGCTCCGTTCGGTTCTTACCTAATTGAGCATGTAAAATTGGTGTCAGCTTGAAATCAGATAATTTTAGTATATAAATTTATATTATGTATGTTCATATGGATATATTATTATACTATTGTTATGGTGCATTTGGTTCAATTCGATTCGTTTTATTTGGCATTTTATTTTGCAATAGAAACAAGCCTAAAAGAGCAAAGGTTTTAGTTTTTTTGTACTCAATGTTTCTATTGTAGGCGCAAGGATTAAGTTATCATTGGTTAGTTCTATCGTCTCAAGTTTGATCTTAGGCGACAGATGGCCAAAAACATAAGATTGAAATTCAGTGTACCAATGATACACGTAAAAAATCCGATTTACCCAAACGCAAACCAGTGACATAAATTTCATCTATATAACATATAAATAACTGAATGAGATTTTAAATACAAGTGACCAAATTGTATTTCTAAACAGCTTAGGCAGTATCAACCCATTTAAGTTTCAACTATGACCCGTTTATTTTAATGTTAGGTTCTTGTCGATTCAGAAATCATTACCCTTTGATTATCTAGATTCTTATAGCCACTCCAAGATTATTTTCGTTATCTTGATATGAAAGCACTAACTTAAATGAGGATATATCTTTTAACCTTTTTGTCACACTACTTATTTAACACTTTACACAAAAATCTGAAGAGAAAAAGTCCCATTTTTTATTTTTCCATTTCAATCGTCAAATCAAACCCCTTTGTTTGTGCACAAATCAAAATCCATAATTATTTCATGACACAGGCCATATGATGATCAACATGGTGAAGCAATGATCAATGATTTATCTATTCACAAGTGTTGTTTCTGATGACACTCAAGGTACATTCATACATACATATTCATCACATTGCATGCATCAAGCATGCTAATAACCTTGATATACAGTACAATGAAAGTTTATCTATGAACCCCATAATCGTTAGTCGGAAGTACGTTTCATGATATCATATACGTACTGTTATTGAATCTATAAGAAGGTTAACGACACCAAAATGTAACTTACTTTCACATGTTGCATATAGCTAGGATTGGGTCTAACTTTCTACAAAATGTAACCCACTTGGGTACTTATTTTTAGATATTGGTTTTCGTTGTATGTAGCTGGAGTGATGAGCTGAGGTTAAGCTCATGGTTTGAATGAATTCGAATGCATTCAATTTCCGAGTTATGGCTTATCTGTCGAGAATGGGTAATAGCAGCAGCAATTTGCGGATACTAGGATTCAACTCCAATTTAGAAGTAAGTTTTATTGTCTTCCATTGACATTATATTGATCATTTGTTCATCTTACAATTAGCTAGGAGTGTCCATATATATATAATATGTGTAGTAGCTTAGAAATCGTGTGATATTGTTGCAAGTTTATTGACATTATCATCATAGTACGTGTTATGCACGAGGAAGTTCATGTTTGTCTCTAACACAAGAATTTTTTACAGACGAAATCATCAGATATAAAGTCATTAATCGAGCTACAAGATGATATCCGAGCCATTCCAGTCTCAACCACCAAAAATTTACCTTCTCTAAAAGCCAGCTCAGATAACTTTGGCAGAAATTGTGTATGGAGAATAATGTTAGCAAGTATAAAAACCACATTGTTTTCTGATAAAGTAAATTTACTCTTACCTTGTGGGCCGTTAGCGATGTTGGTTGATCAACTAACCGATCATCAAGTGAGTTACATTATTGATATTTTCATCAGTTACCTGTGATTGCAAGATTTTTACTATTCTTTATGCATTATCTAATTGATTTTTATATGATCTCAGGGCTGGGTCTTCTTGTTGAGCTTATTGGGGATCATACCTTTGGCTGAGCGATTGGGTTGGGCTACTGAGTAATTATCGACACATTAGTATCTTCAGTAATTTGCATGACATCTTAACATATGGAGAATGTTTGTGTATATTTTTGGACAACAAATATCACTTACACTTTTGTTATTGACCATAAACATGATACTTGATGTTTGATGATTTACAAAATGAGTTCTTCGAATAGAACATACATTGACTTTTGTCTGTTAATGTTTTGTGCAGACAACTAGTTTTCTACACCGGACCTACAGGTTGTTTTCATATCTGAACATTCTGCCTGTTGCTATTTTCGGATTATATACACTTTTCGCTCTCAATTGCACGGTAGTCTTTATACTATGTGGATTCAAAAATTGCAGTTGGGGGTCTTTTGAATGCCACTTTTGGCAATGCAACAGAGTTGATAATCTCATTGTTTGCAATGAAGCAAGGGATGGTACGTCTAGTGCAGCAGTCATTACTAGGCTCGATTTTGTCCAACATGTTGCTTGTTCTTGGATGTGCATTTTTTTGTGGAGGGATTGCTAATTGTAACAAAGAACAAATTTTTAACAGGGTTAGTGAATTGATATAGTTCAATTATGTTACATTAATTGTTTTTGCGGCATGTGTAGAGGTGGAAATTTCAACCTAATTATCTATAAGATTTGAAGAAATGACAACCTGAGAAAAAAATGCTTAAAGGATCAACCTAAGTACCTAACCCATTTCACACGTTACCAAAATTACCTGTTTTGACCCATACGGCCATACCTATTATCTTATGCACATGAACCACCCATTATGCCACCTCTTGACATGTCTGCCCCAATACACCATGAGATTGATTGATAAAACTACTTTGTTGTTACTTGTTAGTCAAATGCAGGGATGAACGTGGGATTGCTATTAATGGCAGTCATGTCCATGCTATTTCCAACTGTTCTTAATGTCTCACACACCGAATTCCATATTGGGACGTCAGTGTTGGCACTTTCAAGATTCAGTAGTTGCATAATGCTTGTAGCGTATGGCATCTATATTTTCTTTCAACTGACAAAGCAGAAGCAAGATTATGTATTGATCAAAGAGGTTTATGATCATCTTGTTAATAACTCATAAATTTGCACATGATCACGTCCTTGATTACAATCTAATGTTAAGGATGTTGCAATATGTTTATATTTATGCGCTTTTTTTGCCACAAAATACCAACATACTTTTTCATTTGTTAATGGTTAAAAAATTATCAGGACGGTACTTTAAGTGGGAGCCCGGATGACGAATCTGCAGATATATCAAAGATGGAGTCACTTATTTGGCTTGGGCTTTTGACTATTTTCATTTCAGTTCTTTCGGAATATCTGGTCAATGCTATAGAGGTTCAAATATTGTTTTGAAGTTGAAATTCTAGTATCAATATATCACTGCAATTATTTTATTGTTGACATGGAAGTGTGTTTCAGGGTGCCTCTCTTGCGATGGATGTCCCGGTAACATTCATTAGTGTTATTCTGCTTCCTATTGTTGGTAATGCAGCCGAGCATGCAAGTGCTATTACGTTTGCAGTGAAAGACAAGCTTGTAAGTGTTTGTCTCACTTAGAGCTAAATCACAAACTCATCTAACGTTTTAAACTTAGAGCTTATCTGTGAAAATTTTCACATTGACAGTCTGTAAAAAACATATAAGTTTTTATTAAGTTTTTCACTATTTGCGCAGGACATTACTTTAGGAGTAGCAATTGGCTCTTCGATACAAATATCCATGTTCGTGGTAGGTTTAAGATGTTGCTAAAAATCACAAAGGAAAATAGTCTCGCATGTGGAAATGGATTAGATATACTACTTCATGTCTCTTTTCTTGTTGTGTAGATGCCATTTTGTGTGTTTGTCGGGTGGATGATTGGACGTCCAATGGACCTGGATTTTGAACTTTTTGAGACGTGCACTCTTTTTATGACTGTTCTTGTAGTAGCCTTCATGTTGCAGGTTTGACTATTTATTGATCATTTCATTTTGCCCCGTGGGATGAAGAGAGTATTTGGAAAAAAGTTTTCTTTATTTATGCACATTGACTTCTAAATTTTAAAGTAAATATGCAGGAGGGGACATCGAATTACTTCAAAGGACTAATGCTTTTGTTTTGTTATATGATAGTGGCTGCGAGTTTCTTTGTACATGTCGATCCTACATCTATACGTGAGTTATCATGCCTCTTTTGGCATCTTTGGTATTTCATTAGGCAATAAAACTAATGTGGAATTCAAACTTTTATTGGTAAAGATTTTTTACAATGTTAGTGCAGATTCCAAAGACACTCCCATTTGTAATCTCAGCAAATACAGAACTCTATTCATAGAAGTACTATAACTAACCAAAACGAAATAAAAATTAAATGGTCCCTTAACAGCTATTATCTTAAGTACAAATCAAACCAAAGAAGCCATGTTTTTTCATTTAAGTATTCCCGCAGTCTGCACATTTGCTCAAGCTTTTTCAGTTTTCACCTATCCTAGCTATGAATTCCATGTTTTTTCGAACTTTTTGCCCCTTTACAAAACTGTTTATCTAGTCCGCGTTGATACTACTATACCATCAAATTCATCATCCATAAATGAGCAAACCCTTTATTTTTGTTTTATTTTTTTGCATAGGCGAGACGTTAAAATTATGGGCATAAGCATATTTCTATTGACTAAACTAATTTTCCAATGGTTTTACAGAAGATAACCCTGAATATCCATAGTTGTAAAATTGCATGATGATATTCCAAATGGTAGCAGAAGAGTACTTCAGAACTCCATTGACGAGCTTGCAGAATCACGAAGCATATATCCACATTATTCATCGTCAAATTCAACATTGATTGAAATGTCTTTCTCTGTAGATCGTTATGACTTATGATGTAATGCTTGTATGATTTATGGTTAACGTGACATACACTTGTCACTTATTTCACCAAAATATAGTCCATCCGATCCGATACTATTGTTCAACTTTCTATTTTGGTATATCACAAAATATTTGTGCATCTCTAATTTCAGCTAACTAAAAAGCTTTTACATTGTAAAGCTAAAATTCTATTAACAAGAGAATGTAATGATTTCACGTTTCTTAAATGTGTTTTTGTATGTGAACAATAACTTTAGGACGGAGGGAGGGAGCATCATCCACACACGTATCCTTTAAACAATAAGAAGAAAATAAGGTTGCCTCTAATGGGAACCGCAGATTCCTCCACGGATAACGATCTAGTATGTTGAAGAATAACGACTAATCATGACACGCGTGTGTGAAAATGCCAAAATAGCCACCACTAACGACATATTAACGCCGCGTCATCTTTTATTATTATGATATATGAGTCATATACGCGTATCCTTTTTAAAAACATAAAAGAAATAAAAGGTAAAGTCCACATGGTTCAAACAATGTACAGTTTGACAAATGAAACAGAATAAGACACTACTTGTATGTTGATTAGTTGATATGCTCACAAAAGCATCTAAAAACCCTTTAGTAGTTTAAATATAGGCAAAAGGTGTGGTTTGTACTAGGGGTGGCAATTCGGGCTGGGTTCGGGTTGACAGGTTGGTGGGTCAGAAAACTCCAACCCGAACCCGACCCATTTAAATCATCAGGTCAGTTATGTCAACCCTAACCTGTTTACACATAACCCGAACCTGACCCATTTAACCCGTATATATACTTGGGTTGGTGGATAAATAGGTTAAGCGGGTTTCGGGTTGACCCATTTAACCCGTTTTATATAAAAAAAAAAAAGTTGCCACATAACACGAGTTAAACAGGTTAAATGGATTCGCGAGTCGACCCGTTTAACCCATTTAACTTGTATAATAAAGTATAAATAATTTTTAATTTAAGAAAAAAATCTTAAACGGGTTGGCGGGTCGACCCGATTAATTTATTCTCAACCCGAACCTAACCTGTTTAATAAACGGGTCAGATAGGTTGACCTAAACCTGACCCAAAATCTATTTAGACTCACCCAAACCTGTTAATTTTCGTGTCAGTTTCAGGTCGGGTTTCGTGTCGGGTCAGAAATTGCCACCCCTAGTTTGTACATATAACACAACCTTTTAAATCAACATCAAAATTTTCCAGTCACTCGTAACATGTAACATGTAACATGAAATTACATGTGCACTAGATCCAGAAAATAAAAAATACAAACAAAAACAACAGTTAAAAAAATTTAATACAAGCATAAACAAATACACAAAAAGTTAAAAGATAATTACACATAACGTGCAGTGCAATGTCCTACCACTAAGATCTACACTGACGACTGCTCCACCTGGATTCATGCCTACTGTTTTGTAGGGCTCTCCTACTCATCGAGGCTTGGCACCGCTTTTATATTCATTCATTTTTCCCGTATTCAATTAAAAAAATAAATAAATAAATAAAAAATAAACTCCGGATGTAGGTTGCACCCTATATAACACACACAAGAGTTGTGATTACTCCACAAGACCACAACTTTGCCAATAGCTCCTTGTTTACACTGTATTTTTGAGTATCACTTAACGAAAAAAAATATAAAAAATAAAGTGAAACAAAAAATGTTATGTTCTCAAGCATATAACTTAAGAAGGAAAAAATAATAAATAAAATTGAATAAAAATTGTTTGATTAATTTTAAAATAAAATATTTCTTTTTAAAATTGTTTACATTCTATTTCCTTTTTTATTTAGGGTCCGCTTGGTTCAAAGTGGGGAAAGGGAAAAGGAAAAGGTAAGGGAATGCAAAGGAATGAGTGAGGAGGGTAATCAATACCTTACCCCCCAATTTACTCTATAATGGTTGATTACCCGGTACAGGGTAATCAATCCCTTACCTCTTACTAACCAAGCACAAGTATTTGAGGGAGGTGGGCCCAAATCAATATCTTACCCATTCCCCACACCCTCTTAACCCCCACCAAGCACCCCTTATTTATTTTTCCCTTTACTAAAAAACGTTGATAACAAAGAATATTTTTTAGAGGGTAGAAAATGTAAAAGTATAGTAGTACTAGAAGGAAGGAGATGACGACTAGCCTTATGGATATACTAATAAAAGAATAGACGGCTACGATTACTTCCTCCTAAATCTATCTCTCTATCACATCAAATCATCATCTTACACACACACGCACACATTCTTTCGATATCATCCCCCAAAATAATACCAAACCCTAAAACACACACACACACCAAAGCAATCAATCAATCTCTCTCTCAAATCAACCCGTAGTGTGGTAGCTTAAATCGGTTACTTACTTAATCATGGTTAGTTTCACTTTCATTCAGTTTAATTGTTCGTTTGACATTTAACTGTTTTCTGTTTGATTTTAACTTACTTTATGTATTGTGCTGTTAATTCATGTGTTAGTTTTAGCACCTGTATATTTATTATTATATTTAATATATTTATAAAACTGTATTAGGATGTGTGAGTAGTAGCCTATGTTTAATCTAATTGGCGATTAGTATAGAGATGTTTCATGTTTTTTATACAAGTCTTTTCAATGAATAATAGGTTCCGATACTTGCTAAATTATGAATGATTTCGTTGCTTTTGCTTGTATTGTTTACCCAATCATAGTCAAGTGTATGAGAATTGTATTTTAGATTTAATACAACCATAGACGGAACTTGAACTTTTTTTGGGGGGGGCCGAATCGGAGATTTGTTTGTAACCTCAACTAAATTACCCCTAAAACCTATAATATTTAATTATTTACACTAGGTGCCCCTACATAGTTCCGTCCCTGAATACAACAATGTTTTACCGTCTTCGTATTTTCAACAACTAGTCATAAAGACGATGAGTTAGTGTCGATACGATTGCTTTAATACTGATCCACTGCAAGTATAGTTGCAAAATTAATAATAATTCATACTTGAGTTCACTTGATGCTATGCTTTAGGGGGTGTTTGTTTCGGCTTATATAGCCGGCTTATGGATTGTTTGGTTTGGGCTTATGTTTCGTAAGCTCATTTTTTTGTGGCGTATTTTTAACTTTTCGGCTTAGATAAGCTTATTATGACATAATAAACTTATATAAGCCGGATAGTTTCAAAATAAGCCACAAAGAGTGAGCTTATTAAACACAAGATTGAAACAAACACCCCCTTAAGTTCACTTGATCCTTTATACAAAATGATCTACAGTTGATATAAGTAATAAATATGAATATTGTACAACAATTGTAAACTATATTAGACATGATAAAAAATAAAAATAAAATAAAAAATAAAAAAATAATAATTCGATAGGTTTATATGATGTATGTGGAAAATTTCTTAAGTTATATGAATTGGTATTTAGTTGAGTGGGTTATTTTTATAATGGAATGAGTTTTTGGTTTTCAGAGCTTTAGAGGTGGACGTGACAGACCAAGGAGGGGATACCCTTCGAGATCAGAAGAGAAAGGTCGTGGTGGTCGGAGCTCTGCGCCTCCATCAAGACATTTATGGGTTGGGAATCTTTCTCATACCTTGACGGAGCGCATGTTGAGCAATCATTTCAGAGATTTTGGGGAGCTTGAGAGTGTGGCGTTTCAGCCTGGTCGTAGCTATGCGTTCATCAACTTTATTGATGAAGGTGCGGCGTTTGCAGCATTTGAAGGGCTTCAGGGTTTCATTCTCGCGGGAAATGCGCTTAGAATTGAGTTTACAAAGGCGGTTAGTTTTGTCCACCTATGTTTGCTTCGTACTTTTTGTATATGTACAGTTTATGTGTTAAGCATCATTTGCTTACGTCGTAAGCTAATTTCCGCTCTTAACATAACTAATTTAAAAGACGCTAACCAATGCCCCGTTTAAGCAATGTTGTAGCGAAGACCTGAGTCACCTTATACTAACATTATGTGTGCTCTTGTTTGGCTCATGGCTTGATACTACCCACCTTATCTATTTTCCAACGTGCCATCCAACCAAAAAAGGGGCTAGCCGCTAACGTAGTTTCTTCAGTTGGGAATGAATTTATCATACATGCAGACAATTATTTGCCATCTTCCTTGTTCCGAGAGGCTGAAGCAAGAGGATAAAACTTCTTAAAATTCAAATAACGTAAATCTAAAATTAAAGGTATCAAAAAAGCATACTATGCAAAGTTTATGGTGTAGCTTTCCCATCTTTTACCATCAATTGCTACATGTCATTGATTCATCACGATAATCAATTCCCTAAGCGTAAATTTTTGCAACATAATCACCTGTAGTTGTTCCATATCTTAAGTCTAATACCTGCTGCAACATAATCACCCCGCAACTCTCCATCTTCCACATTATTAAGTCATCAAGATACTCGATATCCTTAAGCATAGGTATAAAAGTTACATGTTAATTACCTGCAGTTGATAGCCATCATAGATTCTCATATGACGATCCCTATTTGCACATTGCGCAAGAACCAACTTCTTACACCCTTGCTCACACCATAGATGTCTATTTTCTTTTGTTGTCTGTGGGTAGCGGATACCACCATTAGGCAATTCAAGATGTATTTGATTGACTTATCTTTGTTTAATGCAATACTAGCTATCCAAACAGATGACTTATGCTTAGTGGCTGGTACATTGGTAGGATGAAAACTTAAATTAACAAGCCATGGTGCAGAAGGTGATAGATAAATGAACGCACACAATATCTAAACAGAAGAGCAAATAGCAGGAACATTTTGCACAAGGTGAACTGTTAGTTTTATAAGGAGCCAGAATAATAGAACTAGATATTGTAAACAAAGCAACTCTTCTAACTGAGCCAGAATAATTTGAAACCACTTGCTGGTTTCTAATCTAGATGATTAACAATTAACAGTTCATGATACTGAAATCAATTAAAACTCTTCTGATTTTGCAACTCCACAAAGTCATCAATCTCCACTACGATTAATATTGCACGTCAAGAAATGTGTGTCCATCTAAAAGTAGCATGCTTAGTAAGATCATTTACTCATGAGTGGCAGCCAACGTTTGTTTGGATTCTGCCCTTGAGCCAAAGCATCCAATGCAACACCATCATTAGACCCACATAGATTATGTACCTTAGTTGTTTCCCTGCAGTTACTAAGCATGGCTCTTGATGGACATTGACTATTAGTGTGTTCTTTCAGCAAATGGTTATGGCAAACTATGAAATGCAGTTAGGAGAAAACTCCATTGACCTAGCGAGTTATGTTGTAGTGGTACTTCTGTGGTACAAGCATGTGGTGCACTTCCAATAACCATTTTGTATGTCAGTGAGTAGTACATGTCATTACTCGTTATATTTTGTATGTCAGTGAGTAGTACATGTCGTTACTCATTATTCGATTGCTAAGCTCCATGTTCCTTAACTTCCATTTGCACACTCATGTAAAGGACTGAGATGATACTCACTGCACAAGTGTACTTAAACTGCGAAACGAATATTCTTAGCCACATATAGTATATGACAGTATTAGGTTGAGATTAATAATTTGCAAAATGCTACTCCATACATGCTAATAACAGAAGTTAGTTATTGAGATCTCTGTGTGAAGACTGTTCTGTTCTGAACATACCAGTCTTTCATGAGTACGCATATGACAACGTATATAAGAAACTGTTCATATGAATTTTTGGTGCAAAATTATACTTATTTATCAGCAGACTGATACTGCAAAAGAAGTTCACAATCTATAAATGTCTTGTACAAGACTACAAAAAACTTCAGAGTCAAAACTTGTGCCTCTAGTTACAAGAGCATTAATTCCTTACCATGCAGGTGATATCTGTATTGTCAGTTGAGCATGATCATATTAATAGTTGGGCAAAAATGAAAAAATAAAAGTTAGGCAATGGTGAAGGGGCAAAAGTAAATATATGAATTGAATAATAAATTTTTTCTGATAAATGATACAAGGGATTTTGTTATCTGAATCAAATCACTACTTGATGCAAGTCAAAAGTAAGAACAAAATATGTGAATCACAGCAACTCCATAACTATAAACTTATCAAGCTGCAAAACATAAAGTTTATGTTCATTTAAATCTTATAACAGAAGTCTGATATGCAATCATACTTTAAACTTGATACATGGTGTCATCATGTCATGGAATTACATCAATACGCCGCAACTAAGGGTCCAAACATCCAACTAAGTTATAAATCTGTTAATTGTTTTAAGCTGAAACTGAGCATCATGCAGTCCTGCACAGGCTATAATTTTTTTCACGTTTATTAGCCGAGTGATTGTTGGAATCAGCAGCCAGGACATACAAAGTCTAAAATCTGAATAAAATATTATGATGCTGCTCGTATTTGCATCTTTCTGAAAAATTAATAAATCTCGTCCAATCTAACATCAGGAAAAGTCAGCAGCATCACATGGTGAAGGCTACTTACGCTCTCGAGAAGAACCTCGGTCTTCCGTAAGGGGATCTCCATTCCCTCAACGTGACTCAAGACCCCGACACATCAATGCTGACCCATTTTATCACAACAACAATCCTAAAACAAACAGTAAAAATGCAGAAGAACAACCCAGTGAAGTCTTATGGGTTGGGTTTCCACAATCCTTAAGGGTAGATGAAGACAGTTTATGGAACGCCTTTTCCCCATTTGGTGAGATTGAAAAGATTTCAGCATTTCCAGGTCGAACTTATGCTTTTATCAGGTTCAAACATGTTAACTCTGCTGTCAGGGCAAAAGATAATTTACAGGGGGTGTTGTTTAATAATCCAAGGGTACATATAACTTTTGCTAAAAGTGATTCTGGACCATCCAACAATCAAAGAAACTTGATGAATGACCACGACGCTCCACCCCGGGGCAGACCATATGGTCGCCAAGGTTCGTTTGATAACTTTAGACATGATAACTACCATGAGACTGACCGCATCAGAAGATCCAGATCCCCTCGTTTTGATGATAACAGACCGATTGGTAGGTTCCAAGAAATGGGACCCGATAATATGTTTGAACGACACAGTCCTTCAAGAGATAGAATGGGTGGTTTTCATGATTTGCCTCCTCATCATATCCCTCGTCATAACCCTCACCAAGGCCCAATATATGATGACGAGTGGGACCTACCAGAAGATGTGTTAGCTTATCATGGTGCAAAGAAACTTAAGAGCAGCATGGTTCCACATGAACCTGAGCTTCCTGAATATCCTTTCTCTGAATCTGAACAAGTGAAACATGTTCTTCATCAGCATGACATGATTGATAATAATAACCTAACACATCGTGGGTATCATAGGCAGAACCCTGATCCAGCGAACATCATCCCTCACACTTATGTTGAACAGGGTAATAACTCACGTAATACATCATCTTATGATGGTTTCCAGACTGGTTCAGTTCCTTTGCCTCAAAACCCCGCTGGATGGAAGAAACCAAGTCCTGAACCACAGAAACTTCCTGCAATTGGTGAGTGGAAATGGGAAGGTGTTATTGCCAAGGGTGGAACGTCGATATGTCGTGCTCGTTGCTTTCCTGTTGGTAAAGTGCTTGATATGATATTGTAAGTTCTTTACATCTCTTATTGAAATTACACAAACTACTACTAAATATACACAATAATTCACACGGGTTGTTTCTGGTAAAATTGGGTAGGATTTAAACAGATTGCTAGTTAATATGGGTCAAAATTGGGGTGGGTTGAAGTGCCAACACTTTTTGACCATTATTGGATATGTTTTTAAAATAATTAATGAGTTAATAAAGATTATAAAAAGTTAAAAACAATAATATTACAAAAGCTACCTTCGAAGAAAATCCAGGTTATGGTAAAAAAAAGATGCATACTCTCACTAAAATTGAGATTAAAGCCTCTAAAGTATTTTCGTGGTTTTTTGCGGTCCTCAAAGCTTTTTTAATTCCTAAAAATAGAAACTCGAAAAGTTTTATTTTGTTAGTGGTTACGTTCTCAAACTTGTAATCGATTTTCTGATTACGTCCAGAAAGTTTATTTTTTAATTGGAAATATCAGGGACTAAATCGCCTTTTTTAATCTTTGAGGACTGATACTCGAAGGACTAAACCGCATTTCCTATGAAATTATATAGGTTCTCTTATACAGGTAACTTAAAGAAGCAAAAAGATCGTATGCATAAAATATAGACTTTCGATGGCCAAAAACCTCTTTGCTATGTGAATTAATCTGACCTGACTCGTATCACACAACCAAAATGCACTCTTAGGAAAGTAAATGAGTTAAAATTGCCACCTTTGACATACGAATGAATCATTGGCTTCAAATGGCAGAAACCGAGTTATTATTTACTAAAAACATGTTAATATGCAGGCCTGAGTACTTGGATTGCACTGCCAGGACTAGTCTAGATATGCTAGCAAAACATTACTATCAAGCTGCTAGTTCATGGGTCGTATTCTTTGTTCCCGAAAGTGATGCTGATATGGGGTTTTACAATGAGTTCATGAACTATCTAGGAGAAAAGCAACGTGCAGCAGTTGCTAAACTGGACGACAAAACCACTTTATTTCTTGTACCCCCTTCAGATTTCTCAGAAAAAATACTAAAAGTCCCCGGAAAAGTGAGCATTTCAGGGGTCATTTTAAGATTAGAACAACCTTCTTCTAACATTGAGGCTCTTCCACCCCCACCCGAAAGACCAGACCCGTATCTCGTGTCTCATGAAGTTTCCAGAACTTCATTTGCATCACCTTCAGGACCCTACCTGCCGCCTCCACCAGGGCCACCGGGCCCACCTCCTACAAATCTTGCGAAATCAAGAACTAATATGTCATTACCTGGGATACCATCTGGTTCATTACCATTTTATGCTGAAAACATAGCACCGTCAAGAGCTACTACCACTCAAGAAACAGGTTTAAATAATTACAGATCTCAAAATCCGTCAATGCCACAATACAGTCATCAAGAAACAGGCGGTGTTACTATTCAACCAGATCAACTTGCACAATTAGCCTCTATTCTCGGAACAACAAGGCAATCGACTAATACGATGGTTCCTGATAAAAATGCTTATAGAATGCCACAAACGCTTCCGTCACCAAGTTCACAGATGGGTTCTGATCATCATCAGGTACCACACTATCATCAAGCGCAACAGTTTCAACAGCAGCAACAAGTGCCAAACATGGCACCACAGCCTCATTCAAGCAGTGGTCAAGGAAATGCACAGGAAGGAGGAGATGCAGACCCACAGAAACGTTTACAGGCGACTTTAGAGTTGGCTGCTACACTTCTTAAGCAAATCCAACAAGGGAAAAATTAAATAAGTTTAGCAAAGTTTAAAAACATAGCATATACTCAGTGTGAAGCTTTCTAATGATTTTCTACTCATTTTAGAATTTAACTTGTTTGTAGTCCCTTGGTGTTTCATGATCTTTGATTTAATTGAGAGTCAGCACGACGTATTGACGTTTGATCATATGGCAATATGGGTAATTGTTTCTATTAGACCTCAAGTTTTCAATGATGCTTCATGATCATAGGGGAAACCGGTTAATTAGGGTTGATGCATTTCCTTATATATAGTTAAATTAGCTGATACTTTACTTAATAGATTCGAACTCATGTTTAAAGGTTAAGAATATTTATTTCAATGGCAAAACTGATAGTTGCAACAATGTAGGAATTTTTTTGCTATGTGACATCAGTTTATGGTATGTATCTTTCTCAGAAAATCTTCAGCGACTATCACAATTCACAAACTTCCAACTGTTAATGATCATGATCAAATTGCCAATACTTTCCTAATGTTTTTATTTTAGAAGTTGGAGTCACTAAATAGTTTGACTTGTAGCTGTATGAACTCAGTCCAAGTTAGGGCATCTTCAATTTATGCATCAAACAGAACATCAAATTTGGTGTAGAAAAAGCATCTTTTCTTTTAAGAATATCCTCACACCAAATTTGGTTAATCTCCAATGTGTACACCAAATCACGAAACTACTAACCTTTTTTTCACATTAATCAATCAAAATCCTTTCCAGGATCTAAGCAGGAGTAATACATTTACAATGTTCCACAATTTTATTATAATGTTGGACGTGCATTGAAGGTTCTAACTAACAAGAGCTAAACTGTTGTAATTTAATCTTGAACTCATATGATATCTTATAGTTAATGCGGAAAACATATAAAGATGCATTTTATAAAACTAATAAGGTACTCGTGCGTTGTGGCAGCGGGTACCCTGGAATCAAAACTTATGGCGAACATTCGTTTATATATTTTTCATGATAATAACTTTACGCATAGCGAGAATTTTTAAGGAATAACTTTATCGCACAATATCTCATATAAATATTGTAGAGCACCGATACACAAACAGTAGTTAGTAATATTACGAAGTTGTGACGATTGATGATGAAATGTACTTGCTAGTCAATAAATATTGTGTAATATTCGTCATAATATTATATGACATGTAAACATAGAGTAGTATACATTAGTTCGTGCAAATATAGTAGTAATCTATATATGACATTGCTTAACAAAATATGAATTATGGTATGCAAAAGCTACACATTTTTCATACTTTATAAACCACCTGAAATTTTTCGTACTTTGACATGCATGATTCTTTTTAATCGAATTTAAGTGTCTGGGTTATGATGACTCAATTATGTCCCATAATGGGACTAGACGTCCTAAGTAGATGAAGAATACATATACTCATATAGTGTCTATGTTCCTAATAAGGAACCTTGACGTCTTATGTGGACGACTAGAAAGTACATGACAACCATATTATTCGTATGCAATACGTTAAAGTGTTAGATCTCCTTGCAAGGAAGATTATAACAATATGTTCCTGTGTGGAAGATTAGCGCTATAGTTCTTATAGTGGTGAAATATTACGAAGCAACTTGGATGCACGAATGCCATATTACAGTTTCAGTTTATATACGTTTAATGCTTATGTTGCTTCGTTTGTGTTTTTCTTATAAGTGAGATAAGTGATACCAAGTTTAAGGGCAAGGATGTGGCGGGTTAGCTTTTGGTGGAGCTCTTTTGGCAGGAGCAACCCTACTTTGATACTACTAAATGCCCTAGGATCTTTTGATGTTGCTTTATGTGAAAACGCAAAAAAGGATATGTTAAAACTAGTACTTATGATATGTATATTTTAAGTAAAGGGGTGTTTGGCTTTATGCCATTTTTACCCATTTTTGAATCATATGGGTCCAAATGTATTAGTAACTCCTTTGGTACAGTTGAATATGTATTTGTAAACAAACATGTCCAGTTTGATCAGTATGTGTTTACGGATTGAAGTTTTAGCAGATTTTGTGTTAAAAATGTTTCTGCACTGAAAATCCGAGAAAAAACCGCCGGTTTTCATTTAAGTACGCCGGTATTCTGGAAAAGTCAAGAATTACGCCGGTTTGTTTTAATAGTAACTTAAGGGTTAGATACTTAGATCGCCAATGGAACTACTTTTGAAGCAGATTTCCGTTTGAGATTATCTGTTTAAAATTACTTTAAAGTGATCAAGATATGATAAGATCGTTTATAGCTCGAGGTTGGATAAACCTCATCTAGGGATTGCATAATAACAAAGATAAAGAACATGTACGCAGCGGAATAAACAAAAACATCTTTATTATTGCTAACAAGGTTTCTCGTCATCATCTCTACTCTAACAAACACCAAAGCCCCAATGCTACGTGATCAAGTGTAGCACGGTTACATCCTAACAGCTATCTAAGATAGTTGAGGCTTAACACAATCTACCCTAGGTGTTTCCCATAAAACACCTGTACACTAGTCTAGGCATTTTTCCAGCCCTAGACTTACACACACGTTTTTCTGATTTTACATTGTGGAAGACTTGTAAAACATATTCCCTGTATCTCTTTATATAATAGAGATACTAGGGTTACAAGGAATAAACTAGAATAATAAAAGATATGCTGTAATCTTTTTCTTTCTTTGCAAGTTTCTTCCTTTGTCTCCATAAGTCCTTCATCTTTCATATTTGTCAATATCAACTCAAAGTATAATTCCTAACAATCTTCCCCTAGTTGATATGACAAAACCAAGTATATGAAAGATGTCGTCTTCCCCTCAAACCATGCATATCATCAAGGATCTTCAAGCTGCAATCTTCAAAAGTATTCTTCTTCCCCTTTTTGTCATCATCAAATAGGGGACAAATGTAAGCAACCTTGATCTTCACAACCACGAATCAATATTACACATCCAATCTATCTTTCTAATGTTTCTAAGTCGCCCACCATTAAGTTTTCCGCATCTAAAAATGGACTTGAAACAGTAGAAATCAAAACAAGAAGTAATAATAATAACCAGCAGTAGTAAAAACCTTCACCTCGATGTAGCACATAAATGGTTAAACATTTAGACATTAAGCTTCCCCTGAAACCCATATGTTAACCATCTCTTGAATCTTCAATTCTGTAGGCTCTTATGTAATGATTACTAATGAAGAAAACTAAGTATAACCAACTTGATGCTGAAGTAGAACCACCCAAACTTGTGTCTTATATCTTGTACTAAAATTGACTTCGAACGTATACCTAACGTATAGGGAGATCGCAACCTCTTGACAAAAAATCACTGAGCACAATAATGTAACTCCTTCAAGTGTTTTGCCAATTCGTAGTCACCTGAACGAACAAACAAGTTATCTTCAAAGTGCCATACTCACTTTGAGATATGATAAGAACACGCATCCAAGAACTTCCACTTCATCATCAAATAGGTGATAAAAACCTTTCTTCGTAACCAATTAGAACAATAAGAACGAGCCTTTATAATCTGTTAAGAACCGAAACTAATATCCAAATTTCCATCCTGTGTGTGTATCTTCCTCCTGGTGTGTGTATTGGAACCACCTGTTCCAAAATAATAAATAATCAAATCTGCCATAACCTATTAAATCATTATGAACACTGACCCACGAATGAATTATAGTCCGAGGTTTGTTTAATCTATCTTTACTTCCAGAAGACGACAAGTAAAATCACTCACCGACCCACTTTAATAGACCTCGACCAATTAATGAAACATATGACAGCGAATCAGTTAATTTATAGAGAATATCACCGACCCATAATCAAATCATCCAATCAATAGTCAAGACCACCGTATCTTTTATGCAACGCATCACACCGAATCTCATATTAATATTATACGAGATTAAATTCATGATCACTGATTCACTTTATCTGTACAAAGAAAAAATCGAATACCCATAATCATCGAATCACTGCTCCACTTGAACCAAACCAATGAAATCACTTGCAATATAAGTCCCACACAAACAAATTATGTATCTTCTATTAAATCAGCCCTTTGTCGCCAAGTATTATCACAGTAGCAGCGGAAACTATTTTGGCTTCAGTGGTAACGAATAAGCATGCAGTGGTAACAATTAAGCGTGCAGTGGTAAAATTTAGCCTTGCAGTGGTAAAATTTAGCCTTGCAGTGGAAACGTGAGACTGCAGTGGAAACTTTTTAGCGTTGCAGTGGTAACTTGATAGCGAGCAGTTGTGAGCTTTGAATGACCAGTAAGCTTATACGCATCTTTACCACCAGTATCTTCAATCAACCAATCATAAACCCAAACTGAAAATAATAGCAGCTCCACTAAGCGAGTTAGGGTTTGCACAACTCCAAAGCACTAAACAATTCGATTAGCTTAGCATCGTTAGGGTTCATCATAACTTGTTCCAGCATCATCATTAGGGTTCATCACAGGTTGTAAAACCTGCTCACCAAGTCTAATGAAAGTACCAGTAGAAGCATGTATAGCAGATCTAGAAACCCTAAAAATCAATTCGTACCTTCTCCAAAACTTCTTTCTTCCATGAATTTTAGGCACCAAACAACATAAATCCAAACTTCCATAATGAATATATTCAATAAATAGCGAAAATAGAAGTTTGATATCAAGAAAACCCTAAAAATTCGACTTACAAACTTTTCTGCAGCAGACTTTTAGAAAAATCATATCTTTTTACTGGGAGCTCAGATTAAAGATCCCTCCGGTGGAACTCTTCCTTGTCATGTAGAGAACCTCCAGTAAAAATTTCAGCCCGATCCAACGGTTAACGAAGGAGATATCGCGCCTTGAAAACTGTCCTGCAGTGAGTTACGAAAATACGAACCAGATACGAATTTTTCTTGTTTTCTTAGTTCTTCGACAACGAACCTTGTAAATCCTAGATATCAAGAGCCCCCGCTCTGATACCAATTGATAAGATCGTTTATAGCTCGAGGTTGGATAAACCTCATCTAGGGATTGCATAATAACAAAGATAAAGAACATGTACGCAGCGGAATAAACAAAAACATCTTTATTATTGCTAACAAGGTTTCTCGTCATCATCTCTACTCTAACAAACACCAAAGCCCCAATGCTACGTGATCAAGTGTAGCACGGTTACATCCTAACAGCTATCTAAGATAGTTGAGGCTTAACACAATCTACCCTAGGTGTTTCCCATAAAACACCTGTACACTAGTCTAGGCATTTTTCCAGCCCTAGACTTACACACACGTTTTTCTGATTTTACATTGTGGAAGACTTGTAAAACATATTCCCTGTATCTCTTTATATAATAGAGATACTAGGGTTACAAGGAATAAACTAGAATAATAAAAGATATGCTGTAATCTTTTTCTTTCTTTGCAAGTTTCTTCCTTTGTCTCCATAAGTCCTTCATCTTTCATATTTGTCAATATCAACTCAAAGTATAATTCCTAACAATCTTCCCCTAGTTGATATGACAAAACCAAGTATATGAAAGATGTCGTCTTCCCCTCAAACCATGCATATCATCAAGGATCTTCAAGCTGCAATCTTCAAAAGTATTCTTTCACTTGTTGGATCGTGAACACCTTGAACTTGTGTTGATAATGATACTTTGAGTATTACTATCAAGTATGCGGAATCTACTCAATAGCACTTAGAAGATTGTTTGTGTGTATGACAGTTTGTATATGAACAAGAACAATGTATAAACAAACTTTAAGCTCCAATATTATTAAGAATAATAATACGAGTGATCTATGATATCACTAGGTTTTACAACTTGAAGCTCTAGGAAAAACGTATATCAAAACTATATTCTAGGATCTCCTTTTATAGAACAAGGAGTCCTCTTGTACAAGATAAGTATAATTCTAATAGAATAAGATATACACAATATCTTTTCTATATTTATCTAAGCGCGTTTCTCTAACAGCTAACAAGTGAGCAGTGGTAATATTTGTTCTTGCAGTGGTAATGAGTTTCCACTGCAAGTACAATCTTCTTGCAGTTGTAACTTCTTCACTAGCCGTGGTAACTGATAGAATAATTCCCAACAAGATACAATTTAAATTATGATATAACTCCTTTGATTATCTTGTCATTTGGATTTCATCCAGGATTAAAAAATAAGCTCTGCTAAAAAGTTCACTCAACAAATGAAAAAAATCCATATGTATATTTACAACGTTTAATGAAAATTTCCAGGTTCCGAAGTTATATAATTAGATATTAGAGTTTGTAAACAGGAGTAATCCCCAAAAGATGGAAGCACTTCCTCATAACTACTGCAGTTGCTTCACACAATAGTAATCTGCTCGTCTCCTTGGGAGTCTCAAGAACCTGCACAAAGTTATCATTGTAAAATCGAATCGAAACAAGAATCATGTTTGACTTTTGTAAAGTCAAATAATTTTTCGCTAGTGTTTTGGTTTAAGGAATAAGTATATCAGCTTATTAGAATAAATCCATAATTGGAGTTTTATAACTAGCGGTAACTCATGCATAATAAACCAACACACGTTTTCACTTGTCCCATTTTAGTCATTGTACTTCTTTGTGTACGTATGATGAGTCACTAAAAAAGATGGATTGTCCCGTACAAAATGGGACAAATGAAAAAGTATCTAGCTAGGTATTAATATGCATAACACAAGACCTCTGATAAATTCAAAATTACATACAAAAAGCATATGTGTGTTTACATAATTACATACCTGGCATGCTTGATAAAAACTGGAAAATTTCTCAGCTAATTCGTATAGGTATTCACACAAGACATGGGGAAACAGATTAGTGCAGGCCTCTTCGAAAGCCTGAAAAAGCAAGAGGTTTTGTACACATAAAAATCAGAATATTAATGCATAGAACAAACGGGTAGATTTTGGTTATGTTTTATCTCAAAACCGATCAAGTCAAAAAAGTAACTAAAAACGTTTATTTTTATTGTTTACTAATGTGATTTTCTGCTGATATTGATTCATTTTCCAAATGGTTATCTTACCTCAGGAAACCGGAGCAAATGTAATCCCAGCTTGCGTTCTAAATCATGCTCCAATGTTAACTGTCCTACCTGTCACAAACAATAAAATATATTCGTAAACTCGATATCCAATTCAAGAAAAATAAATAAAGGCTTTTTTATAAAAAAAAAAAAAAAAAAAAAAAAAAAAAAAAAAAAAAAAAAAAAAAAAAAAAAAACTATTATGACATTTAACTGACAAGAAATCTTACATTCTTCAATTCGTCGATATCTCTACCAGATCTCTGAAGAACTGAACATATTCGCGCATGCGCATACTGAAGGTATACACCTGTATCTCCCTATTATCAAAGAACATTATTATAATTTCAAATTGGAAATAAAATGGAGAATATAAGATTGCATAATATCACTAGTTGAAGAATGAAGACTTAATTTTGCTAAAAATGGGATAACGCCATTAAGCATACCTTATCATTGAGCATCTGATCATAATTGAACTTGTAATCGGTCAATCTATTGTTTTTCAGATCAGCATATCTGTTAACAGCAAATGCAGGTTTATTCCATGTTCAAATGCGGAATCCCTTAATTTACTAATTTTAAATCCTTATTCAGGAAAAAAAAAAAAAAAAAGTGCAATTCTACTTTACTACAGCAATTTTTAACTAAAAAGATGCATCAAAAATTCGACTAAACAAGCTCAGAAAACAAACCGTATATAATTAAATTACTGTACTTGACCCAAAAGTAGTGAATTAATGTAGTCCTTGTTTCAATCAAGATGAAGTAGTAACAGAAAGTGTTTATTTACACCTCTTTATGAATACGATAACCATGATACTAAAGACGAAGTGTTAGTATCTTACTTAACAGCGCCATAGCCAACTGCTTCAGCGGTTTGCTCAAGCTCCTCATCAGTCCACACTGCATCCTTACCTAATAAAAGTACATATAATTTACCCATTTTAATATTTTGGACAAGTAGTGTAGAGGGTCAACCTGATGCGTAAAACAACCTGTCATGACCCGTTAGCCACCGACCCATTCCCCACCTTTAACTGATACAAACAAAATATGCGAATATACCTCGCTCCACAAGAGCTGCTTTACAACGAGTTTTTGCTTCATCAAGCAGATCAATTAACTTAACCACTTCAGTACTACGTGTTCGGAATCTTTTTCCATTATCACCACAAACAAAACCAAATCCTACATGACTTGTTTTTGGGTATTCTCCTTCTTCAGTTGAGAGCCATCCTGCACGTTTAGCAGCCTAAAAAGAGAAAGTTGTTAAATCAAAATATCGAAATTCACTACTTGGGATATCATGTTGAGTGAAAGAGACATACATTGAAGAACATGTGAAAATGGTCTGTCTGGCCTACATCAGTGAGATATATTATCCACTCAGCTTTTTCCACATTAAGACGATACCTACATATGTATGCAGAATTGCAGATGGTTTCAGAGAATATACATTTTCACCTTTTTCTTATAATAACGTGCAACATACTTTTTAACCACAATGAAATATGAAAATGTAGACGAATATATGAAAAACCAACCATAGGGCTGCAAGATCAGTTGAAGCATAGTTAAAGCCTCCATCGCTTTTAACCACAATTAGAGGATTCGGTTTTCCTTCAGTGAATATGACCTGCGCGCCTTCATTTTCTTCTATTAAATTACTTTGTCTCAGCAAATCTAGAGTCTGAGGTATGTATGGGTTGTAAAAGCTTTCACCCTGAAATCAATTGAAAAAATAATTATTTGAGATTTGCAAAATATGCATATCTGCATTATATATCATGAAAGCACATTAACTGAATTAGGTATATTTGTGTTCCAATGAAAAGAGTCGAGTTTTACAATGGAGATCTTATACATCAACTTAGAACTTCAATGATACGAATCATTAAATATTTGAGCAACATTTGGTCACCAAAAATGTTGGGCCTAAAATATTACCGAACTACAAACGAAGAGACTAAGGGGTCATGGGTTAAAAATGATACCTTCTCTACCAAGTGGATTCCCAGACGTTGATATACTTTTTCAAAACCCTTTCGACTTATCTCACATATTTGTGCCCATGCCTTCAGGTACCTTTCGTCACCACCCTATTTTAAAATTCATTATTTCAAAAATAAGAAAAGAAATAAAATGATTGCAAAGTTGTGTGGGCTACTAAGTGGTGGTTCACCTGGAGACTAACCACCGCCTCTTGGGCTCTCTTTTTAAACTCGGGATCATCATCAAATCTCTTCTTTGACGCCTTGTAAAACACCTGTTTAAGTAATAATGGAGTCAAGATAAGACTAATCCATCATCCAATAACATTCACAAAAATGAAACCTCAAAACTGCATCTTGTATTCTTGAAAGTTGCAAGTTGCAACTATGGCATAACGTGAATATATGTATGAAATCAAAATCATCAATGGTTACCATATAGGTTGATCATCTATAACTCATCTCATAATCAATATACTCACCTCGATCTCTCCAATAGCTTGATCATTAACTTCCCCATTAGGGAATTGTTCGAATAGATACTCGAGCAACATTCCAAACTGCCAAAATGAAATTGTTTATTTGTTATTTACACGATGAGGAACAAAATAAGAAAGAACATGTGTGCAGTACCACATTATTCATGTACCTGAGTACCCCAATCCCCAACATGGTTTCTTCGAAGCACTTCAACTTTAGAAAACTCAAGCATACGTGCTAGAGTGTCTCCAATGATAGTTGATCGTAAATGACCGACATGCATTTCCTTTGCTATATTGGGTGACGAAAAGTCTACAATTGCCCTTTTGACATGAAGCTTTGGTGCCCATGTGTCGATACCATCTATTAACATCCTATGTATGCTCTGCAGGCATGACGGTAAGTAAGTAACGCACCGAGCTAGGAAAGAAGTAAGGTCTAAATGGAGCTTCCAAAAATATGATTACGGCAATTACCTGAGCCATCCATTGCTCTGATAAGATAACATTTACATAACCAGGACCAGCTACGGAGCATGATTCTATTATGTCATTTGCTGGAAGGTTTCGCATGATTGCCTGAATATTAAAAAGATTACATTGAACCATATGAATAGTGCTAAATGCAATATCACTTACAAAAAAAAGAGAGGGAACTTCATGAGAATAGCCACATTACAAACGGTTTTGAAACTGAATCATAGACAGAGGGAAATTTATGACCACCAATATCACAAACTTACTTTACGAATTGTCTTTTTTGTTAAACATGTTTTATTTTCTTAATTTCTAAGAAAGGCCAAACTATGCAACAGAAAAACTTCAAACTTCACCAAATAAGTCAGCAACAACAACAAAAAATCTAAAAAGCTTATTTCGTAAAAAAAGATTGTCCGCAAAACAAGTTTTTGAAAACTAATACAGATTATTGTGAAAAATTTTCCAAGTTAAAAGCCATCTGTATCGTGACTATCTTGATGATTTTCCTAAAAATAAATACTAGTATTACCTGTCCAATAGGTTCTGGACCCTGGAATTCTGTACCGGTGTTTCTAATTTTAGCCCATAAGCTCATGGCATTGTTGCTATAACCAAATGTAAATGTATGTATTAGTATCAAACAATATAGATGATGATCATGATCATGATGCAGCTACCATTACTTAAATTCTCTATCATATTACAAACCGAAAAAGTAAATGGTTGCTTTAGTATACAAGGAACCAAACAGCATCCACAAATAGAAGCCATCTATATGTATGAGAAAGAGCACATACCATTGATAATCACAAGCTTTGTTTTTATTTCCGGGAGCAATTATAGGTGCCAAGTTTGGCTCATCAGGAAACGTAACTTTAAGTGATGCCTCAGTCAATTTTATTAGTTTTTGTTTGAGGCTCACTATATCATTAAGCTGTATTAAAAAACCATTAGCATCATCTTATTCGCAATAATTTACGAAATATAATAACACAAAGAGTGAATCAATGTTAACAAACTTACATTGTCATCTGCCATTTTTTTATCTCCAATTTGCTGAATTTACAGGAATGTTTCTGCTAGATGAATCCTTAACTTTAAAGTGTATTTGTCAGCTAGCTTTGCAAAAACAAAAGTATAAGAACTTCAGATTTAAATTACACAAATATATACTAGTACAAAACATAAGTTTATTCGTAACACATGTTAGTGATAGTAATTACCAAGAAATCACAAAGTAATTTTAATGCTAGTAAAACAGATATAACAAAGGATAGAATTTCCCTGTTGAGATTTCCCGAGGACCGGGGAGATGACTCATATATATGCTGCTTAACCGATGTATCCATGTAACTATTTCCGACCTAGGCTTAATTAAGTATGTGAGATAATTTTTTATTTATTCTGAAAAAAAAAAAAAAAAAAAAAAAAAAAAAAAAAGTTTCAATTAATCTCGGGTAACAAGTACCCAGAAAGTAAGTTTCTTGTTATATAGAAGCTAACTTATTACCTAAATTTACTTGCTCACCAAGATCTAAATAACCAATATATAAATAAATCATAATTATATAAAACAAACAACAACCGCTTCATGCCCTCGTGTTCTTGAAGATATAGTGATGCAAAAACGGCCAGGTTTAATGTCCATAAGCCGCGAACTCGAGGTTTATGAGTTTAAGTCTTCATTAAATACTGTAAATTCTTGGTATACTATATAAATAAATAAATTGCCAATATGTAACTACTATCGAATTAAACTTCGAGGGTGTTTGGCTAAGCTTATTAAACGTAAGCCCATTTGGGCTTATTTTTTATAAGCTCCAATTTTGTGGCTTATTTTGAGACTTGTCGGCTATTTTGAGACTTGTCGGCTTATATAAGTTAGCCGACAAGTCTCAAAATAAGCCGTAAAATTGGGGCTTATAAAAAATAAGCCGAAATTTAACGAAATTTTACACGTACCATGCATGACCATACATTAGACATTATATATAATGAACACACATAATAAGATCAAAAGTATATTACTGCATGATAACTTTCATGTTACAACTTACAATATCTTTGTGCTGACGATGATCGATAGATGTGTGCGCAGCAGTGGCTAAGGATTAGAGTCAACGCTTTAGTTTGAATACATGTATATTTAGTCGTCGCATAAAGAAAAGGCTTATATAATACAGTACTGTATTTTTTTTCTTCCTTTTATGGGTTTGGTGGGCTTAGCTGGTTTCATGAGTTTGGTGGGCTTAAGGCGATTAGTACGCAAAAGTTGACTAAAATGTCTTTTGACATTTGTTTTTTGAGATGTTGGATTAAGGGTGTGTTTGTCATAGCTAACTACTTGTAATTAGGGTATTAATTAATCGGGTCGGGTTGGTTGAGTTTGGGTTAATTTGGGTCAGGTCAAACTCAGGTCGATGGTGAAAATGCCGAACCCGCCTCTATTTAAACTTGGGTTAGTCGGGTTAGGTCAATTCGGGTCGGGTTCACTCAGCTTCGGGTCAACCCGAGTATGAGTAAAATGGTTATAAAATTGCATATTTGTTCTAATTTAGATAGTTAATTTAGTTGATTTGGTTTTGGCAAATTTGAGTCGGTTCAGTTTGATCAGTGTTGCAAAAATTAGCCTAGGCGGTCGATTAATCGGCGATTAATCGTTAGGCGGGGATTAACCGCCCCGATTTTCACTAATCGACCTTATTAATTTAGTTGGTCAAAAATCGGTCAACATACCGGATAAAAATTAGCCAAATCAAGCATAAATTGGATAAATCCACCAATCGGTTACGGATAGTGATCGGCCAAATCAGACATAAATTGGCCAAATCGGGTATAAATCAGAAAAAAAAATAGGCTAGATCGGCCAAATTAAGCATATAGTTTCAAAATTTTATAATTATAATTATATATATATATATATATATATATAAAATTCAATCCAATTAATATCTGCTTAACCGATTAATTAATAGATGATACCCGATCACCCAGCTACCGCCTAACGATTTATGCAAAACTTGATTTTGATTTTGGATTCGTATAAGTATTTACCCGATTTATGAACACCCTGATATATAGTAATAGTGCAAGCCCAAACATACAGCTTATAGTTTATATCCAAACCAGTTCAACCCAGGCCCAACCAATATGCCCCAAACTTGGAACCTCATTTTCTTGCGCACACATCTTTCTTAAACCTCAGTTGCTGTTCTCTCATCAGACAACAAAACAAAGGTACCCATTATGTTTTTTAGATTTGTTATGTTGTGGTTTTGTATTAATTTAAGGGAATACCATTTTGGTTTTATTTGCAAGTTTCTTGATTTTTAGGCTTCATTTCAAGAAAAGTTTAAGTCTTTTGAGATTATATTTTGTTTATGGGATATGGGTTCTTGATCTTTATATTAAACATTAAATAGATGAGTAGTTATTAGTAGTTTTTTAAGCACTAGACCCAATAGTTGTGAGAATTGGTGCTATTTCTCTTATCTTAAGAGGGTGCTTCAGATTGCTTATTTAAACTTATATAGTGTTTTGATGCATAAGATAAGCAGTTTTATGTGTGTTTGGGATTGCTTATTTCAAACTGCTTATGTGATTATTAGTGAGTGAAGGAAGCAGTATTGAATTAATCAGTTTGGGATTTGCTAATTCGGAACTGCGTACTTGGTCATTTTGAAAAGCAATTAGTTGTTTTGATTAGCAGTTTGTATTTTCGTTTTAAAACTGCTTATGCTTTTTTTTTTTTTTTTTTATATATATATATATATATATATATATATATATATATATATATATAAATCCGAAAGGTTTTCTGTCATATTTAACGATTTCTAAAAGGATTTACATCAAGGTAGTAGGTAAGCGGGCAACAAGCTGCGCCGCCACCCCTTTCTGAATAGCAAACCCTATTCTACTGAAAACATAATCGTGACCACTCGGGGCCGATATATTACTGCGAACAACCTTACGAACCCGATCCAAGAAACGCACAGCTTGAGGGGCTAAGGAACCAAAAGTGTCAAATGCAAAAGGAACAAACACGTGTTGATTCTCGGAGCATGCTTTATCATGTTTGTCCACTTTCTTCATCTCAGCCTTCAAAACCGCTTGCCCAGCCGTAAACCCATTACCCTGAAGATCCACAAGAGGGGACACACCAGTGAGGTCCACACAAGCATGTTTCCCCCCCCCCCCCCCCCCTGCCCATCCAAAAACCAAAACATCAGCGGGCCGCAGGGTGGACCTCCCCTCAGTAGGGTCTGTAAGGAAATTTACTGGAGCTTCCTTTTTTGCCGAAATCCCCGCCCTCCGAAGGACATCAAACAACACATCCCGCACCAAGTCGTGACGGTACTTAAACCCCGGGAGCTCTTTGCAGTGCACCGCATGTTCCCCAAACTTGTCCAAGGCGACCTTATGACACACAGGGCAAGGCTCGTCCACTGGTAACAACGGGATCATTAGACGATATTTAAGGATCGCCCGATATTCGATCGGAGACATGTGCTGCCCTAGCCCCTCAATGGGGATGACGGTAAGGAAATCCTGTGTGTGCGGTTGCTGCAGACATTCCATAACAGCCTTCTGTCGCTGGGACAAACCAAAGTCCATTCCCAAATTCTTGGAAATGCCTTGTATAGTTGTTTCGAATTGAAAGATTCAAGCTGATTAATTCAAGATCGCTAGTTTCGCTCACTAATAATATGATAAGCAATCCCAAACACCCTCAAAATTGCTAGTAATATTTTGTACCAAGATGCGGTTACCAGTTTTAATAGGCAATTTCAAATCATAAAAGCCCTACATGGTAATGTTTATGTGGATTTACGATTGTGTGAATTAAACCCGAATTGATACATTTATTTGTGTTTGAGATTGCTTATTTCAATTTGATTATGTGATTGACTAAAATAAGCAGCTTTGAATTACTCAGTTTGAGACTTGCTCTTATCATCCCGTTTATCTGATCATCATGGAAAGAAATAAGCAGATAAGCACTCGTGAACAACCCCCGCTGCATGTTTGTAATTGCATTTTGAAAACTGCTTATGATATTTGGAATGATCAGATAAGTGGTTTGGTATACGCAAGTTCCAAACTGATTATTTTACCTCAATTAATCAGATGAGCAATCCCACATACCCTCAAAACTGCTTATCTTTTGTATCAAAATGCTTTCGCAGTTTTAATAAGCAATTCCATTTCCAGATGTAATTTCAGATCCTAGAAGCACCACACAGAAATGTTTCTTTGGGTTTGCATTTCTGCTAATTAAAACAAGGGGGTATTTGGCGTTGAGGTTTGAGAGTGATTATTTGATATGGAATAATTTTTTATAGCCGTAGCAAAACGAGTCTTAGGAGATGGTGTTTGCTTATGTTTTTTCTGTTCGTATTTGTGATAATTGATTGAATAATCCGCTATTTGAGTATAGAAAAATCCGATTCTTTAAAGGTTTAATAGATATATGAATATATGATTAGACAATTATAATCCGCTTGTTGCAGTAAGTCCTAAAGTGATTATTCAAAACTGGTTATTCGACACATTAGTAATTAGATGATTTAGAATCGGGTTTACTATTCCCAAACACCAATAACTGATTATCTTCAACTTGAAAACACAATGCCAAATAGCACAATCTACCCGTGATACTGAAATTGTAGGTTATAATCTGCAGTTTTCCAATATGATGTTTTCTCGAAGTGCAAAACAGTCGATTGAGATACTTTGCAGGCGAGCAAGCACCCCTATACATTCCAGATATGGCTACTCTACCCGTTTATATAATAACGAAAATTCTATTTCTGAACCACAAACACTTGTGAGGAAATATTCAAGCGAGGCTTCACCTTCCGATCATATGAATCTTATAAAAAAGTTAAGAGAGAGAACAAGTGCTCCTATCAAAGAGGTGAAATCTGCTCTTATCGATTGCAACTGGGATTTAGGTAAAATATTCAAAATGATTTAGTTTTAATATCTCTTACATTTGTTGCTTCTATTTGTTATGTATAGTACTATAGTGTTCTTTAAATACCAAGGTACTTTTTCGCATTTCTCGTTCTAGTCATTTACATATTTGTGCATCTACCTTGTTAAAGTAGTTTGATGTCCTGTAGTTTGCTGTCCTGTTTAAATCATTTTGTAACCCGTATTTTTAACATGTTTTGATAAAACCTAACGTTATGTTCTGTTTTTTTTGACAAACCTAAACTGTATGCATAAATCCAAGATTTTATATCTAAAGAACATTTTTTTATATAAAAATAATCATCTAATATTTGTGAAGCCTGTTTTAATGGTTTTGTTTTCTTTGCTAATGGGAAACCGGCAAACGAGACACTACATTGATTATTTATGCAAAAACCCTCGA
Source organism: Artemisia argyi (assembly GCA_030686995.1). Taxonomy (NCBI): domain Eukaryota; kingdom Viridiplantae; phylum Streptophyta; class Magnoliopsida; order Asterales; family Asteraceae; genus Artemisia; species Artemisia argyi. The sequence goes on from CM060701.1 coordinate 214,646,727, forward strand.
ATATAATATGATGATTATGTTACAGAGGCTGCTCAAAAGGAACTTAGGAAAAGAGGAATCGTTCTTGCATCGAAAAAATCAGCTCGAACTGCGGCTGAGGGTTTGCTTGCTTTGGCACAGAATGATACAAAGGCTGCTGTTATTGAGCTTAATTGTGAAACTGACTTTGTTGCAAGAAATGAAATATTTCAACATTTGGTTAGTCTCTTTGATTTGGTTTTTGCATCTACTTCATCAGGAGCTTTTGGAATTATGAATGTGATTATGGTTAATAATGTTTGGGCCTACTTTTACATTGGTTATAAGGAGATGTACGAGTCTTTGGAAAAGATAAATATTTTTACCATGTTAATGTATAAAATGACCAACAATAACATTTTTGTTAAAAGTAGATAGGCTTCCTGTGAAAAACCGGGCAAGAAGTCCCTCCAGTTGGTTTTTCTTGCTGTTGCTAGATGGTATAAAACTGATTACATTTTCCCTAAATAATGAGATAATCAGAAACCTAATCTGTTCATCTAAACATAAAAAACTGATTATTGCAACTTCAAGTTGCAATAATGAAATTATCTATTCCAAAATGCAAATCTAAACTAGTTTTATGACCACGCAAGGAAGCATGGATATGCATTTCAAGTTTACATAAACAAGAATTATGGAAATATTGCTGAGATGCCCACCTATGTTTTTTATGTGTTTATGCTATATATGAAACACATTTATCTTATTGATTGATTAGATGTCGATGGTTATCCTTGTAGGCTTCATCTTTGGCCAAGTTGGCGTTAACGACTGAAAATTCCGAACAAGTATCTGGTGCATTCCCTCTTGGAATTCAGAGTTTTGAGGTAAGATATTCAATACATTAATTTTTAGCTTTTTAAAGTAGCTTAAGACATAACCGTGTAAATAATCGTCTTAAAGTATGTGTCAAAATTATTTATTAGCTCCTTTTCTACATTTGACACATAATATTATCAAGAGGCCTATTAATCGACTACTATTTGAAATACTATATTATATTTAGTTATTTTGTGTAAACTGTACACAAAATACGCATTGATTGTATATTATATCTAGCTTTATACTCCCTCTATCTCCTGGAATGTTTGATAATACGGATTAATTGTTTAATGAAACAACATACTTTTTGTTGAATTACAAATGTATTTCTGTTAATTGTATAAAATGCTCTCAAATAATGATGAATAAAGGTATCTTGTGAACAACAAGAGCATAAAGCAATGATAATAGTAACTGTTTATACGAAATATAACTAAAGATGGAATTTTATTTTCATATGATAGTAAGTAGGTTTTAACCATATCAACAGAAAATGACAAACTTAAATCCCAATTTGAGTTACCAGATCTTATAGTTTTAGGCTTGACAAGGTCTTTACTGCCAATGTGTTGCGGCAGGATTTGAAGATCAATCTTGACCATCCCAAATTAAGCGGAGAAACAACAGTTCAAAACGCAATTACAGAAGTTGCTGCTATAATGGGTGAGAACGTAAAACTAAGAAGGGGCTTTGCAATGTCAATGTCAAAACATGGTGTCATGTCGACATATCTTCACACTTGTCCCCAGCCTGGTAAGATTTTTTTTTTTTTAATTATTTCTAAGTTTTAGAATAATGCATTTTTTTTTTCACGAAAATATCAAATGATGAATTAAATAAATCGTGGTATGTTTTGTTATTTCGATATCTCAAAAAATGAATGTGTCTAAAGAAATCAATGCATAAATGAAATTGAATTTTGATTGGTTAACGTATTATAGGTTTGGGGCGTATTGCTGGAATTTTGTCGCTTGAAGTTGAGGACGAAAATGTTCCATTAGATGTCGTTCAGCGTGTTGGTGCAGAGTTGGCAATGCATGTGGTGGCTGCAAAGCCTTTAGTTTTGACGAGAGAACTTGTTTCTTCTGATGCAGTCCAGAATGAACGCGAGATTCTTAAATCTCAGGTAATGTTCCCCCCCCCCCCCCCCCCCCCCCCCCCCCCTTTTTTTTTTTTGAGTTACACATAGGTGTTGCAAATTAGGTAGGTTGGGGAAAATTTACAACAGGTATACTGTAAACGCGTTTGGTTGAGCGATCTAGTGAAATGTATTTCTACAGAAAATTTGACCATTCTTTGGATACTACTTGTAATCATATCTGACAGACGAATTACTTATAACATAACTTTTAAAGAAATTGACCAAAAGTGTTTCAGGTCAACCCAACCTGTTTACAAGAATTTCTGTTTTCACCTGAAAAAACAGATTAATTTTCTGCAGTAGTGATTATGGTCAAACAGATTGGTTGTTTTATGATGATTGTAAGTTGGTAACTTTTGCTGACCATTTTTGACCTATTTTCTTTATACCCAAACTTTTTCTACTTTACCTTTTTGAACTGTTAGAGATAAAGCATAAGGCAGATCGACCCACTTATATGTAAATGTGTCAAAGTTGCCGACGTGCCACCTTTAACACATTGTTTTTTCACTAGCTGAAATTGTTATTGGCTAAATGTTTGCTTATGGGTACCAGGCGGAAAGTTCGGGTAGGCCCCAAGCTGCAATAGAAAAGATGGTTGAAGGTCGATTAAGGAAGTACTTTGAGGAAGTTGTTCTCATGGAGCAAAAATTTATCGTGAATGACACTATTAACGTTAAGGTATGCGGGTCTCTTGTTATCTTGCATTTATACGCTACACTTGAAAGTTTGAAAATTGAACGATTTTTGGGATATTGAAATCTTGTGCAGACGCTCTTAAGTGAACTATCCAAGGAAGTAGGCTCCCCTGTGACAATCGGAAACTTTTTAAGAGTAGAAGTTGGAGAAGGACTTCAGAGGTAATATTAACAAAAGCTTTGCTAATGTGTCTTTCTGTTTTCTTAAGTATAAAAATGTTTGAAAATGACTATGGGTCAAAAGGGGTAAGTTTTTGTATGGGTTGAAAAAAGTGATTTATTTTTACGGGTCAAAACGTGTCGGGTTGGATTTACCCTAAATACGTGTGCTATTTCTCTTCACAACACTACATTTTTATAATAATAATCTAATAATTTTGAATTAAGCGATTTAGGTCGTTGAATGCATAAAAAATACACTTTGGATGACTTTCAACCCGTACGGCCTTACCCGATGCTTTTTATATAATGATTCAAATTAGAGATGAAACGTAACCCAAATCAATGCATTCATAAGTAGATGGTTTGGAATTGGCACTCTATGAATAACTAACAGATGAACATGGATGAGATGAGGATTTAGATAGTTTTTCCATTGTTCTCCATGTACATATAACAGTAGTATTAAGCAACAAACTGTCAAATATGATGTTAATATGTTTCTTAAAAATGTAGTTATTTTCTTTTGTATTAATTTTTTTATAATGTTTGCTCGCAGGGCCGATGCACCTGAAGCTTTAGCTCAAGCAGCATGATTGGGTTATACGAGTATCATTTATCGTATTTTTGTTGGTTAGCTATAATGTGCATGTACATTTAGCATGGATCTTTGTTCCAATTTGCCAAATGTATGAATAGTAGTAACAAGGTTTCGATAAGCCTGGAAGACATCATAAGTTTTGTTACAAAGATTAATTTATAGTATTCCGAATAAACTCTGCACATAATATTAAATAAGTGAAACAAGTCTAATGAAACTTAAGGCTGGTCAACACATTGTTGTGAACCGGGTCGGCCAAATGGTCCAAAAGATTCTGGAGCGGTCCAACCCCTGTGACCAAAGCCTGAATAAAGTAACCCAAGATCGCCAACATAGCTAGTCTACCGTTTTTTATTTCCTTCAACTTCAACTCCTTCATTGACTTCTCGTCTTTCCCAAAACCGAGTGGGTTGAAGAACGGCCCGCCAGGGTATGCTGGATCACCTGACCCGGCAAAGCCCTTCTCTAGACCTAAAAAGTATTGTTTCCCCATTGACCCGGGGTTGTACCAGTCTTGGAGTCTTCGGTGCTCTGCGAAACCCATGAGTGCCATTTCGAACACGAATAGTGTGAATGGGTCAGCCCAGTAGTTGTATGTGCCTGCTGGTGGGATGACACCGGTTTTGAACCATGGGAGTGCAGTTTCAGCTGGGATGAGTCCAAGCTTTCCAAAAATTTCGGGTGCAATGGCTCCAACTGCCCCGAGCATGGCGAAACGTCCGTTGAAGACTTCTCCGTAGGCTAGCCATTTGGGTTCAATGAACCCACCGGTGCCTTCTGGGTCCGAAAGACCGAGTGGGTCGAACCCATAGTCACCTGGTAGACTGCGTATTCCAAATATATTGGGTTAAATATGTTTACAAAAATGACTTTGCCAAAACAATCTGCAAGGTTATATGCATAAAAAAAGCAAAACTTGTCGAAATTTATCGACAATAGCAAATTTGTCCAAATTGCCACCTCTAGATTACAAAAAAAAAAAGTACCAGTAACAAGTTGATAAAAGACTACTGGAATATTTCTAATGAACCAAAATGAAAGACTTACGTTCCATCTAGGTAAGATAGAGATTGTTTGGATGCAAACCACAGCTGCCTGTTTGTATTTTGCTGAATTTAAAAAAAAAAAAAAAAAAAAAAAATTGTCACATGCTCATCAAACATGAAAATTAATTCATTTTTATTAATCAGTTTTTGGTGTTTGGGTTGAGAGATAACCTTAACAGGAGGAGTAGCAGCAGCTTTGACAACAAATGAAGCCTTTCTTGATGACACTTGAAGTGTTCTACCACTCAAGATTTGCCTATTAGCCTCAACTGAGGATGTAAGAGATGATGATGACACCAATGCTTGTGTTGCCATTTTCTTCAAATGTTTTAGTTTCTCAATGAAAACAGTGCTCACAAGTCTCTAAACATAAGGGGAAGGTCTAACCACAAACCAAGTGTGTGGGGCTTGTGGGGTGCTCCAAACTTGTGGCTGCCTGAACTTGGTAATCAGGGTTGGGTTCATATGGACCAATAAGGGTTGTACATGTGGCATATGTTATTAGGATAAGAGATTTCTTGACTTGTTGGATATTATTTGACACTTGGATGTTCTTAGATTGCATCTCATGATCTTGTTGCAATTTGTAGCATGCTTGATTGGTCATTCTTTTGGAAAGATGCTGACTAATGAATCTAATCCACACAACTACTCATCCAAACCTATGTAAACCACCGAATTTATGTGGATAACAATTGTTAATTATTGGTAATATTGGAACATGTTTGGTTGTTTTCGGGCATTATTGTAATAGGTTATGTGACGTTAATTTAGTTGACAACGATACACAATAGGAATGAGCATTTCGCCCCGAATCCTGGAACCGAACCGGAACCGTACTGAAATGGTACCATTTCCGATATACGGTACAGTACCGGGACTACGAAATAAGGTAAAAAAAAATCGGGACCACTAATTCGGTACGGGACCGATACCAAATCGGGAAATTCCCGAATAAAAAAGGGAAAAAACCCGATTTCCCGATACTGGTACCGAAACCGGTACCGGTATCCGAATCCCGTTCGGTATGGTACCGTTACCACTACGGGATCGGTACGGGACTGGTACCGTGCTCATCCCTAATACACAAGCTATTAAAAGTACGAGTAATATTGCCAAAGATTGCGTCACATTAAAGGTTTCATCCGAAAGTGTTTATAAGCCATAAAGGCATAATCATAAACTAGAAATATGTAATCCTGCTATCCCGGACACTCCCGTGTATAGCAAAAATCAGATGGTCATCTAATTCGAGTTAAATCTAGTTGATTGGTATACTTCACTAGTTGCAATTGAATGTGTGATTGAAATTTTGTAACAAGAGATTTGTTGCTAAACTGCAATAAGATATGTAAAACAGGTGATGGTCTTTGAACCAGTAGATGACAAAATTGTATGAGGTTAAAATAAATCGATCAGCATATTTTGGGAATATATGCAAAAACATTAACTTTTGAAAGGGATAAATGCCATTGCCCAATCCGTAAGATTCTTTTAAAACTAGGATTATGCACATCTAGATTGTTTGCTGATAACATGTTCCAACAAGAGATGACAAAAAAGAACATAGGATAGATCACAAATGCATTAGACATTTGAAACAGATAAGATACCATTACAGATCCAAATTTCACACATTAGTATTCACTTAGCATTCCATTGTTACAAGATCATTTGATTCTCCTAAACATACTTAATAATATCTTGCACACTTCCCTTGTCGAGTCTTCTTTAACGAGCCTCATACTGAACAACTGCAGCAGCAGATAGTAAACGAGGATCAGTAATATGTTTTGCAATAAGGTGAAAGAAAGTACAACATGCCAAACTTATCATGCAGCAACAAGAAGCCTAAACAAACATTTACATCATGGTATCCAGAGCTTTAAAATCTTTACACCAGCCTGATAAATAATGTACCTCTTTACAGTTACTATACCACTAAACTATGGGTTCTTGATACAATATAACATATAAAAAACTTAATATAGAATGACTCAGTTGGAACAGGATGGTTTGTGGTACGGTATATACCAAAGCCAATTTCAACTGTGACTGCATTACAATATATGAGCAGCCATATAAATGAAGTTTGTTAACAAGATAGTCAGTATTAAAAAAGCGAGTTCATCAGTTCAATTACAGTTCTAATAGAAATTTCACCCGCATTACGTAAATCCAAATTCCATCAAAACAAGGTTCATGAAGCCAGGAACAAGTATTATAACCCTACTCTAAAAAAGCCCCAAGAAACAAAAAATCTACAAAACCAGTTGCGCAAATAGTGCTAAACAAACATCACACCTATTCTCCTGTATCCCTGTATCTAGCTAAAATATAACCCGCTTAAAATTCTCATACAAAGCACCTTACACAGAAATTTTCTATTTATCATGGATGAGATGTTAATTAACGACTAGGCATATCTAAGTTATTACGACAATGGAAGGCCAGCTAACATAACTTGAACTTGGTTCACTATTTCAGTAGGCTAAATAACAAAAAAGAATATCGAGCTTTCACAAGTAAACTTAGTACCAGTTCATATCTCTAAACACAATATCAATTAAGCAAAGTCGAAACTAGCTAAAACAAAACAATGAAAACAAGCATAACTAAAGTAAATAAAGAATTGAGTTTTAGAAATTACTTCGGCGAGTACGCTTCTTGTAGAGGATACGATAACCGCACTCCCTACACTGAATCACATCACCAACTTTCAACGTGTTCTCCTGTCCACAATCTACATTACAAAATCCCTCAGTCAATCACAAAATCCACACACACACACACACACATAAACATACAATCACAAAATCACAAAATCGAGCCGAGCAAATTGAGTATTAACTTTCAAACTGGAGCCCGAAAAATAATAGACCCTTTCGAGCTCTCGGCTAGACTTTTATCAATCCTGCTATTTTAATTAACACATTACTCAATACGTTTGAGCCGACACAAACTCGATAAGCCTCACGAACAAAGTATTTTAATACTCGATTAGCTCGAGCTCGCAATTTCATTAGCTTGTAAGTTATCTAGGCTCAATTACTCAAATCACTAGGAAGTGTTTGTGTAAGCTTGTTTCTTTTTGGGCTTATGAGCTTATTCAATTTCGTCTTATATTTCATAAATCCGGATATTTTTATCGGCTTATATAAACTCATTATATCACAATAAACATATATAAGAAGTCTAAAGATAAGCCGGAAAATTTGATCTTATGAAATATAAGCAGATATCAAATAAGCTCATACGCCCACAAATAAGCTTATTCGTGAGCTTATGAGCTTATGGCGATTTTGGCTTATATTTTCATAAGCTCGAATTTTCCAGCTTAATTGTAGACCTGTTGGCTTATATAAGGTTATTACTCATAATAAGCTTATATATAAATCTCAAAACAAGGCATAAAATCTGGGGTTTATGAAATATTAGGTGAAATCAATTAAGCTGATAAGCCAAAAAAATAAGCTTAAACATTGTATAAGAATAAAAATATAAATAGGGTTTATGGAACCTCCACAAATGTAAGTAACTGGTTCTGGTTGTGGATCCATTGGTACCTGAAAGTAATTTTAACAAATAATCGATTAATGAAACATAGATATTATAATAATAATGAATTTAAGCGATATATTATTTGAAAATTTTACTTACGATTGATAACTGCGGTCTGATGAAAGAACAAGCACTAGGGTTTTGTGAATTATTTTGGGGGGTTTTTTGTATATAAGAAGACAAGATGTGAATAGTTATCAAAAGGTACCCTTGGGTTTTTAACTTGTTCAAAGATGGTCCCTGAGGCGGTGAGGCCGAGTCTATTATTATTATTATTATTATTATTATTATTATTATTATTATTATTATTATTATTATTATTATTATTATTTTTACTATTATTATTATATCATTTCATTAGAAAGTCATAGGCTTTACAAGAAATTAGTGTGGAGTCGAGAAACAAGCTGGGCCCCCACTCCTCTAGCAATGGCAAAGCTAATTCTATTAAAAATATGATCGGCGGCACGTGCACCAATGTCCTGAGTCAACGAGAATCTACGGATGCGTTTTAGTAATGTCACCGCATCCTTCTCAAGCTCTCCCAAGAAAGAGAATGAGAAGGGGAGAAATCCATATCCACTGTCCGCACATTTAGTCTCATACTTGGCCCGTTTGCGTTGTGCAGCTTCAACAACCGCACGCCCAGGAACAAAATCAGCCATGTTGGTCTGTGTCAAGGGAGAAGCCCCTGTCAAATCAACACATGTGTCCCGCCCATCATCCCAAGAATAGAGTAACACATTAGCAGGGCGTAAGTTTTTGTCCCTGTCTCCGCACAGCCCAATGTCAACCTCTTTACGAGCCGAGATCCCCGACCGAGCACATATGTTGACAAGGGTATCACGTACTATATTATGTCGATGTTTAATCCCGATGATACCAGCACATGAGACCGCGTGATCTCCATAAGTGTCCCCCGTAAATACCTTGGAACAAGCTGAGCATGGCATTTGAGTAGAAAATAGGGGAATACCCATCCGATAGCATAGCACACATCGGTACGTTCTGGCATTCATGGTCTGTCCCAAACCAGAAATCGGGACCACCCTAAGCCAGTCTGAAGTGTGGTCCTCATTTTGCAATCTCCATAAAGCCATTTGCCTAGTAGATAAGCAAAAGGTGGATTCGGCCATTTTGGCAACACGTGTGAAATATATATCTGCCAATTTCTTCATGAGTTTGGGGGCAGCGATCTCACATGAGCTGCCTAAAAGGTCTGTTTCCATTTTTGCATTAAAAGCGCGCAAGGCCTCATCGAAGAAGGAACCAGAAGTTGTGATGCCAGAATGTTGGAGGAGCCTAGCCTATAAGTTAGTAGATTGGAGCCTAGATGCAAGGAAAGCATAGTTCAATATATCACCCGCAGCATATACACCAAGCCCCCCAAATTCAAAAGGTAGTGTGGCTAGTCTCCATTGCCAATCACCGAAACCAGGCCCAGAAGCAGTGACAATACGCTCTAGAGAAGAACGAAGCACCGCATCAAAGGAAATCTGAGCCCTCTCGAAGACCTGAGGGGGACACGTGCGCATAGAAAAATATAACTTGGAGATTCCAGCACATGCCTGAAGGAGTAGCAACTTACATTGGGGGTCATTAAGCTTAGCAACAGCATCCATAAGCTCAATGGTTTTAGCAACCCTCTTCATAACAAGCTCACTACAAAACACAAGGTCTACACTGGCAGGTCCCCCTAACAATTTAACACCATGTAAAGGCCGGGCAATATTAGGCGGGAAAACGCCTGCAAGCCTGCTTCTAGGATCCTCCCTTGGCCAAAAAACCTCGGTTTTATCAATGTTGAGATGCAAACCATAATGGGGTCCATCCATCATAATAAGCTCCAAAACCTTTCCAACTGTTAGAGTGTCGCCAATGATCGTACCATCGTCCAAATACCACGCTTGAAGGGGGAGGCTAAATGAACCTCTGATCCTGCAAACCAATGGGTGTAGCACTAATGCAAAGAGAAGAGGTCCAAGTGGATCACCTTGTTGTACCCCTTGGTGTGACCATAAAGTGTATTCACCATAATATAATCTAGCTGGGCTGGAGTAGCAAAATTCAACCCAACGATAAATGGCAGGACAACGCAGGCGAACCTCTTGTAACATGACCTCCCGGTCAACTAAGTTGAAAGCGTTTTTGAAATCAACTAGAAGCATCGAAAGGCCTTCCTCACCACCGCGATCTTCAATAAACCTATTCACTGCATGGAGAATAGCCTCCCCTCCTCCAGGTACCCCGACGCCAAATTGGAGATCATTCAAATAGCTGTCTAAAGAGTGGCCAATCATAGAAGCACCAACCTTGGAGACTAAACGTCGCCAAACAGTCCCCACAGCAATGGGGCGGACACCCCCTCCGGGCTTGATCAGCGGTGTGAGAGGAGCACTAGCAATGAACTCACCCAACACCCTGGGACATTTACCACCAAGAAAAAGATTAACCACCTGGGTGATAGAATCGATTAACTCATCTGAAATGGCCACAGCCGCACCACTAAAGCAATCCAAAAGGTGTTGGGTGCGCAATCCATCTCGACCACAAGAAGTACCACGGGGGAAGCTCTTGATCATATCAAGGGCCACAGCAGTAGGTGCAATGAGGCTATGATGATCAATTGGTATATCCGGCAAAGAAGGAGCAGACTTGAAGGGGTGCTTAGCCTTAAGGTCCTCAAGGGTGGTATCATTATAAGGAGCAACACCTAAAAAAGAAAGAACCCTGACAGCTGCAGTATAATGGCCATCACAAACCTTCCTCTTGCATTGTTTGACATTACGCTCCCCCACGTCCAAGTTGTCATCATCAATATTAGACCATGTAGGGGATGGCTCCGCTAAAACCTCTTTAACAAGCTGTAACGCACCACCAGGCACACCCCAAGAGCTAATGGCATTAGCGATATATTCTTCCTGGCGTTGGCGTTTAAAGGTCGACCTACACTCCATGTTACTCCTTGGGCGAAAGGTTTTCAGGAGACAAAGAGGCATGACTAATAGACTGACCCAACAAGAAATATCCTCAGGCGTGCAAATTACCTTATCCAGGGCTCCTTTCAGTACGCGAGCGAATCCCAAACGACACTTTGGAGGGATGGATTTGACAGTATGCAACCCCTTGGAAAGCAAGGTGTCAAGCAAGTGTAAATCAAAACCAAACTGCTTCTCCGAAGTCGAACCCTTATCAAGAGTAAGCTGAACAGAAGAAGGAACTGGTGGCTTGGCGAGATCAAACAGCACGAACTTAACAACACCATTGCCACAGTCAGGGGGTAACACACAATCAGATCCATGTCGGCATTTAGAACGAAGGGAATGTGTCTTAAAACACACCCCGCACAACCAAATACCCAAACGCTTCAAAGTGACCTCAGCCGATTCAAAAATGGCAAGATTAGTAGCCAGGGAATGTGTAACACCCCCAATTCATGGATGCAGCGGAATTCAAACTGGGTGTTACTCGACGGCACAATAGTCACAATAATAGAAAACGAACTCCAATTGAGTCGTTTTAAAAATGTATCATTCAAATTATATAAATATCAGAGATTTCAAAATGAGGTCCCAATTGGTTCCATGTTTACAATGTATAATAGTTGAGTTTTGAATGATAATAAAATTTATAGCTCTCTTGAGTATCCGTGTCCTTCCGTGCCATCCTTGAACGTCATGAACCTGAAATACATGCTTGAGAGGTCAACACAAAGGTTGAGTGATATTCATAGAGTTTGTTAAATCGATTGAACACAATATGTTGGTAGTGTGAGTTATAGGCTCACACCAATGTTTGGAAAACAAAACAGGTAGGCTACGTTATTATACGCCCGGAACATGTATTATACACTAAGCTTATGACACCATAACGTTAACGTGTACCAATATCGATCGGCAGATTTATCCCGGTAGGTACTTTGCTAACATACCTAAATCTCAAATATTATTGCATTTGTTTGAACTTAGTCAATACAAATGGGATTCGTCAATCCCAATAGGCCTATTAATAATATTCGCGCTCACTATTGCTAGTGACTAAATGGTTCATAATAAAGGATCTCGGTTTAGCAAGGTTGGTACTTAGTGATAATAAAACAATCAGGTAAGCATACAATTTAAAAACATTGTGCTCGGTTATAAATAGCATGTATTCCCCCCAAGGGTTTGTAAAACAATTAAGTAATCGAAAGTGGGGCTATGAACTCACCTTAAGTAAGATAGCAAGTAATGAATGTAACGGTTGAATCATGAAGGTTTCTACGAGCAACCTATAATCGAATGTTGCGACTTAGGATCGGAGTAAAGAATATGAAGTAGTGCCTATATATATATCTTGCATCTAGTCCATGATGTGGTATGATGTATATTGTAAGTCTTTGAAAGTAATGATTCATGAAACATGTATGTTTTGTATATCGTTTACTACCGTTCGGGCCGACATAATTCAGAAGTCATGTTAGTAAGCGTTCGAGGAGCCAGGACACTTTAACTCGTAAATCCACAACTCAACTCGACGGCTTACATAATGAACTCCTCACATGAGGCTCCCTACTATTGTAGTAGTTGATGAAATATATAGATATAAGTTTTGATCCGAAAAGTTACTTGTCCGATATTTGAATAAACTTAGGAAAGTTTATTAGTACATGAAGATTGTTATTAGAGGTAGTTTCATAAGTCTTGAATGACCATTTTCTCTTGGTAATAACTCATGGTTTCCTTTTAGGTGAAGTAGATCCAAATTGCTTGTTCATGTTATCGCCTAATTCATTGTTTCATGTTTACGCCTATGTAAGTTGTTATGGTCATTTCGTCATGGCCTAGCCATGACCTTTAGTCCTTGTTTCAAGGTCATGAGACCCAACCTTGGCTCTAGCCATGGTGGTGGTCTTGTTTATAGGTCATAATAACTCTTGTTCCTTTCAAAGTATAACCATAATCTAGTGACTTTTGCCTAAAAATGGGCTGTTTAGAATTTGAAGAATTTTATCACTCGGAAAGCATTTTTAGGTCTAGAGCTTCTTTATTCCTGAACGAAAACGGCGTTCCGGACAACTTTCGTGTTTTAACTTTTTGATGAATCGGACCAGAAGTGGGACTTTCAAAACCCAAATTTGATCAGAATGGTATTTGGCAGTTTTGCCGGAAATCTTTGGTAACTTCAAATGGGCGTAACTTTTGACTCGTATACTCGTTTTGGGTGGTTCAAATTGCTATGGTTTCCTTGTTAAGTCCTCTACTGTAATATGTAATGATCCAACATCATATTTTTACCATTTTGATCAGGTCTTACCAAGAAAGTCACTAGTTTACTTGTTTTAGTAACTTATCTTGTCAATCAATAACAATAACTTGTTTTGCTCACTTTTATACATCATGGACATTAATACAAGACATAATATAGCACAAATAATATGTAAATAACATGAACATGATTATTTAACAAGAATCAAGTTAGGGTTTGGCTCACAACTTTTGGCTTTCAAAGATGAAAGGAAGTTAACATGTAAGGATAGGACTTTGATAGACTTGCTTCAACCCTTTTCCACCTCATGAAATCTTTCTACCCTTGGTATTCTTGAAAGAGATGTAATGAAAGTTGAGGTGAATTGAGTGGATTTAAACTCAAGAGAAATCACCAAAGTTCATGAGGTTATGGAAGTGTTTGATGAATGATAACCTATCTAGGGTTTCTACCTTGAACTAGCACTTGAATCTTGCATGAAACTTGAAGAGAATGAGAAAATGAGATGGTGTGGGTGTGTGTGTGATGAGGGACGGCCAAGGAGAGGGAGGGGGTATTTATATGGCTTGGAGGAGGTTAGAAATGTTGACTAGTCCAACCTTGGAGGCCAAGGTGAACACTTGGATGAAATCTAAGGCCATTAAGCTTGAGATCAAGCCACCTAGTGTGAAACCCCCCCCCCCCCCTATGGCGGTTCATATGAACTTGGAGAGCAAGGGTGGACTTTTCTTGGTATTATCCAAGATACTTGGTTAGTTTTGACTCCGGGAAATGCCAATCGTAAATGATTAAGCCTCAAAACGTAAAACCGGGTGTCGTAAAATTATGGAACTTGAAAGTATTGATAAACATGTCAATAAGTTCCATAATAAAATATAAAATGAGTGGTAGGTTCCATTTGGGTGGTAAACCATGCTAAAAACTGGAAACACGGGTCTAAAACGCGTAATACGTAAAACGTACGAATATTGCGTAAAATTGAGAAAAGTAAAATGTTACTTTTCTAATGTGATAAAAATGATTTAAAATGACTTATAATGTCTAGACTGGGCTCAGTCTAGTGTCGGTTGGTATTAAATGTCTTTTAGACATCAAACCGTAAGCCTAAAAATCACGAAACGACTTATAACATCAAGGGATGATTTTTGGTCAATGGAGGAGGGAAAGAATATGTTGACTTTTACCAAAATTTTGAAAACTCAAAACGTCTTAGAAACTCGTTTTGTGGTCTAACGGTTAATCGCCCATTCGGTTAAGCGTGCTCATGTGAGATTAGTACAGGCTTGGGTGACCTGCCGGGAAGTCTTTGGTTATATTTTTCTCAGTCACGATTAATTCTCAAATAAATCATGAGTGTGTCAAACATTTTTCTGATGCGGGGTCACTTTACGCGGTCGAGTTTCATTGTATGTAGAATTTCTGAATGACGTTTTACCCTAAAACGTGTAATTCCTTAATAACTTTCACGAAAATGAGCTTATGAATGTCAAACTTTTAATTTGCCATGAAAATGATTTATCACTTGAGAATATCAAATAAAAATCAACTTTCGGGAAAGTTTCGGGAAAAAAATAAATAGTAAAAGTGAATAGTGAAATTTTCCGGAAATGGTAATTAACCTGAAAAATGCGAATTGTTACAGAATGTTTAGTGGTAGGTAAAGCATCCTTATTGAAATGACGGTCACGTAGGTGAGCGATCATCGATGTTTTAATGAGCCCATTTCCACTACCATCTTGACACC
The DNA here is from genome assembly GCA_030686995.1 of Artemisia argyi. NCBI lineage: Eukaryota > Viridiplantae > Streptophyta > Magnoliopsida > Asterales > Asteraceae > Artemisia > Artemisia argyi. Next base: position 214,661,767 of record CM060701.1, read on the forward strand.
CGTTAAAACCCGCAAAAGGACAATGAAATCGCGTGATTGCCATAACAAAAGAAACAACACTCTAATAGACACGTCTACGTAACGACAAAATACTTAAAACAATAAAAACACAACAAGGCCCAACCGGCCCAAAGCAAATACAAAATGCAATGTCCCTTGAATCAAAACAAACTATTGCCCAAAGTGGGGTCCACCAACTAAACCGCTAGAACCAGTCACCAGAAACCGCAAGACCACATAAAATAAGCAACACGCTATCAAAATGGGTCCACCAAACAAATTGCAAAGACCTTTTTAACCAACTCGCTACCCAAGGTGCAAAAGTGTTGTCCCCCTAAACAAACCGCAAGCCTTTCTTCTACACAGGCAAAACGGAAATGGTACACAGGCAACGGAAATGGTACAAACGGCTAGCCTTTCTTCCCCACACCCAAGTCACTACCACTAACAGATGCAGCCCAACGCAAACGCAATGGCTCAACGACACAACGACTCCAAACAACGACTCCAACCCGACGCACCAACCCCAAACGAGGAGAAGAAGATGATATGATCCAACACAGGGTTGAATCAATGGTGGGGAGAGGAACGAAAACGATGAACAGGCACTAGAAGTCAAAGAGTACAATACAAATCTAGAAATAAAAACTAAACAAGAGATCCTAGATTCCTCCCGAGGCTTTAACTGCGAGAACTACAAAAAAGATGAAAAAACTCTTACTAAATACGGAGAACTAAGACAAGAGAAAAATTCTCACTCACGGAGGCCGAGCCACCGGTTTTCACTCTGGAGTGTTTTTTATGTAGCCTCAAACGAGCCCCGAGGAAAAGATACAATAAGAAAAGGCATAAAAATAAAAAAGAATCAAATGCCTAAAGAAGCCCGATACTCCCGAACAGCGAAAAGCAAAATACATTATCACACACCATAACTCACGAACAACATAGGAGACTTAAGCCAATCTAACTAATTATAAGCCATGTGATCCCTATGATATAGCCAAAAAAAAAGAAGATGATCGAATGTTGTCGAAAATTTCCCTTTTCCTCATCGGATGCGAACAAAACACTATTGTGTAGTTTGTGTTAGGGTGGATTTCTTTATTGCTGCATGTGAGACGTGCTACACATGAAATAGTTTATATAGGCGTATAGCATATAGCATATAGCATATTGGCAATATGGAAATAGTCACTTGATGAGCTCAAATTGAGAAACACACGCTTTAAAGAAAAGTCAATTTTTTTTAACTACAGGTATATTGGTAGTAACCATTTTTTGTAGGTTGCAGGATAATTGGAAGAACCGGTAATTGGATTAAACCTATTTATGACAAAACAATTGTATGGTCATGTAAATAGGTTTAGCATCAAATTTAAAACTATTGTATGGTCATGAAAAAAACCATACAAGGGAAAATATGTATGACAATTCAAAATTTGAAAGTAAAGGTTGAACACTGACATTCAAATCTCATGAGATTTGCCAAAAAGAAATTGTGGTTTCGTAGTCCGGTTCTACAAATCTGGAATCTTTCATGAGAGGATGTTTTAGGTATAAAAACCACATGAATCTTGAGAGAAAGCTTGACCAAATGCTAATAACTTATTTCAACATACGGATTGCATAAAAAGATCGCATAACTGAGTTGATCATATGCAACTCAATTTCCGGGGTTCATACACTTACGTGCATTAATTTAGTCGTTCATTTTATTCACCATCAAATGGAAAGAACCCCAATAACTGAGTTAATTTTACTCCAATCAAAATATCTGGGTCTAAACCGTCACCAGAATTTGGTTTCACAAAGAAGATATTGAACAAGAAAAACATATATAACGACCTTTTAAACAATTTCCATATAAAACTGGCTTGAATGAAACGCAACGTCTCTAGCATCTTACAATTGCATTATCCTACCTATAAAAGACTCCATATCTTTCTGCAAGTCAGAATTCCTATCACGTTTCTCAAGACACGTTATTATAAATTTCTGTAAGCAAGATGTGAACAGAATAAAGTTGAACCGATTACAAGGACAAATATAGACTATTTAATATGCTCTATGAAAATGACAGTTCTTGATCTTTTTGTAGCCGCTAAACAACCAACACTTGATGGAGGTCACAAGATTCAAAGAATGGCTGCAAGGCGAATATGCATGTGAGAGGACCATTTAAATGTGTGTAGCTTTGAGATGGTGAAAATTTTAAGGCGATCAAGTTGTAGAATAACAAGACACTTGAACTTTAAGGGATTTACCAAATGGTGATGATTTCAATTCTGCCCATGACTTCTGCTGACAGAGTGTCGTGCCATAAGTTTTCGACCAGAAATTTGGCGATCATCCTGCAAAAAATCATTCCAGGTTACTAATCCACTCAAAATTAGGAAATACTGATGATTAGCACTTGGTCTCTGAACAACAAAATCTTTGCAAAGACACGATGTCTACCAACAACTAGGCGAGGGCCTTGTACAGTAAAGCTAATTCTATCTGTTTTATGACAACTTTTGTAATACAAAGCCATTGTGTTTCTGTGTGATAACAAAATTAAAATGTCTGTCACGAGATTAGGATCTTTTTAGATATAAGAAGACTTTAGAATAAGGTAAGAGACTGTTTTCTTGGTAAGAAAACTCAACTGAAGTCAAATAGTCAACTCATGTGTTTTTCACAAACCCTCGTTTTGAATGTTACCCAACCTCCGCATTTTGCCACATCTAATGAAACGTTACACAGAAAAATTTACCTTCAAGGGTGTTCGATTATAAAAGGCATCAGTAGGTACATAATGATGCATTGTTTGAATTAATAGGCTCAAAAGGACACACCTTGTACAGTGAAGCAGCAGATTCGGATTCAACAGTTTGATTTGGCTCAAGCGCTTGGAAGCCATCCAAAGCATCTAATGTCAGCTGCCAGCCACAAAGGGCTAAACCACCAGAGCTCGAACTCGATCCATTATTATTGCTAACACCAGCCGCAGCAACATTGCCATTTACCCAAGGACAGAAAAAATTATGATGCTTGATTGGATCAAATTCCACAGCTTCTTCAAAGTTGCTTTCTCCATTCGGAGGACCTACACAAAACACCACTATTAAATTGACTCACTTATAAGTAAATGATTTGAAATTTCCACCTCTATTTGTATGTGAGATATATAGAAAACAAGAGTCTGAGTATGTGTCCACGAGAACTAAAGTGAGAAGGGACCCACCTATCCCATTTGCAACTGGATAATCTGTGTATCCACATTCATCAGTAGGAAATGACTTCCCTTCTTGTGTCACTTCATCCTTGGATGCTTCAGGGCCAGTACATAGAACCGCATTGCAAGAAAGAGATGGGTGGGTACTTTGCTCCTGGGCTAGGATGTTCATGTTACTGGTCTTCTCACCACTTTCAACAGATTCCGCCTTAGCGGAACCAACAATTTTTGAGCCACTATCTGCTCTTCCTACTGACCTTGACATTAGATCTTGATCCATTCCTTCAGGGACAAAATCACCCATCAGTCCAGGATCTGCAGTAAATTCACCATTTTGACCCTGATTTTCAGTCACTTCTGCCACTGGTTCCATGTCCCCCACGACACTTTCTGTTCTATGGATAGAAGCATCAGCACCATGTATCTCAGCTTCATGACTAGCCCCCATTCCAACACTTCCTCCACTAATAGCAAGGCTTGGACCATCCCTCCGGTGATCAGTGGCCGTATCCGTGTTCAATACTTCCTCATCATTGGTGCTGCTAAGGCCTATCTCACCCGGAGCTCTAACAGTAGCAGGACAAACACTCTGCTGAGCTTGATTACTGAAGTTCAAATCAGACATGTCATTCAGGTCAGGACTCTTAAAAGCCGACAGAGAAGGAAAATTTATTTCATCATCATCTCCTGGATGATTCTCGACACTATCCATTGAATCATTATCTTCACCCTGATAAACCGTATCCATTGCAATGACCGAGGAAGCCCGTGTTGAATCTAAGGTGGATGGATGGTGAAAAGGAGCATCTCGTTCTATATCAAAATGAAATGTCTGGCTAGGACCAGCACCAGATGAATCTCTTCTATATGATTGTTGATACGATTCAAAATCATTAGACTCACGTGCACGTTTAGAAGGGCCAGAGGATTCCTTGCTATCATTGACTTCATCACCATCACGGTCAATGACAACACCCTCAACACTATCCGCCTGCTGCATAATCACATGTGGCCTGTCAACAGTACTCCCACCTTCATCCAAATTCCGCTTGCGAGTACTAGGACCTCGGGATTCGTATGATGTTGCCCGTTCACCAACCTCGCTACTGGCCGGCTGCCCAATAACTAGATCTTTCCCTATATTCGCATCTTGGTACTGTTCAGATATCACATTCTTGTGTGCATGTCCAGATGAAAATCCACCACCCATTGTAAGATCTAAATCCACCCCGATATTTGACATCGACTTTCCCTCCCCTGTGGTTGCTGCTTCATCAAAGTCCTCATTTTTCTCCATGGGATCCGTGGCCCACCCATTAATTCCACTCGCTGCACTTGCTCCACGAGTAAGGGCCATCTTTTTGCTTGTTTCAGGAACATCACTAATATTAGGAGCAAAACGAGCAGGACGATTCACAGTCAGGAAGTCCATAACTCTCACTGTGGCACCACATAAACTACAGTCAAGCAAAGGTGACCTGGGTTCAAATTTTGACGAGGGACCAACTTTTTCGTTCTTTATATAACCCTTTTTGGTTGTAGTGGACAATGCCTTCTTGCTGGAAACGCGATCTTCTGGAGGGGCGCAATCTCTAATGGGGCTGAAAGAACATCCGTTTCTGGCTGACTGAGCAGAATTCTCTTCACAGTCTTGAGCATTTGGAAGCCATATCGGCTCCCATCCACATAGGCTGATCAACTTCTGGGCCTAAAGACAGATGAGAGATTATTTAGACAAAACTATAACTACAAAAGATAAGAATGATAATTGTAAAGTGCATGCAGCTTACACGTGAATATAAGCATAACGCATCATCTCTGTTATTCTCTGAGCCAGATGCAATGTCTGCCTTACACCCAGACTCTCCAGAAGTGAAAGTATATGACTGGACCAAAAATCGCTCGATTTCGGGGCCTCTAGAGACTCTAATCTGCTCAAGGGTGGAAGCGGACACAATTGGTAGGTAGAGAAATTGAAATAATCCATCACAACGGTCCTTATAACCACCTATCAATGCTGATGGAGGAGTAGGAGGGAACTGCACTAAACTTTCAGCACAGCTGTTTCCTCTCCAAGGGCAAATGATTTTGTGTCCTTCATCAAGCTGATTCGCAAATTCCTCTCCGACATTTTCACCTATTAAAAGCACGTGAAAATATAGATTATGAAAAGTATACCACGTTATTATATTTTTAATCTGAAAAAAGAGCACAAACGTATATTTACTGTCGCTAGAACTTCATAAAAAGAGTGATTAAGCTACAACATCACTAGATATGTCATCTAACCATTTACAAAAAATGACCCAGAAAGTATATTAGAGTGTGGTATTTGACAAAAAGAAATGAATCCGAACTTAGGCCAAAGTACAGAAAACTTCACCTTCTGTAGAAGGTCTTGAATCTGGTGCAACATATTTCAAGGTGGCACCACAAGACTCACATTCAATCTTATCCACATCTACATTTATCCAGCCTCTTCTTGCACAGGCAAGCGAACTAGCAGCCTGCATGGGAGATAACTCAAGATCTTGTAGAACACCAAAACATAGGAAGTCGAACACGGATAGAGATAACATGAGAAATCAATCTAGCAAAGTTGGTTTTTTGTTATTTAATGAGCGTGCTTGTTTAATATTCAAATTTGATTTTGTTTTAATGTCTGGGGACTATTGAGGTATTAGAAAAGGCCAACACCTTGGTCGCATAGTTCATTAGGCCAGGCCCCAACGACCATGTTCGGGCCAGGCCACTTCACTCAAGCCCTTGCATTTACAGACGATGACATCACCTTTTCCGGCGAGGCATTATATACGGACTCTAACTTTATAGCATTTTAAGGAAATATGAATAGCTTTACAAGGAAGATCACAAAATATATTCAACCTATTGAACAATAGCACATAACTGACTTCGCTATGATGTTCAAATCTACGCTTGGTTCTAATGATGATAATAGCAGTCTGAGGAGGTAGAAAAGGTTAGTGATACTTTTTTTTTTTACTTATGAAGATAAGTTGATTTAGTTTTATAAATTTATTATTTTGGTTGTCACGAAATGAGAATGTCTTAGCTTCCAGGATTACCATTGAATCCATTCTCATAAAAAATATCTTGAGCCAGGTCTTGTGCCTACCCAAATAGGACCATCTAAAAACAGCATATTCTAATATTTCAGCAGATATTCAAGACTGGAAGAAGAAAACTACTACAAGATACAGATGTATAAAGTGTCCGATTTATGAGAGGTCCTACCGTCCTAGTGATGCATGTTGTACATGTTAATAACACAAAAACACAGAAAAGAGATACGGAGTATACAATTTAAGTCGAACCTTATCCTTCCCGAACCAATTTGCAGGCCTAAATGTAGACAATCGCCTTAGAAGATCACCCCTTTCCCACGGTCTACATGAAGGCTGAGATGAGCCAATGGCTGAACCACCAGCGCTTGTACTCATTGAAATCCACATGGCTTGTGAGCCAATTCGAGATAGAGAACCTACTTTGGAGCCTTGCCCATGTCCCAAACATTCTGTACTGCCAGCATTAGTGCCAACAGCAGGTGATGACGCCCCAGCAGAACTGATAAGAAATATAAATAATTAGAAAGATGAACCTAATTTGCAAGTTACAACACATGAACATCTTGCATATGCTAAATGCAAACATTCACTTCTTTCTCTTTTATTTTGGTAACAATGCAAACAGCAATATTGCAGCCTATAAAGACCAAATTTTTAGAATGTTAAGGTTTCAATTTTCAAGCAAATCGATTTGTCACCATAAATTACAAATTCCCTTTTATATATTTTAAGTTTTTAACTAACATAAGAACCTACAAAGTTGGGCCAATGAGAAAATGTACCAATGCCCCATCCACTGAAACAAGATCATCGTTAGCTACGTAATCAGGGTTTTGTAAATTGCGGACAACAGTTGTGTTGCTACCCTGCCTATCATACTGAATGATGGTATATTCGCAGTACAATTGCATAGAGTGCGTACAAGTTATAGCAGATTCTCATTTTTTCACATTTCAGTAGAGAACAAAAAAATGGTGGGATTCCCATAGGTGGTTTGATACATTTCGATCATGACCCACGGGCACAGGTTCTAAGAAGAAGAACCACTATATCCATTATTTATGTGTGCATTCACGTTTCACATTGAATGAGTTATTCTCATGCATGAGTCAACTACATGCATAGTTTTAGGAAAAAGTGTCAGTAGGCCATTATTTGCATTTCATACCCATGTTCTCTTTTTATTCCTTATGTTTAGGCGGGCATCAAGTCTTTTGTTTTCTATATAATTTGTAGGGCGTAAGTTCAAATAAAGAAGAGAAAATTTGATCCAAAGTTTAGTCTGCTACTTTCTTATATTCTTGGAGATTTGCTAACTCAATTAGCTACATATCATGGTTTTTACAGTCAACGCATTCATATAGTTCCCTTGAACATAATTTAACTTCTCTAAGTCAACTACTAAAATATACGGAGTAAGCTTGGAATCAATCACTTTTGCAACAATCAGCTATTTTATTTGGCATCGCCTTAAAACAACCTACAGTCCCACACAGTTTAAGCTTAATTTTGGGCTAATGAGCTTATCCAGGACGGTTCATTTTTCATAAGCCTGCTCATTGTATGCAAAAGGAGCTTATTCTGACTTAAACATGGAAAAGAAGCACTTGAGCCAGAACATAAACCGAGAAAGACAGGCCTGTGTAAAATAAGTCCATAGCCTTTAGACACGAGTTTTTTTGGAATGTTTAGCGTTTAGAATATAATGTTTGTTTTGCAATTAGCGTTTAGCTTTTGGATTTTTATTAACGCTCCTATTTGAAATGCTAATAAAAGAAGCATTTAGCGTTTAGCTTTTACGTCAATATACACACTTTATAATTACAGCAACAACCATATTACCAAACACTTTTATACAACAAACAACTATCACTAACCACCAGTTTTGCCAAACATAGCTATAAATAAGCCCAAAAATAAGCTGAAACACATTGAAACAATTTCCTTATTCACATTTCGCAATCGGGCCGCTTAAAACTCCCATATCTGACACAAGAATTAATACGCCCCCAAACAATCTAATCACTTGGATTTCACATCCCCAAATTTAACTATTCAATTCCAAAAAAAAAAAAAAAAAAAAGAAAAAAAAAAAAAAGCCTCAATTCACAAAAACAAAACAATTTGATCGAATCTTTAGATAATTAAAATTCGAAATGAATGTAAAATTGAAGTCATTAACAGCAATTAAAAACTAAAGTATAGGTAAAAACAGCAGATCAATTTAATTAGAATATAAAATGAAGAATTAGGGTTATACCAAGCGGTGGCGGTGGTGGTGGTGGGTGGCGGAGGAGCTGCTGATGAGCTTATTCCTTCTTCTCTCATTTAATTCAACTAATTTGTTAATTTGATTTGTGGTGATGATGATGATGTATACACTCTCACTCCCTCACTGTTTGTTTGTTTGTTGGATTAGTTCGTTTCTTATATTTATTATTATTATTTTCACGGAATTTTATGATGATCAATGATGATGATTTCATTTTGGGGAAATTCACAAATACCCCAAAAGTACAAACCAACTCACCCTAAATGCCCCCACCTTTTTTTGTTTTCTCCAAATACCCCAAGGGAAGAGAGTCGCCCTTAAAACTTGGGCGGATAGTATAATATAGTGACAGGTGTCCCTATACATGGACCCACCATGTACCTTCATGATACAACTCGCAATGTGTACTTTTTGGGCGACCCGGACCCACATTTCTTGGGCGACTTCACTATTTTGTCTTTTTGTAAAAAGTTTAATAATAGCCCCTTTAATACCAATTTTTTCATTTAATACCAAAACAAACACACATACACACTCACAATTCTCTCTCTCTCTCTTGAAGATTCCGGCCGCTGCCCCTTACCGGAGCACCAGCAGATTCCGGCGCCGGCCACCGGAATATTTTCCGGCGAGACACTTTCTTTGCCAAATCGATAGATCGAAACATTTACAACATTCCTGGAGCATTTGAGCCTTTGGCTCCCACCACAACCATCCGTACGCGCCACCACCATGAACCCCAATCATCACCGAGCCACCACACCATGTATCTGGCCGGATCTTGACCAGATCTGGTCGAATCTACTGGTGTTGGTTTCGTGGTGGTTGCGATGAGGGTTTGGTGGTGGTGGCGATGGAGTTTTGGTGGTGTCGATGGTGGCGTTTGGATCTTGATAGGGTGTAGTGGGTTTGGATCTTTATAGGTTTTGGTGGTGGTGGCGATGGAGTTATGGTGGTGTCGTTGGTTTGTTTGATCATTTTTATAGCTAATAAAGATCTTGATATATATTACTTTATTTATGTATGTGTGTATATGTATTTTTAAATACTCTACTGCTCTTTGGTCTTAATATTGTTGCCCTGTCTTAGAATTTTAAGATGTACCTAAACGTATAAAATACATAGTTAGTTGAATTATGTTGAAGACTTGAAGTATTTATGTTTTTAGTGAAATTATGATCATTTTATGGGAATTACTGTGAATGGTATGCTAATGAAACCTATGGTTAGAAATTAACATGTAAATAAATGGGAACTGAATGAATTAGTGTTGGATATAAAAATGGTTCATTTGATAAAGAATTGTCAAAATGTTTTTTGAAGTTGTGATCACTGTCTTTGGGGACAGATATTGGCTAACATAGTTGATTTACCCATGTTTCGAAATGATGGGATAATCTTGTTCACAAAAACATATGGGTTATGATAAAGATTGATAAAAAATGAAATATAAAGCAAACTACAAGGATTAAAAATGTAATTAATTTTATTATTAACTTTTTGACAAAAAGACAAAAAAGCCAAGTCGCCCAAGAAATGTGGTCCCAGTCGCCCAAGAAATGTCCTATTGTAACAGGTACCATGTAAGTATTTGGTGGGGACATGTATAGGGACACATGTCACTCTTTTATGAGATCCGCCCAAGATTTTCAGGCGACCCTCTCCTCTTGGGGTATTTGGAGTAAACAAAAAAAAGTGGGGCATTTAGGGTGAGTGGGTTTGTACTATTGGGGTATTTGTGGAATTTTCCCTTTCATTTTTGTTTATTTCGGATGTCATGTGACTTTTTTTTTTCTTTTTTTTTTAACTGCAAAAATGGTCATCGCGAAAACGTAAAATGGGACCGAGTCATAAAGGCGGGAGAAAATGACACTAACGTTACGTAAAAGTGTAAAAACGCCACCAAGAGCCAAATTCTATTAGTTTCATCGTTAAATACAATGAAATGACTAATATACCCTCGTTTTCTTCTCCATTTGAATTTTTTTTTTTTTTGAATTTATATTTAATTTTAATACAATAACAAGAACATCAAGAACAAAAACCCAGTTTGCACTTCACAGAGGACATAAACTAGAGGGAGATACATGTAGAACGGAAAGTATATAGCCACTAAAAGATTTAACCACCACGAGAATCACCACTTCCCCTCGAGTAACCGCCACCATATCCACGGTCACCACCACCATAACCACCACCACTGCCTCCGTAACTGCCATCACCACTATCACGCCTCCCCTAACCACACCTCCTCCATAACCACCACCACCACCACCATCACGATATGCTTTTTAGAAATACTAAGTTAGGTCCTAAATTTTCAAACTCATTCTTTGCATAATCCGCAACCATGAACGGGGTGATGTAGTCGTCTTCGTTGAGCGTGTGGTCACTGAGGCTTGGGTGAATAAGGGGGTGTTTGGGATTGATTATCTGCAAACTCAAACACCCTCTAAGTGATCTTAATTCACTTAAATAATCAATTTTGTTACAGTTGATATCAAAATAAGTATCCAAACATTTGAAACTTACTAGTGCTACTTGAAATCATAATATAATCAAACAATCTGTTACAAAATGCAAATCCCAAAAACCAGTGTACGTTAAAGCACAATTCAGATATCTACAGTACTATTTAAGTAACTAACCTTTCTCTGAACTTTGAAGACCTAACTTCATATTTTGTATATTTTGTTTTCCACAGTGCATCCCCAAGCTACTACACAAACTCTAGCAATATTCTAGTAGAAACCCCGACTCCAAACAGCAGTGACCACATGCTGTTTGGGATTGATTATCTGCAAACTCAAACACCCTCTAAGTGATCTTAATTCACTTAAATAATCAATTTTGTTACAGTTGATACCAAAATATGTATCCAAACATTTGAAACTTACTAGTGCTACTTGAAATCATAATATAATCAAACAATCTGTTACAAAATGCAAATCCCAAAAACCAGTGTACGTTAAATCACAATTCAGATATCTACAGTACTATTTAAGTAACTAACCTTTCTCTGAACTTTGAAGACCTAACTTCATATTTTGTTTTCCTCAGTGCATCCCCAAGCTACTACAAAAACTCTAGCAATATTCTAGTAGAAACCCTGACTCCAAACAGCAGTGACCACATGCTCAATGAAGACTACTACATCACCCCGTCCATGGTTGCGGATACTGCAAGTCACCCCAATTTAGGTCCTAAATTTTCAAACTCATTCTTTGCAGAAACATGGGTTCTTATGCGAAGAAACTTTATAAACATCAGACGAACCCCTGAGCTGTTTCTATCTCGTCTCATGGTCTTAACCATCATGAGTTTTATGATGGCTACCATGTTCAAGAATCCTGAAAGAATAATGCAAAGGATTACAAATAGGCTAAGTTTCTTCATCTTTACAGTTTGTCTGTTCTTCTTTTCATCCAATGATGCAGTGCCTGCTTTTCAGGAAAGATTTATATTTGTTAGGGAGACTTCTCATAATGCATATAGAGCCTCGTCTTACACCATTGCTGGTCTGATCACTTACCTCCCATTTCTACTGCTTCAAGTAGCCGTTTATGCACTCATCACGTGGTTTACATTGAAACTTGAAGGCCCGTTTATTTACTTTTTAATTGTTCTCTATGTTTCGCTTCTCTCCACTAATTCGTTTGTGGTATTTGTGAGCTCGATTGTCCCGAATTATATTCTGGGATATTGATGTGTGGTGCAGCGTGTCACGGTGTAGTATAGGGTGATTTGCCTATTTCAAGTTTTACATTTATATTTAGCCAACTTATCCTATAACACACACACTAACAGATAGTGTATCCGATCAATATGTATATAGTGGTAAGCAGATTGTCGATCACTAAGAGTGGAACGTAATTCATAGTTAGTCTATCAGTATCTTAATATTCTAAGTTAGTTTTGACAGTCTAATCTAACGCGAGGGGGTTTTAGTCTGAGAGACTAACACGATTGGATAGTTAAATAGTAAATTAAACTAATGAGAATGAATCAGCGAATAGCAAACACGTACACAAATAGATAATAGATAGCTTGTCACTTGTTTTATTGTTAGTTGTATATGTTGTGTATCGTAATCTAATCTGTCTCGTTGGATCCTAAATATAGGCGAGTAAACTCTTAATGATCACTTATGCCTATCCCACTTTCTAGACGCTCCATAAGTAGGCGAGGAGGGGGTATGGCAGCCCAAGCAAAAACTTAGCTAGACACAGAGGTTATCAAAGTATATATACAAGTCACCAAAAACATCAATATATAAACTTTAATTGATGGGAATGTTGATATAAATAATGCATAAAAACGTTATTAATATTTTTCGATATCCCTATGTTTTGACGATCACAAAATGTAAAAACATTAAACGAAAAATTATTACGCAAACAAGTATTTAGTAACAAATATCATTTCATTCAACAAAATCACTTAAGGTATGAATAAACAAATGTCTAATACATTTTATGATCAAAATGATTTTTATTTAAACATTACAAAATTTATAAAATGATATAAACATCTTATATTTTTCTTGAAAAACACTTTTGATAATTAAAGAAAAATGTTTAATTCAAAATAAATATATGAATTCAAATTTTTAACCAAAAATAGTTAAAATTTCACTAGATAAACTTTCCCCAGAAAAGGACAAGTTTTCTGGCCGTTTTTGGAGGGCGGTCCCCTAAATTATTAAGAGGACCGGCCCCTAATTAAGGGGACCGGCCACACTCCCAAACAGTATTTTTCCCCTATAAATACTGGCTCAAATCTGGCATTTTCCTTACCTTTTGCACAATAAACTCTTTGATATAAATCTTCTATACCATTCTCTTAAACCCTTTGATCATATAATCATAAGCTTTTATTTCCAAGTGATTCAAGCTTCATCCTTTCAAGCGCAAGAGAAGAATACTTCAATCCTTCAAGAGAAGAAGTATTACAACTTGTTGTGACCTCCACATCCAAGTTGTTAGAGCATCATCCATTATATCTATTTCTTTGTGTAACTAGTTGTGAATATTTGGTAGAAGATAGATTAGCAAGGTGTGTAGATAGAGAGATTGTGAAGTAGATTGTTATGAAGTAGATAGTTTGGGAAGTAGATAGTTGCGAAGAAGATTGTTGTGAGGTAGATAGTTGTGAAGATAGATATGAGTGAAGAAATAGTGTTGTGATTAAGTAGTGGCTAGGTGTGAAGAAGTTGTATAGAAGGTGTGTATAAGTTGTGACGAAGTTGTGGTGTGATAATTGGTGTGTAAGGTTTTCTCCGCCATAAGGGAGCTTGTTGACATAGTGAAAAAAACTATCGAATAGGTGACTCGGGGAGTGGAGTAGGGCAAGGAAGGTGTCCTTGTAGCCAAACCACTATAAATGCTTTGTCTCGCGGTTTGATCTTTCCATCTTTTACTTATTATCTTTAGGGGTGCTAAAAAAAAACCGAGAAACCGAAGAACCGAGCCGATCCGCTTAATACGAAACCGCAAAAAGCGATAACCGAAGAAACCGAAACCAAGAAAACCCGAAACCGAAAAACCCCGCTTATCACGGTTCGGTTTCGGTTTTTACTTTCAGTTATCCGCGGTTACCCGAATCGAACTGTGTATTATGTACATGTAGGTTTCAACAAACCATTTATAAGAATGAACAAGTACTAATGATATGATTGCACTAATTTTATCTTATAACGCATTTTTAATTTACTTACCTAATGTGATCATTTACTAACGACATATGATTAAAGTTACCGTAATTATAAACGTCAAATAAATAGTGTTAGTTATTTTGTAACATATGATCATTTAAATGTTTTTTATTGCGACGGAACAACTTTCCTATGACTCTAATCTTTTCAATGTTAGTATTTAATTTTACTACAATGACATATTACGTTCTAATTTATGTTATTGTTCATTCGATTCGATTTGATAAATTTTTTAGAATGGTTAACCGTGACCCGATCCGCGGGTAACCGCTCATTTCGGGTAATCGCATGTCCGGTTACCCGCCTAGTATGGTTCGGTTACGGATAGTAAAATGAACTACCCGCCCCGTCATGGATAGTTAAAATTTCTAACCGAACCGAGCCGAACCGCCCCGTGAACATCTCTAATTATCTTGCTTATATCGTTATTACTTTCGTAGACGTAGACGTATATATATATATATATATATATATATATATATATATATATATATATATATATATATATATATATATATATATATATATATATATATATATATATATATATATATATATATATATATATAGTTGCTCATATAGTGCTAGTGTTGATTGCACTTAAAGATCAAACAAAAGTTTCATTCACAAAACAAAGTTTTTACAATCAAACTAAAAGGATAACATACATATAATTGATCATTTCGATCAAGTATAGTTTTCATACAAAATATAATTAAGGATTACATAATAAACGTTTACTTACTTATCTCTCATATATAGCTATAATTGTTTATATTATGCATGTATTGATTTTACCTACTTAGCTTACATTATTATTATTGTTCATACTTAGATATAGTTGTTCATATTGTTCAAGATTTGAGTTCACATAAGATCGAATCAAAGTTTTAAAAGTAAACAAGTTTTTTAAACTAAACCAAGTTTTCATAATAAGATTAAAAAGACGTAATACTATTCAACCCCCCCCCCCTTCTAGTTTTCCACAATTGGTATCAGAGACAGGTTAAACAAGATTTTTAAAATAATCTGTATTTTAAAACTTGAAACGATCTATAGAATCTGAAAAATATTTAGAAGGGCAATCTATACAAAGACTACCACTATTTGAAAGTGATGGTTTTCTTTATTGAAAAAATAGATTCGAAACTTATGTGAAATCAAAAGATCTTGATCTTTGGCATGTTATTACCTTTGGTGATTTCCCCCTTATTCAATATAGTCTTGAAACTAAAAAGGATGAAATTGTATCTTATGAAAACCAAAATGATGATTTGAAAAAGAAACTAGCAAAAAATAATGAGGCTGGTGTGTATTAAATTACACACCTTTTCTTTACCAAATACCGGACCAAAACGATCAAAAGCCGACTTTAAAATGCCAAATACGTTGTGTTTTTGTGTTTATGTGAATGCAGGTACGGATATTGTGAATATGGACAAAAGTGGACAAAATCAACAACACGAGCACGAGAGTGGAAAAGAGGTCAAAAGTCAAGCTCGGGAAAGAATTTTCATTTATGGATCACATTTGAGCTTAAAATGTCAAGATTAGTCCTTGAAGAATCATAATTTGCCATAAATAGCCCTTGCAATAATTTACAGAAGTGGTCCCTGGATTTTATTGATTGTCAAAAATGGTCCTTTATTGTTATTAATCTTCAAATTCCAAATCCAAAGTCTGATATTAAAATGTGTAAAGTCCAAATCCAATATAGTCCCCAAGCCCAACTTACCAAAAAAATAACCCAAGCCCACTCCCCATCCGGTCAACACCCAATTACCTCAGTTAAACAAATTATAATAAAATCACTCCCGCCCCCTTTTACCCCTTTTACCCAGGTTCTATGAACCCTAACTACTATTCACCACATAAATTTCCCAATTAACAGCAATTAAGGATAATCAAGTAATTTCGTACGTGCTTCTAGAAGATTTGATGATGTCAGAACGTGTCAGAGGCTAAGAAACACACAAGGGTACACATGGCGGGCTACTATTTGTTGGGACGCGTCACAATGATTGATCCAAGGGTGTATATGAAGTGGGTAATGATTGATTGAGATCACACGGCTCAGAATGGCACTCAGAAAGCACACCACACGGATTGCCAAGTTGGCTGATGAGTGTCTAAATATTCATCATTTTATACCAATCTGAACTGCCAAAACATACAAAAACACTCAAATATGTATCAAAATACTTAAAATATCTTAGAAGTGTGTTTTATATGTTTCAAATGCAAAATATGCAAAAACAGATGAAAAACGTAAAAAGTTTGCATAATTGGCAGTTTCAGTCCCTGAACTTTGACAAATTGGCAAAACTAGTCCCTGGTCACTCAAAACTTGTTCAAATATCATAAAAGGTCCTTGGGATTCATAAGTTGTTAGGAAAAGTCCTTTGAAGTTAAAAATCATAAATTTACAACTTTGGTCCCTCAACTTTGGAAAAGTGTCAAAATTAGTCCCTAAGGTTTTAAAAATAAGAAAATAATCAAAATAAACCTTATACTATTCATAAATGACAAAATTGGTCCTTTTTGTTAACTGTTTGATATTTACAGGTTTAACCCTTCAAAATCAGAAAATGCCAATTCAGTCCCTCAACTTTGAAATAATTACAAAAGTGGTCCTTGTGTAATTCCTAAAAACCAAACGGACTCTTTATTATTATTACCCAAATAAACCAATCCAATACACAAAACCAAGCCCAACCCTTTTGATTTTGGCCCAAATCCATAACCAGTCCACACCCTTTATTAAATAA
This sequence comes from Artemisia argyi, assembly GCA_030686995.1. Lineage (NCBI taxonomy): Eukaryota > Viridiplantae > Streptophyta > Magnoliopsida > Asterales > Asteraceae > Artemisia > Artemisia argyi. The sequence goes on from CM060701.1 coordinate 214,678,823, forward strand.
AACGGGGTCAACCGTTTGGTCAAACCCACAAACAAAACCACCCAGTCACCCTTCCCTCCCAATACCACCACCGCTGCTACCAATACCACCCACCACCTGGCCTTCCACCTCAACCCCCAGCTGTCCTACCCTCTCCCCTTGTCCTCCACGCCTCACCAAACCGCATTTATGCCCTTAAAACCCTCTCCACGCAAAACACTGACACTTTGACAAATTGGCGCCAAAAAGCCAATTTGAACGGGTGAGATGAATCAGACCTTATCAACGGCTCACAAGTGGTGGGAAATATCAGTGTGGGTCCCACAAACCTCAAAAGTCTCTATAAAGAAGGAATGAAGCAGTGGTGAAGTAGTATTAGTTTAGTTTTAGTTAATGATAGTCGTAGGTAGTGTAATTTAATCATTAAGTTGTATTTTCAATTTAAACAAGCTTGTATCAGTTAATTTTATGTATTTCAATCCTTAATTCAAGTTAATTTCAAATTTCAAGTGCTATCTCAGTTTATGCAAATTTGCTCTTATTTCAAAAATCACCAATTGTCCAATTGTTGTTTCTAGTTGTTACTCTGGTTATATAAAGTTAACTTAAGCTTTGACAAAGCTTAATTAAGCTCTTATATACCTTGAATGTCTGTTTAACTTACAAAAGAAGAAAATACCAAAGAAATCAATAAAATAGAAAATAAATTAGAAATTAGTGAAAAAGAAGGAGTGGAAGCTGAAGCATGATAAAAATTGGAAGGTATCTGGTTTAGTACCTTTTGGGAGGTGTTAGGATTGGATACTTGTCCTTGGTTCATTGTTTCTCATTCAAATCCATTTTGTAAGCATTTTTATTAATTTTGGCATTTCATTGTTCTTGTACTTTATTTACATTGATCTTTGTGTTTTCATGTTTAAATAGTATTGTTAAGTTTTAATATTAATTAAAATCAGTATTGTGTTCATTGGATTAAGCTTGTGCTAAAAATTGAAATCTCACAGTGGAAAACTCATTCTTAACAAACTTGTGTTTTCTGCTTGTGTTGTGATTAATTCAGGCTAATTTGATCTTATTTAATCATATCATAGTTGTTGGAATTAGTTTCATTGAATGAAACTGTGTTAAGCTTTGAAAATCTCAATAATAATCTGTTAAAAGGGTGTTTGGCATTGCTGATTACTCTGTGTTCTTGGTATTTTCTTGCTGTGTTTGGAGTATATTTAGACTACATTAGTATAGGTTTAGTTATTTAAGTCATTAGTTTGGTCATTTATACACTAGAAAGTCAAAATCACTTCCAAAAGCTTGTAGCTGTCCAACTGTTTGGACTTTTGATTTCATACCTCACCATATCAATACATAAATAGGTATTGTAGCTTAATTTAGTTAAGTTATAGCTTAATATAACTTATGTGGTCAGTAGGAATCACTAGAATCTCACAATAGTCAAACTAGTTAAGTTTTGCTAAAAAGTCAAAGTGCACATCTCAGATTTTCTCAAAACTTCAAGGAATTTTGTAGAATTGTGTATTAGGTTCTAGGACTTGAAACTTGTTGTAGTAATAGTTTACCAGCTCATTTTTAAGTTCTCATAATCATCTAATTTTTAGAAATTTTCTGCTGGGTCCCACTCACTCTCAAACTCACTTGCAGGGCAAGGGTGTGCCCTGCACATCAGCAGACTCACCCATCACCACCACTTTGGTGGTGATTTGTGACCACCTCAGTGGGCCCCACACTTCAAACTTAGTTCCATAGAACCCCCCTCCTACCAGGGAACAATAGTTGACCAATAGTTTGACCTGAATCGCTGTGGACCCCACTTAGTTTTACCCTTGAACTCTGTCCCCATTCTGTGTTGAATTTAGTTTTTGGAATTGCTTATTTGTACTTATCAGCTTATCTACTGAGCTTATTTGGCTAAATTTAGCTTTGACAAGTCCAACAAACTTATTTAGACCAGATTCATCCATAGTGGGTCCCACATAAGCTCATTTGAGCTTATTTCCATATTCAGTCAACCAAAGTCAACTGTGCTAGCATTAAGCTTCCACAGTACTTAATTTTAGCTTATAAAATAATTGTTTTTACAAAAGTTGTTTATTTTTAAGTATAATTTAGTTTTGTAAAAGAAAAATCAAGAAAAAACAATATAAAAATAAGTGATAGTTTCTATTTAATTTAATTTAATTTTAATTTTCATTTTTAGATTTTTATTAAGTAAGTTGTATTTTTATATTTTTATTAATTTCCTTTTATATTAAAGTATTTTTAATCATTTTCTCAGATTTTTATTTTGTAATTTAGTATTTATTAGAATTAAAAATAGTTTTATTAAGAATTAATCAATAAATAAGTTTTAAATAGCATAATTAATTTTTATAAGGCAAGACCTAGTTTTTATATTTTTTTTTCTAGCTTTTATATGTTATAAAATAGTTTTATAAATTTTTTCATAATTTTCTAAGTTAGTTTAGTATTATTTATAATTTAAAATAGTTTAATTAGTATAATTAATATAAATAGTTTTTAATTAATAAAAAATCTATAAAAAGACAAAAATATTTATTTTTAATTTTTATACTTTCTTCAAGTTCTAATTTAAGTTTAGAAATTATTTTTGTAAGTTTTTAGTTTAATTTGTAGTGTTTATTATTTTTAGTTTGATATAAATTAAGTTTTAATTAAATAGTTAAATAGTTTTTAATTAAATAATTAATAATAAATAATAAAATAATCAAAAAAATAGTTTTCTTTTTAATTTAATTTTATTTTAAGTTTAAGTTTATAGAATTTTCATTTTTAACCCTTATAGTTTATTTTTCCTTAAAACTCACCTTTTTCTCAGTACGCAGTCGCGTCTGATTTTAATTTAGTGTACATTTATACCTTTTAGATACCTAGGTTTCACGTAATCGTTCTAATAGTTTATAAAAGTTATTTTGTTTTATAAAACCCTAGTGTAATCACACACACACACTTATTCATATCCCTGTTCACATTCACTCGATCACAGATTCGTTTTTAATACCATCACAACCTCGTTGGGACATTATGACCCGGGGAAACACTGTATTCCACGGAAGCATTTGTCTCAGCTGTTTGACTATTACGGTTGACCATTCACAAGTGGTTGACTAATAATTATCTGACCGTTTGAGGCGAATCAAAATTTGGCGCCGCTGCCGGGGAGGTTGTGCGCTTATTCTAAACGATTTTGCGTAATAGTGAATCTGGATATACATCCATTGTATATTTACCATCTTTTATCCATATTTTTATAAAACAAAACCCAAAAATATTCATCCCTATACCCTCTATCCATTTAATTCTAAACTTCTTATGGCATCTATCAACCCCGAATTCTTATTCGCGCTTGAAAAACTTCAAGCCTTGTCCGAGATTTCTAGAATTCGTGTTGATCATGATGATCCATCGATTCATATTCCCTCTCCGGTGAGGGAAATGGAATGAGAAACCGGGGTGACAAAGGACCCTGTACTTTCCTTTAACAATGAAAGTGCTAAATACGTCCAACCTACGGTTATCCAAGAATCTAAGCTCACAATTGATCCTAACCTTTCACAATTTACGGTTAAAAGTTTGTCAAGCAAACGTACAGAGCTTAGGGCAGTGACTGAAAAGAACGATTTGCCTAATCTTCACATTTATCAAAAACAAAAACCAGAAACCATAACGGAAGTGGTGGAAATTCCTAGCTCTCAGAGCACACCACTTGTCGCACCTCCAGATTTTGTTCCTTGTGTCGGTTGTGGTGAGCCGCTTTTCGGTTTTCCATGTCGTTGGTGTACATGTGAACAATGTGGTAATGATATTCAAGACGGGAGTTGTTTGTTTTGTGGATTGGGTAATTCATTTGCTTATGATCCTAATCAAAACTTATTCAACGACTCCTCAAATTTTTCCAACTACCCATCACATTCATACGAGCAAGAATCATATTATCCAAATATCAATGATGCTTCGTATCAAAATACACCAAGCCAGACTCAACAGTTTTACTGTTGTGGGTACTGTGGAGGTCCACACTTTAGCTCTGATTGTCAAACAAGGAATCCATTTCCTTGTAACAATTACGACTATTCGTTTCAAGACCCACCTCCACAGTGCCAAATGATTCAAGCAACTCCTCAAAACCAGCAAGACCCTTGTCTAGAGGTTCTTAAAAAACTTAAAGATCTTAAGGAGGAGTTGGCTAATATGTCGTCTCTCAATGCACCAAGTTTTTCTTGTGTACATTGTGGGGGTCCTCATGATGATTTTCAATGTCAACCGTATTATAAACCTGAACATTGTTCTAGTTCTTATATATTAGGTTTTGACACATCCACACCCCCACAGTCTCCACTCACTCAATATTCTCGTGATAAATCTATCACGGAATTACTTGCTGAAAAACATGCTGCTAGTGATGAAAGAAGCATGGAAGAATTACTAGTGTTAGAACAAGCAGCTATAACACGTACCAAATTTCAAAATGCTGTTTTTCTCAATGAGGATGATGAAAGTGATGATACCTCATCAAGTTCATCAGTTGAGACTCCTTCCATGGATATACAGGGAGAAAAGAATATAACTGAATCACCAGCAGTAGAAATAATGGAACTTGTAGAATCCATTACTGCTAGTCCTTCTTATCTCCCTGAGTATGATGTTATCACACACGAGGTTCCCACTCACTCTCTGAGCATGGGGGACGAGCATCTTGACACTGTTCCTGAAAAGGAGTCGGATGAATTCATAAAGTCTAGTGTTGAGAACCTTGTCTCACTCTGAAGTGAGTCACAGGGAATTCTTGATCATTTGTGTGATATCCCTCCCCCTATTGTCTTCCCAAATGATCATATTGAGTTGTTCTCTGATTCTGATGAGGACTATTCTTTATCTTGTGGAGACATAAGTTATGTGGGGGAATTACCTTCTGAGCTTGTCAACTCAGAAGAAGAGAATGATGAAGAAATAATCCAAGACGAAGCTCTTCGTCTTACGTTATTAAATGCTAATCTTCTCATTTCTAGAATCGAGGCTTTTAATGAAGAGCCTATTTCATCTCCTATCCCCGTCAAGGATAGTGAGGTTTTGATCAATGATTCTATTCCGGAACTGCAAACGTTCCATTTTGATCAAACGGGAGAGAAGATAAGTGGTATCACCACTTCTCATTCTTATAATTCTCTTCCCGTTTATGAATCATTTTCTATTGAGGAGTTCCCCAGTGAATTCACTCAAATCAATCCCGAATACGAATCATTCACCTTTGAGGAGTTCTCCGGTGAACTCACTCATATCATATCTCTACCGGAGTATGATAACTTTTATTTTGATCTAGACATACCCATAATATGTCTTGATCAAACGAGCTTAAAAGAGGAGATTCATGAAACAATGAATTCTCCTATTGAAGATGAGGAGTTAATCATGATATTCATCATGACTTTCTTTCTTTTCTTCATATATTCTGTTCCCTATCCTGTTCTTCACTCCTTCGGGAATGAAGACATTATCTTTGACCCCGGCATTCTCATTTATAAATTATGAGCCGGGTACTTATCTCATCGGTGTGGAACTTTCACGTGCTTCAAATGTTTATCCAAACGTCTTGAATGAAAGTCCGATTGAGATTGTCTCTTCCACTTACTTCCCCATGGACAAATGAATTCGGGGTCGAGTCAAGTTAGTGACTCGGTAATCAAAAACAGTAGCATTTACTTAGGGTTTTCACCCTAAGTGTGGGGGAGATACCCCACATGTTGTATATATATAAATATCTCTAAAAAAAATGTAAATATAGTGATAGCTTCTATTTAAGAAGTTTTATCTAAAAAAATATATATATGTATGTATATACACATAAAATAATGGCTAGTAATATTTCCTTCTTACGTTCTAAGTGTTGGTTTTACACCCGGTACTTTGAATATTGAGGACAATATTCAGTTCTAAGTATGGGGGGAGATTCGTTATTCTAACGAATTTAAACACATGTTCCATCAAGAACCCCCATTTTAGCCAAAATTTTAAAAATTTTTTCTCACTTAGAACGCAATAAATGGTTATCAGTCCGCCATGTCTAACCCACATAAGGATTGGCTAATCCAGGAGCAAACGGTTCTTGGTAAAGATAACTCAAACCCGTTGATGGCTTGCAATTTGCCCAAAATTGTATGGTTCCTCAACTCCCCATTATCCTCAAAAGCTAATGAGTTGGCTAGCCCGCAAGATTATGGCTTGTGGTAAAGGCCGTGGAAAATCCATAATTGGTAATCAGCTCACCAAGATGTTGACTATTCCATCAAGAGTTGGCTAGTCCAGAAGCAAACGACTTTTGGTAAAGACAAATCAAATCCGTTGACAGCTGGTGGTTTGCTCAAAATCACACGGTTATCAGGTGTGCCACAGTTCTTACACCTGGCTACTCCAGAAGTGATGGCTTTTGGTAAAGAGTTTTTCAAATCCATTAAGTTTTTCTCAAAAGATTGCTAGGGACTAGCAATAGTTTAGTGTGGGGGATTGATGAGTGTCTAAATACTCATCATTTTATACCAATCTGAACTGCCAAAACATACAAAAACACTCAAATATGTATCAAAATACTTAAAATATCTTAGAAGTGTGTTTTATATGTTTCAAATGCAAAATATGCAAAAACAGATGAAAAACGTAAAAAGTTTGCATAATTGGCAGTTTCAGTCCCTGAACTTTGACAAATTGGCAAAACTAGTCCCTGGTCACTCAAAACTTGTTCAAATATCATAAAAGGTCCTTGGGATTCATAAGTTGTTAGGAAAAGTCCTTTGAAGTTAAAAATCATAAATTTACAACTTTGGTCCCTCAACTTTGGAAAAGTGTCAAAATTAGTCCCTAAGGTTTTAAAAATAAGAAAATAATCAAAATAAACCTTATACTATTCATAAATGACAAAATTGGTCCTTTTTGTTAACTGTTTGATATTTACAGGTTTAACCCTTCAAAATCAGAAAATGCCAATTCAGTCCCTCAACTTTGAAATAATTACAAAAGTGGTCCTTGTGTAATTCCTAAAAACCAAACGGACTCTTTATTATTATTACCCAAATAAACCAATCCAATACACAAAACCAAGCCCAACCCTTTTGATTTTGGCCCAAATCCATAACCAGTCCACACCCTTTATTAAATAAAACGGGGTCAACCGTTTGGTCAAACCCACAAACAAAACCACCCAGTCACCCTTCCCTCCCAATACCACCACCGCTGCTACCAATACCACCCACCACCTGGCCTTCCACCTCAACCCCCAGCTGTCCTACCCTCTCCCCTTGTCCTCCACGCCTCACCAAACCGCATTTATGCCCTTAAAACCCTCTCCACGCAAAACACTGACACTTTGACAAATTGGCGCCAAAAAGCCAATTTGAACGGGTGAGATGAATCAGACCTTATCAACGGCTCACAAGTGGTGGGAAATATCAGTGTGGGTCCCACAAACCTCAAAAGTCTCTATAAAGAAGGAATGAAGCAGTGGTGAAGTAGTATTAGTTTAGTTTTAGTTAATGATAGTCGTGGGTAGTGTAATTTAATCATTAAGTTATATTTTCAATTTAAACAAGCTTGTATCAGTTAATTTTATGTATTTCAATCCTTAATTCAAGTTAATTTAAAATTTCAAGTGCTATCTCAGTTTATGCAAATTTGCTCTTATTTCAAAAATCACCAATTGTCCAATTGTTGTTTCTAGTTGTTACTCTGGTTATATAAAGTTAACTTAAGCTTTGACAAAGCTTAATTAAGCTCTTATATACCTTGAATGTCTGTTTAACTTACAAAAGAAGAAAATACCAAAGAAATCAATAAAATAGAAAATAAATTAGAAATTAGTGAAAAAGAAGGAGTGGAAGCTGAAGCATGATAAAAATTGGAAGGTATCTGGTTTAGTACCTTTTGGGAGGTGTTAGGATTGGATACTTGTCCTTGGTTCATTGTTTCTCATTCAAATCCATTTTGTAAGCATTTTTATTAATTTTGGCATTTCATTGTTCTTGTACTTTATTTACTTTGATCTTTGTGTTTTCATGTTTAAATAGTATTGTTAAGTTGTAATATTAATTAAAATCAGTGTTGTGTTCATTGGATTAAGCTTGTGCTAAAAATTGAAATCTCACAGTGGAAAACTCATTCTTGACAAACTTGTGTTTTCTGCTTGTGTTGTGATTAATTCAGGCTAATTTGATCTTATTTAATCATATTATAGTTGCTGGAATTAGTTTCATTGAATGAAACTGTGTTAAGCTTTGAAAATCTCAATAATAATCTGTTAAAAGGGTGTTTGGCATTGCTGATTACTCTGTGTTCTTGGTATTTTCTTGCTGTGTTTGGAGTATATTTAGACTACATTAGTATAGGTTTAGTTATTTAAGTCATTAGTTTGGTCATTTATACACTAGAAAGTCAAAATCACTTCCAAAAGCTTGTAATTGTCCAACTGTTTGGACTTTTGATTTCATACCTCACCATATCAATACATAAATAGGTATTGTAGCTTAATTTAGTTAAGTTATAGCTTAATATAACTTATGTGATCAGTAGGAATCACTAGAATCTCACAATAGTCAAACTAGTTAAGTTTTGCTAAAAAGTCAAAGTGCACATCTCAGATTTTCTCAAAACTTCAAGGAATTTTGTAGAATTGTGTATTAGGTTCTAGGACTTGAAACTTGTAGTAATAGTTTACCAGCTCATTTTTAAGTTCTCATAATCATATGATTTTTAGAAATTTTCTGCTGGGTCCCACTCACTCTCAAACTCACTTGCAGGGCAAGGGTGTGCCTTGCACATCAGCAGACTCACCCATCACCACCACTTTGGTGGTGATTTGTGACCACCTCAGTGGGCCCCACACTTCAAACTTAGTTCCATAGAACCCCCTCCTACCAGGGAACAATAGTTGACCAATAGTTTGACCTGAATCACTGTGGACCCCACTTAGTTTTACCCTTGAACTCTGTCCCCATTCTGTGTTGAATTTAGTTTTTGGAATTGCTTATTTGTGCTTATCAGCTTATCTACTGAGCTTATTTGGCTAAATTTAGCTTTGACAAGTCCAACAAACTTATTTAGACCAGATTCATCCATAGTGGGTCCCACATAAGCTCATTTGAGCTTATTTCCATATTCAGTCAACCAAAGTCAACTGTGCTAGCATTAAGCTTCCACAGTGCTTAATTTTAGCTTATAAAATAATTGTTTTTACAAAAGTTGTTTATTTTTAAGTATAATTTAGTTTTGTAAAAGAAAAATCAAGAAAAAACAATATAAAAATAAGTGATAGTTTCTATTTAATTTAATTTAATTTTAATTTTCATTTTTAGATTTTTATTAAGTAAGTTGTATTTTTATATTTTTATTAATTTCCTTTTATATTAAAGTATTTTTAATAATTTTCTCAAATTTTTATTTTGTAATTTAGTATTTATTAGAATTAAAAATAGTTTTATTAATAATTAATCAATAAATAAGTTTTAAATAGCATAATTAATTTTTATAAGGCCAGACCTAGTTTTTATATTTTTTATAGCTTTTATATGTTATAAAATAGTTTTATAAATTTTTTCATAATTTTCTAAGTTAGTTTAGTATTATTTATAATTTAAAATAGTTTAATTAGTATAATTAATATAAATAGTTTTTAATTAATAAAAAATCTATAAAAAGACAAAAATATTTATTTTTAATTTTTATACTTTCTTCAAGTTCTAATTTAAGTTTAGAAATTATTTTTGTAAGTTTTTAGTTTAATTTGTAGTGTTTATTATTTTTAGTTTGATATAAATTAAGTTTTAATTAAATAGTTAAATAGTTTTTAATTAAATAATTAATAATAAATAATAAAATGATCAAAAAAATAGTTTTCTTTTTAATTTAATTTTATTTTAAGTTTAAGTTTATAGAATTTTCATTTTTAACCCTTATAGTTTATTTTTCCTTAAAACTCACCTTTTTCTCAGTACGCAGTCGCGTCTGATTTTAATTTGGTGTACGTTTATACGTTTTAGATACCTAGGTTTCACGTAATCGTTCTAATAGTTTATAAAAGTTATTTTGTTTTATAAAACCCTAGTGTAATCACACACACACACTTATTCATATCCCTGTTCACATTCACTCGATCACAGATTCGTTTTTAATACCATCACAACCTCGTTGGGACATTACGACCCGGGGAAACACTGTATTCCACGGAAGCATTTGCCTCAGCTGTTTGACTATTACGGTTGACCATTCACAAGTGGTTGACTAATAATTATCTGACCGTTTGAGGCGAATCACTGGCAATCCGTGGCTATCCTCCTACTAGAACCTTCATTTAGTTAGTATAAATAGAGTGTTAGGCTAATGTAATCGGTGTAGAGTTTTGAGTAGCGAAGCTCTGCCACTTTTGTTTTAGAATTGTTGTTCATTTTAATATCACTTGTAAACTTTCTTTTATCAAAACAATTAGTTTAACTTGTTTTGAATACTGCTTATTCTAAGTTTACCTTTAATATAGTAGTTTTATTTCTGCATCATTAGCTTTAAATACTTCATAACTTTGTATTTTCATATCAGTTACTGTTACATCAATTTAGATTTAGTCATTTCAGAAGAAAAAAATATAAAAAGTAGTTTCATTCAATCTGTAGTTTTTGATTTAATTTGATTGTTGATTATTTTTTTTCACATCAAAACTCAGCCTCACATAAGATCTGAGGAAGGATTTTTCATAACATTTTGTTCATCAATAACTGAGGTCAAACTTTGGTCAACTGAAGCAGTAATTGGTGGATATTGGAGATTGATTGATAGATTGGAATAGAAAGGGAAGGTTCCAGCCTGTCACAAAGACAGGCAAGCAAAGTGAGCCCCCTCTGTTCATGCTGAGGGGGAATTTTGTGGTAAAAATCTGTGTTGTATTTCCTTTTTCAAATTGCATAAGTTTTCATTCTAATTTATATTAATTGTAGCTTTTAGATTTGATATAGTTGTTGTTTTAGTTGTATTTGCTGAAATTATTGAGTTGGTTTGTTTCCTGTTTGATCATTTTAGATAGCATCTGTGTGAGTATTGCCTATTTGAGGATCTGTTTATTGTGGATCTGTCGCATTTCATTACTATTTGATCTCTGAGTTGTTAGTTGCTTAATTTCTGTTTCATTAGTGATATAAGACAGTAATTGGTAGTTATAGTGGTAATTAGTAGATCATTTCAGGTTGTTGTAGTGTTAATTGAAAGTTTAAGGGGTGTTTGGATGTGTTATCTGTTGAGTATTGCAGTAGTTTAGTTTAAGCTTTATCATTTGATTTAAGTCATATTATTATAGTTATAGATATTTAGGACATAAAATTCAGTAGGATTTACTTATAAAGTCAAAGTAGGTATTAAATCTAGCATAACTATTAGTATAAAGTGAATCTGTTAGTGGAATTGTAGTCACAGTACCAAAATAGTTTGTAGTAGCTTATATTTGTCTCAAATTAGCTTATAATCACATTTAGAAGTAGAATTGCTTAATAGAATTTGGAATAAGTCATTTGGTTCAAGTATCATATAGTCAACTGTTCATTGCTTTTAGTTCCACTGACTGCTGAACTTGTGTGAATTTAGAGGTGCATTTAGTAGCTTATTATAGAATAATTGCTTAATTTGTGATCTCAGTACTATAGTTGAGGTTTTGCCCCCATTAGTTTACATTTTAGTACTTATTTGAAAAGCTTTTTATTGTCTGCAAGTTGGTAGTGTAGAAATTGGTTAACTGAATTTTGTAATAGGCCTGCTAGTGCTATTTAGAACTTGTTCCTGTGTTCTTTTGGTTTCTCTGAGTTCATTAGTAGATACTAAGGTGTTGTGTATAATTAAATTGCTTCTGGACTTATCTGTTGCATATCTGCTTATTCATTAGCTTATTCTCACACTGCTTATTGCTTATTTCATATGCTTCTGAGTTTCCTTTGATCATTATTTTGCACTTTTGAGTATATTTGAGTAATTAGCTTCTGTGTTTCAATTTTCAATTAGTTTTGTGGCAAGTGCTTATAAATAAGCACTTGCCATAAGCTGTTTAAGCTTGAATAAGCACTTCTGCTTATTGTTTTTAATACAAAATTTTTCTACAACATTTCTATATTATTTTTGATTTTCTGGGATTTTTCCAGATTTTCCAAGTTATTTTACTATTTTTCTTAATTTTTCTTCATTTTAAATCATTTTTAAATCAATTTTAATTACCAAAAATTCATAAAAAGTCAGAAAAAGCTTTAAAAAAATACAAAAATAGTTTAGAAAATTCTTTTTAATATTTTAGATTTTTTAGATTAATTTTCATAATTTTCCCATTATTTTTCACATTTTCTTTTATTTTCTAATTACTTTTTAATTTAATAAATAGAAAATAAATCATAGAAAATAAATAAAAAGTAAAAAAAAAATATTTTTCTTTTTCTTAAAATTCTTTTTATTAGTTTAAGATTTTTAGAAAATTATTTTACATTTGTAGGATCATTTTTAGATTAAAAGTTGCGTTTTATTTCGTACGTTACGTTTAAAAATTACGTTCGCATTTCCGTTTTCACGTTTTTGACTTTTGTTCATATATAGCTTGTACCTTGTGCATATTTCATTATTTCATTTCATATTTTGATTTCACAATCACTTTTCACTTTACACTTTACACTACACGATTCCCAATTCGATTATTCGAAAATTCCATTCGAACCTTCGTTGGGAGAACGACCCGGGAAATACTTTCACAAGTATTTCTTCGGAATATAATTATATACTATAATTTGACACACATCAGAGGCTAAAATGGTTATTTATAATGCGTTACCACGCAAAGAATATGTAAGAATTTTTATGCGTAAAACTGCAAAAGAAATTTGGGATTCTTTAATAATCACTCACCAAGGTAATAGTCAAGTTAAAGATAACAAAATAGATCTTCTTGTTCAACAATATGAACAATTTATGATTCCGGAGGAGGAATCTGATACGTGGGAATTGCGCCCTCGCAACAGGTTTTACCTCTCAAGGAATCTCGAGAAGCTTACAACCCCCACCAGGCAGTGTACCTGATCGTTGTAGTATAGTATAGTGACAAGTACCGGGGGATTGATCGTTCAACTCAGGAATAGTGTTGCTAAGATTAGAAAGCCTACTGAACTAGGTCTAGAGGTGAAGGATGATTCTTTTTGTATTTTTATATTTTATGAAAAGCAATTAAAATCTCGAGTTTTGAAGGAGTGGGCGGAATTAGTTGCTAGCTAACTAACCCAATTAATCTAAATATGCAATCAAAATAAAATAAAAGAAATGAAAATTAAACTAATTATACTTGATGCGTGGGAATCGCAACAGGCTTTACCTCTCGAGGGATCTCGAGAAGCTTACAACCCCCACCAGGCAGTGTACCTGATCGTTGTAGTATAGTATAGTGACAAGTACCGGAGGATTGATCGTTCAGCTTAGGAATAGTGTCGCTAGGATTAGAAAGCCTAAATACTAGTTCTAAAGGTGATGGATGATTATTTTTGTGTTTTTATATTTTTTAGAAAGCAAGTAAAAATCTCGGGTTTTGAAAGAGTGGGCGGAATTAGTTGCTATTCAACTAACCCAAAACTAAGATGCAATCAAAATAAAATACTAAAAATGAAAATAAACTAATTATACTAAGGTTGTGAGCAGTAAATTGGAGAAAATGTGTTTACTTAGATTTCACTACTCCCTAGATATCTTTTACACGTTAATTACTTGTTATAATTGCATGGATGACGGATTGTATTCCTTAATACCATTCATGGGGTGGCATACATAACTCCCCAATTCTATGAGCTCTTATCTCCTCTTACACCATGCCCAGCACAACTATAGGGATTGTAAACAGTGGCTCATGCATTAAATACAACCAATAAAGACCTAGTACGCCTCGGTTCATGTTTCTTAAGACGTTCAAGCATGTTACCATTTGGAGATCTGCCAGTTTTCTTAAGCCTAACATATAAATCATTCATCCAAAACAAGAATAAACAAGTAATCAACAAATAATCAATATCTAGGTTTCATTAGATCTAAGCAAACACAAAAGAGATCTAGCCTAGCATAATGAAATTGAGACAAGAACAAGATATAGACAACCAACACATAGACATATTGATTGAATTAGAAGAACACTTATCTCAATTACAATGCAAGGTATCAAGGGTTTGGAACCCTTGAAAAACCTGTAAAAGTTGCACCAAAATCGTACTTAGGGTTTCTCCAAAACTTCTCCTTTTCTAAATGTGAATAATTAGAAAACTATATATAGAAAAATGGGTTTGCCGGCGTCAAGAAGAAACATGTGACGCCGTTACCTTGCCGCCAAAACTCTTCTCGGACTGCCTAGATCTACTTCTGACGCCGTCAAGACTTATATGTTTCCAGGCCGTCATGACTCTTTTACTCTTGACGCCCTTCCTATGTGACGCCGTCAAATCTGTTCTGGACCGTCATGGGAATTCATGAAATTTGCTCTTGACGCCGTCAAAGTTTTGCTCTTGACGCCGTCACCTACTGTTCCCAGCATGGAAAATTAAGACTTTGGCGTTTTCTTCATTTTTATGCTCCAAAAACGTCCGAATTGCTTCCTTTTCCAGATTTCTCTCCCAAAGTACCTAAAATCACAAAAGGAACGATTTAGGGTAATATTTGATCAAATAAATTCGGATTTGGGCTTAAATGACCCCCTAAAAACGGATCATTTTTCGCCTCATCATATACCCTTACACTTGAGATTTGCTTGTCCTCAAGCAAATGCACTTTTATTCTACTCAAAAGACAAGTTAGGGGTCATTTAACACTAATATAAAAGTAATTACAACAAATAATCGTTCTACTAAAGACCAATAGACAAGCACGGAGGTCATATACAAGCACCTCACAAATAGTGTTTAGATACTCACATCTCTCGGGTGTAATAAGGTATAAATTACAATATGGAAACGGAAGATATCTCTCACTACCTGTCATAGCAAAATAGATTACCATAGGCTTGGAAAAGGATCAAACCTCCAGCACATGGCGTAAGCACCTATGATAAACTATCAAAGAGGTCTTTTAAAGGGTTGTAACGTTAGGTGTAGGGATATGAAATACACGGTTTTGTTGGATAAAGGAAGTTTTACTGGTGGCGAGTTAACAATCTTGGTTAATTACATGTACAATATGGCGTTGCTAAGCCAAGACTAGACTCGACTTAAGCTAATAAATGAGAAATAACAAAAACATAGAATGAACATAGAATGAAAAGGGATGGTAGTCCGTATGTTTTTTTTTTTTTTTTTTTTTTTTTTTTTTTTTTTTTTTTTTTTTTTTTTTTTGCATACACTCTTACCCTACCATCCAAAATAATACATCATAGGGAGTGGGAATCCCCCTTACACTTGAATCTTTACATACTTTACATTAAACTAATCTAATGTCTCGAATTAAGAAAATCAAAACACTTGGAGCACTTTTAAGATTAACGTACATATGGGGGTAATAATATTATGTTCTTCCCCATTACTCAATAAAATAAGTACTTACCCATGAGTCCCAATCGTCCCAAAACAATATGTACAAGGATATGACTCGACTTAGCAACCATGTAATCAATTAGAAAGTTAACTTAGGGTTTAACAAATAACAATAATGCACTAAAAATGAGCGCATACACGGAAGGCTAAGGCAATTTGGTTGTACATTTAAGTGGGGTGTAACAAATTCTTCCTTTAAGTAAAATGCTTAAAGTTAGAAACGAAAAGATAGGCTCGGAGGGGTGTACTAGGGGTTTCGTGTACTAAAAATGAGTACAACGCTAAGGGTGTGGGAAAAATTAGTTGACTTAACTAGCCAAGTAATATGACTTAACTATCCAAAATAATACATCATAGGGAGTGGGAATCCCCCTTACACTTGAATCTTTACATACTTTACATTAAACTAATCTAATGACTCGAATTAAGAAAATCAAAACACTTGGAGCACTTTTAAGATTAACGTACATATGGGGGTAATAATATTATGTTCTTCCCCATTACTCCATAAAATAAGTACTTACCCATGAGTCCCAATCGTCCCAAAACAATATGTACAAGGATATGACTCGACTTAGCAACCATGTAATCAATTAGAAAGTTAACTTAGGGTTTAACAAATAACAATAATGCACTAAAAATGAGCGCATACACGGAAGGCTAAGGCGATTTGGTTATACATTTAAGTGGGGTGTAACAAATTCTTCCTTTAAGTAAAATGCTTAAAGTTAGAAACGAAAAGATAGGCTCGGAGGGGTGTACTAGGGGTTTCGTGTACTAAAAATGAGTACAACGCTAAGGGTGTGGGAAAAATTAGTTGACTTAACTAGCCAAGTAATATGACTTAAATGGTCAAGTAATTATGATACGGGTTTAACACAAGGGTGATCCTAATGCCTCTTATCATGTAGTAAATCCTACCACACGAATGTAGTCTCACTAGCGATCTCGGGATGCATCACTAACGCAAGTTCTAGAATCTAAATGCTACCGGTACACTCATAAGCACTAATAGTAAATGCTTTTCCTATCAAATCTAAAGGCGAACCTCACATATTTGGGTGGAAAATTTTTCTGAATATACGGTTATGTGCTAGTCATACAATCTCCTATCCATGAGACGCTTGCTATGGCTAAGGTTTCACTCCTAAATGTTGTAAAAAAATTTAAATTTGGCGCTAAAATTGCACTAACAAGTGTTTCTCATAGTTTTATTACACATCTACCATTAAACAAAACAAACTCAAGCGAAAGTGCATATGTAAGGTATCATCTTTTTACCCTCCCCTTACACTTAAGATGAACATTGTCCCCAATGTTCAAGTAAAGAATGTAAAAGTTAAAAAGTAAAGAGAATGAAATCAAATACTCCCCTGATTCGCTCGGTATGGATAATAGGTGGCCAGGTTAAATCTTCCTCCAAGAAAATGAACGATCAAAGCTTCCATTCCAGAATATAAATCATCTTCTTGTCATACATAACCTGTAAAACCTGACAAAATAGACAAGACAACCTCGCGTAAAATCGGTGGCATCCTATATAAGTTTCTAAATCCTAGAAAACAAGATAAGATATAATGCTTGTGGAATGAAGTTTGCAGATCTCCTGGAGATTATAAAACTTAATAATTCACAAAAACCATAAGACTCCGTTAGAAAAACAAAACCGGTAAAATTTCCAGATTTTTAACTCCTGACGCCGTCAAGAGTAAACCTCTGACGCCGTCAGAATGGACCTGCAGAAATTCTTATGTTAAGTTTCCAGAAAATTTCTGGAAAAACTTGGTCCTACTTCCTGGAAAATCCTGCAAAACTTCATTATGACTCAATACAAGCATTTGACTCTAACAAATACGAATATACATGCTCATTTAATATTGTGGAGAATCATGATCGGTTTGTTTCTTAAAAACATATTTGGGGTTTCCCCTTACACTTATCTTTTGCAAAAATACTTTTAGGTGGAGTTAAGACTAGGCTAAACAACAAAGTAAAGTATTTCCACACTTTAATTGAGAAACATGATCAACCAACAATAAAAATTAAACATACATACGGAAGCAAATAACAATCAAACAAATAAAATCACACAAAACATGGGTTGCCTCCCAAGAAGCGCTTTTCTTTATTTACGAGTCTTGTAGCTAGACTCAAGGTCATGGGTTACTACGTGACTTCATCATCAAACGTCACATCCTCCTCACTAATCATTTCATTGTTATTTTCTTGGTAGTGTTTTACACGTTGTATGTTAACCGTGAATTCCCTACCTTCATCATCAATTAACACTACTGCTCCAAATTTAGAAGAATTCTTTACCGTGAACGGTCCATACCATCTAGACTTAAGTTTTCCCGGAAATAATCTCAACCGAGAATTGTATAATAGGACCTTGTCTCCCTCTGAAAATTATTTGGGTTTCTTAATTCTCTGGTCATGCCATCTTTTAGCTCTTTCTTTATATGTGATGGAGGATTCGTAGGCTTCTAGTCTAAGTTCATCAAGCTCGTGCAATTGCAAAAACCTGTTATTTCCAGCAGTTGTGTAATCTAAGTTGCATGCCTTAAGTGCCCAATAAGCCTTGTGTTCTAATTCTACCGGTAAGTGACATGCTTTACCATACACCATGCGGAATGGGGTCGTTCCAATAGGTGTTTTGTAGGCAGTTCGGAATGCCCATAAGGCTTCGTCGAGTTTAAATGACCAGTCCTTTCTGTTTTGACTAACCGTTTTTTCAAGTATTCTTTTAATAGCTCTATTGGTGTTTTCGACTTGGCCATTAGTCTGTGGATGATAGGCGGTGGAGAATCGATGGGGTACTCCATACCTTTTCATGACCTTTTCCATTTGTGCATTGCAAAAATGTGTTCCCCTATCACTGATGAGAGCTTTCGGAATCCCGAATCTTGCGAAAAGCTTTTTCAGGAAATGAATGACTACTCTTGCATCATTGGTCCTAAGGGCTTGTGCCTCAACCCATTTTGAAACATAGTCAATGGCGACTAAGATGTACTCGTTTCCCCCTGAGGATGGAAAGGGTCCCATGAAGTCAATCCCCCGAACATCGAATACCTCACAAACTTGTATAAAGTTCTGAGGTGCCTCATCCCTATGTGATATATTTCCAGCTCGTTGACATGCATCGCACACCTGCACCATTTCTTTTACATCACGGAAAATTGTGGGCCAATAGAATCCTGCATCGAGAATCTTTCGGGCGGTAACGTTTATCCCATGATGCCCGCCAGAAGGACCAGAGTGACATTCCCTCATAATATTTACTGCCTCATTTTCTGAAACACAACGCCTTATAATGTGGTCAGGACACCTTCAGAATAAAAAGGGTTCATCCCAAAAGTAGTACTTTAGCTGGGAAAAGAACCTCTTCCTCTCGTACTTAGTCAGGTGTTCAGGAACAAGTCTACATCTACTTGCGAAGTAATTAGCAAAGTCGGCGTACCATGGCTCCGAATCAATCATTGACATCAGTTGTTCGTCAGGGAACGAATCCCTAATCTCACTTCTATCGTGCTTATCCAAGGGGTTTTCAAGACGAGATAGATGATCTGCGGCTAGATTCTCTGCCCCCCTCTTATCGCGAATCTCAACATCGAATTCTTGTAGCAACAAGATCCACCGAATTAGTCGTGGCTTAGCATCCTGCTTCGCGAAGAGGTATCTAAGAGCCGAGTGATCAGTGAAGACGACTATTTTTGAAAGGACAAGATATTGTCGAAATTTCTCGAATGCAAATACCACGGCCAATAGTTCTTTCTCGGTGGTGGAGTAGTTCTCTTGAGCGGGATTCATGGTTTTGCTAGCGTAGTAAATAGGTTGGAAAAGCTTGTCACGTCGTTGACCTAATACAGCCCCGACAGCGAAGTCGCTAGCGTCACACATGATTTCGAATGGTAACTCCCAGTTGGGTGTGATCATGATTGGAGCTTGAGTGAGTTCCCTTTTTAAGAGATCGAATGCATCCTTGCATTCTTGGGAAAAATCGAACGGAGCATCCTTCACAAGTAATTGAGTCATTGGCCGAGCGATTTTGGAGAAATCTTTGATGAATCTCCGATAAAACCCGGCGTGCCCCAAAAAGCTGCGTATTGCCTTAACCGTCGTGGGGTATGGTAACTTAGATATAGCTTCAACTTTAGCTTGGTCCACCTCTATTCCGTTCCCTGAGATCTTATGCCCTAACACAATCCCTTCCTTTACCATGAAATGACACTTTTCCCAGTCTAACACCAAGTTGGTTTCCTCACAACGTTTAAGCATCTTTTCTAGATTAGCAAGACAGCGGTCGAAGGAGTTTCCGAAGACTGAAAAGTCATCCATGAACACTTCCATGCTGTCTTCCATGAGTTCGTGAAAGATTGCGGTCATGCAACGTTGGAAAGTGGCGGGGGCATTACATAGCCCAAAAGGCATCCTTTTGTAGGCAAATGTTCCATAGGGGCAAGTAAACGTGGTCTTTTCTTGGTCCTCGGGTGCTATGGGGATTTGAAAATATCCAGAGAATCCATCCAAGAAGCAATAGTACTCGTGTCCAGATAATCTCTCTAACATCTGATCAATGAATGGTAAGGGAAAGTGATATTTCCTCGTGGCATCATTGAGCTTTCGATAGTCGATGCATACCCGCCATCCAATGACAGTTCTCTGGGGCACCATCTCACCCTTGTCATTCTTTACTACAGTCATTCCACCCTTTTTATGTACAACCTGCACAGGACTGACCCATGGGCTATCCGAGATCGGGTAAATCAGTCCTGCATCCAAAAGTTTGATAACTTCTTTCTTTACTACTTCCTTAATGTTAGGGTTCACTCGCCTCTGGGGTTGCACAGTAGGTTTATAATCTTCCTCCATAAGAATCTTATGTGTGCAAAAAGTTGAGTCAATCCCCTTAATGTCGGACACACTCCATGCGAGTACCCCCTTGTATGTTTTTAGGACCTCTAAGAGTTTAACTTTTTGTTCTTGTTCCAAGGAAGAGTTTATGATTACCGGGAGTTGGTCCTCCCCCTGAAGGAAGGCATACTCCAAATGGTTAGGAAGCTCTTTAAGATCAACGTTAGGAGGTTCGATAATAGAAGGTTTGAGCTTGTTTTCGGGCTTTCGGAGCTCGAGATGCTCCGTTGCCTCTTGTCTGGGGTAGAAAGAGACTGCATTAACATCCTCCGTCTTTTTCACCTCTAGCAAAGGCAGAAAACTCTCGTCCCGTAGCCAGCCTTCATCGATTTGTTCATCGACGCAACTATCAATGACATCTGTGAGTTCATCTACTTCCCCGATAAAGTAGAGCCGGTTGGCTGCTTCGAGGGAGAGGTCCATAGAATCCTTAATGTCGAAGGTTGTGCTATCATCTCCCACTCGTAAGGTCAATTTTCCATCATAGACATCGATGACGGCACGAGCGGTAGCAAGAAATGGTCTACCTAAGATGATAGGTACCAAGTCATCCTCCTCCATATCCAGGATTACGAAGTCGACCGGGAATTTGAATTTCCCAACTTTGACTAGCACATTCTCGCATATCCCTACGGGGTACTTGACTCTATCGGCTAGTTGGATGTTCATACGGGTAGACTTCAATCCAGAATATCCTAGTCTACGGAACATAGAGTGAGGCATAAGATTGATACTCGCTCCCAAATTGGCAAGAGCATTCTTGATTGATAGAGGTCCTATGGAGCAAGGCAAGGTGAAGCTGCCCGGATCGTCTACCTTCTTTGGTAGCCCTCGATGGGTCACCACTGAGCATTCTTCCCCCAGGGTCACAAGACCCTCGAGTTTCTTCCTGTTAGCGAGTAGCTTTTTGAAGTATGTGCTATACTTTGGCATGTGATAGCAAGCATCAAGGAGAGGTATGGTAACAACTGAGTCTTTTAGGTATGACAAGAACCTCTTGTTATCATTCTCAGTTTTCTGGTTTCTTAATCGGGACGGGAATGGGATTCTCACAGGTTGGTTAGGCAAGGCCGATGGGGAAGGGATCGTTACGAGCGGTTGGTCTCGGGTGCCAATGCCGACCTCCTGCTCCTCCTCCCCAGGTTTGTCTGGATCGAGGGTGACGGGGAACGAGTTTGGGTAAGGAGGGTCCTTGGTTGTCGTTCCAGCTCGTGTGGTTATCGCGAGCATGGGGTCTTTTTTTCTTTCTAATGGCGTTTGGAGGTTATCTAGGGCTGAGTTAAGCTTGTTGAAAAATTCTCCAATACCCTCCTGCTGCTCGTCAAAAAGCTCATTAAGCCCTTTCATTTGCAAGTCTTTTTCTTGAGTGAAGTGACCAAGGTCATCTTCGAAATTGCTCCTGATTTTGAATTCAGGGCCTTCCTCCCCTTCTCTTCTCTTTACCAGATTTCCCCAAAGGGTGTAATCGTCATTTTGGTAGAAAGGCAAAAGGGAGGGATCAACATAAATGTCCCCTCCTGACAAGCATGCATGTTCAGTTGTGGTTGCTCCTTCACATTCCTCCACCTCATGCGGGCCCCCACAGTAATCGCAGATCAAGTAAGGGTTTGTCACTGTTTAGGTAATTGTGATCCAGATAGGAATTCCACTCTCTTGTGATTTTTTCTCAACCGATCTGGGGTGATTCCAGAAATGCTAACAGTCGACTCAGTTTCATCCCAAGTGTCATCCTGGTCCTGAGCATATTCTTCAATCCTATCCCATCCTTCCTCGGCACTAAGATTGGCCAATCTTCCTTTTCTAGATTGGTTAATTCCGTTTCGGTCTTTAGAAGAGATATTATCATAGAAGATTTGGACCAAGAGCCAAAGCTCAATGCCATGATGTAGAACTTGTCTTATTAAATCTTTGAATCTAGTCCACGATTTATGGAAGGGTTCATCCTTCCCCTTCCGGAAACGAAGGATCCTATCTCTAAATGCTGAGGTTTTTCCAGGTGGGAAGAACTTCTCATAGAACTTGGATATGAGTTGCTCCCATGTGAAAATAGATTCGGAAGGGAGTTTGTCATACCATTCTTGGGCTTTTTCATATAAGGTGAAAGGAAAGAATCGCAATCGGGATGTGTTTCTAGTAGCCCCATCCGTATGGATGGTGTCCACTATTTTCAGGAAGTCCTTGATGTGTTGGATTGGATTTTCCTCATCAAGTCCGTGGAACTTACACACACTTTTGACAAGCCAAACATCGTTTGCATGCAAGACCTCGTTGGTGTGTTCATTTGGGTAAACAATAGCATTTGAGAAGCCACGAGAGGTTGGGGAGGAATAGTCTTTGAGACGCTTAGGAATGGAGGTTGCGGGAGTACTAGTGTTGTCGTTGGGTTGGGAGCTAGGGGTTGAGACATGGTTTTCTGAATTTTCTTCAGAGAGAGGTGCATCAAAATCGATGGAAACGCTGGATGGTTCAGAAGTTGAGCGATATTGTCTCAATCTATGCAGTTCTCTTTCGGGTTCCGCATAAGGCAAGACAAGGTTTCGAGTGGAACTATGACTCCTAGTGATCCTAAGGTTAAGGGATTCGTCATTTGCCATGATGGCAGGTGGTGAAGAGTTACGAACAAAGGCACGAAGAAATGAGATAGACTAAAGAAGACCTAAAAATAAAAATAAAATCTTACTAGAAAGGAATCTAGCAAGTAGACCTAATAAAAAGAAATTCTAACCTAGACAATAACTATTCCCCGGGCTGCGGCGCCAAAAACTTGAT
The DNA here is from genome assembly GCA_030686995.1 of Artemisia argyi. Classification (NCBI taxonomy): domain Eukaryota; kingdom Viridiplantae; phylum Streptophyta; class Magnoliopsida; order Asterales; family Asteraceae; genus Artemisia; species Artemisia argyi. Next base: position 214,702,075 of record CM060701.1, read on the forward strand.
GCGTGGGAATCGCAACAGGCTTTACCTCTCGAGGGATCTCGAGAAGCTTACAACCCCCACCAGGCAGTGTACCTGATCGTTGTAGTATAGTATAGTGACAAGTACCGGAGGATTGATCGTTCAGCTTAGGAATAGTGTCGCTAGGATTAGAAAGCCTAAATACTAGTTCTAAAGGTGATGGATGATTATTTTTGTGTTTTTATATTTTTTAGAAAGCAAGTAAAAATCTCGGGTTTTGGAAGAGTGGGCGGAATTAGTTGCTATTCAACTAACCCAAAACTAAGATGCAATCAAAATAAAATACTAAAAATGAAAATAAACTAATTATACTAAGGTTGTGAGCAGTAATTGGAGAAAATGTGTTTACTTAGATTTCACAACTCCCTAGATATCTTTTACACGTTAATTACTTGTTATAATTGGATGGATGACGGATTGTATTCCTTAATACCATTCATGGGGTGGCATACATAACTCCCCAATTCTATGAGCTCTTATCTCCTCCTACACCATGCCCAGCACAACTATAGGGATTATAAACAGTGGCTCATGCATTAAATACAACCAATAAAGACCTAGTACGCCTCGGTTCATGTTTCTTAAGACGTTCAAGCATGTTACCATTTGGAGATCTGCCAGTTTTCTTAAGCCTAACATATAAATCATTCATCCAAAACAAGAATAAACAAGTAATCAACACATAATCAATATCTAGGTTTCATTAGATCTAAGCAAACACAAAAGAGATCTAGCCTAGCATAATGGAATTGAGACAAGAACAAGATATAGACAACCAACACATAGACATATTGATTGAATTAGAAGAACACTTATCTCAATTACAATGCAAGGTATCAAGGGTTTGGAACCCTTGAAAAACCTGTAAAAGTTGCACCAAAATCGTACTTAGGGTTTCTCCAAAACTTCTCCTTTTCTAAATGTGAAAAATTAGAAAACTATATATAGAAAAATGGGTTTGACGGCGTCAAGAAGAAACATGTGACGCCGTTACCTCGCCGCCAAAACTCTTCTCGGACTGCCTAGATCTACTTCTGATGCCGTCAAGACTTATATGTTTCCAGGCCGTCATGACTCTTTTACTCTTGACGCCCTTCCTACGTGACGCCGTCAAATCTGTTCTGGACCGTCATGGGAATTCATGAAATTTGCTCTTGACGCCGTCAAAGTTTTGCTCTTGACTCCGTCACCTACTGTTCCCAGCATGGAAAATTAAGACTTTGGCGTTTTCTTCATTTTTATGCTCCAAAAACGTCCGAATTGCTTCCTTTTCCAGATTTCTCTCCCAAAGTACCTAAAATCACAAAAGGAACGATTTAGGGCAATATTTGATCAAATAAATTCGGATTCGGGCTTAAATGACCCCCTAAAAACGGATCATTTTTCGCCTCATCAATACTAATATGGTGGAAACAATAATGAGGAAAGTTGTGTTTACTTAGATTTCATTACTCCCTAGATATCTTTTACAGGTTGATTAGCTTGTTATAATTGCATGGATGACGGGTCATATTCCTTAATACTAGTCGTAGGGCCGTGTACTATATTCCCTCACTCTATAAGATCCTACTTCACTCCTATGTCGAGCCGTTAGAAGCTTCTAACATTAGATCATTAGAATTCTCTTACGCATTAAATACAACCAAGAATCGTAGTACACCTCCGATCATGTTTCTTATGACGTTCAAGCAAGTTACCAATGGAAGTCTGCCAGTTTTCTTAAGCCTAACGTCGAATACAATCATCCGTAACAATTATAAACTGATGCGTGGGAATCGCAATAGGCTTTACCTCTCGAGGGATCTCGAGTAGCTTACAACCCCCACCAGGCAGTGTACCTGATCGTTGTAGTATAGTATAGTGACAAGTACCGGGGGATTGATCGTTCAGCTTAGGAATAGTGTCGCTAGGATTAGAAAGCCTAAATACTAGTTCTAAAGGTGAGGGATGATTATTTTGTGTTTTTATATTTTTTTTAGAAAGCAATTAAAATTCTCGGGTTTTGGAAGAGTGGGCGGAATTAGTTGCTATTCAACTAACCCAAAACTAAGATGCAATCAAAATAAAATACTAAAAATGAAATTAAACTAATTATACTAAGGTTGTGAGCAGTAATTGGAGAAAATGTGTTTACTTAGATTTCACTACTCCCTAGATATCTTTTACACGTTAATTACTTGTTATAATTGCATGGATGACGGATTGTATTCTTTAATACCATTCATGGGGTGGCATACATAACTCCCCAATTCTATGAGCTCTTATCTCCTCCTACACCATGCCCAGCACAACTATAGGGATTGTAAACAGTGGCTCATGCATTAAATACAACCAATAAAGACCTAGTACGCCTCGGTTCATGTTTCTTAAGACGTTCAAGCATGTTACCATTTGGAGATCTGCCAGTTTTCTTAAGCCTAACATATAAATCATTCATCCAAAACAAGAATAAACAAGTAATCAACACATAATCAATATCTAGGTTTCATTAGATCTAAGCAAACACAAAAGAGATCTAGCCTAGCATAATGGAATTGAGACAAGAACAAGATATAGACAACCAACACATAGACATATTGATTGAATTAGAAGAACACTTATATCAATTACAATGCAAGGTATTAAGGGTTTGGAACCCTTGAAAAACCTGTAAAAGTAGCACCAAAATCGTACTTAGGGTTTCTCCAAAACTTCCCTCCTTATGTGTGAAAATTAGAAAACTATATATAGAAAAATGGGTTTGACGGCGTCAAGACAAACAATGTGACGCCGTTACCTCGCCGCCAAAACTCTTCTCGGACTGCCTAGATATACTTCTGACGCCGTCAAGACTTATACATTTTCAGGCCGTCATGACTCTTTTACTCTTGACGCCCTTCTTACGTGACGCCGTCAAAACTCTACTGGGTCGTCATGGAAATTCATGAAATTTGCTCTTGACGCCGTCACCTACTGTTCCCAGCATGAAAAATTAAGTCTTTGGTGTTTTCTTCAGTTTTATGCTCCAAAAACGTCCAAAATGCTTCCTTTTCCAGAATTCACTCCCAAAGGACCTAAAATCACAAAAGGAATGATTTTGGACAATATTTGATCAAATAAATTCGAATTCGGGCTTAAATGACCCCCTAAAAACGGATCATTTTTCGCCTCATCATAAACAAACAATCAGCCCATAATCAACAACTAGGTTTTACTACATCTAAGCAAACACAATAAAGATCTAGCCTAGCATGTTAAAGAAAAGACAAGCATAAGATATAATCACATAACACATAGACATATTGAATGATTTGAATGATACTTATCTTCAATTGAACATGGAAGAATCAAGGGGTTGAAACCCTTGAAAAGCTGATAAAATTCGTCTAGGGTTTATTCCCTCAAAGTTGCACCATAATGAATGAAAATTGGAAAACTATATATAGACTTTACACTTTGACGGCGTCATGTATTAACTTGTGACGCCGTCAACTCGCCGCCATGATAAAATTCGTATTGCCTAGATCCAATTGTGACACCGTCATGTAGGAAATCACTCTGGGCCGTCACTAGTATTTGGATCCTGACGGCCTTGGTGACGCCGTCAGGCCATAAGCTTGAAAACTTTCTGGGCCGTCACGTTATAAGTTCCACATCCACCTCTTTTGTAACTCTTGACGTCGTCACTTGTAGAACCTTGACGCTGTCAGGTACTGTTCCAGCAAGAAAATTTGAGACTTAGCCGTTTTCTTTACTTTTATGCTCCAAAAACGTCCAAAATGCTTCATTTTCCAGATTTCTCTCCAAAAGTACCTAAAATGACAAAAGAAATGATTTAGGGCAATAATTAATCAAATAATCTTGAATTCGGGGCTTAAATGACCCCTTAAAAGCGGTACACTTTTCGCCTCATCAAATACCCTTACACTTGAGATTTGCTTGTTGTAACACCCCCAAAATACCGCAGCGGAAGACTGTGTCATAGGGGTGCTACTTCATAATACAAAGTACAAGGTATAGAAAACGAACTCTAAATGAGACGTTTTGAAAAGTTACCATTCGATTAATAAATTCCGAGTTACAAACTTGAGATTCCAAAGTATGATACATAAATGTATACAAAGTTTTGAATGGTAAATGATAAAAGTATAAGTCTTCAGAATATGCAGCTTGACTCTAAGTTCCACGCACTAGCTATCGCCTTAATAACCTGAGATAAACATGCTAAAGTGTCAACACAATGGTTGGTGAGTTCATAGAGTTTGTCTTAAAACAGTTGAAAAGCCTTAAAAGAATATTCGCACAGCAAAGGCATCGTGAATCCACTCAGTTGTAAGTCCCGCCATAAGAGACTTGCAACCTGTGTGTTCACAACCCACTGCTAACATATAGTATAATAAAGATATGTATAAGTTCATCAAAACAGTTAAGCAATTAGTCGTGAGTCTACACTTCATCTCCGAAGACCTCACGTTTATGATGTATCCAACATTCGCAAATGTTAGGATGTATCAAAGCCTCAATGGTCATCCAACAACTTAATTTGGAGCCATCGGAAGTCTCAATGGTCATCCAGCAACTTAATCTGGAGCCACTGGAAGTCTCACAATCAAGTATAATGCAATCATGTATATATGACATCAAGTATAATGCGATCAAGTATAAGACAATCAAGTATAAAACAATCAAGTATAAAACAATCAAGTATAAATGTTTTGAGTATTTGTACAAGTAAGCAAGTAGTTGTGCATGTATCCCCCCCAAAGAGTTAAAACAAGTATGAAAAAGTAGGGGCTATGACTCACCTTAAGTCTATGTAATGAGAAATGATATTGGTAGTCGAATCGCGAAAGTCTCTAAGAGCAGCCTATAATAGAACGTTGCGACTTAGGTTTGGAGTAACGTCTAAGAATACGAAGAATTGCCAATATATGTCTTGCATAATGTTCATGATGTGGTACTTAGTATATAGTGTAAGTCTTTGAATATAAATTGTTTATGAAACATGTATAGGTTGTACATCTCTTACTACCGTTCGGGCCGACATAATTCAGAAGTCATGGAGTAAACGTTCGAGGAGCCAGGACACTTAATTCGTAAATCCACAACTCATCTCGACGGCTTACTTAATGAACTCCTCACATGAGGCTCCCTACTATTGTGTATTTGATAACATATATATAAGTTTTGATCTTTAAAAGTTACATGGTCTTTAGCCGTGGCTTTGCCGTGACCTTGGTCATTGTTACCATGGTCTTGAGACTCAACCTTGGCTTTAGCCATGGTTGTGGTCTTGGATTTAGGTCATTTAGACCTCTTGGTCTTAGTAAATCATAACTATAATATAGTGACTTTGGTCTAAAAATGGGCTGTTAAGAATTTGAAGAAAATTATCACTCGGAAAGCGTTTTCAGGGCTCGAGCTTCTTTGTTCCTGAACGAAAACGTCGTTCCGGACAACTTTCGTGTTTTAACTTTTTGATGAATCGGACCAGAAGAGTGACTTTCAAATTGGCAGAATGCAAAACAGTAGGGTATAGGCAGTTTCGGCGTTTTGGTGTCGCTAACTTTTTATGGCCGTATCTTTTGACTCGTGTACTCGTTTTGGGTGATTCAAATTGCTATGTTTTCCTTTTGAAGTCCTCTTTAACAGTAAGTAAATGTCAAATATCATAGTTTTACTATTTTGGTCGTGGTTCTCCATAAAAATCACTAGTTTGCTTGTTTACTTGTCATAAGTTAACATATGTATACCAATACTTGTTTTATCCATTTTTAAACATCATGAACACAATAACAAGAACATATATAGCATGAAAGGAACACAAAGAGCATGAAAATGATAATTAAGCAAGGAGTATGTTAGGGTTTGCTTACAACTTTTGGCTTTCTAAAGAAAGGAAGTCAAGTATAGAACTAGGACACTAAACCTAAGCTTGCAAACCCTTCACCACAACTCTTGTAACCCTTGCTAGCCTTGATCTAACCCTTGTGAAAATCATTTAACTTCAGCCCTAGTAACCTTGTGTAGCTCCTAAATCAACCATGGAATCACCAAACAAACTTGAGAACTAGGTAGAGAATACTAAGACCTTGAACTCTTATGTGTAACTTGTATATTGAAGATCAAAGGATCATGGTTCTAGGATTAATGGGTGTGGCGTTTATGGTGATGAAAAGATGAAGATCAAAGTGTTTCTAGTTGGCTATTTATAGCATGAATGAGGAGGTTAGGAAGCTAACTAGGAAAGTGCTTAAACTTGGTGACAAAGTTGTAAATAAGTCTTGATCTAATGGCTAAAGTCATGAGATCATGCCACAAGTGTGAATCCCCCCCTAGAGGCGGTTTCAATGGGATAAGGGTGACTAGATGAGTAGTCATGGTCTTTGGATGATAATATCCTAAGTATGTAGCTAGTTTTGACTCCGTAAATTGCTAACCGTAAGTTGTTAAGTCACGAAACGTAAAACCGGGTATCCTAAAACTATGAAACTTATAAATATGCTAGAACTTATCAATATACTCCATAATAAAATATAAAATAAGTGGTAGGTTCTATCGGGTGCTAAAACCCTGCTAAAAACTGGAAACACGGGTCTAAAACGCGTAATTCGCGTAAAACGCTGAACTGAAAAACGTAAAATTCCAAAACTTTTGGAATTGTCCTAAAATGAGAGAAAATCATATTTCTATTGTTTATAATGTTTTATGGACATATCGGGATGCTAGAATGACGTTTAAACCTAAAAGTAAATCTCGGACACGGCTTCGTGATTTTTGCAGAAATGATCCGACGAGTGTGAAATTCTCGGATTATCATTAAAATAGTTTAACTTACGAGAATATGAAATAAAATTTTTTGATGTGAATAGTAAAAACTGAATAGTGAAATTTTCGGGAATAAAAGTTAACCTGAAATTGCGAATTGTTACAGTCTCTACCCCTTAAGGAGAACTTCGTCCCGAAGTTCAGTTGATGTTAACTACTTACGGTGTGTCTAAGAGAATTTGGGATCTCTAATATAGTGGTGTTTACTCTGATTCGTCTAAGGTTCTGGTTAAGGAGTTGTATCGGCTACAATTAAGCCCACTTATTTATAACACATTACTTACATAAAGAAGCGTCCAAATTTATGTAAGTAAGGTATCATAAACTTATGGTTCGGTGATTTACAATTTCTTTATTTAAATGAAGCGGCGTCCCAATCCATTTAAATAAGGAGATTCTAAAACATCCTACTTAAGAATTTCCGACACAAAATCCGCCTTCTGAGGCCGATAGTAAGATAATCAAGTCATCAAATCCCTAAAGCTAAGCAATAATATTATTTAACTCAAATCTTGTGTCTCATCAAACAAGAACTGTCACAAGATCAAGTTAAATAATTAGTTATTACTGAGCTCCATGTTTTTAATGACTCGACTAATCTCTGGGGCTCCTTATAATACTAAAGTCACATCATCTAACAGCGTGGAACTAAACCAACAACTACCAAGAAGCGTATGCGTATGTAGTGTGTGTAAGGCAAATAAAGAGGAGAGTCTTAACGTATATAGAAGTTATAGTCTAGGCACTAAATGCAACCTAGTTCTCTATAACCAAGGCTCTGGTACCAATCTGTAACACCCCCAAAATACCGCAGCGGAAGACTGTGTCATAGGGGTGCTACTTCATAATAAAAAGTACAAGGTATAGAAAACGAACTCTAAATGAGACGTTTTGAAAAGTTACTATTCGATTAATAAATTCCGAGTTACAAACTTGAGATTCCAAAGTATGATACATAAATGTATACAAAGTTTTGAATGGTAAATGATAAAAGCGTAAGTCTTCAGAATATGCAGCTTGACTCTAAGTTCCACGCACTAGCTATCGCCTTACTAACCTGAGATAAACATGCTAAAGTGTCAACACAATGGTTGGTGAGTTCATAGAGTTTGTCTTAAAACAGTTGAAAAGCCTTAAAAGAATATTCGCACAGCAAAGGCATCGTGAATCCACTCAGTTGCAAGTCCCGCCATAAGAGACTTGCAACCTGTGTGTTCACAACCCACTGCTAACATATAGTATAATAAAGATATGTATAAGTTCATCAAAACAGTTAAGCAATTAGTCGTGAGTCTACACTTCATCTCCGAAGACCTCACGTTTATGATGTATCCAACATTCGCAAATGTTAGGATGTATCAAAGCCTCAATGGTCATCCAACAACTTAATTTGGAGCCATCGGAAGTCTCAATGGTCATCCAGCAACTTAATCTGGAGCCACTGGAAGTCTCACAATCAAGTATAATGCAATCATGTATATATGACATCAAGTATAATGCGATCAAGTATAAGACAATCAAGTATAAAACAATCAAGTATAAAACAATCAAGTATAAATGTTTTGAGTATTTGTACAAGTAAGCAAGTAGTTGTGCATGTATCCCCCCCAAAGAGTTAAAACAAGTATGAAAAAGTAGGGGCTATGACTCACCTTAAATCTATGTAATGAGAAATGATATTAGTAGTCGAATCGCGAAAGTCTCTAAGAGCAGCCTATAATAGAACGTTGCGACTTAGGTTTGGAGTAACGTCTAAGAATACGAAGAATTGCCAATATATGTCTTGCATAATGTTCATGATGTGGTACTTAGTATATAGTGTAAGTCTTTGAATATAAATTGTTTATGAAACATGTATAGGTTGTACATCTCTTACTACCGTTCGGGCTGACATAATTCAGAAGTCATGGAGTAAACGTTCGAGGAGCCAGGACACTTTAATTCGTAAATCCACAACTCATCTCGACGGCTTACTTAATGAACTCCTCACATGAGGCTCCCTACTATTGTAGTATTTGATAACATATATATAAGTTTTGATCTTTAAAAGTTACATGGTCTTTAGCCGTGGCTTTGCCGTGACCTTGGTCATTGTTACCATGGTCTTGAGACTCAACCTTGGCTTTAGCCATGGTTGTGGTCTTGGCTTTAGGTCATTTAGACCTCTTGGTCTTAGTAAATCATAACTATAATATAGTGACTTTGGTCTAAAAATGGGTTGTTAAGAATTTGAAGAAAATTATCACTCGGAAAGCGTTTTCAGGGCTCGAGCTTCTTTGTTCCTGAACGAAAACGTCGTTCCGGACAACTTTCGTGTTTTAACTTTTTGATGAATCGGACCAGAAGAGTGACTTTCAAATTGGCAGAATGCAAAACAGTAGGGTATAGGCAGTTTCGGCGTTTTGGTGTCGCTAACTTTTTATGGCCGTATCTTTTGACTCGTGTACTCGTTTTGGGTGATTCAAATTGCTATGTTTTCCTTTTGAAGTCCTCTTTAACAGTAAGTAAATATCAAATATCATAGTTATACTATTTTGGTCGTGGTTCTCCATAAAAATCACTAGTTTGCTTGTTTACTTGTCATAAGTTAACATATATATACCAATACTTGTTTTATCCATTTTTAAACATCATGAACACAATAACAAGAACATATATAGCATGAAAGGAACACAAAGAGCATGAAAATGATAATTAAGCAAGGAGTATGTTAGGGTTTGCTTACAACTTTTGGCTTTCTAAAGAAAGGAAGTCAAGTTTAGAACTAGGACACTAAACCTAAGCTTGCAAACCCTTCACCACAACTCTTGTAACCCTTGCTAGCCTTGATCTAACCCTTGTGAAAATCATTTAACTTCAGCCCTAGTAACCTTGTGTAGCTCCTAAATCAACCATGGAATCACCAAACAAACTTGGGAACTAGGTAGAGAATACTAAGACCTTGAACTCTTATGTGTAACTTGTATATTGAAGATCAAAGGATCATGGTGTTAGGATTAATGGGTGTGGCGTTTATGGTGATGAAAAGATGAAGATCAAAGTGTTTCTAGTTGGCTATTTATAGCATGAATGAGGAGGTTAGGAAGCTAACTAGGAAAGTACTTAAACTTGGTGACAAAGTTGTAAATAAGTCTTGATCTAATGGCTAAAGTCATGAGATCATGCCACAAGTGTGAATCCCCCCTAGAGGCGGTTTCAATGGGATAAGGGTGACTAGATGAGTAGTCATGGTCTTTGGATGATAATATCCTAAGTATGTAGCTAGTTTTGACTCCGTAAATTGCTAACCGTAAGTTGTTAGGTCACGAAACGTAAAACCGGGTATCCTAAAAATATGAAACTTATAAATATGCTAGAACTTATCAATATACTCCATAATAAAATATAAAATAAGTGGTAGGTTCTATCGGGTGCTAAAACCCTGCTAAAAACTGGAAACACGGGTCTAAAACGCGTAATTCGCGTAAAACGCTGAACTGAAAAACGTAAAATTCCAAAACTTTTGGAATTGTCCTAAAATGAGAGAAAATCATATTTCTATTGTTTATAATGTTTTATGGACATATCGGGATGCTAGAATGACGTTTAAACCTAAAAGTAAATCTCGGACACGGCTTCGTGATTTTTGCAGAAATGATCCGACGAGTGTGAAATTCTCGAATTATCATTAAAATAGTTTAACTTACGAGAATATGAAATAAAATTTTTTGATGTGAATAGTAAAAGTGAATAGTGAAATTTTCGGGAATAAAAGTTAACCTGAAATTGCGAATTGTTACACTTGTCCTCAAGCAAATGCACTTTTATTTTAATCAAAATACAAGTAAGGGGTCATTTAACACTAATATAAAAATAATTACAACAAATAATCGTTCCACTAAAAACCAAAAGCAAGCACGGAGGTCATACACTAGTACCCACAAATAGTGTTTAGATACTCACATCTCTCGGGTGTAATAAAGTATATATCACAATATGGAAATGGAAAACATCTCACTACCTGTCATAGCAAAATAGATTACCATAGGCTTGGGAAATGATCAAACCTCCACCACTTGGCGTAAGCATCTAGGATAAAATATCAAAGAGGTCTTTTTAAAAGGGTTATAACGTTAGGTGTAGGGATATGGAAAACACGGTTTTGTTGGATAAAGACAATATTTACTTGTGGCGAGTTAATTATCTTGGTTAATAACATGTACAATATGGCGTTGCTAAGCCAAGATTCGACTCGACTTAAGCTAATAAATAAAAAATAACAAAAAAATAAAACAAACATAGAATGAAATAGTCCGTATGTTTTTTCTCTTTTCATTTTTTTTTTCCTAAATTTTTTCGATTTTTTTTTTCTGCATACACTTTTACATCAATATCCACACTTTATAATTACAGCAACAACCATAGTACCAAACACTATTGCTAACCACCAGTTTTGCCAAACATAGCTATAAGCCGAAAAATAAGCTCAAACACATTGAAACAATTTCCTTATTCACATTACGCAATCGGGCCGCTTTAAACTCCCATATTCGACACAAGAATTAATACGCCCCCAAACAATCTAATAACTTGGATTCACAAAAACAAAACAATTTGATCGAATCTTTAGATAATTAAATTCGAAATGAATGTAAAATTGAACTAATTAATACTTAGTAGCAATTAAAAACTAAAGAATTACTGTATATGTAAAAACAGCATATCAATTTAATTAGAATTAGGGTTATACCAAGCGGCTGCAGTGGGTGGCGGAGGAGCTGCTGATGAGCTTATTCCTTCTTCTCTCATTTAATTAATTGCTTGATTTGTGACAAGGGGTAAAGCTAAAGATACGCAATATATTTCTACAAACAAACACAAGTACGCTAAATACTTAGTAAACTGTCAAACGTACGCAACATATTTTCAAAAAATCGTCGATCTACGCAATATTACCTGCTGGCAGCAGGTTACCAGGTTACCTAGTATTAAAAGTTACACCTTTGGTCCCTAAACTGTCTCATATCTCGCGTACATGATCCTATTTTGGTAACGGTCGTTAAAAAAGTTTTTAAAAAAACTTTTTAACATTTTTTTTTAAATTTAGATAAAATCTTTTTTTTTTTAACTAAAATTTAGAAAAAAAAAGTTAAATAAAATTAATAAAAAAAGTTAAAATAAAAAAAAAAAAGGAAAAAAAAATTAATTTTTTTTTTTAAAAGTTAATATTTAAAAAAAAAAAATCAAAATTTAAAAAAAAATTAATATTTGTGAAAAAATATTTAAATTTTTTTAAAAAATTTAAAAAAAAAATCAAAATTTTTAAAAATTAAAAAAAAATATTTTAAAATTTTTTTAAAAAATTAATTTTTTTCCTCAAATTTTTTAAAAATTAATATTTGCGGAAAAAAAATTATTTTTTAAAAAATTAATATTTGTGATTTTTTTAATTTTTTTCAAAAAAATTTAAAAATAATTTATTGTTTTAAATTTTTTAAAAAATTTTGATTTTTTTGCGAAATTAAAAAGAAATAAAAATTTTAAATTTTTAAATTTTTTTTTCGCAAATATTAATTTTTTTAAAAAATTTTGATTTTTTTGAAATATTAACTTTTAAAAAAAATTAATTTAAATTTTTTTCCTTTTTTTATTTTTTTTAATTTTAACTTTTTTTTAATTTTAAAATTTTTTAACTTTTTTTTTCTAAGTTTTAGTTAAAAAAAAAAGATTTTATCTCGACTTTTTAAAAAAATGTTAAAAAGTTTTTTTAAAAGCTTTTTTAATGACCGTTACTAAAATATGATCATGTACGCGAGATATGAGACAGTTTAGGGACCAAAAGTGTAACTTTTACTACTAGATAACCTGGTAACCTGCTGCCAGCAGGTAATATTGTGTAGGTCAACGATTTTTTGAAAATATGTTACGTACCTTTGACAGTTTACTAAGTATGTTTCGTACTTGTGTTTATTTTTAGAAATATGTTGCGTATTTTTAGCTTTACCCTTTTATGATAATTGATGATGATTATGATGATGATGATATGTGTACTCTCTCTATCTCACTGTAGCTTGGTTACACAATGTTTGGTTGTTTGTTTTTGTTCATTGTTGTTTGTTTATTGGTTCTTTTGGTTTACTTATTTTTTATATACTTATTATTTTCACTCAAATTTATCACTTATTTGCACACTAATAAATTGGGACACTCTCACATTTAGGTGGCGTTTGTTTTCAAGAGGCTATGAATCTGAACTGTACATCTGAATCTGAATCTGAGGCGTAAATGTCTGAATCTGACCGCATCTGAATGGAGAAAAAAACTCATGTTTGAACCGCACATTACCTTCCTCACACCATTTTTTTTTTTTTTTTTTGTCAACAAGAGGCATTAAGACACCCCTCTCAAGTTTAGACCATTAAGATAGATCTTACTGCCTCTGACCGCGCCTTAATGAAAAAAAAAAAAAAAAAAAAAAAACTGTTTGAACGGCCAAAATATCTGACCACGTCTGAACGGTTCAGATTCATAGGCTGTTAAGAGTCTTTTTTCTAAAAACAAACACGACCTTATACTCACATAAGATAAGGACGAGTAAAAGTAATGTGAGGGTATAAATGTCAAAACACTCTAATTTAAAATGTCCCAATCAGTTATGAGAGTGTGCGAATCACCTCCTTTCATAAACGTGTGTTTTCAATGTCATTTACTAGTAGTCGTTGTTGAAAAAAGAGTGTATTGGCTCGATTAATTGTCGCTCTGACGCTAATTGGTCATCTACTTTTTTGATTTGATCAAATCGGTTAATGATGGTCAACGGTATTCAAATTTATCGGAAACCTACAAATTTTTCCGAAAGTACTATAAATGTGCCGGAAACTTGTTTTAATCATTTTAGTTGTTTATATTTATTACAAGTTGGTGGTGTAACGCAAATGTTGGCGTAAATACCTAGAACTCACTGTAATACTCAAAACTCACCGAAAATACCAACATTTTTTAAAAATGACAATCTGATTAATCTCGCCTACACCAGTTACAAATAACCAAAAGATCGCCCGATTCATTACCTATTGATTAACCTATTCTATGGTTTTTGTACCTTGCTAATAGTACGTTTTGCACTAATTCTTCTCCAATGGTGCATACGTTATGAATTTTTTTAAAAAAAATTCGTTTAAATATTAACAATTTAACATTAAAGTAAACGCTAACACAATTTTAAATTAATCTTACATATTCTTATTTCATTCCAACATCATACCTTACCTCCTAGTGATTCAAGCAAGCAAACCGAACGCTACCTAGCTAGTTGTGTGGTTTTAAAAATTGTGATGACTTTTAAACATTAACAATTACTAGAACGGTACCCGCGCAATGCGGCGGCGGGTATTTGTAACTATATTTTGAGTTATTTGGGTATTCGGTTACACATTTAGTTGTTTTTATGATTTATAAGTAGAGATGGTTAAGTCAAATAATTTTAGTTTGAACAACCACTTTCTAACAAACTTCCTAACCAACCTGCTTCCTAACCAATTAATTTTGAAATCCTTCCATAATAAGGAAGTAAAGTCTGAATTTTAAGCCTTTCTAATTATAGAATAGTCCCAAATACATTATATAGTAGTATAGATAAGGAAACGATAAATTTTTGTTAAATGCATTAAAAATATAACAAAATATATGTTTTTTTTTTTTTTTTTTTTTTTTTTTTTTTTTTTTTTTTTTTTTTAATTTGGTCGCTAGCCCAAATGGTAAAAATAGACCTCTTAAAATAACGTGCTTTTTATTAGAATCAAATGATATACTCTAGGAAAAAATAAAAATTAAATAAAAGAAACGTTAGTTTCCTACAAAAAGGGTTTCATTATTTTCTTTCATCAGATTAATCGTTTCATGATCATTATCGTGAAAATTATCATGCATTATACGCCTTGCAGTAGATGTTACTTGCAGAGTTGCAGGGTCACAAAGAATGTTTACTCAGTTGTCCATTTGTAAACTGTTTGCTAGAGGTGTTTTAACTTTCATATTGTCGGTAAATTGCTAACAGTTGGACCTTGGAGAGTGCTTTTTTTTTCATGAGTAAATTCATAAGTTAGTACTTTATTTCATGTCATATTGGCTTCGATCACGTTCTTTATCACACGTACAATACTATGGTAAATAGCATTGTAAAACACTTTTCAGTGCAACGCTTATACATTATCCTGTTGGGTGATTATACTTTTCAATTTTATTGATACTTATAATTTGTTTCAGAGTACTAATTCAATAAATAGCCAAATACAACTAGTTGTGGTGGGGCTTGAGATTCTCTGGTAGAACCGTATAACTCTCAAGTTTAAACTCCACATATAACAATTTTGAGGCTAGTGGATACTCTTGATCATGAGTTTGATAACAACTCTCGATCTAACGGATACTTCGTACGTAGTATAACTTTTAGATACGCAAAAACGACTCTCTAGCTCTGGCGACCAAAAAACCCTCCATTCCCTAATCGTTTCTTTTTCAATTATGTCCAAACCTTTGTGATATCTTCAATAATATGTTAACGTGATTGATTAACACCCTTGTTTCTCTTAAGCGTGATCAGTTGTTGTCTATATTACTTTGTTTTGGTGAGTCCTTGTAATCGGTTCATTAGGGTTTCGGTTTTTCATTAAACTGACTTAAGTTTTAACTTAATTATTGATTCTGTTTAAGTCGGTTAGGGTTCTTTGTGTTATATATTGATCAGTCGACTAATCTCCATTATTGTTCTCTATTTTCCATCGATTATGATGACTGGAGGTTGAATTCATTGGTGCGTTATTGCTAAAACCCTAACTTTTTAGTTAGGGTTTTCATTATCATCGATTCTCTGTCGGTTTTCCTGCTGGTTGTTTTGATTCCTTGGCGTGGTTGTGGGCTTAAAGAGAGATGAATAAGGGTTTTTTGGATACTAAGAGTGCGACTAAGGTACTGAATCATGATAAAGTGAAGCCGATTTCACTTGATGATTCTGGGAATGATGTAAGTGGGGATGCTAACCAATCACTTGGTACTGAATCAATTGTTTTGGATGATGTTGGGGGGTCGCCTAATGCTACACATGTTCAATCTGCTTCCGATGGTAGTCCGAATCCTAACCAACCCCTTGTGGAGCAATTGGTTTCCAGTGCGCGTAAGAATTTTGAAGTTGCTATGAACCAAGTTCAACATGAAATTGATGCTTCTCAGGGCGCCCCTACTTTTAATGGTTTGCAACATACGTCACCTACTGCTACGGGAGGGAAGTCGGTCTCTTATGCGGGTGCTACTTCAAATGATCATCAGAAACATGTGTTTAATTTTCGAAGATTGGAATGTAGCAAAAAGAAGGCTGATGTGGATCTATCTGTACCAATGAAAGTAGTAGAAGAGGTGAATCTCAGATTTGAAAACACGTTGTACGGGTATTTTCTTGGCCAACGCCTTGCTTTTCCTGTTGTTGATTATTATGTTCGCAATGCATGGGCTAAGTATGGTCTACATAAGGTTATGATGAATGCGAAGGGGTTTTTTTTCTTTAAGTTTAATTCGAAGAAAAGTGTTGATGATGTCCTTGATAATGGTCCATGGTTGATTCGTAATGTACCAATTATTCTTAAACCATGGACATTGAACACCAATTTGCTTAAAGAGGATTTGACTAATATCTCGGTATGGGTTAAATTTCATGATGTCCCTCTTGCTATGTTCTCGGATGACGGGCTTAGTCTTCTTGCTACATTGATTGGTACGCCCAAAAGGTTAGATGCTTTTACTAGTCAAATGTGCAGGGAATCCTGGGGTCGTAGTAGTTTTGCTAGGTGTATGATTGAAGTAAAATCGGATGAAGTGCTTCGGGACAGCCTCACTGTTGAGATACCTTTACTTGATGGTACGGGTTCGACGATTGAGATGATTCGTGTTGAATATGAGTGGAAACCACCTCGATGTGATAAGTGTAAGGTTTTTGGTCATAACTTGGTGGATTGTCCTAAAGTTGTTGTGCCTCCTGCCCAACCTACTAAGAATGTTAATGATGGTTTCAAAACTGTCAACACTAAGAAGAAGGGAAAGCAAGTTGATTCAACAAATCAGGGTCAAGGAGGATTTACTAAACCTGTTGTGGGTAAGCAGTTTCATTACCAACCCAAAAAACTCCTCCTGAACCTAAGAAAGTTGTTGTCACTAAGAAGAATGCTTCTGATGTGGCTAGTATAAGTGGAACGAAGATCACTACATCAAATCAGTTTGATGCGCTTAATATGGATGATACAGATGGTTTTGGTATTCCTACTAATAACACCAACAAGGATGTGGATGTGGATGCTGATGCTGGTCGTACAATGGAAGTTAATGAGGATGAGTTGATTAAGACTGGTACTACATCACAAGATCCGCTTGCGAGTGATTCAATGGGAACAAAGAAAGTTGGTTCTACTCCTTTAGTTGAGAAAATTGATAAGCTTGAAAAGCTACTTATTGATGGGAAAACTTCTCTTGTGGATGATGATGGTTATCCTGTTCCAACTACCTCTTTCACTAAGAGGGCTAACCCATTTTCTAAGGTGGGTGAGGTTGTGGTTTCTGATAGTGATGATGATGAGGTTCTTAACACGTTTGACGAATCAGCAAATCTTTTTGGTGGTGGTCATGAGCGTGAAGATGAGTTTGATGACTATGATGATTATTCGAAGCAAATTTATGATCTTCCAGGGAATTTGGATGCTCTTAATGCCATTTATGGCTTTAATCTCCAAGGTCGTAGGAAGTAGTTTATATATTCGTCAGAGTCTTGTGTTATCATGTAGTTAGTGGTTTTGTTTTCTTGTTTAGAAAATAGGAAGTATCTTGTTATGTAAGCTTTTCGCCTATGTAATGGGCTGAGATATGAGATTCACCCATATCCGTTGTACTTAAATGCTTTTTGGAGTAATATATTTACCGGGTCGTTGACCTTTTAACCAAAAAAAACTTTTAGATACGCGTAACAAAAGAAAAATACATAGTAAATCATATGGAAAGTAGAAAACTGGCTTATAGTGATTATATACACAACAAGAGAAATTAACATACTTTTTAGTATGAAATGATCGAGTACTATCATAAAGCTACTTAGAAAGTTGTATTCTTTTTATATATATTGGTTACTTCTTACCTATGAATTTCATTTCAGAAGAATGATTAATCATAGGTCTATCACTTTTAGTTTATAAACTTTAGACGAGTGAAAAGTGAATAAGACAAAAGAGAAAGTTAAATTTATTTGAAACTTCATGGGGTACGAGCAAATATTATTATACTCGACTATAAAGTAAAAAGGGAAAATTTCATAAATACCCCAAAAGTACAAGGGTCTCCACCCTAAATAACCCACAAAATCTTGTTTTCTCCAAATACCCCAACGGGAGAAGGTCGCCTTTAAAATTTGGGCGGATGTTATACAATTGTGCCAAGTGTCCCTAGGGATGTCCCTACCATGTACCACTTATACTAGGTACTTTTTTGGGCGACTGGGCCCACATTTCTTGGGCGACCTGTCTTTTTTGTCTTTTTGTAAAAAAATTATTAACTACATTTTGGTCCTTGTGGTTTGCTTGGTATTTCATTTTTGTTCATCTATAAACAAAGTCATTTCTACTAAAATTCAAAGAACCATTACAACATGAACATCAATTTTCTCCAGATTTAAACTTTGATAACATGAACAACACTTTTCTCCTTCTCTCACCTAATTCTCAAATCTAGATCTAAACTCATCTCAGTATCAAATCACCTTCAAGAATCGAACATCAAATAAATCTAATCCCATCATCACACGATCGAATCAAACACAAATAACCTACTTGACTTTCATAGTTGCAAAATTAAAAGTGAAATGTCCCAAGGTAAATGGGTCGTGGTATATTAACTACGAAACTAAGAAATTGCCTTGTATCCCTATGAACAGGGACTATGGGACTAGTCTCAGTAAGCCAACAAGGTTACTACTTTGTTCACATATGCTACATCATATGTGAATTAAGAGCATAATATTTTGACTAAACGGAATTTGGATTCTATCGATTGCGCTATCCAATGTTTCCCACTATTAATATCAATACTTGATTCATTTAAGAGCATAATATATCAAACACCAGCAGCTAGACGAATCATCCTTCGCGATCTTTCCATATCTGACTCATGCCCAACAGGATGGTTCGAGGGATCCGGCTGGATTTCATGCGACATCTGCAACATTAATAATAATAGTAAGTATTTAAACCAAATCTTTTTCACATGCCCACAATGACTCGACTAAAGGTTACAACTGATAATAATGAATACCTTTTCTTAAGCGGAGATGACGACAGTTTTTGAGAAGGATGGGATAGGATTTAGATTCGGTTTGTTGTTGGTGTTGTTCGATTTGGGTAAAGTGTTGTTGTTTGTGTGTTTCTCAGATCTGGGTTTTTGGATGAAGATCTGGTTTTTTTTATGAAGATCTGGGTTTAGGATGTGTCACATGTTGTTTGTGATGAACTTTTCTTGGTGAAATGTAATAATGTTTTTATAATAATGTATGTTGTTTAAAATAGTTTTAAGAAATTAATAATAATAATAATAACCACATGGACCAAAAATGAAATACCAAGCAAACCACAAGGATCAAAATGTAGTTAATAATTTTTTTACAAAAAGACAAAAAAGAAAAGTCGCCCAAAAAATGTGGGCCCAGTCGCCCAAAAAAGTACCTAGTATAAGTGGTACATGGTAAGGACACCCTTAGGGACACTTGGCACAATTGTATAACATCCGCCCAAATTTTAGGGGCGACCTTCTCCCGTTGGGGTATTTGGAGAAAACAAGATTTTGTGGGTTATTTAGGGTGGAGACCCTTGTACTTTTGGGGTATTCATGGAATTTTCCCAAGTAAAAACAAACTTGGGTTTCCAAGAAATATCCGATTTCATAGTTGGTTTTATTCTTTAGCGTAATAGGGTGGACACGTGTCAAGTTGTAACAGGGATGAAAACCCTAAACGCCCTAGCTCTTTCTACTTTAGTGATTACAGACCTTGAAAATTCAACATTTTAGTACTAATCTGGTGGTATGGTCATATCAAAACATCATGAATCAAACTATGGCAATATGTATGTATGGTTTGCCAGTCTGAAAATGAAAACCCAATGTGCAAAGACTGTCCTTTTAGATAAACAGCTGATGTATATATCAATAGGATACTTAAAAGTGTATCCTGAAGATCAAAATCAAGTGTACAAAACTACAAATTATGATTGCCCTTTAAGTTTTGTTAAAATGTAATGAAGATTGGTGGTTATTTAACATGGCATAATAATATCAAGAATAAACTTAAGAAACTTAAGAAATTAATTTGCTCCAAGAAAAAAAAAAAAAAAAAAGGTTCATGGATTGTATGAAACTGATCAACTCTATATTACATTCCCTGTGTTATCTTTAATAGTCTTGATTTATAAAAACCAACTAAATGTTTTGAAGACTGAGAGAGCATATATAGTTGAGAAGAAGGAAAATCTGAGTATTTAATTTCCCGGTTACCATGGATTTAATTTGTTCAATTACAAAACAGAAAGACGAGCTGAGAAACTCATGGGGCATAAAGAACACGTTCGTTTTGCATAGAACGATTAATGTTGAAAGCTTATAACTTTGTAGGCGTATGCGTATCACATGTTGAATCATATCGGTTATCATGCAATAACAATACATCGTATCAGAACTAGGTGTGCGAGTCATTTCGTGAGCTGGTTGAACCAGCTGCCCAATAACTACGTACTAACATTGCAAAGTTTACTTCATTTAATTTACTCAAAATAAGAAATGGTAGCCGCAGGCGACAGCCACTAATCATCCGCCGCCATTGATGGCAAGAAGCTGGTATGATCTCCAACGGAGAAACAAATTACGTAAACATCTTTTTTTGCTAACAGCAAACAAAATATGTGTAATATATATATTCTTTTACTTGAACAAAGTATTTCGTATAAATCTTAAGGAGTAAAAAAATAAACTAAATTCTTGAACAAGCCAAAAGTATTACTACTTTCAAACCAAAGAGTTTCGTATTAGTGTTGTTGTAAACCAAGCAAGCTAGATCTTGGATCAACTGGAAGTACTAATTGAATAAATTAAGATTTAACAAAACTTAATGAACACTCAATTTAAGACTTGACTATATATGATTGACAAAATAGTAGACTCATAAAAAAGCTCCCTCATAAACTTTAGGGGGGTGGTGAAAATAACACAAAAGCTGAAATGTTACAGTCCCACTTTTACAGAAACATAACGGAAAATGCGTTAACGGCACCAAACAAAAACCAACGTCAACTGTTTTGTCATCATCCTTATCCAAGCAAAATGAGAAGCCAACTTGTAATTAATATGCTACTAATTTAGTCTATTTTATCCCATTAACAATAAGGATAATAAAAGAAAGATTAAGACAATAAAACAATAAACAAGCATAGCTGATTTCATATATAATGATTTAATCTTTGGATACAAAAATTCCTGGGTATAACCCAAACAAAGATTAGGGTGGTAACAATATAATATTAGTACTAAACCTAACAAAATGGTTATAACTAGTTTATAGAATATTTTTAATTTAAACAGCTAGCATATATATAGTTAAATAATCTACTAGCTAGCTGCTGTTGATAACAAAAGGTAGGGATTAATAATGATATGTAATACTAATTAATCCAAACGGGGAAATTGAATGTTTTCGAGTTGCTGCTCGAGTTCATGGATGTTGGTGGCTCTTGCTTGGTCCAAATCCCTAAGAGCCTTGAGTTGATTCATGAGCCTGATGGTTTTAGTGTGACAACCACCAATCTTCAACACCTTCCTTTGCCTAGCTTCATTCACAAAACCCAAAATACAAACAGCCCTCTCAGATTCATCAGCAGTAAAACACAAACAAGATCTTACAAATGACAAGTCAAAATTCCCTTGCAAGTCCATAAAATCATGAGGGCTAATAACCCCATTAGCAAATAGGCTGTGAAAAGGACACCCTATGAAACAATGGACTTGCTTCTTGGAAACACAAAACAAACATACTTCTTCCATATTTTGTTGTTGTTGATTTGATTTTTGATGGTATGACCAAACAAACAAACACAGGAGCTAGCTCTACTCTCACTAAAGTAGAATGCTAGGGTTTTTGGGGTTTTTCATACCCCTTTGATCTTTGCCACGTGTCCCCTCTTTTTCAACATCTACGGTTTGCTTTTTCTTTACTCTTATTTATAAATATAATAATAATATTCTTTCAAGGGTTCTCTTTTATTTCTTGTCTATATATGATATACTTAAGTTAACAACGAACTAGTACATGTTATAATAATTTGTTACTACTAGACTAGACTAGATATGGACTAGTATTTGATTATAATCGTCACTCAAGATGTGACGTTACCTTTTCAGTTCATCGTCTTAATCTATGCATATTTTTTGAATATACAAAACCAAAGCTTCTTTTAAATCACTTATTTAATAAGTTCATATATTTGTAACACGAAATATAATAACTCCTAACATTTCTTTGTAACACTGTCCGGGTAATGTTGGCCAAGACCAAACATGTTAATATGTTATAATAGTTTGTTACTACTAGACTAGACTAGTTATGGACTAGTATTTGATTATAATCGTCACTCAAGATGTGACGTTACCTTTTTCACTTCATGGCCTTAATCTATGCATATTTTTTGAATTCTACAAAACCAAAGCTTCTTTTAAACCACTTACTATTAAATAAGTTCATACATTTGTAACACGAAATATAATAACTCCTAACATTTCTTTGTAACACTGTCCGGGTAATGTTGGCAAAGACCAACCCCCCTAATCACGCGTCATTACGTCTCCCCCCAAGCATGTGCTAAGGCCAACTTTATTTTGGAGGTGGTTTGGTCATCCATTCCATACCATCGAACCAAAATTTATTTTCTTTTGTGTGTGTGTGAGCGCCTGAGTGTATTGTGTAGTATGTTTATGTTTAAGTGAGTTATGTTTTCGTGTTTGGTTTTGTGGTCACTACGGATGTTTGATGCATGGTAGGTTTTGAGATGGTAGTGAATGTTGATATGGAATTTATTTGCTCTAATTTCTGCTATAATTAGTACTAGATTAGATGTATTTGATGGTAGGTTTTGAGATGGTAGTGAATGCAGATGCAATATATACTTGTTTAAAAAAAAAAAAAAACGTTCCAAATTGTTGTTGCACTTCGTAAGCTTTCCGACTAAAGCCAAAATGTGTGAAACACAAAAATATAAACCTTAATAGATAACTATTAAAAATTTACTTAACTACTATTGAACCTACTCTAAATGCTTGAAAACTCTAGTGAGTGTCCTTTGATATGAACTAATAATATCTGCACTCGAACCATTTAATATCCTTGATTGCTGACATGCCTAAGAAGAACTCAAAGTCATTTGAAACATACCTTGAATTCAACCACAATTGATGTGGACGAGAGCACTCTAAATTAATATAAGATTGTGGTAGTAATTATCATATATTCTAAATTAAGATAAGAGTGTGGTAGTAATTATCATATATTGTATTTCCTTAGTATAGGAGGTTGTTATGGTTTCCTTTTTTCCGCATGTTGTATCCCTATATATGTATACTCTCTGTAACCCTAATGAATATACGAAGCCTACATACGAATTCTATTGTCTATATGGTATCAGAGAATACCAATCGTATTTTCTCTCAAATCTAAAACACCCCTCGAATCACAATGGGTGAAGGATCCTCATCCTCTCAAGAACCTCGTTTCGTCGTCCAGGATCCTCCCTTTCCAACTGGGATTATCCTAGATGATACCAATTATCAGTTGTGGTCTCAACTGATGGAGATGAGGATTGGAGCACGAAATAAATTAGGATTCCTAACAGGATCCTCCACGAAACCAGCATCTGGTGAGAAACTAATCGAAACTTGGCTCATGGATAACAATCGGGTCAAGAGTTGGCTCATAGATTCGATGAGCCCAACCTTGATCCCCAGATTTATCCGATTGAAGACGGCGAAAGAGATCTGGGATGCGGTGGCTAAAACCTTCTACGATGGGACAGATGAGACACAGCTATTCGAATTGAACCGGAGGTCATTCAGTACAAGGCAAAACGGACGACCACTCGCAACGTACTACAATGAACTGCTAGGGATCTTCCAGGAGATAGACACCCGACTGATTGCTCAGGAAGACGATGTATATCAGGTGGTTTCACTGAATAAGATATTGGGGCGTCTTAGGGTACATATTTTCCTTGCCGGGCTAGATGCTGAATTCAATCAGGCACGTGGAGAAATCCTAAGGAAAGATCCACCCTTAGATCTTGAGGCATGTTATGCGTTTGTGCGGAAAGATCAGTCTCAGCGAACCACCATGGAAGATGTAAAAAACGAACCAGACAGCCTTGTTCATCTCATAACCCGGAACCGAACCTCAAAAGAAAAGAACTCAATTGGCAGGAAGAATACCCTCGTTTGCACTCATTGCG
This sequence comes from Artemisia argyi, assembly GCA_030686995.1. Taxonomy (NCBI): domain Eukaryota; kingdom Viridiplantae; phylum Streptophyta; class Magnoliopsida; order Asterales; family Asteraceae; genus Artemisia; species Artemisia argyi. Next base: position 214,726,443 of record CM060701.1, read on the forward strand.
GAGAAGAAGGGCACTCAAAACAAAGGTGTTACGAGATAGTAGGTTACCCCGAATGGTGGGATTTTTCAAAAAAACCTCGAAGGAAGGTGGGACAAGCCTCCATGGCTACAACAAAAAATGATGAAGGTACCTCCATTGCGGCTCATGCAGAATCGACTGATAATTATGGTATGTCAAATACAACTAAGTCTATTCTGAGTAACTGGATCACTGATACTGGAGCGACGGATCATATGACAAATGATCCATCTAAACTTGTGTCAAAAGTCCAACCAAAACAAAATATGGTGAAAACGGCAAATGGAGGCGTGGCTAAAGTAACGTGTGCGGGATCGACTAAGCTGTCGAACTCTATGAATCTTGATAGAGTCCTCGTGATTCCATCTTTGTCATCAAACCTACTATCTATCAGTCAAATTATAGACCAGCTTAATTGTTATGTAACATTTTGGCCGAACCATTGTGTTTTTCAGGACATCGTGACGGATCGGACTCTTGGCTATGGTATTAGGAAGGGCAAGCTGTACTATCTCGAGGAAGAAGGACCAGCTGAAGCGAATAACACAGAAGGAAGAAATTCTTTGTCTTGGTTATGGCATCGAAGATTAGGACACTTGTCTTTTGGATATTTAAAGAAACTGAAACCTGAACTGTTTTTGAGTAATAAACCTTTTGATGCTAGTTGTGATGTATGTGAGATGGCAAAAGGTCATCGGGTTTCATATTACCCAAGTGAAAATAAAACCACAATTCCGCTCATGAAAATCCACTCTGACGTATGGGGACCAGCGAGAATAGCAACTCCATGTGGTTATCGTTTTTTTGTTACTTTTATTGATGAATTTTCACGAATGATTTGGATCTCTCTGCTTAAACATAAAAGTGATGCGACACATGCCTTTAAAGAACTTTACTTGCACATTAAAACTCAATACAATAGTGAGATTAAAATCCTCCAATCAGATAATGGAGGAGAATATGTCAATCATGACATGAAGGTGTTTTGCAGGGAGAACTCGATTAAACACCAGACTTCGTGTGCGAACACACCACAACAAAATGGGCTCGCGGAAAGAAGAAACAAGCAAATTCTAGAAATTGTACGAGCCTCCTTGTTTGATATGAAGATACCAAGCAAATATTGGGGAGAAGCAGTACGTAATGCCGCGTATTTAATGAATCGGACACCATCACGAGTTATCGAGTTTAAAACTCCATTACAACTCGTACACGAAAAACTTGGACTTCCAATTGGGTCCAACCTTGAGCCACGAGTATTTGGGTGTGTCGCATATGTACATCAGAATATGGGAAAGCTAGAGCCAAGAGGGATAAGATGTATCTTTCTGGGGTATGCTGACTTCAAGAAAGGGTATAGGTGTTATGACCCAAAAGAAAATAAAATGTATGTCACACGAGATGTGAGTTTTCATGAAAACATCTCTTATTTTTCACATGAATATTTCCCTCAGGGGGAGAGGATGTATGAGGGTAATTTGCATGAGAAAAATAATGGGCTTGGTGAGAATTATGGACTCGACGGTAACGAAGATGGGTCAGAAATACCGTCTGGGCCTGAGGATTATGACGCAGGGGGAGACCAGGAAACCCCAGAAGTGCAGTCCGAAAGCCCAGAAGTGCAACGCGAGCCAGATAGTACAACGAGTCCAAGCCAAACTAATACCCAGCCGGATTCGACGCCGTCACAAGGTACACGAAACAATGATTTTACTAATGGTTCCTCTGAGGATGTTGATGAACAGGTACCATCGGTGGCAAGATACCCTATAAGACAAAATAGAGGGGTTCCAAGGAAACAGTACCAACCAGACCTAAAGTCAAAATCAAAGTATCCGATAAATTACTATGTCTCCACTGAAAGATTGGCGGAGCCACAACGGCGTATGGTGGAAGAATTAGCTTCTGTGGTTATTCCTAAAACCATTCAAGAAGCTATGAAAGATCCAAAATGGAGGAAAGCGGTATTTGAAGAATTAGATGCGTTGAAACATAATCAGACATGGGACGAAGTTGTTCTCCCTTCCGGAAAGAAAACTGTGGGATGTAGATGGGTCTTCACGGTTAAGTTGGATTCAAATGGAAAGATTGATAGATACAAGGCTAGATTAGTCGCGAAAGGCTACACACAGAAATACGGCATAGACTATGGAGATACTTTTGCACCAGTAGCAAAGATAAACACTATTCGTATTCTTATTTCGATCGCTGCAAATAAGGATTGGCCGCTAAGGCAATTTGACGTTAAAAATGCTTTCTTGAATGGCTATTTGGAAGAAGAAGTGTTCATGGAACCTCCTCCCGGAATGAATTATGGTAACAAGGTGTGTAAGTTAAAAAAGGCGTTGTATGGACTAAAGCAATCCCCAAGGGCGTGGTTTGGAAGGTTTTCAAAGTTCATGAGGAAAATTGGATACAAGCAATCAGATGCAGATCACACGTTGTTTGTGAGGAACATTGGAGAAAAAATTACTGCCCTCATAGTGTATGTAGACGACATGGTGGTGACTGGCAATGATCCCGACGAAATGGAAAAATTGCAAGCCATACTAAGTAACGAATTTGAGTTAAAAGATCTTGGAAACCTAAGGTACTTCTTGGGTATTGAAGTAGCAAGGTCTAAACGAGGAATCATAATGAATCAACGGAAGTATGTATTAGACCTTCTCGCCGAAACCGGTATGCTGGATTGTCAGCCGATAGATACGCCTATTGAGGTCAATCATAATTTGACTATTCTGTCGGGTCAAGTACCAACAAACAAGGAGAGGTATCAAAAGCTGGTTGGAAAACTAATATATTTATCACACACTCGCCCGGATATTGCGTATGCAGTAAGTGTAGTGAGCAGATTTATGCATGCACCTAATGAAAAACATATGAAAGCCGCGTATAGAATCCTTCGATATTTAAAGTCATCACCAGGAAAGGGTCTGTTCTTTGGAAAAAATGAAAACCTTGAAGTAGAAGGGTATACCGATGCAGATTGGGCCGGTGATAAGTCCGATGGCAAATCAACATCGGGATACTTTACGTTTGTGGGAGGTAATTTGGTGACTTGGAGAAGTAAAAAACAGAAATTGGTGTCACGTTCAAGTGCGGAGGCAGAGTTTCGAGGCATGGTTCATGGAGTGTGCGAATTGTTATGGGTGAAACGGGTGTTGAGAGATCTTGGTTTTAGGGTAGACAAAACTATAAATCTGTATTGTGACAATCAAGCTGCGGTAAAGATTGCAAACAACCCGGTTCAGCATGATAGAACCAAACATGTCGAAATAGATCGCCATTTTATCAAAGACCACCTCGAGAAGAAAACTATTAAGCTACCATTTGTGAATTCGAAGGAACAACTAGCTGACATGCTAACAAAGGCTGTGCAAACAAGAGTATTCAATGGCTCTCTGGACAAGCTGGGAATGATGGACATCCATTCACCATCTTGAGGGGGAGTGTGGACGAGAGCACTCTAAATTAATATAAGATTGTGGTAGTAATTATCATATATTCTAAATTAAGATAAGAGTGTGGTAGTAATTATCATATATTGTATTTCCTTAGTATAGGAGGTTGTTATGGTTTCCTTTTTTCCGCATGTTGTATCCCTATATATGTATACTCTCTGTAACCCTAATGAATATACGAAGCCTACATACGAATTCTATTGTCTATAATTGAGATGTGCCTTGAACACCTTTGAAACGTGCCTTGACCTTGAATACACTTTATTCGTGCGACCTTGAACCCATTTGGGACCAGAACTATAAGAGCATGCACAATGGTAACGTGATGCCTGCGTTAAAGGCTTAAAATCTTGTGTTAAAGCTGAGTTAACCATTGCGAGGGTATGTGTTAAAGCTGTGTTAACACGGCGTGTTAACCCTTTAACGTTGGGTTAAGGTGGTGTTTGTAAAAAAAATAAATAAATAAATAACTTCCCCCCCCCCCTCTAAATGAAGAGGTGTTTTTGTAAATTGTTGTTGAGTTATGATTGCGAGTGTTTTTTTGTGAGTTAAGGTAAAAAAGTTAAAGCTTATGTAACGCTGACGAGACACTTTTTTAAACTTTAACCCATGTTATGGTTGCACATGCTCTAACATAACACAAAAAAGTATGAGGAACTTGAACGAAACACTTGAAACACCAATTGTAACGAATACCGAGCTTACACTTTTTAATGTACCAACAAATGAAACTTTGTATGAACCGAACCCAAAACCCCTTATGTTTGATTGTTTTAGTCTATGCATGCATATTTTGAGATTAATACAACCACTAGTTAACTACAGTTATTAGCTATTTTAACGAATACCGAGCTTACACTTTTTAATGTACCAACAAATGAAACGTTGTCCTGTATGTGATAACGATATTGAGACGGAAATGCATCTTTTTATCTCATGTGAAGTTGCTAAAGAGGTTTGGTCCAAGGTTCTAAATTGGTGGAGTATCCAAAATGTCACAGTAACATCACTCTTGGATGTCATCACCATGGCTGAGAGTGTCAATCTGCCAAACCACCTCATTGCCCACTTTGATGTTGTTGTACAATCAACCCTTTGGTTCCTTTGGAGGTTTCGGAATGAGATGACCTTCTCACTTCAACGTCCCACAAAAGATCATATCTTTAATGACATCAAGCTTGCATCTTTTAACTGGATCTCTTGTAGGGCTAGAAAGGCTAGCTTAAATTGGAGTGTTTGGTTCGATAACCCACGTACTGCTCTATGTAACTAATCGTTGTATATTTGTGCTCCTAGCGTCTTGCTAGGTTGCACCTTCTTTTAATTTATATAATACATCACTGCTGTTCCAAAAAAAAAAAAAAAAAAAAAAGCTATTTTAAACACTACAACAACGTGTTAGGTAGCATAGCAGCTAGAATCAAAAGTTTGGACAGCTTACAGACCATGAAGTTATAGTCAAATAGTACTTCTTATGTTCCAAATTTTACATTTTTACTTCAAATCCCAAGGTTCTCGTCCATGGTAAGTTACTATGCTAACTTTCACCTTTAACATCCCAACTTTTTCACTCTTTTCTCAAGTTTTGATTTTTCTCATTTTGAGTGAAAAGAAAAACAAAGTCAAGCAAAGAGAAATAAGGATGTGTTCGTAAGGGTTTTTTTCTTTTTTCTTTTTTTTTTTTTTTTTTTAAAGAATGAAAGTGAATGTAAACTAGTAAAGTGTGAGAAAAAGGATGAAAGTGGTGGATTTTTGTTCCAAAACTTTTATCACATTTGTGAGGTGAAAAGGAGGTAAAAATAAAGTTTGTTGTTTAAATTAACTAAATGTAACTTTATTAACTTATCTCCTAGTTTATATAAGAACACTATTATAAAAATAACATATTTATTTATTTGTTTTCCTTTTATTCCTGTACAATTTGAAAACACATATATACAAGTTCACTTCTTTTCTTCCCCCACCCCACCCCACTTTTTTTTTTTTTTTTTTTTTTTTTTTTTTTTTTTTGATACATTTATTTGTTTGATACAAGTTAGACACATATCTGTGTAACTACTTAGATTGCGCAATAATGTTAGGAAAAAACACTTTGGACATAAATTTATTAAAAGAAGTTGAATATACTAAACCTAGCCGCACGACTATTTGTGTAAACACTAATTAAACTTGGTATGCTTGTAAGATTCCCGTATGGTGTATTACGAATGTGTAATCTAGGCAACAAATTGAAAAGGGTGCCAAAATTCGTTGCTTGGAGGTCCTCAGACAATCGTTTCAGTGTGGACAGTGTTTGGCTTTGAATTTTAGAATTTACGGGTTAAAAGTTCAATATCAGTGTTTCAGGCATAGGTCAGTAACTGTTTGTAGGAGTTTAACGAATAAAGTTTTAAGATTGTTTTCAACATAATGCAATGAAAAGTCCTGTTGGGGACATCCGATAAAATTGGAATGCTACAGAGAAGATTATCATGGCCCCTCCGCAAGGATGACACACACAAATCGAGAAATAGTCCAAATTTCCGATTAACATAATGCAATGAAAAATTAGCGTATGTATCATTTTATGGGACTTATATATCCACAAAAATATAGATGTCTTTGATTCGGGTACTCCCAGTTACTTGAAAACCAAAACCAATCTAGTAGTAAATGGATTTTTGGAATATCAAGTTTGTTGAATATTTGTTTTTCCGAGTCTTGATTTTTCAGCTTTGGATTGAACGGTTCAGTTCAGTTGATAGTTTTTTTTTTTTTTTTTTTTTTTTACTTTTTTCTGGTTGAGGTGGAGTTATGAAAAGAGAAAGCTGTGGTGGCGCTGAGCTGACGGGTTACTTTTGTGAAAATGTGGTTGCCATTAGCATCAGTTATATATATATATATATATATATATATATATATATATATATATATATATATATATATATATATATATATATATATTCTGGTTGAGGTGGAGTTATGAAAAGAGAAAGCTGTGGTGGCGCTGAGCTGACGGGTTACTTTTGTGAAAATGTGGTTGCCATTAGCATCAGTTATATATATATATATATATATATATATATATATATATATATATATATATATATATATATATATATATATATAGTTAGGATCAAATAAGAAGATTACTTAAAATAAGAAGTAATAAGAAGAACTATAACTACAAATCCGAGATGCACCGACCTAAATTAGATGCATCCCTATAATTTTCGATGCATTATAACGCACCATAATGTGTTTTCTAGCTTTTAATCAGATGCATATACGTATATTAGATGCATTTCATGATTTCTCTTATTTTTTGTTCCTCTGCACGTGCTAAAATCATGAAAATCAATTTGCACCATCTATACATCAAATTAACTTTCGAAACTCAAGATGTTGCATCTATATGAATAGAAATGCATCTAATGCAAGTCGTTGCATCTCAAATGCGTGGTTTTGGTCACTTCTTACCACTTTTTATTTTAATTACTTCTTACTGGATCCCTATCCTATATATATATATATATAAAACTATAGCTGAAATAATTCGAAACATGAAAACCTAGTGTAAATAAAAACATTGCTTATTATATATAATAGAAAAGAGATAAAGATAATGTGTGAATGGTAACAAAGTTTAACCATCTTTTTTTAACGCTGGGATAATAAATTTGAAACCCAAAGGTATGAAAAAATTTGTTTATTTATATGACTCGAAATGACACTTATTTTTAAGTTAACTCATTTTTGTCACTTATAGTTAAATCTACGACTCAAAAATGGGTGAAATGACAATGACGTCCTCACTTTGAATGTAAATTGTCCATGGTAACTTTTATGCCTAGAATTCAATCACCTTTGTTCCGAGTTTGTACATTTTTACCTCAACTTTTACTCTCTCAAATATAAAATACACATCTCAATATTCCACAAAAGGTGTAGATTAACGGAAACACCCTGACCCCGGGTGCCTTTTAGCACCAGCTATTGTCCACCTCACCTCACAAGGAATAGCTTCGGGCAATCTCCTGTTTTAGTGGGGCACCTACTGGAGTGAGCCGAGACTCTCGGACTCTTGAGCTCTTATCTACAAAGTCTCTCCAGTGAGCCTGATGTGAGTACCTATCTGGGAGCAAAATGCCAAGGATGAGATTCGAACCTGAGTCTATTGACTTAAGAACGAAAGCCCCACCCACTCAATCAATGCACTAGTGGTACACATCTCAATATTACTAAAATTACGATGTATTTTTATATGTCTAAAATTGTTTACTATATTAATCTCAACCGATCAAATAATTTATAAAAAGTAAAAAAATAAAATTTGAATATGTTTTGGTAAACCATGTATGATTTTAAGACCCAAAAGTATTTTTGGTAAAAAAAAAAAAAAAAAAAAAAAAAAAAAAAAAAAAAAAGAAGGTTTTTATAAATAAATAGTACGAGTAGTAGTCCTATAAGAAAGAAAAGAGGGGAAAGAAAGAAACCCTAATCGGAAAAGAAAGAAAGAAAGAGAGAGTAAATGGCGGTGTGTTGTGCGGTTTGCAAGAAGATGAGGCGAGTGTGCTCACCGGAGGATTGCCGTGTTCACAAAGTGATAGCAAGCGGTGCACTGAGCAACATTGAACTTGAGTTCCTAATTGATGAAGTGAATGCTGATTTTATTGAAAGGGGTTTGTATGGACTTGTTAATGGTGATGACCTTTACTTGAAGAGTTTTCTTTACGAACAAGACCTTCGTAAAAAGTGTTTTAAACTGGGTTCTCAAGGTGTCAACATCTCACTCAAGGCCGAGATTGAACAAGTTAAGGCCAAGCGCCTCGAGGTCGAAGCACAAATCAACATTGCCCAACTACAACTAGATGAAGCTAACAAGATTCAGGATCAAGCTTTCAAGACACTCCAAGAGGCTGTTGCTCTTCATGAAAAGCGACGCGTCGAAGCCCCACATTCCAGTGATGAAAAGAAGTCCCCATCCGACCAACCTCCTGCTCATGAATCCAACAACTCCTAAGATCATCATATCATATTATTATTATTTCTAGCTAGTTTTCTTTAGTATTTTTCGCTCTCATTATGTCGTTACTAGAAGTATAATTAGTTTCCGTTTGTAATCCGTTGTTTGAACATTAACTTTTGCGCTATCCATCATATCATTAATTAGTACTTGTATTCAAGACGGGTTTCCGTCTGCAATCAGCTTGTTTGACCTGTTTCTATTATTATTCTCATGCCCCAGCTTTTATTAGCTTTTAATCATTGACTACTTGTTTAGCAAAATACTTCTTGTTTACATATCTAATATGAAACGACAATGCATCCGGCTTCTTGATGAACCTCACACCATTAGTATTACTATATTGCTTTGTCTTATCAAATATATATGCTGACACATATGTCTCTGTTTTTGGATGGGGGATTAGGCCGCCGAGATAGAGATCATAGGTTAAGTGCAAGTATCACCTGCTGTCAATCCCCCACCATTGGCCATTCTTTCACTTCTTTGTGTTTCTGATGTTCGACCAAAAAAACAATGTCAACATTGCTATAGAAACTGTCTAGCCTCAGAGCCCTTCATTCCTGTTAATGATTTTATGATATCTTTCCATTTTTTTTTTATCAGTTATTCATGGTTATAAGGAATTTCTTATTGATGGAAAAGCTAAGGCCATACTAGTTTGTTTGTGGTATTGGGTGCATATACATACGTTAGGTTGTATATCTGCATTCTGCAATATGACTGTCTGCGTGTTTTAAAGGCTTCCTAATATCCCTTGAAAATCTAGATGGATAAGAGAAATGGCTTGTATCTTTTGTCACAAATATACAAGTTTCAGTGGGTGGTCTCCTATTATTCTGTTTGAAGACATCCGATTCTGGTCTGTCATCTGTTTCATCTGCTGTCCTTTTATGTTGGTACTATTATCCGGTCTAGTTCTTCCCTTTGTATCTGATTTGGGTCAAGCGTTGGTATTTGGTTACTTATGCGAGTTAGAGGAATCAAGCTTTGGTGGATTCATATAAGAAAAATATCATTCAACTTGCTGCTGGTTTTAGTGCTCTGTTTTGGCTGATGTGTAAATACAAATTTGAGCACTGTCTTTTCAGAAAATATCTATTCAAGTTGGCTGATGCGTTTTCTGTTTGTCGCCTAATGATTTCTAGGCTTTGTGTGTCGCTGAGGAATGTCTATGTTTTGATGTTAGAGTAGTATGGTTTACAGATTGTGGGCGCTGCTACTGCTAAGTTAAATGACAGTTTAGACCCTTTCGTTGAAGTCATTTTTAAATAGATTATTGGTATAAAGTTTCTTCTGTCTGTAAGTATGATCAAAGCTGTTAGTCTGTTTTCTTATGTTTTACCAAAGCAGACCACCACTTCTCCTAGACCTTTATCTATTTAATGTGCCCTCGTATATGTATTTAGTCCCTGGACGTTTTATTTAGTTGCATTGTTTCCTTGTATATACTTGCATTATTATAAACAATGGTTACCTTTCAGTTTATGCAAGTTGAGTATCTCAGCTATTGAGTTCTCTTAAGTTTTGGAGTTTTATGCTGTCTCAAACTGGTGGTCTTCGTATGAATCCAAATCGATACACGGGTGGTGAAGTTTGCGTGTTTTTTCCCATAATAAAAAGCGTAGGTGAGGAGTTGTGGCTTGTTCAATGCATAAGGACATTTTGGAAGCCGAGGTCAAATGTTCAGTCTTCCAAGACTGCAGGTTAGAGCCATTTCGTCCCTAAGTTTACTTTAGACTTTCAGAGATTCAAACATAATATCTTTGTTCCAATATTTGAATCTGTTTTCTCTAAAAAATTGTTCATTTTATATTACATGTGGTTATCAAGTTTTTTAGTATGCCAAATGAAATAAAACCGTACAAATTTGAAGTTGGGAAATAACTTGTTTGACCTTCGAAATTCAAACTTTCCTCTTTTTTTGTGTGTATAATGAAGGTAGTTGTTAGTGTTTCTTTATGAGTTATGCTTATTGAAAATTTGACATTGATGGTAATTGTGACGGGAGTCGAGTAGAAGAAAAGCGCTTGATTAATTATACGAGATTTTGACGCTTGACCCATAAATTATACATGTTGAGACCGTTATGTTACTCAACATTCAGGAATCTCTACTATCATCTCGTAAAGTATTTGATGTAAGCGAGCTGTTTGTGTTATGACTCCACAACACTAAGGAGCTTCTATGGTTAAGTTGCAATTGGAAGAGTGTCGCTAGACATATATGCTTTTTCTCTTCATTGGCTACATTTTGGCACATCTACTCTGATCCGACTTCCAGTCTCGATACAGGATTAGTTTTGTTTTTCTTTTACCACAGATCCTATGTACACTGAAGCTGGATTTGTAGTATCTGGAGGCTGTGGGGCTGAAAATTGAATAAACACTTTTATAAGTACTATACAACGAGAACGTCTTTAATGTATAACATCACCCAAACCAGTGGTGTATAACATGAATAAACAACCAAAGGTGTTAATGAGATGTTGTTGGATGATAGATGCAGAATTTTAATGCTTTTGTGGTTGGGCCTTTTCATGTAAACCTTATATTAAAGGTGTGCAATGCAAGTTGGGCATTTTGTTAGTGGTGAGGGTAACATATATACTGCTCAATTGGAGCGAATGATCGAAGCTTAAGAATCTCATTTATCTAAGTGGAAAAAGAACTCATTTGCTTGCATCTACACCAACCCCTGTGAGTCGTGGGTTATATTCAGGGACGGAACCAGGGGTGTCCCGGGACACTTATGGATATTTCTGTCGTAGTGTTAATTTTGTTAAAAAAATCACCGATTTTTCTTAAATGCACATGGTCCCAAAAAACCTTGTTTGAAGTATTGCTTAGTTTATTTCAAGTGCACTTGGGCACACCGTGTCTTGGTTCCGTCCCTACTTATATTGTTCGGTTTTACTCTATGTTTATTTTGTATTATGATACTAGTTATAATGCCCGCGCACGCGCGGGGTTTTTTTTAATCTTTTAAATAAATTATTATTTTTAATTTCGGGTTTTAATTATTTTTTGATGACGTAGTTAGTGGTTATATACTATTAAGATAGCTCGAGTATATGTTGTTAGAATTCTTGTAAACTTACAATGTTTTTTTTAATTAAATTTAAAAATTATGGCCATGGCGTTTTAGGCAATATGTTAGGTTTCAATTTATTTTGTGTACTTTGTCGGCCCATTTCTTTTGCCTTGTGGACCAATTTTTGTTATTTTATAATATAAATTATATATTTTATTTAAAATTTATTAATGTATTAAAATATATATAAACAAATATAATTTCTCTCTCCAAAATCTACCCAAAAATCAAATCCTATACCAAATCAAAATCCGAATCCAATCCCACTTATAAACCTAACGGACCCTAAGATTTATAGCCAATTTACTAATTAATAATGACTTTAACTTTAATTTGGCACATGATACTCCTCAATCACAGTTATAGCAAGTCTAAAATGAATTACGAAAACAATAAATAGAGTATATCACCAATTACATTAAATGACTTCAATAAACAATCTTAAAGTAAACCGGTGACCAGCGGTAAGAATACCAGCCTTCCAAAGAGGGGGGAGAAAATTAATCCCTTTGTGGCCAACATCTTCTCGTTCATCTTCACATGTAAGCAAATTGGGATAACACATCCTCCTTGCATCGTCAGCATCGTGATCATCTCTCATTCACTATGAAACCTGTGCAAAATAATAACAATAATAATAAATAAAAAAAAATAAAAAAACCTTATCAGCAAAATTAAAAGAAATTCAAAGTTTTATAAGATATGATTAATACATTACAGCTTGCAACAATTCAAAGGTCAAGTGAAGAGTGCCAATATATATTATCACATATAGCAAATTAAGAAACAGAAGCTTCACCATGAAGCATTCACAAAGAATGCAAAAATATGACAATGCAGCATTTCATGCACTTTCAGAAAAAAGAAGTATAAGTTTCACTCTACTCCAAGAGCATAGCAGCCTATTAGATTATTAATTAGTTACCTGAAAGGTCACGCCAATGCATTCTCCCTAATCATTTAAAGTTGGGCACCCCTATTACTACAAAGTAGCTGGTATAAACAATGGTTATAACATGAAATACTAAGTCTAGTACTGCATCTACTTGATGATTCAGGGGGGTCATCGTCCATTATCGCTTTGAACATCAGCTTGTGATGTATAGCATTATGCCCAATCAGTTGCTGACATAATGAGCATGTACAATGAGAATTCTAAAACAATTACTTTTTAGTTGCACAAATAATCTAAGGACCAAACTATTTTTTTTACTAAATGTATCAAAATGAATACAGGAAAAAATAGATAAATAGCACTCAACCTCATCTCTTGGGAAATAAATAGTGAAGACCGCTTGTAATGTACTCTGCTTTGCCCCATTACTAACCAAAATGTCGTCGGTTACGTAAGAAATATCATTCTCCTCTACATTAGGAAATGAATAAAAACACATTTAGAGTTATACATCTGCAAATATCCTCCGATTAAGTTTGGTCAAATAACTGGTAGTGGTTTCAAACACCAGTATTCAGTTTTATAGCTGGTTTCATCCAAGCTCCAAGAAGGATGTAATACCCTCAGCTAACTTGACACATGTGTGACCTCAAATTTAAGAAAATAAATAAATAAATACTTAACCAAAACATTCCTAACTTAAAATTGCTACAAAAACAAAGAGGCTGCAAATCAAAAACACAAGCAATTGCTCAAAGACCACTTACAATAGAAGCATATGATTTCTTTGGAACTTCCTCAATTTTGGTGTTGGACTCAACAACCAGCTGTGAAGCCACCTGAATGATCATGATAATATAAGAGAATTGTTGTCAAGTGGCCTTAATTGTTCTGCGTTATTTGATCATATCACCACTACCTTCAGGCTACATTCAAAAAATTCAATCATTTTAAACCTCATTGGTATATACTGTGCATTAACAGATGTCAAACAATTCAAACCTCATCTGTTCTTTGTAGTTTTTCTACATATGCTTGCTTCTTCTCCCATTCTTCTCGAGCTTTTTGATTCGTTGACCTATGAGTAAATTTGTTAAAATGTTCAAAATTGCCACCTCTACATGTAAGAATAAGTTTTTCCCACCAGGGAGGCTAAGCAAACCGTCTCTAATGGGTGTGATTGGCATAAAGAGCAATGACATCAAGAATCTTGGCGTCGTCTGACATTTGTTCATGTTCACATTGACCAGCAAATATCCCCTTCATGTGAGCCCTTCACTTCTGACTGAGTTCTCTGTGCAGGCTACTCCATTAAACCGTCGATAACCAAGTACCTATTATATCTTAAGATAAGTGGTAACGTAAGTAACAACATCAATTAATAATGCTGCAAATGCGCAAAAAAAGAAGGTCACGGATAAGTCTGTGCAAACCCCGTCAAAGTTGGTGAATCACCACTGATTTAGTTTTGCAATGGAAAACGATACATATGTCTCTAAGGGTCGTCACCATTACCATTTGAGGTCTAACTATAGAGATGCAGCACTGATTTCTAACGGTCCCAAATGCTTCCAAAGCAGCTCAAAAAAAGGTTGAGAATATTGGTTTTTTAAGTACGCCATAAGCTACAAATTCTTGATAAAGTATGCTACTGTTTATGCATTAAATTGTGTTGGGAAAAGGTACCTGCATTATATATTTAGGTTTAGACTTGTAAACATGCTGATAAGACTCTTAGGTGGTACACGGGTTAATTTAGGTTAGCATTTCAAGTAAATTGTTACATTTACTTTAGTGTCCATCACTTTCAAGTATCGTAGTCTTGACCATCAGATCGTAGAAAGCAAACAAAGTCCCGATATAATTCAAACGTATGAGCCTAATCCTAATCAAAGTTGCTGACTCTTGACCATTATGTGAACAGTGAGCTAATAATTACAAGAATTAACTAACCAAATCCAATCACTTACATAATACTTATATTTATACCTATTCAAACCAAAAAGACATAAGAAAGATCAAGAAACGAAGAAGACGAAGAGAATAACCGATTAATTATATCCCTCAGAGATGATCTATTCCTACTTTTATGCCTCTTTACAGCCTCACTTTTTCCACCTTTCCTAATCTTTCACGCAACCTAATTTTTTTATATTAGATTCTGTGCAATACAGTGAAAACTCATGCTAAATTCTTGTTTACCTAGACTAAATTCCCATTCAACCCAAGATTATGAATGTACATGAAAAAATGGAGAAAAAACCTCAAGCTGAACACGTGTTTTAGCTACTCTTCTGAAAGGTTTTCGGTTTCTCCATAAAAGGCGTTCAATGCCACTACGTCGCTTAGTACTAATATCATTGTTTTCTGCAACCTTTTGGGTTGCATTCGAATTTGATATTTCTGCTTCTCTCCTCAACTCCATTTGTCTTGGAGATGGTGTTTGCAGCTCTTAACATTCACCATTTGACCTGTCATAGTGAAACCATCTGATGTGTAAAATTAACTTCTAAGAGGTTTTCAATAACTATTTATAGTGCACTTACTTTTCTAAGAAAGATTTTTACACTGCAATTAAACAAAGTTCATTGATTAACATGTACAGTAATATTTTTCAAAAAATTGGAATGTGCTTGTGAACATTTTATTACTAATATTTTTTATCAGAACATTTTATTAATTCTCTCAACACAATTTTCAATATTTTTTTTATTGTGTTTACCCCTTATTTTACATAATAGACTTTAGATATTACACATATTTTAAAAATCTGTTTCAAATATATTATACAAGCAAGCGTAGAAGAGTAGATGAAATATGTTTGCACCATTTAATACAATTAATAGTTTATACACGATGTGGCCACTGTATGTAAAGGAAGAATCACCATAATATTTATTAAAAACAATGTAAAACTTTCACAAGATAGCTGCAATAGCGAGCTTGCTACATCAGCAAACATTAGCGGCATCCGCAGTTCGAGAAACTTCTCCAAGTTTAACTGAAAATGAAATAAAAAGAAAAAAGAAAAAAAGGGATACAATCTTTCAGTGTAATTCTTAAAATGTCTTACAATAATGAATGATTTTGGAGTAGATCGATTCTATAGTGCTCAGTACCGATTTGAATCATGTTTTAATCCTTGATCATCCGCAGTCATCACAATACGTACGCCTGTAACACATTCAGTCCAAGTAACTATTGAGGAAAGAAAACAAAGAACCCAATAGCACAACGGTTATAAAAATATGAACCGACCTCTAACCATAGATTCTACAAAATGAGGAAACTGGTGGCGTCAATGATAAGTAAATACAATAAATAGTTTATTTACTGATTATTATTTTTAAGTTTCTGGCATGAGTGGCTGGTGACTAAGATGCATGTTAGTGGAGATCAATTTGTTGCTACATATTTTTTAACAGCTAGAGTCGTGCTTTCAAGATCATGACTTACCTCACATTGGACCTTAGTTCTCTTGCTTAATAGAGTCTTCTTTAGAGTTGATTCCGTCAAAGGTGATGACTTTGAAACTGGGTCAAATAATTTTGAAAGGGTAGTTGCTCTGCGCCTCTACCAACATGGACAAACCAATGCACATCTGAGGTGTAGAAACTTTGTTTTTGTTAAAGAATTATGAATTAAGAACTTAGAAGCTTTAGTCTAAAGATTTTCATCATAAACCTACGTACTAATAAGTTAACAAATACTGTAATATATAACTTATCTACACTCTAAGAAAAAGCAAAAAATACCATATATCTATTAGTGCAGCAAACATTAGGCAAGGCAAAGAAGAACCATAAAAAGAATAAAACAACCATGTTGAATGAATATTTGCATATTAAGTTGATTAGTGATAAATCAACAAACCAAAACGGTGATCACCCAAATGGCCATATTAAAAATTAGTGGTGGTTTTTGCTAATGCAACCACAAAACCACATTCTATTCAGCCAAAATTCAAAAGCTTTCATTCTAATTGTCGCTTGTTTGCATTTTTCATTCAATCAAAAAACTTTCTCGGTGTTGAATAAGTAACCCATTGCTCAATATTAACACAAAACTGACTTAAACCCAAAACTTAACTCATAAACCAAAACACAGATACGAAATTTATGCATAGATCAACAATTAGAGGCACAATGTATTTAAAAAATAATTAAATCACCAATTAAACCCATAAAATCCTAAAATCAAAGAAAAAATCAAACATGCATATACCTGTTAAAATTAACTAATCAATTTAAAACCACCAATCCTCTTATGATTTCTTATATTTATTTATCAAATCAGAGCTTCAATAAAACCCTAGATTTTTTTCGCCAAAATTAAAAGAAAATTATCAGCATAAAAGCCCTATCAATTTTATACAAAATCTAAAAAAATAGATATTAGAAATCATACCATTGGAGAAATTTTCGTTCTTCCATAAAAAAAATTAGGATGGTTGTATTCGAAATCAACAACAAAGTTTTAGAATTGGAACAGTGGGGTTTAATGAAAATCTGTGTGGAAGTGTGGCTCGACAGCAGTGAGGTTTAATAAAAATCTGTGTTGGAACCTGGAAGTTTGGATCGACATGGTTTTGTTCTTCTAAATTTTAATTTTAACCCCTAAACGTTGTGTAGATTACTCCGCCTTCTTCATGTTTTATTTTTTTATAATTTTTACACGTATACTTTTGTACCCAATTTACTTAGAAAAACGAATTTTGATAATTTATTTGCTAAATGGAGAAATATTTAGGTTTTTTTTAGTAAATAAATATAAAAAAGATTATAAATTTTAATTAAGTTATTACTAAATAATGTATGATTTGATTTTAAAAGTCCCCACTAAGGGTTTTATTTTATTAGGAAAAAGATACAAGTCTTGGATATCATAGAAATCTACAATTGACATAGAATCACTTTTGTTCTAAAAACATGACATAAAGTGTGTTAAAAAGACTTTAAACATTGTCAGCACAAAAAATAAAAATAAAAAAAAGCTGGCTAACAAAAAGTTTATCTTATGTGATTATACATCTTATTTAATTACCACAATGATTTGTAGGTTTGCATTTTTATATTATTTACTTGTACATTTTTAATCAAACCCATAAGTGATAATTAGGGGTTCAAAAAGGGTCCTCGAACCCGAACTTATAACTATTTATATGGTCGTGTTAATTCGGAGGTACAATTGCTTAGCAGGTTTATATATCCTGACACGATAGGACCTTATGTGTTATATATATGGTCAAAACAGGTTAGCATGTTTGCTTATAGAGTAACCCGATTTGAAAAAAAAAAGAAAAAAAAAATGTTAATGAGCCTTTACTAAAGGGGTGTTTGATTTCGACTTAATTGACTTAATAGAGAAAGATGGCTTAAAATATTAAGTAATAAAACTGAAGTTGTCTGCATTAAGTGATCTGTTAATTAAATGACTTAATAAAAAAAATTAAACAAACAGACCCTAAGTATCTTAGCCTATATCATGCTATTTGATAGTTCCTTGTTATTTAAATTTTTTTATTAAGTCATGTTTAATTAAGAGATAAATTAGACAACCCTAGTTTTATTATTTAATATTTTCAGTCAGTTTTCTCTATTAAGTAACAAACAAACAATATTTATATGACTTAATAAATTCAGTTTTTTTTTTTTTTTTTTTTTTTTTTTTTTTTTTTTTTTTTTTTTCATATTAGTTTAATTAAGTTGATTTCAAAAACCACCTTAGTTAGCCCAAACAACAATTAACAATATATTAGTTTATTAGGTTTGTCTAACAAGTGTCTTGAGGACACTGGTTAAACCGCATTCATTAAACACAAACTTTCCTTTTAAATTACAAAGTGCATTTAATATACATTAACTAAACTCGTAAGTTACTATAATTAAATCTGATTTTTAATTCAATAAACTCAAAATTTCCTTATATAATAACGTTAAATTTTGCCCTGAGTGCACCCGTTTGACAATCCCTAGTTTATTACATAAGTAATGTTTTAGTATCACAAAATATAAAGTTTTCACGGTCGATTTTGTCATTACAGTTTGTGGTTAATGCATGTTTTTAGTGTAATCTATTTTCAGTTTATGGTTGTTGCAATTATTACTTGTTGCTTTAGCAAATGAATGACTAATAATTTGCATACTCTAAAAATTTATTTGCACACTCAATATACAAACAGTTGAAGCAGAATGTTAATACTATGCAAGTATTTAATGCACATATAGAGTGTCTCAATCAATCCTCAAAGTGTGAATAAGTAGAACTAGTAAAAACGCATGGGGTGGGCTTGTTGATGCACACTTTGCCATGGCGGCATCGATCTAAGACAAGTGTTAACTGTGCAGCTCACGTGTGAACAAAATTTGAATAAATCACAATAACAAGTGGCTGACACTAAGAGGGTGTTTGCCATTGCTTACTTTTTTCTGTTTTATTTTTCCTTTTTGAAGCAGAAAAGCATTTTTGTCTGGTTTTTTTTATCTAAAAATTTCTTGCTTAAAAAGGTAGAAAAACAGTTTTTTATAAGTAGATTGTTATCTGATTTTTTTCAAAGCGTTTTTTTCCCTCCTCCTCTTGATGAAACTATATTTTGACCTTTTAACATAAAATTTAAAAGTTTGGAATATGTTCTGACTTAATGAACTTTAAATATGTTTTCGTTATGTTGTTATCGAAAATTTTGCATATTAGATTTGTATAATATTTTATAGGTTTCATTACATCAATTGTATATGTCGTTGTTACATTTAATCAACTTCACGCTTTTGTAACAAATGAACAAAGTTTGTCATTTTACCTATCATTTTATCTAAATAAGAGCACAAAGTACCGTCAACACCCCCCCCCCCCCCCCCCCCCACCGAATCCTATGTGGAGCTCCATTTGGCACCGCCAATGGCATGCCATGATCCCCCCCCCCCCCCCCCCCCCCCCCCCCTTGTGCCAAGTCCAACACCAATTACTTGGCGGACGTGAAAACTAGAAGAGGACAAATGTGTTATTTTTAATTGGAGTTTTTTTTTGTTGAGTTTGTGTTTTAATTGGGTATGATGGGGCCAACTAACATGTGAAAGGGATTCTATGTGGGATGGAGTATTTTGGTGTGTAAGTGTTAAAGTATAGATGATAAGTTGACGTTGAGGTGTCACCAAAAAGTGATTTTTAGCATGCCTTGGTACCCTTTACTCTAAACAGGATTTGCCAAACATAAAAAAGGGTTTATTTGCTTATTTTTAACCATAATCAAATCCAAACACTCTATTTAAAATTTAAAAGCATTTATTTTTAGTTAGCATGAAATCACGTTTTTAAACAAAAGCAGTAGCAGAAAGATAAAACAACAATCCCCAAAACCCTCTAAAATGAGTACAAAAAATAGCTATTGTTATTAGCGTCCATCGTGAGCAACCAATATTTTTGACATTAACTTTTTTAAAAGTATTAGACGATTACTCGTGCATTGCGATGATGGTGTATATTAGCGTCAATTTGTCTGTGTAAATATTTTTATGTATATATGGGTGTGGAATAAGTTAGAGTAAAGAAAGTTATTGAATTAATTTTGTATAACAATTGTTTTAGAGCAATAAGCAAAATGATAGATTAGTCAAATGTTTGGTTAGCTAATTTTTTGAACTACACGTAAGTACGTCACGTATGTTGTTAGACAAGTTTTTAACCTTTTCAAAATAAGCCAACAAACACCTAAATGATATCAATTGTTAAGAGTTTTCAAAAGGCAATTTATAAGGGTAAATGACAAAAAAATGCATTTAATATGACCACTTTTGTGATTTTGTGCAGCCAACTATTGTTTTTCTTATTATGTGTACTAAACTTTCAAATTTCGATCATTGTGTGTATTTTGTGACCATTTTACCCTTGAAGGGTAAAATGGTCATTTTACATGACAGAATAGTCACAAAATACATACAATTATCGAAATTTAAAAGTTCAGTACATACAATAAGAAAAAAAAAAGTTGGCTACCAACAATCATAAAAAGTGTCAAGTTCGATGCATTTTTTTGTTATTACACACAAGTTCGAATATGTATAAAACTTTAAGGAAGATTTTGTAGCAACGCGAGATTGTGATGACACTCGTTTTTATAACATTGACTTTCAAATGAACGAATTAAACAATATTTTTTTTAGTCCCAAAATAAATATCTACTAAATGCATAACTTTAGAAAAATTTGACTAACTCTACATCAACTAAAGATCATCTTCACTCATTAAAGTGTCTTTTGATTAAGAATAATGGTGTTTGGAATGTATTTGTTAGGTATTATTTAGAGTAAACTACAGAAATGGTCTTGTGGTTTGTTGAATATTATAGAATCAATTCATTTTTCTATTTCATTTAGGATCCGGTCATTATGGTTTTAACCCGTTATGCCTTGGTAGATTTGATTAGATTTTATAAAATATCTTGTCCAAAAATCTTTCTAAATTCAGACTGTCTATCAAACTCACGGATCCCTTCTTTATGAAAGACGGATCCCATCAAAAGGGATCCATCGAATCCGTTGGGTGGTAAAGGCAACCTCATTTCACTATACTTGAAATATGAATTTCACATGCACATATATCTCCTATATCTCTTGTACTCTTTTAGTCTCAGTTCCTTGATCATTATATAGCTTTTCATATTCATTTTAGTGATCATACTAACCTCTTTGTTGAAGGAAAGATCACAGCACCACTTGCATACAAGACATCCAAGCCACAAGTGATACTTTGATAAAGATACATGAAATGACTTAATTACCCTTTTACTTAAGAGTCGAATTAAATTGATCTAACAGAGTTTTTAAAAATAGATCGGTCTATAACATGTTGAAACCACAGTGATTAGATCTAAGGGGGTGCTTGGTAAGGGGGTTAAGGGGGTGGGGAATGGGTAATGAATTCAAAAGGGTCCACTTCACTCAAATTAGGTGCTTGGTTAGATGTGTGCAAAGGTATTGATTACCCCGTAGTGGGTAATCAACATTATAGAGTAAATTGAAGGGTAAGGTATTGATTACCCACCTCACTCAATCCTTTGCATTCTCTTTCCCTTTCCCTTTACTTTTACCTTTCCCCACTTTGAACCAAGCGGACCCTTTACGTAGTTTACTCTATTATTTATAGCGTCCATGGTGAAACAACCAATATTTAGAGCACAAGGTGTCATGGATTAAGCCATTTCGCCACCTCATCATTTCAATTTTCACATTTACACACCAAAATACCCTTTACTCATTGCTTGAGCAATTTTCACTTTTTGAGATCCATCATTTTATTTTCATTTCTATTTTTCCAAACAAACTATTTTTTCATTCATTCAAATAAAAACACAAACTACAATATGAAAAAAAAAAAATAAAAAATAAAAAAAATTAACATAGACGTTTAATTGTGGTTTATTTTATATTTTTGGCAAATTTCTTGTTTTTGCTTGTTGATCATGTAGACATCCTCTTCTGACATTTCCTAGGTGTTAGTGGAGAGAAACTTCATGTCTTCCAACCGCATTATTTTCCTGTCTTTTTCCTTCGCCACTTCGTACACCTATTGAGCGGCTTCCCGTTTGAGCCTAAACTCATTTGTAAAGTAACCCCAAAATCCGGCGGGTTACTTCCCGCGGTGCTTGATGTGGTTTCCAATTTAGTTTTTTTCGAAGGACATGGTTTGTCGGGGAAACGTGGTCTCGCATCATTGCCGAATAGTTCAGCATGTCCGGTGAGATCAACCAGATCAACGGGGTCGGCCGCATCCAGCTTGCATGTTTTCTCAATATATTCCATGACCCATCTTGAGTAAACAGTTTTCACGTTTTTGACTCATCACGATATGCTTGCCTAACACAGGCCAAAATATCAGCCTCGTTTTCGTCACTTCTACTCAAACGACGTAAACGTTTATAGATAGCGTTGAACTTTTGACAATTATAGTTCAAGGCTGCCCACTTCTTCGTTAACATAATAACATAATCCTAAACCTAATCACATAATCCATCAACCAAACTAGAGGTGAGCATCGGTCCAGGACCGGACCGACAAGACCGAGGACCGAATTAGCAAAAAAGCCAAGGCCAAATAATCGGTTTGTGGTTCGAACCGGACCGACCGAACTAAGAACCGAATTAGCCAAAAAGTCAAGACCAAAGACCGGACCGAATATGATCGGTCCTGTCCGGTCTCGGTCGATCCGGTCCGTTCGGCTCGTTTGTTCGGCCCTAAACCAAACTGGCCTAAAAGTGGGGATGTGGATTAAAAAGAGAGTAAAATAAAGATTGGGAAATAAAATAATAATAATAATAAAAGAATAAAGAAAGTAACCCTAGAAATAAAGAAAGAGAAAGGGGGGCAGGTGTTGTTTTATAAAAAGAAGAAAAAAAGGGAAGAGATCAATGGCGGCGAACATGAGTTGCGTAGGATGCCGGAAGATGAATCGTTTGTGTTTTGTGGGATGTCGTTTTCAAGAGGTGATGTCGGGAGGTGCTGTAAGCAGTTTCGAGATGGAATCAGCACTTGATAAGTTTGATGTTAACTTTGTTGATTTCTGCTTAAGGTCTTTTCCTCTCAAATCTGACCGTGTTTCTTGTTTGAAGTCTCTTTCTTATGAGAGGAACAAAAGAGTCAAACACGTCCTTTTGGGTACTAAGCAAGTTTACGATGATTTGGTTGCTCAACTTGACCACGAGAAGCAACTCCTCGAATTCGCTAACGCTCGTCTAGCCAGCATCAATAATGATATTCACAAAGCTAAAACAGGCACTCAGCGTGCTTATGATTCACTCAGCCCCCTCAACCACAACATCAAGCTTTTCCAAGACACTGCTGCTGCAGCTGCTGCCAACCAACTTGAAGGCGAAGACTCTATTAATTAATTAATTAAGCTTTGACTTGTTAACCTTTACTTTCTAGTAATTTATTTCTCTTTGTAATGTTTGTCTGGATTCTAGCTGTTTGTTCAAATTAGTAGAACCTCTTCACTTAGTTTTATTCTTCTACCTTTGCTTTGCTTGTTAATTGTTTTCTGACTATTTTCATACCACAACAAACAAACATTTCATGCGTAATTCGCATCCACTTAGGTAATTATACTCTCTGCTTACCTATATACTCTCTATTTGCTCCTGCCCTATAATTGCAATTGCACTTGTATTTCTCCTTCTCTGTCTTTTTCAAAGATAATTACATCATTTTTGCGGGCGCCTTTTTCTAGGGAACATAGAACAAGCCCTCTTGCTAATTTTACTTGCAAAACACCTCATCTTTCTTTGAGCCGTAAAAAGTAATTAGCACGCGCTACTAGTGTTCGCTGCATCTTGTTTTTATCCAATCATTGACCTTCCCATTACCCAAAAGTTAGGAGTAATCCAGAACAGTGTGTGCTGTGTCCTTTCGTTGTCTTTGGATCTTTTCATGGCACCCTCACAGTGATGAACAAACGGAGGAGAAAGGGTCATGTTTCCTCTCCTTCTTTGCATCATATGTAAGAGTAGTTGTTTAGCTCTCACTTGAGGCTTGTAACAGTCCGAGTGGTCACTTTGTGTACCTCTGCTTCTTTTTCATGTCAGTTTTAAATCGTTCAAAAACCTCAATGTTCCTTTTGTGCTTTTTACGTCATACAAATTTCATTGTATGCTTCTTTGTACGTCTATCCCACATCAATGGTTATATTACCGGTAAGTTAGTGACATACCCTAGAGTATTGACTGTAGCGCTTTTTTAAATAGGGGGATTTTGTCATAGCCACTTTGCAGCTGATGTTTATCTCAACCAGCTTACCTCCACTTAAATGGAGTTGGCATGCACATATGTATTTGTTGGTTTACTCAAAACACATAATCAAATAGCTGTTTAGTTCTCACTTGATGCCCATAAGACTCACAAGTGGTTATTTTGTACATCTGTTTCTGTTTGTTCTTGTGTGCATAATGTCACTAGGCTATTTTGCACTCCCCGAGTAATACTTGGCTGCCTGCCTCAAACTGGGGTCATTTAGGTTTCAGTACTAGCAATTATCTACTAAGTTATATTTTCAGAATGCTCAATGGGAGGTTGAGGATTTTTTTTTTTTTTTTTTTTTTTTTTTTTTTGGGAAATGAGTTGAGGTTTGTCCATGGTACTAGGACCAAACTGAACCAAAGGAACCGAGAACAACAAAAATGAGGAACCTAGAACCATCCCAAGTTCCTCGGCTTGGTTCAATTTTGGTACTTGGTTTTGGTACGGGAATTTTGGTGTTTTCCCGAAAAGTACCAAAAGTGTCTAGATTAGTCGATTGTAATTTATAAATCGATAGGTTTGGAGGTCTTTCTTTTATGTTTTTTGTTTCCATGGAATGCGTGTACACAAAGTCCAAAACAAATTTCTTCAAATTCCATACTTTTTAAAAGTCTGTTATTATCAGGAAGTACCGGTATCAGACAGTTCCAACCCGAACCGTCATGAGAACCAAAATTTTGGAATTCTTGGTACCGTGTTCTAAAATTTGGTTCGGTTCCAAGTCAGTTCCTCAGTTCCTTAGTGTGTTACTGACCAAGTTAAACATGCGATGAGATTTTAATTCACAAAACAACGTTTAAAGTAAATCTGCACTACTAACATGATGATCTATGTGTTACTGACCAAGTTATCACAATGAGAAAACAACATTTAAAGTCTGAAATACTAATATCAACTGAGAAAAGGAAACTTAATGCTGTTCCGAGGCCACAAACCCTCAACTTTTCGCTAGATACCGACAGTTTTCAACTGTTCCCTAGATGCAAAACAGTACAACATGTAGGAAGCTGGCATCATCACATTATATACAAGTGGAAATATCACTACATCATAATCACTACAACCATAGATAAAAAGGCGATGGATCTGAAAAACACTAAATTCAGAAACAACAAAAAAAAAATTCAATACTGCCTGTCAATCCTCGATAGCGTTGACATATCATTGACTAATAATGATTAGTTTATATGACTACTCCTGTCTTTGTTAATTGCACAAGGGGCCTGTTGATCTTAATCGTGACTGAGTAGCTGGCATCGTTATACTCTTCTGATATAAAACAAAACAAATTTTGAAAAAAAAAAAAAAAAAAAAAAAAAAAAGCTCACTGACAGCATAAAAAATAAACATAAAAGCAAACTAAACATTCAGCCCAAGACTTACAGTTACAGGGGTTGGTGCAGATGCAGCTATACTTCTCTTTTCACTTAAATAAAGAAATTCTTGAGCTTCATTCGCTCCTATTTTGATAAATGCAGCTATAAGGGGCTTGATGCATCTGGTCACATCATACCGGAACCTAAGTGTGCAGTTGTCGTTACTCTCACCACTAACAACACGCCCAACTTGCACACCTTCAATATAAGCTTTACATGCCATTAGGATATCACGTACACGGTTGCGGAAATGCCCAACCACAAAAGCCTCGAAATTCTGCATCAATCATCCAACATCTCATTATAAAATTGTTTGCTTTCAAATTTGGTCCGTTTATTATGTAATTAATTTCACATTTGGTCCCTCAAGACTCAAGTTTGAAAACATTCAGTTTTCAGTTCCTAAACAGTAAAGGGCAAGGGACCAAATTTAAAAGCTAACAGCCTTTCCACTTTCAAGGGACCACCTCAGTAATTAGTATTGAGGAGGGACCAATTACATTGTTCTTATTTAACCACAGGGGCCATATGTGTGCTTTATTAGTTATTTAAAACAGGTTAATACCTTTGGTGGTTTATTCATGATATACACCATTGTTTTGAGTGATGCGATAAAGGTGCTCTCGTTGTATAGTACTGAATAGTGGCTTTCACCCACATTTCCTCTACATGTTACAAATCCAAGTGCACAGTATATTGGATCTGTGGTAAAATACTGATCCTGTATCGTGACTAGAAGTTGGAGTAGAGTCGAAGTGTTGGGCACCCACAACTCCTCACGTTTGTGTTCTACAGTGGGAAGAGACAAGCAA
Source organism: Artemisia argyi (assembly GCA_030686995.1). Lineage (NCBI taxonomy): Eukaryota > Viridiplantae > Streptophyta > Magnoliopsida > Asterales > Asteraceae > Artemisia > Artemisia argyi. The sequence goes on from CM060701.1 coordinate 214,752,889, forward strand.
ACTTCACCACTCGTGTACAGGTTTGGATTGATACCAAGACCACCAGAGTGATATCGCACAAACTGGAAAAAAGAGCATTACTGATATATCTAAAAATGAGATCAAATAAGAACTCAAATATTATTAAGAACTAGTCAACTTTTCGAATTCAAATCATCAAAGGTGGTAAGATAGCGATATTTGTCTGCAAATTTGTCAGTATTTTCAATAGAAAATGTTCCAATATTTATCAAACATCCTAAGTAAGATTTAAAATAGTGAATTTGTCAAACTTACATAACTACAATTTAACATTTTTTATAATGTGTTCTTAGCAGTATTTGAGTGCTTATTGGAATAAAAAGAGGGTGACATACAGGTGGGCCAAGAGGATAGGCGGTCGGGAAATGCAGATCAAAGAAGAAGAGGCCATCATGATACGGAGTCCCCTCTGCTCCAATAATTACAGCTCTTAAAAGATCCTTCCTTGGTTCATAAGCCCTTACAAATATCGTATCTGTAACCAAATTATAAAAACTTGTTTGCATAATGTCGATGATCAAGTTTAAATCACATGCTTAGATATAGAGGGAAAAAAGGTAACATCTAATCATATCCATCTCTAATGAGTTGACATACCAGGCAAGTTTTCCTCAAGAGTCCTCCAATCCTCATGTATCGTTTTTGCCCATTCGGTAGATCGCTGAAACATATCAGATGTATGTGTATGAATATGACAAAAGGTACCAACAACATGTTGTTGTTTTTGTTAATATTAATTTAAATGCAATAAAAACAGACACTCACCTGACCTATTGGAGTGCGTCCTGAGAATAGATGATCTGAATGGTCCAAGACAATATCAAACTTCTTGAAGTTCTCATATCTTTTCACAACATCTTCTTCATAAATACTTACCGTTGGGCTATAAATAGCATCATACGGGTCGAACATCACATCTTGTAAAGAATATTTACCAACTCTTGTAGTGTTCTCCTCAATCCTCCTCCTCATCTCACATTTGAACTTTTCAGAACTTTTAACGGACAGTACGTAAGGCCAAGGATCATAACGGGCCTTCTTTGCAGAGCGATCATTGTCCTTTAAATCTAACCGTCCTGCACCATTGGAGCTAGCCATTGTACACTCCTAGAAACAGATAATTGTAATAAATGATACAAGTGAGAACTCAATACTAAAGTTAGTAAATTTGACATGTGGAAAGGAAAGAGAGAAAGAAACGTATACCTTCCTCTTTTTGTTCACTGAATCATTTAGGGTTGCATTCTTAGCAAGGTCAATTATTTCACCAATGAAAACCTAATAGATTTGAAGTGATTAAAGTTAACAGATCTTTAGAAAATACATGAATCCAATAAAACATATATAAAGGGAATCATCTAACTCTGCAAACACGCATAACATGCATCATTGTATATGTAAAATTGCTTGAAAATGGGCCTTGAATGCAGAGTGAACCTATCCGTCAAATCTGAACTCCTAGAAATAGACGGACATAGATCAAGATAAAAGTAAATAAATTGAAAACACACACTTGCCTTTTTCAATGGTGAAGTACATGTTGAAGAATCATGATTTGAATGGTCCATGTTTTTACACCTTTTCAGAACATCTCCATCATCAATCCTTGCCATCCGGCTACTTTGAACATTCTGGTCAGCTGACACATCTTTTACTGAATAAGCTCCGACCCTTGAGTACCCCTCGACAATCTTCTTAATCTTTGATTTATACGCTTCAGGTAACATTGACAAAGAGGAGCACCTTGAGAGGACTTGAGTGTCATAACAGACATTCTTTGAAGAGTGAACCCGGCACTTCAAGTAAATTTGAACAAGATTCAGAAAGAGGTGGAACAAAAAAATCCGATACTTGTGTTGGTTAATTTGAAAGGGAAAGAGAAAGAGACCCTTATACCTTCATCATTTTTTTCACTAGTTCATCGAGGTCTTTATCATTGTCAACATCAATCATTTCATCAAGGACAATCTGAACAATTTTAAGTGAAAATTAAACCTTGTTAATTTGTAGAGTCAGCTCTATCCATCAAAAGTTAAATGTGTTACATTACTGCAACTGGACACACCCGATAGCCTATTTGAGACACAAATAAAAGAAACTTATACCTTGCTTATTTTGTTGACTATATCATTAAGGTCTTCATCCAAGTGCATATTGGTTAGTTCATCAAACACAACCTGACAAATCAAGGAATTAAATAACCACAAAAGACAATGAGCTATGATAATAGCAAAACTGCGTACAGGTTCCATGCCCACTTATACGGATATATGATGCTATTTATATACCTCCTTTGTATTACTCTTAGCCTTGAATTTAAAGGTCCTGTCATCTGATGGACGAGTAACCTTGGGATCCATACCACTCTTCCGGAAACGGCTATCCTAGAATTCAAAATTTGCTACACATTAATAACTTATTATAATCTCAAAGGTCTTAGATTTATTGGCTTATATAAGTTATATTGCGTAATAAACCACAGGCCCACAAAAAAGCTTAAGGGTGTGTTTGGAGCGAAGCTTATGAGAGCTTGAGCTTTTAAAATAAGCTAACTTTTAAAACAAGCTTAGTTTAGCGCACGGTATGTTTGGCGAAATGGGTTGGAGCCAGGGCTGGAGCTTATATTATAAGTTGGAAGTTGGAGCTTATATTTTTATAAAGCTGTTTGGCGAATTAGTTGGAACTAGCTTTATCAATGTAAAATCACATAAAAATACATCAAATTAAATTATGATATATTTCTAGCTTTTGCGTGATAATCCACTATATTTTGAATGGCATTTAAGTAACTTAGACTAACTATAAGCCCCATAAGCTCGTTTCAATTGGCTTGGGCTTATGGCTTAGAAAAGCTTTCATAAGCCTATGTGACAAACAAAACTTATTTTTATAAGCTAGCTTATTTTAAAAGCTCAAGCCCCTATAAGCCTCGCGCTAAACACAGTCATAATATTTAGAGCTTTTAATTTTCGCAAGAGCAGCTCGTTGAAGGTAGCTTTTAATGGAGCTGGAGCTTTTGAATATGTTCATCTACAAAAATATCCTTATGCCTGTATGTTGTGAGTTAAATTTGTGTACTCTTTTTTTCATTTTACAATTATAAGCTCAACTCCGCCTACTTTGCCAAACATATCTAAAAATAAAAGCTCCAGCTCCACAAGCTCAAGCTCAAGATCCAGCTAACTATGCCAAACACCCAATGTTTCAGAATTCTATAAAACCGGAAATCGAATTATTAAAAAAGCAAATAAGAAATTAGTGTAAAAATGTAATACGAAAATAAATAAAACCTTGCAAGAGGCCGATGGGTTCGAGTCTAGTATTAAAGCTCGCAGCGTCGATGGAATTTGGGGACAACCGGAGAGACAAAGGGGTCCAGTTCTTAGTACTTTTGTTTGTTTGGTCGGGGTGGATCAAGATATTTTTAGTTTATTAAAAGGGTAAATTACAAAATAATTGTCCATAGAAAAAAAAAATTACAAAAGTTTAATAAAAGTGGAGCCACTTTAGTTTTCAAACCATTTAAAGAGAATATTCTTTTACTATATTCTCGAGTTTTTACTTAAAAGAGAAAGTGAGCAATATTTTGAAACAACCCAAAATACAATATTTTTGAGACGGAGAGTTTACTTATTAAAAAGGTAAATTACAAATTTTGTCCAATATGTTTATCATTTTTGCAATCTTCCTCACTTTCAAACTTTAATTACAAAAAAATGTTATTTCTGTTTACGTTTTCTTACACTTCTTGTCTTTTTCACTAACGCTCATTACTTTTTCCCGTTAGTTGCCTTCACGTGAGGGTATTAATGTCTTAACATTGTTCCCGTCCTTTAACAACTTGGTTTTGGGTTCCCAATAAAACCTTATTCAGAGAGACGAAATGTGTAATCAAACTCTGAGTTATAAATGTCCAGCACACATTAAGTGTTACACACATCGATCAAAATACACACACTTAAGAACCAAAATAATAATAATAATAATAATAATAATAATAATAATAATAATAATAATAATAAATTAAGATGATCCCCATTTGTAGATGTGGTAAACACGCAAAAATCAAAACATCTTGGACATATGAAACCTTGGAAGAAGGTTTTACAATTGCTCGATTTTGGTAAATCTCCTTTACACTTTGTGGTTATACGATGGTTTTGTTTACACGCATTGTAACTCATTGTGTCTCGTTGTTATAATCTAGGGTTCCAACTGTGGCTTCATTGGATGGGTTGACCCACCAATGTGCCACAAAACTTTAGATGTCCTTCCAGGCCTGTTGAGGGCTAGGAATGCGCTGGATGACGATCTTGAAAAGCAATGTTTGTTGTTGGGGGCTTTGTTGTAAAAATCGGCCCAGGTGGCCGATTAATCGCCGCATAATCGTTGATCACTCACTAAGTGCCTTGATTTATCATAATCAGCTTATTTAATCACTTTGGTCAAAGATCGCTTAAAAATCGGTCAACAAACCGATTAATCGGACAAAATTGGTCTAATCGGATTAATCGAAAAAATTCGCTTAAAATTCGGTCAACAAAATCGCTTAAAAATTGGTCAACAAACCGATTAATTAGACAAAGTCAGTCAAAGATCGCCTTAAAATGGTCAACAAACTAAGGGGGTGTTTGGTTGGAGCAAATTGATGGAATTTGGGGAAATTTGAAATTAAAATTCCCCCAATTACCATGTTTAGTTCGTTAGAGAGGGGTGAATTTAAATGGCAAAGCAAATTAAAATTCTTTAAAATGGGGAAATTATAATGTCTCTAAAAAGTGAGGAATTTTAATTTACTTCAAATATTTTTTATAAACTTTTTTTCTTATCTTTTTTTTTTATAAACTTTTAAATAGAATTTTTATAAACTTTTTATAAACTTTTATTTTTTAAAATTTTTTATTAATTTTTCATAAACTGTTTTTTTTATAAAATTTTTATAAACTTTTTTTTATATTTTTTTATAAATTTTTATAAACTTTTTTTATAAATTTTTTAAAAAGTTTTTTTATACACTTTTTTATAAATTTTTAAAAAACTTTTTTTTCTAAAATTTTTATAAATTTTTATTAACTTTTTTTTAAAAAAATTTATAAAATTTTTATCAACTTTTTTATAACTTTTTTTTATAAATTTTTTAAAAACTTTTTTTATAATTTTTTTATAAACTTTTTTTATAATTTTTTTATAAACTTTTTTTATAATTTTTTTATAAACTTTTAAAGATAATATTTATGAAATTTATATTAAAAAAATATATTTATAAATTTATGTCAACCAAACATGCGAAGGTTTTTTAAATTCCGGAATTCTAAATTCTCAAGAATTTTAATTTTCTAAAATTTAAAATTCCGGAATTCTAAATTGCTCCAACCAAACGCCCCCTAAGTAATATCTATGTTTGACTTTGAACTTTAAATAATTATGTATTATATCTATATTTGAAAACTTAAAATATTTGAACTTTGATGTATTATGCTTATCTTATACATATAATATAATATAATATCTAAAATTACAATTTTGTGCATAAAAATTTAAATCCTATTAATCCCCGCCTAACCGATTAATCGTTAGGCCCTGCCCGACCGCCTCTAGCGCCTAGCGATTTTTACAACCTTGGTTGGGAGAGAAAGAGAAACTGGTGAAAAAGCTAAAGAAGCACATCATCATTGCTTGGATTTTGATCTTATGCTTAAGAGCAATGTTTTTTTGCGAGTCTTGAAATTTACGTCTTAAAATCACATGATTTGTTATTTTTTAATCACATGTGATTTATTAAATCACATTTGATTCGTGAAGTCACATATTAATTTTAAAATAACAAACCACCTATGATTTATGAAATTAAACGTGATTGTATTAAATCACATGTGATCTATGAAATAACACATGATTTTCAAAATATCAAATAACATGTATCTTTAGGGCGTAAACTTTAACACTTAAAAAGAAAACTAAAAAAATAGTTCTTCGAAACTATACTGAAGGCCTGTTACTGAAAGATATTTAAAAAAAAATCTCGTAGCAATTATGTATTTTTTTTTTGTCATTTAACGATTTACCGATTGCAAAATATTTTATGTTCATAAGAAATGTAGAGGGTGAGTTTTGTGTTTTGTTTTTTTTAATGAAAAAAATGACCATGCTTTGCCTATTTTATCTTTAAAGAATTTGTGATTTATGACCACAACGGGATGTTAATCTAGTTGGATTGGCAGTGTTCGGGTTAATTTGAGTCGATTCTAAAAGTAACATACCGAAACCAGACCATATTTTAACTCGAGTTGGTCAAGTTCGAGTCAATTCGAGTCGAGAGTCCACTCGTGTTGGGTCTATTCGGGTTCGGGTGAGCCAGAATATGAAACAGATGGTCATAAAATTGTCTATTTTATTTAGCTTAAATAAATAATTTGTAAAAAATTATATAAAAAAATTGAAAAAAAACATTTATTCGGGTCAAACGGGTAGACACGAATATGAGTTAGCAAAAGCTATTTAATCCGATATCCGACCCTATTTAGTTTCGAATTGACCTAAATTGCTCGAATAAGATTATTGACCTGGGTCCAGTCCGGGTCAGAACTTTTAATACCCTTAAAGGTATGTTTAGAACTAGTAGGAGCTGGAGCGGATCGCTGGAGCGGTTTGCTGGAGCTTTTTTCTACATGCTCATTCAACTAGTATTCCATTTAGTAGCTTATTTTTTTTTACATGCTCCTTCAAGCTATTTTAGCTAAACAAGACTTATTTTTTATGATAGCTTATTTTTCTAAAAAAATTAAGCTCATGCTATGATAAGTTCTCGCGCTAAACATGCCCGTCTACAACAAAAAGCTAAAAAACGTTAGGCGTTTCAAAACATTTCATATGCAATAATTTAATGAAGATGTTTACCGAACCGAACCGAATTAAAAATTCGGTTTTCGGTTTGGATATAGGTTTTGCTATCTGAACCGAAAACCGAATTTATATAAATCCCAACCTATATAAAATACAAGTGTGATTGCTATTTTTAGAGGCAATAAATTACCTGGAAACCACACCACTATTAGTAAGTTTTCGAATTGTTTTTCAAAAGATTTTCGGATGAAAAATTCAACCGAATGATTGAAGAAATCCCTAATTTATCTCCCTCTTATTTTTCTCCCTCTGATCATATCACAATCCCTAAAATTCTTCCATTACCCACACCCTAAAACTATCAATAAACCTACGGAAACAATCTCACACCAGGTACGTAAAGCGAAATTATGATTCCACTTTACATATTTTGATTATTGATTTGGGGTTGCATGTGTATAAGAGATCGATTAAACAATAATCAATAAATGAGGAAACTTAATTAATTTTGATTCAAGATTTGTTTTTATTTATTGAGCCGATCTTTTGGATATCAAATCAAACAACCATTTTTTTTTGACAATTATTAACATATAAATTGGCAAATATATGTGTAACATCGGATCTTAATTTCAGTCATAGGTGTATTTTGTGAGTTTGATTCTTTCTTTTTGTAGGACCATGAATATGATTATAAAAATTTTGCCAGAGCCATAGTCAACATCAAAGGGTGAAAAATTGGAATTCAAATTTTGATTGTCAGGGGTTCAAGTTGCAGGTATGATGTTTGATATATTTATATACATTATTATTTTTTAGATTAATTTTCAAAATATTGTATTTTATATAACATGAATGACAGAGTTAAGCCGAGGAGATACTCAAGTTGAAATAATATAATTACATTGTTTATAAGAATAAGAAACTAAAATATATAATCATATTCTTCAAGTTAAGTAGTTTTGGAGCAAGATCCTTTATAAAGATTTTATATGATTCATTTAGCCTTGACTGCTTCATAAGCACGATATAGCATATTAGCATATAGTGTTTGGATATTACCTTAATGATTTTTTTAAAAATTTTAGCCAACCATATCATTTGTCATGAGATCAATTGAGTGGAACAATTACTTTATTTGCAGCTTCGATTCTACCAGAGTAGACCAACGGGTAAAAATGAAAGGCATGTTTATTAATTAATTCAATGCCACGAGCTGTTAGTGATTATATTTGGATTTATTGCAGAACATATTGGTGTCTAATTGGCGAGATAATTTGACTACGGTTAATGGTGATGCTAATGAAAGGTATTGATCTTAGTTTATCAATTAGTAAAATATGTATTGTTATTTAATTGTAAACATGAGCAATTTTTTTGCATATTAAGTAATGTCGTGTTTGGTTTGACAATAAGGAAGAACTCTACAATGTGTATTTGTCTTCGCATATTAAGTAGTGTTTTTACTTTTTAACATGTCTGAAGTAGACCTGTAAAAAAGTGAACATTATCTTCTTTTTCATGGTTTTACTATATTTTGATATGATACTTGAAGTGAAACTTGGCTATGTTTTTATTTTACATGTTGTCTTACTCTAGAAGGTGATAATTTTAACTGTGAATCTATTACAGAGTTTTTCGTAATTTAGTTGTGGCCTTGAATCTTTTATCTTTTACTTGCATATATGGCACTAGATAGTGGCTTGGTAGGTTAATCTTATTTGTGATACTGAAATTTCACAATATTTGTTATGCATTTGTCAATTTTCATATTGTTGGAAATAGTGGAAGGCATCATGGATATTGAAATGTTATTATGCTGCAGCAACGTTATACTAAGGCAGTAATGGTAGTTGATATTGTGCATCTACATGCTCTTTTATACATTTCTTACTCGTCGATGCTCATTCTTGCTAGAAAATATATAAGGAATTGTAGCAGGGGTAGTTCTTTTAGTTGGCTAATGGGCTACTATATAGCCTTTAGAATACTATTTGTGTGAATATATGAGGTGTGGTAACTAAACGTATCAAATAATGATGTTTTTGAAATACAATGGTAAACTTATCAAAGCATGTCTTGATTTGGATGATTTGATGCTACAACTAAAAAATATGTGATAAACTTATGATGATAGTGGAGTTACTTGGAGCAGTATTATCACCATAATTTTATTTTGCATATAAAATAGTAATGGGTGTTCTTGGGTAAGCTACAAATAGACTTTTTAGAGAACTAGCAATGTGGAGAAAATAAGGTATGTTCACAATATTGCTTATCGGTTTCTTGGATGTAAATTTCTTATAATATATATAATCTTTTTACACATGTGATGTTCACGGGTCAATAAGCTATATCATCTTATAAAGAGAGGTTTTCAAAACCGTTCCACCCTCATACAATAAAGGTGTCACGATATTGAGGTGTCTAAATCAGCAATGTTCTCTATGTTAGCATCTCACATTGTATGTCTAACAGTAAGAGAGTGCACGATTTTCAAGCATCTTTGATCTTCGTTTTGGACATCTGGTGGTTAGATTTTGATATCATTAATAGTATGTGGCACATTAAAAATGCATTAAAATGATAAAAACAAATGCTTCACATTTATCATTTTGACGAATACACTCACATTAATACTCTCACCGTTGGTTTGAAGGTGATTGCTTTGTGTTTGGGAGACTCTTGAAGAGCGAGAAGCTAGAACCGCTATGCAAGTCTTTTCTGCACAAACTACGACAATTACAGGTATATATTTTTAAAAAAATAAGTGCTATAAGTTTTTGTCTAAAAGGGTGTTTAGTTGCTAATTTTATGACTAATGTTTTCTAAAAAAGTATTTGGCTACCGATGGTTACTCATGTTTAAAGGGGTGGATCATAATTTGTCACATAAGTTGAAATTTGAGGTGAAAAGCAATCATGGATGGTGTAACAATCATGTTACTATGTCATGTTACTTTAAACAAGTCAAAAAGCGAAGCTAATTTAATACCAGAACCACATCCATTTGCTAATCAAATCTCTTATATAATATATCTATGCAAGGTATTAACCCAAAAAAACAAATATTGAAACTGAAGCTGTAGGATTTTTAGGATTGAAACTAGAGTTTGTATATATCAATGGGCTTCTACATACCCACTTATCTTGACAAAGGTTCAATATTTCTTTGCGTATCTTTCAATGGATATTGCCTTTTCCATTAACAGGGTGTATGGAGAACATTATATAGACAAATTCAATAAGTTTTTACTCTATTACATTTTTTATTCCATTTCATGGTCTTTTATATTAATGTCTTTACATTTTGCTTCTAAGCTAATGGCTCATACTCTACAATCGTGTTTTCCATTCATGGAAGATCGTTAAAAATACAATTATAGGTTCGATTTTAAATATCTTTGTTTTTGTGTTTTCCATTCATGGGAGAATATGTTGGTTGCTGCGAATGTTCCCAGATGTAAGTTTTCCTTTAATTACTGTTTATAGGTGTAAGTTTTGTTTTCGTAAATTTTCCTATAATCCCGTATGTTTACAAGTTCTAAAGTTTATATAAACTAAGGTTTACAATCTGGTGGCACAATAATATATATATTTTTTTTATTATTTTTTTTTTTATTTTATTTTTTATTTACTTTAAGATAAGGTTGCAATCTGGAAGAAGGTACTTGAGATTTGAAGGAAAATTTTACAAAATGATTTGATCTATTCTCACAACAAGATCTAAGTTGTGTGGATATTTTAAGGAAAACTATACTTAAATGTTTTATTTTTAAGCTTGCTTTTGATTTTTTTTATACTTCTTACCCGTTTGCCCCATTATAGTGGTTCATGCAAAGTTAGATTAAGAATAATAACATTTTTTTCTTCCTAAACTCATTAAGTGGTTCATGCAACAATGCACTTTAACCATCAAATATGGTGTCTGCGTGTATGCCAGTACTAAAATATAAAATGGGATTGTTAGTGCAAGCTTGGCATTTAACCATCAAGTATGGTGATTATGTATGCGGGTACTAAATGATAATGGCTATGTGACTTTTGAATTTTGCAGGAACGAATCAAAGTATTTCAAGGACACATGGGAAAGTGTTTTAAGGACTATTAATGACACAAGTTGGCGGATTATCTCTCAAAAGAAAACAACTGGATTCACTAGAGGTACTATAAACATGCATCAATTTTGTTAAATGAAGTTACTAGATGAATTTTTCTAATTGGACCTTTTTAGTTCAGTATCCAACTTCTGTGTAATCTATTTTTTTAATTTACATTGATATGATGAACTTGGTTTGTGATGTCATTTACTATATTAATTAAGTTTAAGCCTAAGAAAGCACAAGTAACACCCTATAATTTATGATCATATTTTGGTTTACTTAAAACTATATAAACTGATAAAGCTAGCCCGCCCATCGGGCGGGTCTTGAAGCTAGTATATATATATTTTTTATATATTTATATTATTTTATATATAAAAAATATCCATTAAAATTTTATACTAATATAAAAAACACTTTTTTTATGATTGAAATGTTTTTTTTTTGCCAAAAATATATATAATTAAATTTAAAAAAAAAATATAAATAGTGTAATTCAAGTATAAATTTCGGTTTTCGGTTTTGATCCATAACCATATATATTTTCGGTTTGGTTCGGTTTTCGGTTATGACCCAAATTTTTTTTAACCGAACAACTCGAACCGAATAATCCGATTAACCGAGAACCGAACCAATGAACACCCCTAATCAAAAGTCGAAACACAAAAAGCCAAAACTGGGTCAGCCCATTAAAAAATTGGGCCCTTTAGAAACCCTACTTTATCCTATATATTGAAATGATATAAAAAAGAAGAAACCCTAGTTTTCTTATTATCACAACAAGCAATGGACGGAGCTGCTTCATGTATGGCATGCTACACAAACGGTCTCGACAAATGCGTTGACCGTTGCCCGTTGCCAAGTTTGTTCGCTAGAGGTGTTTTATCACCTTGTGAGTATGTCCGTTTGAAGAAGTATTTTGGTTCGGAGTTCTTGTACAGGCATTTGATTCATGAAATGGTTAGTGATGATAAGCAAGAAGCTTGTGTAAAAAGCCTCATCTTTGAACATGAGGCGAGATTGAGCTACCCGATTGAAGGGACTAGCGGTGTTAATGATGCTCTCCAACGAGAAATCGATGAGGTGCAACGGTCCATTGCAGCCAAAGATTCAAGAATTCAAGAACTCCAAGCAGATATCAGGCGTGCCAAGTTTGAAGATGTGTGAGGATTTTACTACTAGCTTTTTTAGTTACTATATATAGTATTATTATTAGGATGTTTTATGTATTGAAAAAACGGTATTTTGTTTCATGCTAGCTAGGCTGACTTAAGTTCATGTATCTAAAAATTGTTAAACCTTAATTCTAGTACCCTTCGTTTGGGTTGTTAATTTGCTTTGCTTATCATTTCTGTTTTTTCATAAATTTGTTGATTTTTGTTACCAATCTAAGTTAATTAGTCATGTGATTTGTGTACTACTACTCTACTAGCTGTAAATATGGCTACAGGCAAATATCAGTTTGACACATGTAACCCGTTTATTCCCTAGCTAGGTGTTGGTACCCCATTGACATTTTCAAAAGTTTAAGATTCAAATTTGTTGCCGTTTGTTTGTTGGGGTTTTTCAAACATATGACTATGATATTTCATGTATTTGTTAACACCATATGGGTTCTAAGTTGAGACTGTTAATTTGATGCTGGCAAATGGAACAAATCGGGTGATAGCACTCAAATTTTGATAGTGGATTAGACCTCGGAGATAGAGACCACATGTTAAGTATACATAAGGGCTATGTAGGTTAAGGATCAAGTATCAACCTCTTAGGAATAAATAAATACTCTAGATGTGATAACATTGCTACTAAGCATTATTGTGTTGTTGGATGTTATATGGAGTGTGTTATCGGTGGTATCATTCGCGATGTCTTATATTGAGGGTTTTCTTTTTTAACGGCTTCTGAAGAAGCCAAGGGCATGCCTATTTATGAGGCTTGCCAAATTATAATTAGTTCATGATTTGTAATTAATATACAAGGGTCGATTTTACTTTTTGGGATAAGCTCTATAGTTGCAATATGGCATTTATCGAAGGCTGCCCAATAATGCTTGAAATTCTGTTTGAGCATATGGATTTTGATTGCATTAAAGAGAAATGGCTTGTATTTGCAGCTCCTTCTGGTGTCCTTACCTTTTCATGGTAATATACCGGGCCAATTTCTCGGAAGTCAAACATCTGAAGGCTTGTCCTGTAGGTTTTCTTTCTATGTTTAAAATTTAGATTACTTGTGCCCAGGGACGGAGCCAGGACCGAATATAACTGGGTTTACAAAATCTTTTGAACTGCAATACTTGAAACACATTAGAAGGACCGGGTGCATTTAAGATGCATTTAAGAAAAATCGGTGTTTTTTTTTTTTTTTTTTTTTTTTTTTTTTTTTTTTTTTTCAAAAATTAACACTACATTGAAAAAATCCATGGGGTTCCGGGCTCCCGCGGGACCCTCCTAGCTCCGTCCCTGCTTGTGCCTGACAACGCTCAAAGTTGGTAATATATATTTGGAAAATTGTCCAAATATACATTCAACTTGCCACATTTTACTATTTTATGTACTGAACTTTTTTTTCCCTATTATATACACAAACTTTACTAATCATCCTTATTGTTTCAATAAAACGCCTTTTTGATGACTAATCATCCTTACGTCATCAAAAAGGCGTTTTATTGATACAATAAGGATGATTAGTAAAGTTTGTGTATATAATAGGAAAAAAAAAAGTTCAGTGCATACAATAATAAAAGATGCCAAGTTGAATGTATATTTGGACAATTTTCCTTGTATATTTTCTTCATACAGGCTAACTTATCTTATCTTTTTCTTGGGTCAATTTTGACAATTAAGAGCAAATGAGCAATACTTATATAGTTATATGGCAGTCCCTTTAAAACACATTATAGATAGAGGAAGACAACTTTAATATGGTTTTACATAATCATCATGTTCTTTAATTTTCTCAAGTAATCAATATGAAAATTTTGGTTTAATTATTACCGTATCTCCTATAGATAATGAGCAGGTCGACAATGGGTCAAACCATGCTCAAGTTGACACTACTACTTTTGTTTCATCTTATAAATTTGAAAACAAGAATAGATATGACCTTGCTATATATTGTTGCAGCAAGAAAAGATTTGAGCTTGCTCCAATTTAAGGCTTTGTGATAGTTGGGTTCGTGATATCGGTTGATTTAAGATTTGGGTTCGTAAAGGTTTTTAGATCTTGGCTCTTGTCGGTTTGGGTTTTTGATATTTCATACCATGGGTTTGATTTTAGATCATTGCATGAAACATGTGTAATCCTTTGTGTAGTGGCTTTGTTTATCTCACAAACTTTGAAATATTTGCGTGAAAATTGAAAAATGTCTTGGTCCAATAGTTTAATCCTGTGTGTTGTTGCTTTGTGTACTTGAATGACTCGAGTTCAGACATTGCTTTTGCCATATATTTATTGCTTACCAAACTACCTTATAAGGGCATCCACTATAAAGGCATCCACTATAAGAGATTTATAAAAAGGTCTAAAAGCAATGAAAAGGTTTATCTTTTGATTCAAAACCATAGTGAGCTTGTGGTTTATATTTATGTGGCAAGAAGAGGTCCAAGATCCTAGACCTTTTCATAATTTAATGCAAGTGTTATGGTTGAATATTTGATATAATTATAAAAGGTTTATACATAGTGGTAATAGGTTTATAGTTTATAAATTAATGATTTGATATGTTATAAACCTATTTAAAAGGTCCACCATTGTGAATGCTCTAAGTTTTCTAACTTCCCAAGCACGCATTTATGATTTAACAGCTAAATTAATAGAAATATTGGTCAAAGGAGGTCAAAATCATAGAAATAGGATAAAAATAAAAATAAAATGTTCAAAGACTAAAACCGTAATACCTGACTAACAACAAAGACGATATAAGTAATTACCTCAAAGACGATATAAGTAATTACCTCTGCGATGATCGTTTTGCTAGTTGTAACCCTAAGAGCTATGTTTAAAAACTAAAAATGCAATTAAAGGTGGTACATTTAGTTGGTTGAGAGTGGTTAAATTCATTAATGCGTGATTATTCTGAAAGTACAAGCAATTTATGCATATTAGAATTTTAAAACATAACCGTAAGAGCTATATTTAGCATTAAAAAAACCCTTTATTGACGAGATTTTCTTGACAAATATCATTTTATTTATCTTTTATTACTATTATTATTATTGTGTCAAAAAGAATGTTAAGATAAAAAAAATAAGTGTTTTGTACGATTAAAAGTTATAAAGATGCAAAACTGGTTGTACATTATGTTGGTTGTGAGTAGTTATATGCATGGAATGTGCGATATATTATTAAAATAAAAACATTCAATGTGTTTTCTAATTTCTTAAAAGGGATTGATACTCCCATCATATTTTTTTGATGCAAATACCACAATTATGCATTACAGTGTTGTATGATATAATACTGTAATGCACAAGTTGTGGTGCAAGCATAAAAAAATATGGTAAGAGTATCAACTCCCTTTTTTTAAAAGGGTTTTTTTTTTTTTTTTTAAGTGAGCTTAAACTTTTATTTACTCTTATTTGGGAGGTGTTCGAAAACTCCTCTCTCTCTCTCAAATAAGTGGCTAAATTATATATCACTCTAAACCACTTAATTTAAAAAACACCCTCTTATTCTTACCCGCCCTGGTTAGCTTTAACACTTTCCTAAAAACAAAACTAAACATAAAACTAAAATTAGGAGTAAAATATCTTCACCCCATCTGACCAAACAAACAAACAAACCCCTTTGTCTGGTTTTTATTTTTTATAAAGTAAAATTTTTAAACATTTTTATGTTAGTGCAAAGGATGATTTGATGCACCTTTCTAATTTTTTGAGAATGTTTTTGTTTTTTCTATTAGTGCAAGGATTTTTATATCATGCAGGTTTTAAAAAGAGTGTTTTATGTATATATTTAGCACATATGCGGTGTTTTTTTTTTTTTTTTTTTTTTTTTTTTTTTTTTTTTTTTTAATGTCATAAAAAAAAAGTCAAAATAAAAAACCCACGCACACAAACACATTTTGGGCCCGGGTAAAACAAATCCAATTTCAAGCCCAAAACTTTTCATGTGGGAAATGTATATGGCATTTATGTGTAGCAAATTTTGGATTCTAGGATTAACCGTTTCCTCTATCCCAAGATTACTCTTCCATCAGATGACCGGATCTGGAAATTGATGGCTAAGAGTAAAATAAAGGAGGTATATAATATGAGTGTTGATTGACACCCTTGCTTTTGATTCGCATACTTCAATGTACAATCTTCAAAAACAACATATAATAAATGTATAACCGCTTAAATCACATTTTTGAGTGTGCAAATAAAAAAATGAAAGTGTGCAAATCATTAGCCATATAATATAGTATCATATATCAATACCCATGCAATAGTGCTATTATCATATCTCATTGTCTTGAGCGGTAATTTAATCCCTAGATTCGTCAGGTCATGTTTGATGAACCAGCCAATATTGACATGGATGAAGAAGACCTTAATGATATAGTCAACAAAATAAGGAAGGTTCTTATGTTTCTTTTATTTCTGTCTCAATTATGCAAGCTATCGCGAGTGTCCAATTGTACGTAGTAATGTAACACAATTAACTTTTGATGGCCGGTCAGATTGTCCTGGATGAAATGATTGATGTTGACAATGATATAGACCTTGATGAAGTAGTGAGGAAAATGATGATGGTATGAATTTCTTTTCCTCTTTCCCTTTCGATATTACCAACAAAAGTATCGCTTGTTCTTGTTTCACGTGTTTCTGAATCTTGTTTAAATTTATTTGAAGTGTCGACTTCAATCGACAAAGAATGTCTGTTATGACGACACTCAATTCACCTCAAGGTCCGCCTATTCGTCAAAGTTATCTGAAGGGCTTAAATCAAAGATTAAGAAGACTGTCGAGGGTTATTCAAGGGTTGGTATTTGTTCATTAATAGACTTGTCAGTTGACCAGAGCCGAATGGCAAAGATTGAAGATGGAGGTTATTTAAATAGGTGCGAAAACATGGACCATTCGAATAATGATTCTTCAACATGTACTTCACCAATGAAGAAGGCAAGTGCATGTGTGTGTGTGTGTGTTTTCAGTTTATTTCATGGAGTATCAAAATTTCTTCTACTTATAGCTTGAGCTATGAGTATGACCGTCTCTATGTAGGAGTTCAGATTAAACGCATAGGTTCACTCTATCTTCAAGGCCCATTTTCAAGTGATCTTATATATAACAAAACACATTACGCTTGTTTGCACAACTTAGATGATGCCCTTTATATGTGTTTTGTTTGATTCTTGTATTTGCCAAAGACGTGTTTATTAAATCACTTCTAATCCATCAGGTTGTCATCGTTGATGAAATAATTGACGTTGAAAAAGATGCAACCCTCAGTGATTCAGTGAACAAAAAGAGGAAGGTCTGCATTTTTTTTCTTCTCTGTCTTTGCTTTTCATGTTTCAAATTTACAAACTTTGGTATCGAGTTCTCACTTGTATCATTTACTAAAAATTTCTGTCTCCAGGAGGGTACAGCAACTTTTTCTAATACCGCACCACAGTTAAATTCAAAAGACAACGATCACTCAACAAAGAAGGCTCGTTATGATCATTTTAAATTTGAGCGATCTCTTACACACTCAGCAAAGCAAAGATATTAGTTGAGGAGGAATATGGAGATCATCTTTGCACGAGCTGGTAAATATTCTGTAAAAGATGTGATGTTTGACCAGGATGATGCTATAAATAGCCCCATGGTAAGGATATATCATGAAGATGTTGAGAAAACGTATCAAAATTTCAAGAAATTTGATGTTGTCATGGACCATTCAGATCATCTCTTTTCACAATGCACTCCAATATGTCCTCAGGTCAGCGCGTGTGTTCTTATTGGAGTATACGCATGATTAATATTACTTTTCATCACTTTAATATGTTTCAGCAACATACTGATTGGGATAAAACGATACACGAAGAATGGAGGAGTCTTGAGGAAAACTTGCCTGGTGTGTCAACTCATTAGAGATAGAAATGAATAGATGTTACCTTTCTTTTTTCTCTATATCTAAGCATGTAATCAAACTTAATCATCGACATTATGCTAACAAGATTCTTTAATTTGATGACAGATAGAATATTTGTGAGGGCCAATGAACCAAGGAGGGATCTTTTGAGAGCTGTTATCGTCGGAGCAGAGGGGACTCCATATCATGATGGTCTCTTCTTCTTCGATGTACATTTCCCAATCCCATATCCTCGTCGCCCACCTGTATGTCACCCTCTTCTTATTCCAATAACCACTCAAATATTGCTAAGAAATCCAAGAAAACTAATCGAAAATTTTAAATTCTAGTTATGTAAGTTTGACAAATTCGCTATTTTATATCTTACGAGTGTTTAATAAATATTTGGAAAAACTCGCAGATGCAACAACACATTAGATATAAACTTTTAAATCTGAGTATGATTATTTAAATTCACAAATTTAACTAGTTCTTGCTAACATTTGAGTTCTTATTTGACCTCATTTCAATATATGTAATGATCTTTTTTCCAGTTTGTGCGGTATCACTCTGCTGGTCTGCGTATCAATCCAAATCTGTTAATGTGTGGTGAAGTTTGCTTGTCTCTTCCCATTACAAAAGAGGAAAGTGAGGAGTTGTGGGTGCCCAGCACTTCGAATATGCTCCAACTTCTGCTCTTGATACAGAATCGGTGTTTTACCACAGACCCAATATACTGTTCACCTGCATTTGTAACATGTAGAAATGTGCGTGAAAGAGTGTATTCAGTAGTATACAACGAGAGCACCTTTATTGCATCACTCAAAACAATGATGTATATCATGAATAAACCACCAAAGGTATTAACCTGTTTTAAATATAGCACATATATGGCCTGTATGGTTTGATAAGAAAAATGAATTTGGTCCCTCTTCGATACTAGTTACTGAGATGGACTTGGTAAGTGGAAACGCTGTTTGCTTTCAAATTCGGTCCCTTGCCCTTTACTCTTTAGGAACTGAAACTGAAATTATTTACAAACTTGAGTCTTGAGGGACCAAACGTGAGATTAATTATATAACGAAGGGACCAAATGTGAAAGTAAACAGTGTTTCTAGGGGTCAAATTTGTAATTAGTATCAGTGAGGGACTGATATGTAAACTATATGGTTATTAATTAACGAGATGTTGGATGATTGATGCAGAATTTTGAGGCTTTTGTGGTTGGGCATTTTCGCAACCGTGTACGCGATATCCTAATGGCATGTAAAGCTTATATTGAAGGTGTGCAAGTTGGGCGTGTTGTTAGTGGCGAGAGTAACGAGAACAGCACACGTATGTTCCGGTATGAAGTGACTAAATGCATTAAGCCCCTTGTAGCTGCATTTATCAAAATCGGAGCTACTGAAGCTGAAGAGTTTCTTCATTTGAGTGAAATAAAAAGACAACTTCCGGCATCTGCACCAACTCTCGTGAGTCTTCAGGATTATATCTGTTTAAATTTTACTTTTTGAAAATGTTCTTCATGCTTGTGATCTTGTTTTTTGCAACTGTGTTTTGTACTAGAGGAGTGTAACAACGAAAGCTACTGAATCGTGACCAAGAACTACGAGCTCCTTGTGTCTTTGACGAAGACGGAGTATGGTACGCTATGCTAGCTGGCAAGATGTCATTATGAAAAAATTTCCGAAGTCAAGCTTCTGAAGGCTTGTCCAGGTTTTCTTTCTATATATGTTTAAATTTTAGATTACGTTTGCCCGCGAGCACTCAAAGTTGGAATATATATTTCCTGGTTAAACTCATCTGTTTTTTTTTTTTTTTTTTTTTTTTTTTTTTTTTTTTTTTTTTTTTATTGACTCAATTTTGACAATTGAGAGCAATACTTTCATGATAGTTGGACTTGTGGTATGTGTATTTTTTTAATTAATAATGTATCTCTTCATTCTTCAACAGCTTACCCAAGTTTCATTTCCTAGGGTGAGCATCGGTCTAAAACCGACCTGACCTGACCTGAGCTGACAAAACCGAAAACAAAAGATCGTGAAAAACCTAAACCGAAGCCGAACCGATTATGGTCGGTTCGGTTTGTGTCGGGTCCGTCAGTTTGGTTCGGTTCGGTTCAGGTGTGTTTATGTGTGTTTTTGTCGGTTTTGGGTCGAACAAAACCGAACCGAAACCGAAAATCGTGAAAAACCGAAACTGAAACCGAATCGAAGGGCTATCGGGTTGGTTCGGTCTTTATCGGTTCGGTCGATTTTGTCAATGCAGTTCGATTTTAAACCTTCCATGCTCGCCCTATCATGTCTTATTGGCTTTTACGTTTTTAATGTTATCTATAGAACCTATAATACGTTTTAGCATTTCCCTTCTAATTAGTTTTAAGATTTGAAGAATTTACTCCAGCAATAAATTTTCCTTTTGACCAAAATTTGGTGGACAATACTCCCCAGTCGGTTACTAAAAATGTGAATAAAAGAAAGAAGTTCAAAAAAGTGGGTGGAATGGGCCGACCCAGCAAGTCTTATTCTAGTAGTCAAGATAGTTTAAAGGTTGTTAAAAAGCCCAAAACGTCTAAAAAAGATCCTTTCGGCCTTAATGGTTTATTGGGCTTAAATGATGAAACTGAAGAGTCTGCTCAGGATGGCAATAATTCCGAAGAGGATGATGTGATTGATTCTATTGAGGTGGAAAACATTAAGGACCCCATTGACCTTAATTATTTTCCAGATGGGCAAACCTTCAACTATAATGCTCAGAAGGATGGTTCTCATCTTTCTGATCAAGCGATTGATGATAATAGTGCAGATCCTAATACCGAAATTAACGAGAATGTCCATCCCTCTGCTCCGGCCTCTCATCTTGCTGAGATCGAAGCTACTAAGAAGATGGGAGGTAAATTGGGTGCTTGTCTTGACAGGTATGATGACTTAATTCGTGATTCGATTATTAAAGAAGGAGTACAAAATGGTAAGCTATGAACTGTTTGTCGATAAACATTCGAGGGATTGGGATTACCGGGAAAGGGGGTGGATTAAAAAGTTGAAAGATGAGTTTGGGGTTTCGTTCATTGGGATGCAGGAGACGATGTGTGGTAATTTACAGGAGGGTGTGTTGTCTAATTTTTGGGGAGGTTTGGGGTTTGAGTTTGATGTTGTCCATGCTAATGGTAATTCGGGGGGTATTGTTAGTGTTTGGGATCCTAAGGTCTTCAAGAAAGACAGCGTTGTGAAAGATGGGAATTTTCTGTGTACTTCGGGTCTGTTGACTGATGGTACGAGTCGTTTAAACCTTATTAATGTTTATGCTCCTCAACAAAATGTGGAAAAAAGAAGTTTGTGGAGGAGGCTTACTGATATTATTCAAGCGGGGCATGGGTGGTGGATTGTGATGGGGGATTTTAATGCAGTAAGATACCCGGAGGAAAGAAAGAATTCTATTTTCGACCCGGTGTGCGCAAGGGATTTTAATGACTTTATTGACAACACTGCTCTTCGGGAATACAACTTAAAAGGAATGAAGTATACGTATTTGGCCAACAGAATGGGTGTTTGTAAGCTGAGTAGAATTGATAGAGTGCTCGTTTGCTCAAATGTATTTAATAAATGGCCAAATGCTTGTGTTAGGGCCTTTCATAGAGATATGTCTGATCATTCGCCTTTGATTCTTTCGTTGGTTGATACAAACTTTGGTCCTAAGCCTTTTCGATGGTTTGATTCGTGGCTAGAACGTGATGATTGTATGCAGGTGATTAATTCGGTATTGGTGGGAGACAGTTTTCGAGGTCCAGCCGATGTGGTGTTGGGATTGAAACTTAAAACCCTTCGTAATAAACTGAAGATTTGGAGTAAAAAATGTCGCCTTAAGGAGGAGGCCGATTTAATCACTTTACAAGCCGAGAAAAAAGAGTATGAGTGTATTATGGAAAACAGGGAATTAGAAGAATCAGAATTGTGGATATGGTCCGAGTGTAGAAAGAATATTGAAGAGATTGAGCTTCATAGAGCCCGTGATATTAAACAGAAGTCTCGGGTGAAGTGGGCTTCTCTTGGGGATGAAAATACGGCCTTCTTTCATAGCGTTGTCAATGGAAGAAAGGTGAGGAATTCTATACCGGGTCTTGAAGTGAATGGGGAGTGGATCTCTAAACCCACAGTTGTGAAAAGAGAAGTGTTACGATTTTTTAGGAACCACTTCAGAGAAGAAGTTACGAATCAGCCGGTTTTGGTTTGCTCGGGTATTAATAAAATTAAGGAAACAGATTGTGGCTCGTTAATTAGCGCTTTCTCTAAAGAAGAGATCAAAAGTGCAGTCTTTGATTGTGGTTCGAACAAAGCGCCAGGTCCAGATGGGTTTAACTTCCGTTTTGTTAAACACTGCTGGAATGTCTTGGAGAAGGATTTCTTTAGGATTATGTCGGAGTTTCATGATACAGGTATAATCAATCCAGGATGTAGTTCGTCTTTTATTACCTTGATTCCTAAGGTAAAAACTCCATTAGGCCTTAAAGATTACCGTCCTATAACTCTTATTGGTATGATTAGTAAGGTGATTTCAAAAATTCTTGCTAATCGTATTAAGAAGGTTATGGGAGATGTTATTTCGGAATCCCAATCGGCGTTTTTGAAGGATCGGTTTATCCTTGACGGGCCGTTAGTGGTGAATGAGGTTCTGGAGTGGTTGAAAAAACGGAAAAGAAAGGTGTTCCTCCTTAAAATAGATTTCGAGAAGGCTTACGACAATGTCAATTGGAATTTCTTGATTTCTATTTTGGCGCAAATGGGATTTCCTACTAAGTGGTGTGTATGGATTAGAGGGGTTCTTGTTTCAGCCCGGTCGGCAATTTTGGTGAACGGTTCTCCTACTTTCGAATTTAAGTGCGAGAAGGGTCTTCGTCAAGGTGACCCACTTTCGCCTTTTTTATTTTTGATTGTTATGGAGGCTCTTTCATGGGTGTTATATAAAGCTAAGGAGGTGGGTGAATTTAGAGGTATCAACTTCACTGATAATGAGGTAGATATTACACACCTTTTTTACGCAGATGATGCTTTGATTTTGGGCGAATGGTCCCGTGAAAACTTGGAGAAAATGTCCCGTATTCTTCGAGTTTTTTATTTGTGTTCGGGTCTTCGTATTAACCTTCACAAGTCTAACTTGTTTGGAGTTGGTACGGAAGATTCGGAGGTGGATAATATGATGGAGGTCTTGGGTTGTAAAAGGGGTGTTATTCCATTCGATTACCTAGGGATTAAGGTGGGAGCTAATATGAATCGTATTAGCAATTGGGCGTCGGTGGTAGAAGTGGTAAAGTCGAGACTTGGTTCGTGGAAAGCAAAGATTTTATCTATGGGTGGAAGACTCACGCTTATCAAGTCAGTGCTTGAAAATCTCCCAATTTACTACTTCTCTTTATATAAAGCTCCTATGGCGGTGATTGAGCAAATTGAAGGTATTATGCGAAGATTCTTGTGGGCGGGATCTAGTGAAGAAAAAAAGATTTGTTGGGTTGCGTGGGAAGATATCACTCGATCTAAAAAAGAGGGGGGTCTTGGCATCAATAAGCTTCAACATACAAACGAAGCTCTCCTTCTTAAATGGGCTTGGAGATTTAAGAAAGAGGGTAGTTGTTTGTGGAAAAGGGTGGTGATCGGGTGTAATGGGTCAAGCCGTGCGTGGTCTATGTTACCGTGCAGCCATTCATCAAGTGGATGTTGGAAAAACATAGTAAAACTCGGAGAAAAAAAGATTTCGGATGGTAGGCAGCTTAACAGCCTTTTCGTTGGGGGTGGTAGGGGACGGATCGTTAGTTAATTTTTGGACTGATGTCTGGCTTGCTGATGATCCGTTAAGAATTAAATACCCACACTTGTTTGCCCTAGAGAAGGATAAGTGGGTTTCGGTGGCAAATCGTGTGATGAGTTCTAATGATAATCGGAATTTGGTTTGGGAATGGCGTAGATCCCCGTCCACTCCTGAGGAAATTTTGGAATTGTTTAATTTGTTACAGGCCATTTATGTCTATCAATGGAGAGGAGGTAGTGACCATTGGGAATGGAGAGGCAACAACGACGGAGTGTATTCGGTTAGTAAAGCTAAACAGCTTTTTGCTAACAGTCGATCGTCGACAGCAGCTGCTAAAGTTAAGTGGAAGGGTTGGTCCCGCTGAAATGTAAGATTATGATTTGGAGAGCCGTTCAAAACCGCCTTCCTACAAAAATGGAATTGCAGAAACGTGGTATAATTCTAGCCGATTTAAATTGTCCGCTGTGTAATGAAGCTACAGAAACAGCCACGCACCTGTTCACAGGGTGTTGGTATGCTTCAGAAGTCTGGTTTCGTGTTGGAAGTTGGTGCCAGTTGAATCCGATTTATGCCTTTGATGTTAGCGATTTGTTGATGATATCGGATACATGCTCGAAAACCAAATATGAGAAACAGGTTATAAGGGGAATCATTTATACATCGATGTGGTGCATTTGGAATGAACGGAACGCAAGAATCTTCACGGGTAAGTGTCGAAGAGCGGTTAAAGTCGTGGAAAATATAAAGTCGTCTGCTTTCTTTTGGGTTCGTCACAGATCTAGATTAAAAGTTAGTTATTGGAATGATTGGTGTAAATTCCCTTTGAAGTTGATGTAATCTCGTTTGTTCTAGGGTCCCCGTTTTGAGGACCGTTTGTGGCGTTTGTTGTTTGAATGAAATTTACCTTTAAAAAAAAAAATAGTTTTAAGATTTCCATAAATATCTTTTAAGCATTACATAAAATAAATCACACGTACAATTAATATTGTTCTTAAATTATTTCCTTATTTAAAAGTACAACCATTTTACCACATGGTGCAATTTAAGCAATCTACATTGATTTTCATGTTAAAGGAGAAAATAATAAATCTTTATTTGGTTGGTATAATAGAATAGTTTGTCGTTACATGAAAGTTATTTTTAACATGATATTCTCGATATTTATAAAATTATTGTAACAATGAATTATATAATTACAAAAACACTGTTCGTCAAAAATTTTAATTATACACATACGTCGTGGCAATATGCGAATAACCTGTTAATTAATACTTTTTACAATGACTTAATCTACCTTTTCCCCCACCTAGATACTTTTTTTTTTTGGAAAGGCAAATGACTTAATTTACCTTTTCCCCCACTTTGATACTTAATTAACTATACTTTGTTTTAGAGTACTAATTTGATCATTACAATTTACAACTAGTTTATGGCGATGGTGAGATTCTCCGGTATAGGTCTCATTTTTAAAACCTTGCACACAACGACGTCTTATTGAGATGGAAACGGTTGACTTATGTGAAATAAGTCATGTGTTTGATCCCAATTTCCTCCTGTATATAGGAACAAGCTGAATATTGCTCAAGTAACGATCTGTGCTACTTATAAACATATTCATTTTTGAAACTTAAAATGACTTGATTAAAAATTGTAATAACATCTACCATTAAATTCATATTTTAAATATTGTTTGATCCTTAAACTTTTATCATTTTTTTTTTCTAACCCATAGACTTTTTCTCGCAATAACTATAAATTGAACCCGTAAGTTTTGCATCAATAGTCAAACCAGAATCACAATTTCGCAAATATAATTATCTGCGGCTATACATCGTTGCTTTGCGTGAATATTTGTCTGGGATTTTAAAAAAGTTGCATCAAGAAACAGTTTCTCTTTTGAAATCCGCGACACTAAAGTTCAATCTCTACTACTTATAAAACAAATTTCCTATTCTTGAAAACTTAAAATTTCTTAAAAATAAGTAAAGTTGATTCCTCAAAATACTCCTTAAACTAATTAACTTATAAGTCTTAAATGTGATTGATACATTTTATTAATGAAAACTTTTGATACCTTTTTAATAAATTTAAAACTTACAAACACACGGTTGGCAACTTTTTGAGCGACAAAGAATTGAATTTTACAAACATAATATAACAACAAAATTAAGTCTTGCACCATAATATTAACATCATATATTTCTTTATCAATTAGCTTACAAAATGTTGTTTACGCGGGTATTCATCTAGAGTTACACGGTTGCAACCGTTTCATCAATTTAAAAAAAATAAGCAAAAAGAAAAGATAAAACAAGTGGTTGCATAAAAGGTTATATCAGAATCACAAGTTTGCAAGTATAATAATTTGCTGTTATATACCATCGCTTTACGCGAGTATTAATCTGCTCTAATATAAATTATAAAATATACGGAGTACCTTTTTCTTAGTCATTTGTTGACATGGCCTTAGCCCAAATGGTCTAATGGATCCTTTAAGTTTGGTCTTTTGAGCCCACTAGACAATGACCTAATAAAACCAATCAAAGAAACTATAGTATAAAAGACTACAAACCCTAGTTTCTTACAAAAGGTTTACATACTTTCATCAGATTGATCGTACCATCATCATTGTGAAAATGTCGAGCATTGTTGAAACTGAGACATCATGCAGTGCATGCTACATGGTCACAAAAAATGTGTACCCAACTGTCCATTCGTTAAGCTGTTTGCAAGAGGTGTTTTAAACCCATATCAGTATCTCCATTTGAAGAAATATTTCAATTCTGAATACTTGTATGATCTTTTTATTAATGAAATAGTTACGGATACAGAGCAAGAAGAATGTATCAAGGAACTTATTTTCCAACAAGAGGCAAGACTGAAGTACCCCATTGAAGGTGTTCAAGGAGCAAATGATGCTGTGCAACGTGAAATTGATGGGACGCGTGCTTCAATTGAAGAGAAAGATAAGAGAATTAAGGAGTTGAAGACGCGATTAAGCGTAAAGAGTTGGAAGCTGCAAGCAAGAGTGCTAATGCTACATCAGTCGACGTTTAGCTAATTTATTACTAGTATTTTTTTATGCATTGTCTAAGAAGTACCCAAATTATGTTTCATATTTGGGTTAAGTGGTTAACCTAAGTAGCTTAGGAACTATTTCCAGTAGTTAATTTGCTTTGCTTAGTATGTAGAATTATGTCCCAAGTAGTTGTAAGACCTTACTTTATGTCAGTTTGATGTTGCTAGCATTATATAGTAGTAATATTTGTAATCACTAGCTATTGTTGGTTTGCAAGAACTAGTTATGGCAAATGGCAAAGGATTATAGTGACAAATCTTTGGTAGCCGTTATTGAATCTTAATTCATACCCCAAACATCATGGCAAACATGCCTAGGCACCTCATGTTTTGAACACAGAACTCTGTTTTGGTGCATATCAAGTTTTAGTGGGCATATATGCAATTGCCCCATCATCTTTCTTGGAGTTGGTGGGGTCAACATTAGGTTTCTACTTATATGGGTACGACTCTTCATATTTCAAGGCGAGTCCCTGAGTTGAGAGATAACTAACTCCACATATGAGAATAGGATATGGCAGTATAAAAGAATGGTTGTAAGTCATGCCCCGAAAATGACTTCATCCAGGCCTCTTGAGCTGGATACTTATTTGATGTCGTAGTTTCTGCAATTAATCCGCCTTTTTAACTAATTAATTGCAAAAAAAAGAGTGATCCTTGAGTAATGCAACACAAGACGTGTTTGAATGTCATTTTTTTAAACTAATGAGTAACGACGCTTCTTATTGTTTGGAATAGTTAGATGACAGATGTTTAGTATTAATCTCTCTGTTTCTTTTTTAAATACGAGTTGATATACTTGAGCATGACAACTTTACAAACTTTTAAAAAAAGTTTTTAGTTTTAGACTTTTAGTTTCAAATTATGACATCATAAATCAATTGTGCTACATTGCTGAATTTAGTGATTTTGTAATAATAGAAGTAGTTGTGCCTTGTGTGTTTATTATGTTTCACATTATTTGAAAACATGGTTGTTGGAACTTTTTATTAGTAATATGATGGATCCGAAGTAATGCTACTCCTATGTGTATGCAACTCAAATGCTGAGATATCATGAGATCAGATCAACGCTTCAAAAAAGGATAGTTTCTATCAGACTGGATATTTTGGAATATGTTCATAGTTGTCCTCTTATGTTTGGCAATTATAGACAGAGTATTGACTCGCAATTAGTACATATAAGTAGAGATGAACAAAGCCTTCCCTGTGACCCTGCCAATTCCTCGCCCGGGTCCTTTTTTTGCATGGTTCGGTGTTAGTCTTCCATAGGTTCTGGATTTGGAAAATTTTCATTATACGTGCAAATAATATAGAGGTGGCAATTGAGTCGTGTTCAGGTTAACCTATTTGGGTTGGCGGGTTGATATAACCTTTACCCAAACACGACCTGATTAATAATCGTCAAGACACTACCTGAACAAGATCCTTTTAAGGTTTTTTTTTTTTTTTTTTTTTTTTTTTTTTTTTTTTTTTATTATTATTATTATTATTATTTTTTTTTTCTTCTCACTTTCGACACTTATGTTTGGGGAGTTTTAATAAAAACTCCAATATTGATCCGATTATTTTTTGGCTTGACTTTTCAATTGGTCAATGAGAAGGCTCAATTGCAAAATCGAGCCCTTGCAACTCTTCAAAAATCCAGAACTCTCAAATGTGTAGAATAGGGTTGTATTTATAGGCCTCAATTAGGGTTTGGGTAGTCAAAAGGATACAGCGTATGCCCTTATAGGGTGATACGTCGTATCTTCATTAATATTCTCAATCAAATCTTCTAGAATCCATAATATACGACGTATGCTTGGATGTTGGATACGGCGTATTGCATAACACGTGTGGCCAATTTGTGACCCGTTTAACATGTTTAAGTAAATAAGTCAAACTATGAAGAAGGTTGTTAGTTTGTCGATTCAATGTGTTTAAATTCAAATGTAATATAATGATCTAATAAAATGAATGTTATATTGGTAACCTAATGTCATACTAAGTAACAAAATATCAAATCCAAATTCAAAGTAAAATCCAAGTTATATAATTTAATTTTTAGACATTTATATATTTAAAGGGGTTGACGGGACACTTATATAATAGGGGTTGATGGGTTGTTTAAAACTTACTAAACCCAAACACGACCCATTTAATAAAAGAATTAGACGGCTTGACATGTTTTTGACCTAACTCTTTTTATCATCAACTATTTAACTTTGTGTCGATTTTATGTCGATTACCGTATCGTGTCGAGAAATGGTACCCCTAACAACGTAACATATGGTGTAAATTTATATTACCTTTTCATCAATTAGAATTACATCAACGATTATTGATAATTTTAGGGGGCGTTTGGTTCGCTGGAATTCAGTGTAATTCGTTGTGATTGTAATCTGAATTACATTACAATCCTGTTTGGTTGACAGGATAGATGTAATTGTAATTCAGATTACATTACGTTGATTGATTGGTTTGCAAGGTAATGTAATTGTATTACACCCAATTACGTCCAGTGATGTAATTCAGATTACATAGCAAACTTGATGTAATGTGTTAAATTATGTTGGAATTCAGATTTTTAAAAGTTAAATATCATTATTTATCTTTCGACGTTATTATTAATATATTTTTTAATTTTAAAAAATAAAAAATATAATAATAATTTATTATTATTATTATTATTATTATTATTATTGTTATTATTATTATATAAATAATAAAATAATAATATTTATATAATAATAATAATAATAAAATAATATAATATTATAATAATAACAATATAATAATTATTATAATAATAAATATTTATAATAATAATAATAATAATAAATATTTAATTTAAAATAATAATATTTATTATTTTTATTATACTTATATAATAATTATATAATAATTAATTAATTAATTATAATAATAATAATAATAATAATAATATTACTTTTTTATTATTTTAATATTATTATTATTATTATTTTAATAATAATAATAATAATAATAATAATAATAATAATAATAATATTATTATTATTATTATTATTATTATTATTATTATTATTAAAGTTTTTTTTTTTTTAATCTTTCTTGAATTACAATTACGTTAAGATCCAACCAAACAAAGTAACAGAATACATTAATTATAATTCCAACACATTCCATTCTTTGAATTACAATTCATTCAAATTACAATTACTTTGACAGATTACAATTTCTTTCAAAACATACTACGAACCAAACGCACAGTATTGTTAGTGGCAAAAATGTTCTAAATCACCTTTAACTACATGGGTCCTATCTTTTAATCTACTCCGTATCTTTTTTTTAACTATATGGGTTCTATCTTTTAATCTATTTATTTTTTAAGAGGATCTATTATACGAACTCCTAATGTGATGTTTTGTCCTTCTATTAGCGCCCTTTTGTTTATAGTACAATACTAGTTATAATGCCCGCGCATGCGCAGGTTTTTTAAAATTTTTTTAAATGATATATTTTTATTTATTAAAAAACAAATAATTAATATTTATTTTGTTTGATTTATGATTTTTAATTATAATTTTTTATTATTAAATATAATAATTTAAAAAGTTTAATCTTATTGTTAGTTGCATCTAATCTATATTTTTTGTATTTATCTTCTACTTGTGTAGTATATCAACAAAACGAATTTATAAATCTTTGATATAATACAACAAAACCCCTATTGGGAATTTTCTATTTCAAAAAAATGCATTCATAGTTTATTTAGTAATAATTTTATTTAAAAAAAAAATTATTTTCTTATTAGGTAACATTTTATATTTATCCCTAACACAAGTAGAAGATAAATATAAAAAATATAGATAAGATGCAATTAATAATAGGATTAAAATTTTTAAAGAATTATCTTTAATAATAAAAAATTATAATTAAACATCATAAATAAAACAAAACAAAGATTAAATTATTTGTTTTTTAATAAATAAAAATATATGGTTCAAAAATTTTAAAAAAAATTCGCGCGTGCGCGGGCATTATAACTAGTTAATAGAGAATAATTAAAACATTATCTAATAAGGAAATATTCTTTCTTTCGAAATACGAATATAAAATAAAAGATAGGTTTTTATTAGTTTCTGTTTCGTATTTTCTGTCAGTTTTAAGGTTTTGACTTATTAGACTTTATATTTTTTGCTCCGTACTTTCAAATTTATATTTTTTTTAAACAACATTATAAAAATAAAAACTTTATATTTTCTGTATCATTTGCTTTTTGGGAAAAATATTTAATAATGTACCATACTTGTCACAAAAATCACTTTCGTGTAGCGAACAAAAAAAATAGCTTTTTTATGTACTGAACTTTCATTTTTTGGCCTTTGTTATGTACTATTGACATTTTTTCTCATCAAAATATTAAAAATCCAAGGGCAAAAAAGTCACGAAAATACATCAAAAAGGACAAAAATGAAAGTTCAGTGCATCAAATAGCTATTTTTTTTGTACGCTACACAAAAGTAATTTTTGTGACAAGTATGGTACATTATTAAAGATTTTTCCCATTGCTTTTTTGGTACGTGGTACGTATAACTTGTCCCTTTTCGCTATCTATTTTTTTAGGTTGGTATTTTAGTAACCGACATTTTATACCTATATATATCAAGATAAAGGACTTTGTGTGGTTTTTTATTGTTTCCCAATTCCATTGTCGCTGCAGCAGCCATTCGATAGTCGAACCGAAACTCCATTGGCCCTCAACCTCTTTGCAAGGTTTATATATTTATGGTATTATAATTTTCTCGAATTGCTAAAATTTTATTAAGCAAAACTAGCAAGCAGCTAGAGAAAACATAGAATTTTGTACGAGCAAAGTTAAGGAAAAAATTTGCTATAATAACATTTTTTGATAAACTGCAAAGTGCTTATTTGACATGGAAACAATTTAACCTTAAACCTTTTATAAATAAATTTGACTTATATTTCTAATAAATAGTTATTCGTGGAACTACTTATTTGCAAGCAGCTTATTATGAGTATTTGATTTGAAAAGTTTGTTAGTGGCATTCTTCGTTAGCAGAACAATCGGATACAAAGAAGATATGGGCCGATTCAATTCGTTGCATAATTTTGATCTATCGGGTTTGAAGTGGGGTAATCAGAAGGTTATACGATATGTCAAGGCTACAGATCATTCAAACGCCTACGTAAATTTTGATCTATCGGATTTAAAGTGGGGGAGGCAGAAGATTCTAATATGTATAAAAGAGGTACATACATACATAATATCGTCCATAAATGGGCATGGAACCTTTATGCAATATTGCCATTACCATGTCTCATTAGTCATTACTCATTACCCTGATTCTCCGATCACTTAATTCGACAGGTTGACGAACTAGTGAATATTGACATGGATGAAGACCTTAATGATATAATTGACAAAATAAGCAAGGTATATATTTCTTTTATGTGTTCGCTTTGATTCTTATATCTACAACAATGTGTTATATAATCACTTAAATTTGTCAGATTGTCTTTGATGATACACTCGACATTGACATGGATGAGGACCTTAATGATCTAGTTATCAAAATGAGGAAGGTAAAAGTCTCTTTCTCTCTTTCCCTTTCATCTTTCAAATTTACTATAACACGAGATATCGTAAAGTTGTTTATATACTTAAAATGTCGAGTTTCTTCTCACTTCTTGTTCTTGGGTTTTGTCTCTTTCAGTGTTCTTTGGCCTTCTCTGGTAGCGCTACGAAGCAAGATTCAAAAGGGTATAAATCAGAAATCAAGAAAATTATTAAAGGGTATTCAAGTATGTGTATCACATAATTACTTACAGGTTGCAATTGCAAAAGAATGAAGCAGTAACATTGATGAATCTGCTCAGTTGGCTATCTGAATCAATTAAAATAGTCACTGATATAGGTAAATGGGTCGATTTGAGTCAGCCTGATAGATTATTGGTAGCTTTTTGCCTCATTTGTAATCTTTTGCTAACATATTTATCGTTTTTGGTCGTGGTGGCAATTTTAATCTAGTTATTAGTAACTGAGTTGATTTGTGATTATATCGATTAAATGGTAAATGGTAAATTTAATTCTGAATTACAATGAAAACACGGTTAAGTTGACTAAAAAACAGACCTTCAGTTTATACTAAATTGATAACAGCTGAAACACAATAGATGTAACTGGTACACATTCCAATGTTGCAAATACAAAATTTTGATGAACTTGAAAAAAAAGTGTAGGAAACCATTGATGTAATTTGGGATATTGCATTGTTTGGTAAAGAACTATGAATAGACCTGTTACAACATGTTCCATCCACTTTGTTTCTCGAGTAATTTATGAGCGCTTTAACGTACACAGCTACATAGGCTGCAAATGACTCATACGCAAATTGTATCATAAGAGCTTATTAGGAGCTAAAACTAACTCGATAATGCTTTCTAGAACTCGGCTAGCTGCACAATTGTCAGCAAAAGGTTGAGCAACACATTTAGCAAAAGTAGAGATACACAAACATAAAAACGAATAAACAAGATAAATATATATATATATATATATATATATATATATATATATATATATATATATATATATATATATATATATATATATATATATATATATATTCAGTTAAGAGGAGCCATCTACTTGGTTTCTCCACCTGCCATTGCACTTTTGCAGGTTGGACCAAGTAAACTGACCATTTGGATACGGCGTGCAAGCAGAGCTCCTTCTAACAGCTCTGGAACGCTATTACAATTGTTTATGTGCAACCTAACATCAAATATACAACAAAGGTGCAAATGCATACGTCGATCTTGAGGGGTGCTGGACATCGACTCGTGCTACATCTTCGACCCATAAGGGCGGTATCTAGGATTCTAGTGATTGCATGTTCAACATGTCTAGAGTTATAACGAGACATATAATCATAGATTGAAGCATTAACTTATATGCAACATTGCAAAATCAAAGATGTCATTATACTATTTTTTTTTTTTTTTTTGAACGGCGATTTAATTAAAAACTAGCAAGATGCTAGAGAAGCAAATTACAAAAGAGTGGATAGAGAGTTACATGGATTACTACACCACTCTATCCAATTAAGAGAAGCTTTCCTGTTCCTACTCGAAAACCAAGTGAATGACGAAAGCTTAATGTCATTTAAGAGCAACTCCTTTCTTGGACGCTTGGGCGAGAAGATTGCATTGTTCCTGAAGTTCCAGAGGTGCCACAAAGTGGTGTTTACAGCAACATCAAAAGCCTTTTTGAGTTTGGGCAGAATGAGGACTCGATCAGCTAATAGGGCCGCATCATCTACAGATGAAACAAGGACACCCGAAACCTTCCACCAAGCCATGACTTCTGTCCATACTTCTTTAGCAATTGAACACAAGGCAAATAAGTGGTCCTCAGTTTCAACATCGTCATCACAAAGGGGGCATCGAACAGAGTCAAGATCGATCACTCTCTTATCGAGATTAACTCGTGTAGGGACCTTTTTGTTCATGATGCGCCACGCGAGAATATTCACCTTTGTCGGAATGAATTTATTCCATCTGATGGGTTGGGAGGTTGAGGGATTTGACATGTGGTTGATATGGTTCCGCATGTCTAGAGTTATAACGAGACATATAATCATAGATTGAAGCATTAACTTATATGCAACATTGCAAAATCAAAGATGTCATTAAACTATAACAACTCAAACGAGGTCAAAGACTTCCACGAAATGACAAGAAGCCAATAACCCATATTTTAACTGCTTCCCACATTCCAAAAGTTTCATGTATACTCAAGAAAGGTGAGAAAGTAGTAATTGAAAGTTGAGGTAAGAAAGAAATTTGCACATTGTGCCATAACGTGAGATGAGTCTGTCCACCAAACGGATGTCGTATTTACCAAATGGTGGTTAGATGTGTAGTAAACCATATGCAAATTGACATTGTAATCCAAAAGGTGCAACACAATGTTTATAGACAAAGGTTTTACATGATATTAAAGATGTATAGTGAGAGCTCTATTCATGAAAAGCTTCATTTACAAACAAAATTTCCAGAAGAAACACATGATGCTTTGGATTAAGAATCATCCTTCTATTCTAGACACAAATTTCATGTATGGCACACTGCGCCAAGTTGGAGCAGAGCACTGGAGCAGTAACACAAGCCAAAGCACCACCTCAGCTTTTCCCATTTTCATTTACATCCCACTCACACACCAAGAAACACCCTCCCAGTAACTTAAGCCAAAACCTGCTTTTGAGACCCACCATACCCAATTTAGAGAGAGAGAGAGAGAGAAAAAAAAAAAAAAAAAAAAAAAAAAAAAAAAAAAAAAAACTCATTTGGCATAAGCCATAGGAGTGGCAAGTGAGATGGCGAAGGCAACAAGGGGCGCAGTGGCGAGCAAAATGGCGAGCTCCACATAGGATTGGCGAGCTTAGTTCGTAAGACTATGAAACTTGACTCGATTATGTACTAAAATAAAAATTGAGAAATGCACTTCTTAACTATCTATAATAGAGAAATGGTCAATCTTGAAAGTGGAATCTTGAAAGTTGGTCAAATATGAAACTAGAAAAATCTTATTAAAGGAAATTATGAAATATAATCAATACTCTTATTAAAATACCTCATTACTTAAAAGTACAATGATTCATTCACATTGTACAACTAATTAAAAATATATCTACCAAATTAAATACAACCAATTAAAACAATTAATACAAATGACAAACCGGGTTGACCCGGGACGCTTCAAACCCGACGGGTTGAACCGGTTTAATTTGACCCGTTTTCGACCCAAACTAGCAAGTTGACCCGGTTTAAATCGACAAATTTTTCGACCGAAACGGTTCACGCTTCAAACCTGACGGGTTGAACCGGTTTAATTTGACCCTTTTTCGACCCAACCTAGCAAGTTGACCCGGTTTAAATCGACAAATTTTTCGACCGGAATGGTTCAACCGGGACGAACCGGGTTTCAAAACATTATTTTTAATTCTCAAATCTTCAAACTTTATATCTACCAAATTAAATACAACCAATTAAAACAATTAATATAAATGACAAACCGGGTTGACCCGGGACGCTTCAAACCCGACGGGTTCAACCTGTTTAATTTGACCCGTTTTCGACCCAACCTAGCAAGTTGACTTGGTTTAAATCGACAAATTTTTCGACCGGAACGGTGCACGCTTCAAACCCGACAGGTTGAACCGATTTAATTTGACCCGCTTTCGACCCAACCTAGCAAGTTGACCCGGTTTAAATCGACAAATTTTTTGACCGGAACGGTTAAACCACCCGGGTCGAACCGGTTTTCAAAACATTATGTTTAACCAAATCTTCAAACTTTTATTATTTTTCATTTATAACCTATAAACTTTTGTTTTATCAATAAACTATTTGTCGCTATAAAACCCCGTTGCTATGCACGGGTACTCGTCTAGTACACTTTGAAAGAAATTACATCTTAAACTAAAGTGCAAATGTTTCAAAAAGGTATCATACTTGACACCATTTATTTTTATAGGTAACGAACAATTTTTTTTTTTTGCTTTTACAGGTATTTTTCTTTCAAATTGAGTCTTTTTAAGTGACCTTTTTGCCCCTTTCGGCCAATAGAAAATTTTATTTTTTCAAAGGGCAAAAATGTCAAAATACCTCAAAAAATGATGAATTTGAAAGAAAAGTACTCTTTTAAACAAACTATTTTATTCGCTACCCAGAAAAACAAATAGTGTCAAGTATAATACTCTTTTAAAAATATTTGCCCTAAACTAAACTAGAACTATAATCACAATTATAAATACGATTCCATATAATACTTTAGTTTAATAAAATAAAACATTTTTCACAACAGAAAAATGTAAAAACTATTTAGTGAAGTTTGAGTAACCTGCACCAAAATAGTTGTAATGATTTAGAGAACGTTGATAAAGGGTTTTTGAAAGGAGAATCATAACCATGGGAAAGCAACCATGGGAAAGCATGCCAATTTCTGAGCATCACCGAATTGGTTCTGTAAATTGGCGTGCTCTCCACGGTTATCACTCATCTCTCAAACATTGTGACTACCGATTGACATAATAATGAGAAATAAATGAGCGGCGTTTAGGGCTTCTTATTCTACTTTATATAAACTAGACAAAGATTATATTTACATCACAGGTCCCTTTATTTTGAAAGTATAAACTTATGTTCTTACTTTAACTATGGGAAATTTATATCTTTTTTACTTGTTACTATTATTGCAAAGGAAATGATTGATATGCCTAATTTATGCCTAATTAAATGTGGAGGTTTTTTATTGGTTTGTGAAAAAAATGGGTCACTTTGCTGTCATCAATAGGATGTTGACACATAGGATTAGGCATACATTTAGGCACATCAGTTAAGCATGTCAATCAATGCTCGCAAAGAAAAATGATTGATAGGCCAAATAACAACTCATTCTTCTACTCACTTTCTAATGATTTGCATGTAACTTCCGCTTTTAAAGGTACTAGGTGAATAACCGTTTATAGCAACGATGTATATTAGCAAATAATTATACTTGTAAACTTGTGGTTTTTTATATGATTCTTAATGCAACTTGTACTGGTTCAATTTGTAGTAATTGCGGGAAAAAAAAGTTTATGGTTAGAAACAAAAAATGATAAAAGTTTAAGGATTAAAAAATATTAAACTATCAATTTAATGGTAAATATTGTTTTTATTTTAAGTAAAGATATATTACTAATTGAACTTTACTAATTTTGTAAGTTTTTAAGTTTTAATGAAAGGGTTTTCTCTTTATATCTAGTAGAGATATGAGTGTTCGAAGGACTTGTAATAGAATTAATGCGTGATAGATATATCGGATCACATCAAGTTGACGTCATGGACCTTATTTTTATATCAAAAATAAAAATGTGAGTGTGTTGGTGGTGGGAGGGGGGGGGGGGGTTGATAATGTTTCTAGTTATTACTTAGTTAGTCTATTAAATTTATTAATTAATGAAACCTCAACTAAAAATTTAGTGGTGTTTTAGGGGGAAGTACCACCGGGGGGTGGGGGGTGGTTTGATAATGTTTCTAGTTATTACTTCGGGGGTGCTTGGTGGGGGGATTAAGGAGGTGGGGAATTGGTAAGGAATTCAAAAGGGTCCACCTCACTCAAAATTTAGTGGTGTTTTAGGGGGAAGTACCACCGGGGGGGGGGGGGGGGGGGTAGGTGGGTGGTTTGATAATGTTAGGGGGTGCTTGGTGGGGGATTAAGGGGGTGGGGAATTGGTAAGGAATTCAAAAGGGTCCACCTCACTCAAATTATGGTGCTTGGTTATAGAGTGCAAAGGTATTGATTACCACGTAGTGGGTAATCAACCATTATAGAGTAAATTGAGGGGTAAGGGATTGATTACTCACCCCACTCATTCCTTTGCATTCTCTTTCTATTTCTTTTTCCCCACTTTGAACCAAGCGGGCCCTTAGTTAGTCTACTAAATTTATTAATTAATGAAACCTGAACTAAAAATTTAGTGGTGTTTTAGGAGGAAGTACCACTTTTCTTTGACCAAATAACAAAAACTGTGTTGATTCAAGTAACAATATCATGATGCTTGAACATTGTGACCACTATAAACTAATACGAAAATGTCACTCGTAATAAATGAAAATAGTTGATTGTGGTAAAAGTGTATTGAGTTTGTCATCTCGAATCCAAATGATGCGGAAAAAGCAAAAGAGTTTGAGAGGTATAAAAAAGTAAATATCATCAAAGGCATCATCAAAGGCATTGCGGATATGTATCATGACTGTCCGCAACCAATTGTTCATAGAGACTTATCGAGTATTACGTAGCGTTTGGTATGTCGTAATCAAAGGGGTAATGGAAAGGATTATTACGATAGAATGAGAAAATATTGTTTGTTCATATTTATGTAATCTAATAATTCATTACAAGGAATGACTCATTACACCAAAACCATTCCTTATGGGCCCCTACTTTTTTTTTCATTACATCCCGTAATGGAATCAGAATTACATAAAACTCCACCATTAACTAATTATATTAATGAAATTTCTCATCAATAATGGGCATTTTAGTTTTTTCATTATGATTCCATTACGTCTTATCAAACAAACCAAACATGATAAATAATGGTAATGACACATTACATTACACCACTTATTCCATTACATCGATCATTCCATTCATTTAACATTTCATTTCGTCCTACCAAACGAACCCTTAGTGTTTTGTTGGACTTAGAAGGTGTTGCTCACTTGTCGGATTTTGGCATGGCTAAGTTTTTGAAGCCGGATTCAGACAACTGGACTTCCTTCGCCGACTAGTGCTCCAGGTAATTCAACAATGGACAAACTATATTTTACTACCGACCCATTTGGCCTATTCGACCCATATGAAAGTCTTTGACATGCCTTTGATATACTATCTAATCGACCCATTATCACAAAAACAGTGGACCTTTCCGCTCTAGTTCATGTATCAGCTTCTGATGTTTTTTAGATTGCTATCTTGCAGAAGTGGCGTAGAAGACATTAACGGGAATGCATCTGGAAGATTTGATCATGTCCACAACCACAGTTTTTTTATCTATAAAAAACAACAGTTTTTTGAACTTCATTTGTTACAATTATCATCCAATGGCTCTTTCTATAGCTACCAGATAGTATAGTAATGTACATGTATTAATGCATCATCAAAGATATGACTTATATCTTCGGCATCATGCCACTTTGACAATTTTTCTTAGTACATATGTAACATAACGGTTTAAGGTTCACAATTCGACAGGTAGGAATACATCCAAGTTTAGAACAAAATACTTGAGCGAACAAAAAATCCAACTTGCCAGGAATGAACATTAAGGCCATAAACTCTGATATAAGTATATAACTCAACAAAAACCATCAACAAAACTCCAACCAAATTTGGTTTCTATTCAAACATAAGAAAACAATACTTAGAGCTAACATAACAGTAACTGTTTGGTTGCATTGAGCATAACATAGCTAAACGATCAAAAGAAAAGATAAACCTTTTTAAGCCTTTGTAGTAGCACGGTTGTAAAACTTATTCTTCTCATCACCAGTCTGGAAGCGACCAAGGCCGAACTTGGATGATGTGTCAATGAACTTAAGTTTGATATCTTCAAGAGCCAAACGGGAAGTCTGAGCAAGTAGAGATTAACGAAGAGTAACCACCCTCTTCTTACTGCCCAACACAATAACCCTTGATCAACAAGTAATCATCCTTCACCACACCATAGTGAGGGAACCCTCCCATTGGGGTTATGTCCTTCTTAGTCCTGTGCCAAACTTGTGTGTTAGTATACATATAAATTGCGTCTCAAAAAATGTAACAAATTGTCTTTTTTATAAAATCGTTTCAAGCTCTATCATTAATGGCTTTCCAATATAGGTGTCAGAATGCTTGAACAGTTCTCAATGGTACCATCCCCCACCGCAAATGCTCAGATTGACTGGTCAACGAGGGGCCTATTGGAGAAAATGGCCAGGGTACAGTCACTGGGACAGGTGTTCATTGCCTGGGGCCAGGTCCTTTGGGGAGGGTCTTAGGGGAGGGTCTGGTTGGCGTCCTTACGATGCATGGGACCATGGTGATCTCATCATTCTTCACCTTTTGGAGAAGATCGTAACAAAACATTTTAAAATGTGTCGGATTGAGTTGACACAGTAAACACTTTCCCTTCAAAAGAAATACACTGTAACAGACGTAATGCAAAAAAAAATGATTAGCAACTTTACTTCATTCATTTAAGTTATATAATATGATGAACAAGAAAAGAAAAATTAAAAATCACAGCACGAAACATTTCCATGACACTGCAAATGATGATACTCCGCTCTGTGAATGCGAATGACTAAACAAAAACCACAATTCTATGTGGAGTGCTTCTCGATGTTGAAAGATGGTTAACATAATACAGATGACCAACACTTAGCATGTGTTCTTAAGTGTGTATTTTGATTTAAATGAGTTTGACCAGAATTTGTGAAAGTTAATATATAACTCAAGGTAAATGTTTGTCCCTGTAAGCAATGTAATGACTAAAATACCCTGACGGCTTGACGTGGAATAGTGGCTAACGGGATTTTGTAACGATCGTTAGTGAAAGAAACATAATTTATGCAAAAGTGTGAACAATAATAATATTTTTTTGTAATTAAAGTTTGAGAATGATATAGAGTGCAAAATCAGGATACCACAAGGACATTTCTTGCAACTTACCCAAAATTTTAAGGCAACCAATGTTTTTTCCTTTTATAAAAGAGTTTAATATGTATATATATTATTAGTGTAACATTCATATCTTAGCTTAAAGTAAGTTATTAATAAATTTAGGGTAAATTGCAAAAATGGTCCTTAACGTTTCACAAAATTGCAAAAACGGGACCGAGACAAAAAGTAGCGCAAAAAAGCCACCCACGTTCCACATTTTCGCAAAATCGCCACTGAGAGGCCTTTTCCGTTAACTTCTGTTAGTTTTCCTCTTTAAGTGCAGTGAAATGACTAATATACCCTCGTCTTCTTCCCCATTTGAATTTCTTTTTAATTTGCAATTATTTTTAATCTCAAATGAAGAACATCAAGAACGTCAAACCCAGACATTCAAATCAAAACCTAGATCCAACAATACTCTTTGTCATGTCCAAAGCACACTTGAATCTTTTCATTCTGTTCCTACTCATGTCCGGTCAACTGGTCATGAGGCTTCACCTTTTGCTTTAGTTATTAGTTTATCTTCACTTTTATAACTGATTACACAAATTTCTATCTGGTCGTTAATAACATTTATTACCATGGTTAAATTGTTATAATTCTTCAGCTATTTGATATTTAAGGTGTTGTTTTGTTGGAAAAAATGGGACTCTGCAATTTATGTGAACCTTTTCTAGTAGCCATATAGACCCTTTAAATCCGATAGACTCTGCTCCACAACTATTTTAGTAGTCTTCAAATGATCAATAAGTCATGTTTAGTGACTTTAGTCTGTATGGATCTAGGATTCTGCCACATATATAATGTTACTAGTTAAACAGGGGAATCATAAACGGTAAATGTATTTTGATTGAGCAGATTGTGTTATAGTCATA
The DNA here is from genome assembly GCA_030686995.1 of Artemisia argyi. Taxonomy (NCBI): domain Eukaryota; kingdom Viridiplantae; phylum Streptophyta; class Magnoliopsida; order Asterales; family Asteraceae; genus Artemisia; species Artemisia argyi. The sequence continues at coordinate 214,794,888 of CM060701.1, forward strand.
AAAGTATTCTCTTGCATATCATTTGATGGTAGTGTATTAAGATCTCTCATCACTACTGTGATCAGTCCGGAATCAGGCCTCTTGATCACTAGGAGTTTAGTGTTCTCAACTTCTCATAACTTCAATTTTGCAACTGATCAATAAGTAGCTTAATCTATACATATAACAATAGTATGACTATGTTGTAGCTGTTAACCTTTTTTTGTATTTATTGATAAAAATCTATTCTTGGTACACAATGATTTACTAATTTGTCTTTATTGAATCGCATTTTTGACATCTGACTAATTATAAACATACAATTAAAGACAATGTGATTCTGTTAGGAAATTTGCTGAGATATAAAGACAATGTGATTCTGCTGAGATCTAACAAAGAAGGAACATGTGAAAGATATTGCTGCAACTTTCTGACGATTCTTAGCAAAAACAAGGGCCTATAAATAGGCTGTACATCAGCTGTTACAAACTTGAAACATAATTAGTACTTCTAACAAGAAACAAATTTTACTTGCAAAATGAAGCTAGCACGCGTCGAGGTAGTGTAATCAATGGTCGTCGTGAATGCATGACTGCTAAGTTATCGAGCAGCAAGACATCACCCTTATTGTAATGCAACACACTCTTCACTAGATATATCAGCAGGCATTGGTGTGCCATCACTAAACATGACTGCTTTTGAAGGATCGTCGTTAAGTTTATCTTTAAATCCTCCTACAACACCGTTGAACCATATTTTACGTTTTCTTGCCTCATCGTATATGAAACCTGGTTTAGGCCCAATAATAACCCTCACAGAACTTTCCATCCACTCTAGTTTCATTCCTAGCTTTGCAGCCCTGCAACATTGTCACATTCATAAGTTTGAGTACTAAATTAACATCAATTTTTTTTTTTTTGTGATTATTGTCATTTTATAAACCGAACCTTTCTTCAGCGACAGTCTTGTCATCGGTGTTGAAAGTTTCCTTCCAGCTACGACCAACTGGCGATGATGGATCAGACTCTTCTCCAAGAACTCGTGTGTAAATTAGTACTTTTTCTTCCATTTCTTCAACAAATTTTGGGTGTTTCTGTTGCATCCTTTCGTATATAACATGACTCAAAGCTATACACGTTTCTCCTCCACTTCCTGGCTCTACTTCACAGAAGAAAAACAACTTGGAGGGAAATATAGGAGCCTATTATATATAGAGATGACAGACATTCGGATTAAATAAAGAGATTTGCTCATAGTTAAACTGATAGAAAATATGACTCTCTTGTTATCTTTCAAGTAATCACTAAGGCCAGGGTATTTGGGTACGCTTATTTAAAGAGCTAACTAACTTAATGCGTTTTCTAATAAGCACTTTTGAGTGTTTGGATAAGCTTATCTGAAAAAAGATTAGCTAAATGAGCAAATCCAAACATTATGTTTGTATATTGATATAGGTGTTTAAATAAACTTATCCAAACACACAAAATTGGGTACGAACCCAAACATTATGTTTGTATATTGATATAGGTGTTTAAATAAACTTATTCACATACATGAGACATTTCATGATGAAAAGGAATATCCTGATCAGGTGGAGCTTCATTCGCGGTATAAACACGACCGATAACTTTAGTCCTTGAGCCTGCACCACCCACGCCATAGCTAAAATCTTCATAACGAGAATAGATGGTATGTTTATAGCTGAGATCTAACAAACAATGTGATTCTTAGCTCTGGCATACACTCCAACATTTATATCTCTATTATTCTTAGCTCTGGCATACACTCCAACATTTGTATTGATCCAACAATACTCTTTGTCTTTATATCTCTATTATTCTTAGCTCTCGCATTTTTGATATCTGGCAAATGATATTACAGAGGTGTTTATGCAGAAACTTCATGAAGGTCGAGAATGTCTTTATAACGATGAACCGACGATGGTATGTTATTTGTTCGCTAGGAAATTTGCTCCGAGTACTTTGGACATGACAAAGAGTATTGTTGGATCTGGGTTTTGATTTGAATGTCTGGGTTTGATGTTCTTGATGTTCTTCATTTGAGATTAAAAATAATTGCAAATTAAAAAGAAATTCAAATGGGGAAGAAGACGAGGGTATATTAGTCATTTCACTGCACTTAAAGAGGAAAACTAACGGAAGTTAACGGAAAAGGCCTCTCAGTGGCGATTTTGCGAAAATGTGGAACGTGGGTGGCTTTTTTGCGCTACTTTTTGTCTCGGTCCCGTTTTTGCAATTTTGTGGAACGTAAAGGACCATTTTTGCAATTTACCCATAAATTTACTAACAAAATCAAAATATGAAAACCCCATATTTTATGTTAAGATATTCTGTCAAAGAAGAAAAATAAAACGTGATTTCCAAGTTACAGTACATAATTTAAGGATGATGTTTAACTATAAATACAACATTCTTATTCCCAAATCATTAAACCAAAAAAAACTATTTTATCTCCTCTCTTTCTTATCGGGTAAAGTTTCGATTCTTGTTTTGATTTGTGATGATTTCTCTTTGGTTTTTATTAATAGAATTTTATTGTTTAAAAGAGTAAGCATTGTGATTAAGAAGTTGGGACAGAGACTGATATTGTTGGTTGTTATCAAGGACGAGTTTTGTTGTTTAATTTGATCAAGTTGTTGTTGAGTAGTTTTATATAGCCGCTTATTTGGTTTTGGCCTTATATTTGTCATTTTTCGTGGCTTATTTTGAATCTTTTCGGCTTATATAAGTTTCTTATGATATATAATAAGATTATATAAGCCGAAAAGTTAAAAATAAGCCTCAAAAGTGAGCTTATGAAACATAAACCCAAAACCAGATAAGCCATAAGTGGGCTATATAAACCGAAACAAAGGTGAAAACTTCTTACTAACTTGAGCACCTTTTCAGTTTTATTGAACAACCCGTACACTTTTGTCACCTTACAACTAAAACCGGTGCACGTTTCACTTAGCAACCAAATTCTGTGCAAAATCCTAAACCCTAACAAGAATCTGTTTAACCTGAGAAAAAGCTAAGCTGTTTGACTGTTTGAATCAGCTGTTTTCACTCTTTAAGCACTAAGAACCTGTTTAACTTAAAATCAGTTATCTTGACCGTTAAAATCAGCTGTTTTGACTCTTTAAACACTAGAATAAGCTGTTTAGCCTAATATTTAACCAGAAAGAGCTAAGCTGTTCGACCCTTATCATCATGATTTGTTTGATTACAAAATTTAATTATTTTTCTTAATTTTACATGTCACATTCAGATGCTTTGACTTGTATTAACTTTCTTAGTTTAGCTTTTTTAGGAATGGTACTTTTTTTGTAATTTGAAACATGGGTTTTGTGTAGATTGTGGTTAAGATTTGTGGGTCTTGTTTTGTTTGTAAAAAAATACTAAAATTGCTCACTTTTTTTATGACACTTTTTTGTGCTACCAAGATGGGTCAATTTCAGCTTTTCTTGTTGTTTAAGTGGTACTGTGTTGTGTTGTTGAGTGCATAATTGCATTTTTTTCAACATGTAACTAACTTTGTTTTGACTTCTTTCAGTATTAAAGATTACAAGAACAAGATCTTCTAAATGTCGATATTAAGGTTAGTAGCACTTTTATCCTTGTTATGTTTTGTATACTAGGAGGTGCTTAGAATCGAAAAAAGTTAATCATTAGTCGAATTTATATGAAAGATCATAGTTGAATTCGAGGTTTACCGAACAAATACCTGTCTCATCTTGATAAACTTCTTGGCTACTATGCAGTGTGCAAAACTTGTAGTTTAAGTTTAAGTTTGAATAAACAGGTTAAATGAGGGACGGTAGACCCATTTAACCCATTTCCAGTATTCGATAAACAGGTCAAGTGGGTCGATTAAAACACGCCTGAAACTCGTTTAGGCCCAACTTTGACCCGTATATGTTAGTGAAGTGTTGGGAATTGCGAACCTTAGATGTTTCACAGTATACATATACATTTTTAATGCGATTTATTTGTTTAAATGTGTTGCAATTAAGGCTATTGAATTGATCGAATTTGGTGTTATGTATGTAGGATGATTCTTAATGCACTGAAGAAGATGCCCAAGTTTTTACAATACTGGAAGGATTTGCTTTCTAGGAAATCCAAGCTAACTATGCCACCGCTGTATGTGGAGTATACATTTTTATTGCGATTTATTTGTTTAAATGTGTTGCGATTAAGGGTATTGAATTGATTGAATTTGGTATTATGTATGTAGGAGTCTTGAAGATAGGTTCAATATTCTGCGGAGTATCGCGGAAGAATGCATTCAGGACGAAGAACTAAGGAATCTTCTTGAAAAAAAACCGCATCCTATTTGCTACGATGGGTTTGAACCATCAGGGCGCATGCATATCGCCCAGGTTTGTTAAACTGAATGCTCGATCTGGTTTTCCTTTTGAACAATCCATGGAGTTTGTTTATTTCATCTCCCATTTGTTTATGTAACTTGCATAGTTGTATGTTTGGATAAATACATTGCATATGCATTTTTTTTACTAGTTTAGTTCATGACAGAGCATCTTGTTTCTTATGGCCCATAAACAACTTATGGAGATCATGCTTAGCAAAACACATTTGCTAGTTTGGGCATCAAGTTTGTCTCTTTCAAAGGGTTTTCTTTGTTCGTTTCTCTTATTAATCATGAGACATAACTTACTTGTTATGATAGGATACTTATGTATAATATTTTGCAACGTAATAAGTCCTCAAGTAAATTCTAGTTGTGGTTTGACTCTTGTCATTAATATATTTTTTGTCAGTTGTATTATGGTTTTAATAAGTTGCTTATGTGTTGGTGCCTTTATTGCTGAACAGGGGGTTATGAAAACGATCAATGTTAATAAGATGACCTCTGCTGGTTGCAAGGTGAAAATCTTGATAGCAGATGTGTTTGCTCAACTAAACAACAAAATGGGCGGAGATCCGAACAAAATTCGAGTTGTTGGAGAGTACATGATTGAAATTTGGAAAGCTATTGGAATGGATTTAGAAAACGTCGAATTCCTTTGGGCTTCAGATGAGATGTATTCAAGACCACGTGAATACTTTCCTCTGGTCTTTGATATAGCTACAAAAAACAATCTTCCTAGGATAATGAGGTAGGAAGATTATTTTTATATGAATTTGATTTGATTTAGTTGTGCTGGATTTTAACGAGTTGTAAATGGTTTTAGGTGTTCCCAAATTATGGGACGTAACGATACAGATGACTTGAGTACTGCTCAGATGTTGTATCCGTTGATGCAATGTGCAGATGTATTTTTTCTAAAGGTAATTTTTTAAATTCTTTCTTGGGTAGATAGGTTTTAATGTGTTAATAAATAAACATATTTGTTTGTTGGAATAGGCTGACATATGTCAGTTGGGAATGGATCAAAGAAAGGTGAATGTCCTTGCAAGGGAGTACTGTGACGATATCAAAAGGAAAAACAAGCCTATCATATTGTCTCATCGTAAGAGCCTAAACTCTATCCTGCTTTGTTTCTTGTTGTTACGTTATACGGAGTAACATGACTTTTTACATTCGTTGCTCCTGCTTTGCAGACATGCTTCCTGGTTTGGGGAAAGGACAAGAAAAGATGTCAAAGTCTGATACTTCTTCTGCTGTCTTTATGGAGGACGAGGAGGTATAATCGTGTTCATTAGTTTCATAATTTTTTACATATGGTTGAAATTGCCACCTGGGCTGTCTCTACTTTTGAGGAATCAAGTTTGTTTTCTATATTTCTGTGACCTATGATGGAAGAAGTATGAGGTTTATCATAAAACATATAAGGATAATGTTAAAAAGTTTTAGCATTTTACTCGTTTAATATTTAATGCTGTGTATATGGAATGCAACAGGATAAGGTGAATACAAAGATCAAGAAAGCATACTGTTGGCCTCGTATCGTTGAAGGAAACCCATGCCTTGAGTACATCAAATACATTGTATTCCCTTGGTTTAATGAGTTCAAGGTTGAAAGGACAGAGCAAAACGGTGGTGCAAAGTGAGTTTATTTTAACAGCAGTTCTTCACTGATCACATATTTGGTTACCTGATAATTCCATTTAAAAACAGGGTCTTTGCAACTTACGAAGAACTTGTTGCGGATTATGCAAAAGGTGACTTGCATCCTGGTGATTTGAAACCTGCATTGTCGAAAGCATTAAATAAGATTTTGCAGGTATATATTATATTTTTTCTTATATCACATTATTAAAAATCTTGAGTTTCTGAATCGTTGATTTTTAAGATTACTTGCCTAAAGTAAGCTGTCTCTATGTTTCAGCCTGTCCGTGATCATTTCAAAAATGATAAGAAGGCAAAGGCCCTATTGAAGAAGGTTAAGGTATGCGTCCAACCATTCTCTATACTATTCTTGCTAATAATATAGATTCTGCACTTTTTACACTAGACCCGACACTTGCACTTTTTGATGATGATGGTTTGTATCTGAACTGTCTTTATGGCTGTTACAGGGTTACGACATTACAAAATGATGCAAGTTTTTTTGAATAAGTTATGAGAAGATCAAAGACGTATGAAATGAATTGTGATGAATCTGCTCAGTTGGCTATCTGAGTATCTGAAGCAATTAAAATAGTCACTGGTATAGGTAAATGGGTCGATTTGGGTCAGCCTATTATTGGATTATTGATAGCTTTTTACCTCATTGGTCACATATTTATCCTATTTGGTCGTGGAACTCATGGTGGCAATTTTAATCTAGTTATGAGTAATTGAGTTGATTTGTGATTATATCGATTCTCATTAGATGGTAAATTTAATTTTGAACTATGATGAAAACACAGCTTAAGTTGACTAGAAAAAGGAGCTTAAATTTATACTAAATCGAAAACAGCTGAAACACAAGAGATGTAACTGGTATGCCTTCGTATGCTGCAAATACAAAATTTCGATGACCTTGATACAAAGTGTAGGAAACCATTGATGTAGTTTGGGATATTGCATTGTTTGCTCACACAAATATCATAATTTAAGCTGCAAATGACTCATAGGCAAATTGTATCATAAGAGCTTATGAGGAGTTAAAACTAACTAGACAGTTCCCCCTGAACCCAAGATATATATGCACAATTGTCAGCAAAAGATTGAGCAAAACACATTTAGCAAAAGTCAGGTTCGACCAAGTAAACTGACCATTTGGAAATGACATGCAAGCAGAAATGACAAACCAGCATTTAAATATCAGTCGATCAATCAGATAACATTAAACTATCATATAGACATATACTAATGACAATTAATTTATATAACTGCTCTCTGAACTCCGTATATGTTACTAGTAATTGTACAAGGGGCCTATCGTTCTTGATCGTGGTTGAATAGCTGTCATTGTTATACTCCTGTATCATATAGAATCACTGCAAAGTGCAAAAGCTTAAAAAGCAAACCAAATATCTAAACAAGTATAACCGCGACCACTCACAGGGGTCGGTCAAATCCAGGCAAATGAGCTATCTTTTCACTTAAATAAAGAAATTCTCCAGCTTTGTTCACTCCGATTTTGATAAATGCAGCTATAAGGGGCTCAATGCATTTAGTCACGTCATAGCGGAACATGATTGAGCAAGCCAAAAGGTTATGCATTAACAAGTATTTTGTAATCGTCAAAGTCGTCGCTTTTATATCAAAAGTAGATAGATTGATAGATGATTTTGGATCTTGGTCTTTACATTGTCTCTCAAAAAAGATTAGATAGATAGATGATCTTGGATCTTTGTCTTTAGACATTCTCTCAAAAATGATTAAATCAGCGGAAAAGCCCTATATACAATAATTTGTCAATCACAAGATAATTAACTCGGGAGATTACTCTAAACTGAACGGATTTCAGTTGCTACAATATAGTAGCTGCTGTGAAGTTGTTTGCCAACAATCACATTGTCTTCCTCTTAATTCTGTTCGACATAAGCATAGTAGCTGATATCCATGACAAGATTTCAACATGACAAAAAATTGAGTATATAGTGTCAAGCTTGAACAAGATCTACGCGTCAACGTCACGGACAATTAAACTAATTGTACAACTGATCCACAATTTTCTTTCAAGATTTGTTCCGTCACTTGAACAATAAGAAACGCACTTATAATTTTTACTGCTTTCATGTGATCCGTGAACGCTACAAGGGATGTGCATCTCTCGACCATATATTGGCAAAACATAGCAAGTTAATTTTATAACATGCAACAACTAACATTTACTTTTAACCTTGATACTTGTTAACTCGAAAAGCTGCAAAAGAAACTGAAACACCACCACTTTTAAACTATCAACAACATACAAAAGTTCCTCTTTCCCGCTAAGTAGGAAAAAGGGATAAGGAACACCTCACAGTTCAACATTTTAAAGACATGAAAGTCTATTTTAGCATTACATGTGGTGGATCTTTCTCTCTATTCACATTGTATGTGTATATCTTCACCTAATTTAACTCGTCTCCGATACCGTCACTTCAAAAATCTAAAGCATTGCAGGTTATAGGGGTGAAACTGGCACATTCTTCCACCTGAAAAAAAGTGGCAGATTAAGATCACAGAATAAAACGGATGCTAGATATGAAAGGTGACAAAATGAGTCAAAACGGGTGCTGGTCAGAACAAGTCACTTTCTACTATGGATCAGGTCAGGTTGGACCGACCTACAGACAGTTCCTTTTTATTATCTTTCTAAATTTACTAAATAATTTATAGCTAACATCTAGTATTAGTGTATTACAAAACCACATAATGACAATAATAATATACAACGTTTATTCAGTAAAACTATTTTTCCATATATACCAAACCAGCACATGTACCCATAAATGGCTAGAAACTGCCACCTCATTGAAAAGTTTGAACCAAAGAAGAAAGATTACCAATGAGACATCCATGATCCCCGTAATCTTTGCATCAAACTGTGTGTTTGGTTAGGGGTTTCTAGAACCAACCCATCCATAGCAGTGGAAGAACCCATATCAGTGACTGATTTAAGTGATTCCGAAAGCCGGTTGAGCAGATTCATCAGTGCAATCACTTCATTCCTTTGCAACTGCAGCTGCACACCAGTAAAAACAAAGTTACAAAAGCACACAATGAGACTTTAGTTCTTAAGAACCATTAAATGTAGAATTGTTATATTTTAAAAATGAAAATCCTGTAGCATTTGATACTTACAGGCTGCTCTGGCTGGTTCTGACCATCAACAGAGAATAAGATTTTTAATGCAGTTCCGAGGCCGAGAACCTGAAGTTTCCCCCATAGACGACACTTTTCACACCCTACACAGTCCATAAGGGCACTGCAAACATGTCCAAGTAAAAGTTACAAATAGGAATTTTACAGCATCACAACTCGCAAGACATATACATGAAAAAAAATTTCACATCAAGTATCTTGAAACTCTTCGTATGCACAACTCTATCCAAAAAAGAGCCCACTCCTAAGTTGAATTTAATACTTTACAACCACTTCTTAATTGTATCTAGAACTCTAGAAGAATATCTCTTCCAAAAATTTTGACTAGTTTAGAGCCTCATGTACTTAATTAAGGTGGCAAAACGGTCAGGGCCGGTGGCTAACGGGTTCAAGTAAAAACTGGGTAATTATGGTACAGATCAGAACAGTCCGGGCTAGGTTAATTTGATCCGAGACACTTACTGTGAATGTTTCACATTTTCTGTATAAAGTTTGGGGTAAACGTTGATCACAAAAACAATATAATTTTAAGGTACATAAAGAAATAAAATAGCTTAAAGTGGTTTCATGGCTTTATGCATTTGAAACACTTTGGGTGACTTTCATATTTTTACCTGGATACTCTAATACAGAAGTAGAGCAAAAAATAACTCAAACGACCCATTTTTAAGTAGATAGTAAATTTGCCACCTCTGATTTTTATGTTTAAAAACATTCGATGCTCAAAAGCCAGCAAAACAACTACATTTTGTTGGGCTATAAGGCATACCACAGTTAAGATTTAAAAATGAACCTGATGTTTCTAAACTGCTTCTGGATCTGTTGCTTCAACTCGGGTCCACTTTGGCCTTGCCATAGTTTAGCCTCATCAAAGGGAAGAGGGCATGCAGCTTGCAACTTGGGATTATGTACTAATTGTCGAATCAAGGAATGGGCTTTCAGGTCCTCCAAATGGTTACCAGTGTCATACTCGGCCTCTTCCAAGTAAGGGGCTGCCTGTAATAAACACAAGACACACAAACAATCATTTGTGAGAAAAAAAAAAAAAAAAAAAAAAAAAAAAAAAAACTTGTGAGATAAATATTGATGATGTTTTCAAGGGTTGTGATTGTACTCACTTTCGTCACGGCTCTAAGAACGAAGAGAAAAGTAAAGTACAAGTTTTGTACACGCTCAGGATGCTTCAAGACACGATCATGCATCAACTGAAGATTTGCACCCCACTGAAATGCAAACAACGAATACTTAGTTTAGGGTCCTGATTTAACTTTTACGATGCGATATACAATTTCTAGAGGTGGCCTTGCTTATTATGATTGGGACGCTTCAGGTTATGTTTCATCTCCAATGGGTAGAACGGGTAAAAAAATATAGGTTAGAAAGAAACAGTTTGAATGGATCCATAGTGTATTTCTAAAGCATAAATCCTCACATCTCATTTCATTCATTAAATTATCAGAAGTTCAAAAATTTTGGACAAAAACTATCGCTCTACCCAATACAACCTGTTCTGACTTGTGCAAAATTTTACCCGTTAAAACCCCACACGTATTGGCATGTTCCCCAACCAGCTCAATCCGCCCCCTTTGCCACCTCTAACAATTTTCAATATTACATGAAGAAAATCCATAGATGACTTAACTTCTACATTCACAATACAGATATACAGGCATCTATAACGTGTAGCCTTAATGGATACAAACCTGATTGGTGGATTCATCAAGGAGATAATCACTAGCTATGTGGACAGAAATTGAGGCATGAAGACCAGATATTAGCTTGTACAAAACTTTCTTCTCTTGGCAGCTTTCTCCAGATGAATCTGCACATTCCAAATACCTCATTAATTTTGTATTGTAATTGAACGTTTCTAGAAACAGGAAACAGATATATTTCAGGTTTAAACAGTTGTCCAACTTCAAATAGTTGTGCCCCGTTTATTTATTCTTTCTGATGTACATTTAAACATGAAATCAGTAAGCAATTATACAATACTGTTGGCTGTATATTCAATTACAGCATCTGAAAGAGCATATGGAGTTGTTACTTGCAAAGATTCATTTTCTGATAAAAAAAAAGGCATCATAATTAACTTAAAGGACCATAACTTAGCCTCCAAAACTAGCATGTCCTTCTTCCTCGGAAAAACACCGATACAATTGAGCTAGAGGCCACTAAATATTCAGGATATAAAACAACTTTGGCATAAGCAACTCTCAAGGAACCAAAGCCCATTTAAAAGGAAGTTTGTGACAATAATATGAGGTCATATTAAACACAAGGGAACCATGAACTCACATTTTGGACAATTTTCTGAATATATAGCATCCCATATTCTCCTGGCTGAAGGGCCTGTGTAACCGGTGTAACGTTCGGGATTCAGTAGCAAATTTACATAGGTCATTTCATCTGCAGATCAATCAAACATTAAGAAGTTATCAGTAAAAAAAAGGCATAAAAAGTCCAAAAAATGACTTAGCAGAGTTATAAAGGGACACATAGAAGTAATGTGGGAAATCACCATTATCAGTTTCATCATCATTAGTCCATGGATTATCTACTACTGGCCAACCTCTAAATGCCTTAGCATCTAGGGTACGATCAACAGCAGCCTCTGGTTTTCCCTCCTGACATTTAAGATCATCTTTTGCAAGGCCAACTAGTGATGGCCTCTTAAAAGCTTCTGGGAATTCACTTTCTGGACATTCACATACACTGCAATCACGCAGTCGGCACATGCCATCATCAGGCCAGAAGGGGCAATCACACCATAGCTTGACCTGTAAAAAGTTAAACCACATCAGGCTCATAACTACTCAAATACAATGAAGCTAAAAATTAGAGAATAAACTAGAAATCTAAACACTATCAAACGTCCTAAACGATTTTGAATTGGTATCAAATTTATATCGGCACAACTCTGCTTAACTGAATGTTTTTCAATTAATAAGGTGGAAAAGAATGTCCATAACTTACTCTTGTTTTATAATACAAACATGTCCACATGAACAATCAAATTTAATATAAGAAGTTTTAAACTATTAACCAATAACAGAATTTTCTAGCAAACATTGACAGCGATGGTAAGTAAAATTACACAAGCAAACACGTTGGAGTTCCAGAATCTACATGGCGCTTCTCTAAGTGAATTTTGTTCTTCCAGTTACATTTTAGTGCAGTTATACTCTATTCTTGTTATAGTGCCCCTACCACTTCTCACAGTGTCTTGATACAAATAAGTTAATGTTACCGCTGAAGCAAAATTCATCACATTTAATAAACACATGATATCCTCTTAAAGCTTATTTTATATATAGCAGTATCAGACTTGACAGCGAAGAAAGATAAACTGTGGTAGACACACACCAAGGAGCATGTTTTTAAGTTGAACTATGACATTAAGCACTTCAGGTTATAGGTCATAGTTGTTGACATGTTGCAATACCAAAATAAAACCTTCTAAATAAGATTAAACTACTAGTATAGTGGCTTATAATAACATTTAGAACGCTGAAAGTGGATACTTCTAAGTCAGAGAAAAGACCAATTCAAACATTACCTTAAAATATCTGAAGAAAGGAGTTGTAACGAGCTCTTGTAACAAGGGATATAAAACTGCTCCATTTACACTATCAACTGTCTCATAATCACAACAACAATCCTCAACAATGCCTGTATATTTACGTGAATCCTGCTCAAAGAACGAAGGGAAAATATTAAATTCGTAATGCTTGTCCAAATTCACCTCAAAGCTAATTCCAAATATGTCTAAATCACCTACATTCAACAGAATTTGACTCGAAAGATTGCTGAGTTACGATCATATATTTGTATTTGAATATAGATTCTAACACACCCTACATTGTCTAACTCTTATATAATAACTTTAATTTGCAGGAATAGAGTATGAAATTTCAACTCAAATAAGAGCCAAAACTTCAGCTATAATCGCTGATACAAAAAGCATATATACATACATGCACATGCTGCCAGAAACTAAACAAGTCTAGTTCACTTTAAAATGTTTTAATCAAATAGAGTACGGATATCAAACTCAGTCAAGAGCTAAATCTCCCATACACATGGCATAAATACACATTCCAGTAGAAACTAAACAGGATCAAAACAAGTATAATCTTCTTCAGAACATCTGAATTGAATAGAGTAAGAAATTTGAGGTCGATCAAGAGCTAAAAACTAAACTACAATCGCTACAGCATGCGGATAGAAACACATCATAACCGAAACAAGTCTAATAATCACCTTCAAAACATTTTAAACCAAATAACGTATAAAACTCGTACTCAATCATGTGCAAAAACTTTAACTACAATTACCTATAAAGCTATAACTGGCATATACACATACATACACATTCCAATAGAAAGTAAACATAATAAAACAACTCCTAATCTTCTTCACAACTTAAAAATCAAATAGAATACGAAAATAAAACACAATCAAGAGCTAAACTTCAACTAAACAGGTTTGCAAGAAGTCTTGTCTTCCTGAAAACGTTCAAATCATATAAAGCATGAATCCTCAGACAGCGCTAAAACTTCACCCAAACAGGATCTAAACAACTCTTATCTTCTCCAAACTGTCAGAATCGAACATACTCTGATTTCAAACTCAATTAACAGCCAAAACTTTAACAACTACATACACATTGCATCACGAACCAAACAAGATCAAAACGAGTCTAGTCTTCTTCAAATAAAACATAACACTAAATCCGAATACAACAAACACCTAATGCAACAACTAATCATCTTTGCAACACTTAAAACCTCAACAACTCCAATAATTTCACATCAACAGCTAATAATTTAACCACAATATATATTCTACAGTAACTACACAGAATCAAAACATTATTCAAAAAGTCCAAAATGAATCACCAATATACAAGCTAAAACATACACAATTTTACGATTATATATCCGGATAGAAACTAAACATTATCTGACGATTCAGATCAAATATAATATAAATTCGAACATGATATAGAGCTAAAACTTCAACTAATTATGATCAAAACAGCAATAATCAACTAAATGTCAACAACTTCCATAAATTCACAATCATTAACAACTAAACGAACCTCAAAACAACAAAACGGAATACGGATGAAATCGAACTTAATCCAAAATTTTGAACACAACGAACAACTAATCATAACAACTTCAATCTCTTCACATCAAACAGCTACAAATCCACAAATTCACAATCATAAACGATGAAATCAGCCTCAAAACGAGTACAGATGAAATTTGAACGCAAGGAACAGCTAAAAGCAACAACTAATCACAGTCAAGATACTTAAAACAGCTACTTCAACTAATTCACATTAACTTGTCTTCAAATCCACAAATTCATAATCATAAACAATAAATCAGCCTCAGAACAACTACAACGAGTACGGATCTAATTCTAACACAATGAGCACAACTAATCATAATGAGAACATTTAAAAACCTAAACAACCTCAACTAATTCACATCTAATTCAATAACTTCAATAAAATAGATCAACTAACTCAAAGAACAGCTAAAACCTCAACAACTTCAATTAATTCACATCAAATTCAAATCTAAACAAATAAATCAACCTCAGAACAACGGCGAAATATACTAACGAAACCGAACTTAATCCGAGCACAATGAACAGCTAAAGCAACAACAAAACTATTAATACACATCAAATTCACAATCAAAAACAATAAAATCAACATCAGAACAACGGAAGGTGTACGGATAAGATCAAACTTGTTCAACTACAATACACCCTATAGTAACTAAACACGAATGAAAACACTCTTCAAAGCGTTTAAATCGAACACACAATCACCAATACACAATTACACATTCAGGTTGAAACTAAACTAAACAGGATCCAAACAAGTCTAATAGTCATCAAAACATTCGAATCATGTACGTTACGAAATTTAAACTCAATCAAGAGCTAAAACCTCACCTAAATTCACGAACGCATAACATATAGCATTCTGATCACAACTAATCTCAACAAGTTCAATCAATTCACATAAAAAAAACTAAACAAGGCTAATCGTCTTCTAAACACGTAAATCGAACAGCTGTAACAACAAATAATGATAAAAAATTGAAATGAAAGAGATAGAAATGAACCTCAGAGCAACGACACGGTGTACGGATGTAACCGAACTTATTGTAATGCTGCCATTGATAATTGATCGAAATAGCCACTAACACAACGATCAAAGCTCCTATTGATCTCCACATCCATAACCTGTTATTACTCTTACTCTTACTCTTATTAACACCTTTAAGCCCTACCTCCACCATTAATTACTCAATTTTATAAAAAAATTATTAAGTTTGTAATGTTATGAGCCCTAATTTTGACTTTAATTTGAATTCTGTTAGACTAAGTGTGTGTTTTTGTGTGTGTGTGATTTGAGTTTGTTATAAATAGTTTGTTGAAAGGTGTAACGCCGACTGTTTTTATTTTAGAGGACACGGTTTGGAAATGGAAATAAGTTGGGAAGGATGGCGGTCTAAACAAGTTGTTGTTGTTAAGTTATTGTTTTGTGGTGAAAGTCAGGCCTACTTATTGAGACGCGACATTGTAACAAAAAATTATGACGTATTTTCAGCCAATAGGAGTGAAGGATTTTCATTAACCTTTCTACACGTCGCCAACAGGATAGATTATTATACTAGTAACTATTTTAGTCAAAAGTCAAAACCTTTTAAATTTTCTATTTTTGACTTTTTATTTTCCTTTACCTATTGGAATTTCACTAGAAACATAGAATTAATAAATAAATAATTGTATTTTTTTTAACTATTTCACAATATTTTACATCACAAATTTATTTCATATGTTTTAAGCTGAACTTAAACCCACAATTAAATGATATACTATTGAGTCACAAGCTTTTTGGTTATCAAGATTGTAAGATTATATAATTTTGAAATTCTGGTAGTCAAAATCTTGTCAGGTTAATTAATTGGTAAATGCTAGTTTACTAATTCCTTTAATCAAAATCGAGATTGAAAATGTAAACTCAGTGATAATTGGCGAATCATATTTTTTTTCACTTTTTCTTGTTTAGTCATTCGCTAAATCAAGTAATCAAAGAAATTACTTGCTCACGCAGTTATTTTCAAGATGTTCCAAAGTTGTTTCGATCTTTGAAAATAAGCTTGAGTTTTGATATTTGTAGCTAAAAAGGCTATGTTTGAAAGTTAAAAACATGCAATAAACGTAGTACATTTAGTTGGTTGAATCAGTTACATTCAAAGCGAATTGGTTATCATGAATGTATAAACAATTTGCACACTCTAGAATTTTTTAAACATAGCCTTAGATGCTATGTTTAACATTTTCCTAAATTTATTTCTAGAATAGTTTTAAGATAGTTAAGGTCCTAAATATTTAATCAATATAATTATTATCAAAATCTCAATTTTTCAACATTTTGTCTGAAAGTTAGAATTCTGAACTTACTCATAAAGAAGCATAAATAAACATAACAATTTTCTTATATAGATATAAACCTTCATAAATTTTTTAAATCAAGTGACACATCCATGTTTTTTTTAATGAAAACACATAATCATAATTTCTGAAGTATAATAAATAAACTCAACATAATTACTTTTATAGATACGCATGTTCATATGAAAAAATCACATAAGTACACCATTGTATTAACCTCACAAATTTCAATTATAAAGACAATATTGAATATCCATATCATAACACAAACTTTCTTTCAACGACAGTTATTCTTCATGCCTTATGTTCTTACTAAAATTATACAAGAAAACATTAAACATCTACTTTGCCAAGTGCTTATTGAGGTACAAAATAAATTCATAAAGCTTGATTGGATCAGGAATAGACTTGACAACACTTTCCTTCTGTGAACACCTTTTTGCCCATGCTACTAGATTTGGACATTCTTCTTCAATGCTAAATTTGCCAAAAGTTTCCCATGTATAGAATCTACTATAAAATGGTATAAGTGTTATATCCACAATTCCTAAGTTGTCACCCCCAAAATAGATTTTGTCCCCAAGCTGACCTTCAACCAATTTCAAGATCCTTAACACTTCTTTCTTGCCACTCACTTGTTCTTCCCCTGTGCATCTATATATCTTCTTGCTTGCTTCATATAACTAAAAAAAATAAAAATAAAATATAATTAATTTTTAGTTTAAGAAAAAATCTTAAACGAACGGGTCGACCCACTTAAATAATTCTCAACCTGAACCTGACCTGTTTAATAAATGGGTTAGATGGGTCGACCCAAGCCCGACCCGAAATCTATTTAGACTCAACCCGAACCTGTTAATTTTCGTGTCAGATTCATGTCGAGTTTCGTGTTGGGTCAGAAATTGACACCCCTAACTTTAAACATTTTGACAAATTGAAACACGCTATTCATATAACTGAAATACAATCTAAGTATGTTTTAAAACACCAAGTAACATATATATCTAAGCAATGGCGCAGCTACGTAGGGTGCGCCCGACCCCCGAAATTTTTTTTTGCGATGTAGAGGTATATAGTTTTCGTGTAGAAAAATTTCGGTATATTCGGTTTCGACCCCCATTTTAATTGTGAAATTTTTTTTATACATTAAGCAATAAAAAATTTTAGATCCCGACCCCACCGAAAATTTTCTACCTTCCCCACTGTATCTAAGCATCAAGTTGAATCTAAGTTAGAAAAAATGAATACCTCTTTATCAACAAAATCGGCCCAAAACCGAGCTTGTGCTCTTTCATGAGGATCAGAAGGAAGAAAAGAAGGTGACCGATCACTCCAAACCTCGTTAATATACTCGACAATATTTAGCGATTCACATATCGAATTATTATTATGAATAAGAACAGGAACTTTACCATAAACAGGATTTATAGTTTTAAGAAATGAGCTTTTATTCAACAAATCTTCTTCTTTGTATTCATAAGGAATACCCTTTTCTTCTAAAGCTATTTTCACTCTAGAACCAAATGGGCTTGACCAAAAATTCACTAGAACTACTTCTTCCTTCACCATTTTTGTATATGAAGATGATGACAGATTATGAGGAGTTGAAGTGGGGTTTTAATATTTTATTTATAGTGTGATAATGTTCACTTGGACCCCATTAGATTATGGTTTATTTTCATACAGGTCCCCATTGTATAAATGTGCTGTTATAATAAGTAACTTGCCTATCAAAATCTTTTGCTATAGGGCATAGACTTTTTAAAATGACTCAATTGAGTTATTAGAAGGAAAAGTTAACATAGTTGACTAGTTACGGAGTATTATTTTTCTGGTTTGTAGCAATTTATTTGTAATGTTTAACAAAAGGGTATAACAACCAGTAGCGGAACTTGAAAATTTATTATTATTATTTTTTTTGGGAAGGGGGGGGGGGGGGGGGGGGGGGGGCGGATTTATTTTAGGAGGGCCAAATTAGAGATTTGTTTGTAACTAAATTACCCATAAAATCTATAAAATTTTAATACTAGTTGCCGCAACTTTTGAGGGCCGGGACCCTCCCTTTCCTCTTATATATGTGAATTGTATTGTTTGTGTTAAAAATGTATGTGTTTAGGTTGAATATATGTAGGGGATTTTTTTTATTTTATTTATTTATTTATTTTATTTTTTTTTTTTTGGCCGATGCACGCTCCAACGTCTAAAAAATTTAATGCCCAACGGCTATATTTTGCATTAGAAAGCCCATGCTTCGGAGGCAATATTTGCCGTTGATGATGCCGGTGGGGTGGCGGCGGTGTTCACCGTCGGCATCACCTTGCCGGTGGGTGATGCCGCCCCCACTGCCACCCTTCTTAAAAGTTCCACCCTTGATAGCAACAAACGTAAGATACACAAAGTTAAGTAAGCATTTGTGTAAAAATGTTTATGCTATTAGTGAATACAACTAATAAGTTATCCACCAAATATTCAAAGTTTTGCTTGTTTAATGTGTAATTTGGTTTTTTGATAAGAATTATATAAATATAAGACTTCGAACAACTTATTAGTTGTATAAAGCATCATAATTTCTTATGTAACTGAAAAAGAACACGGACACCTAATTGTAAAGTTATACCAACTGTGACATGATTATACTTTTTTTTTTTTTTTTTTTTTTTTTTTTTAATGGAACAACTTCAATTCTTTTCTTAAAATCAACTAAAACGTAAGTTTGTTTCATGCATAAAGTTAAGGACTTAAGGTTCTAACCTTTCACTATATCACGTGAACTATTCAAACTCGTTGAAAACATTCATTTAAGTACTCCTTAATAACTTTATGTTTCTAGACGATTAAAAAAATCACAAAAGAAATGAAAATTTACATTCTTTTCGTTTTGACTTACAAAATTTTTTATAGAAGTGTTTTGTTTTATCAATGATTCATAGTTGATTTAATTCTTAATCAAAATAAACATCTTATATAAATCATTTTTTGCAAATTTAGATTGGAATTATATTTGCGTGTGTTAGTGAAATACTAGAGACCAAAGAAAAGACACAAATTATAATAGTGGTTATAGTAAAAGGGCCAGAATGTGTCTATTAGTAAAAGATGGAGGATGAAAGAAATTTTGCATGACGTCATCGCTTATTGGTAAATGATCTACAGCCCACCATGGAAGACCAATTCACGGCTTGATTCATTTTCTTAGAAAAAGTAACAAAAAAACACAAATAACATGTGACAAAATATTGAAATATTGTTACCACATTTAAATATATCTCGACATCAACTACAATAATAATATAAAAAGGTGTTATATGTTTGTAGATGATAAAAACTACTAGTAATCTAATACTAGTAGATAATAATAATTAAAGTTAATCTTGTGGAAATGATTAAAAAAGTGACATTCTTTGGTTTAAAAGAAAACCAACTTGTCATTTAGCGTAATAGTATTCGTGAGACGGCACACTCCTAATCAAGTGGTCGTAAGTTTAAGGCATTGACACAAACAAACAAACGTAAGATGTTTATAGCTTAGTGGTGTTTAGTTTGTCTTTAAAAAATGATGTACTAGACAATATCTAAACATCGATTTCTAGCTTTCTAAAAGAAGAAAAGGATATTGTCAATTATGATATTTTACATCAACTTTTGTGGTCTTAGGCCAACTAACTGTTTGGTGGTGTTTGTTTTTTAAGAGGTACTGAATCTGAATCTGAATCTGAACCACATATCTAAATCTGAATCTGAGGCGTAAATGTTTGAATATGATCGCATCTGAACGGGAAAACAAACTCATGTTTGAACCGCACATTTGCTTGCTTGTACTAATTTTTTTTGGTTTTCTTTTGTGTCAGCAAGAGGCAACAAGAGGCATTCAGACACCCCTCTCAAGTGTAGACCATTAAGATCTTACTGCCTCTGAACGCGTCTGAACGAAAAAAAAAAAAAAAAAAAAAAAAAAAAAAAAAAAAAAAAAAAACGGTCTGAACTACCAAAATGTCTGACCGCGTCTGAACGGTTCAAATTAAGAGGCTGTTAAGAGCCTCTTAATGATAAACAAACACCACCCTAGTAAAATTGGGTTAGGGTGATAATAATCTTGGATATCTTCACGAATCGTGTAAGTTCATTTTCTGTATAAAGTATTTCGACCCTATTAGTGCATGGGTATCACGAAATCCTTATCGGGATAATTCAAGAAGAACACTTTGTTTTTAGGCACAAGAGAACAAAGCAAGATAGACAGAATTGTGTGAATTCGTATGATTTGAAGAGACCAATGTTATCTGTTCAAATAACAGAAAACTTGACAATTACAAGCGGTTAAAAGTAATTAAATTCGGTTACATCCAAACAGTCACAACCCTTCACCAACAACCATGTTGGTTGGGTTTTTGGGGCGAAAATATAGTAAATTCTATAATACCGATTCATGAATATCGTTTAGGTTTTGGGGCACTGCCCCAAACCCTGCGAGGGGCGTCCCCCCGATCCTCGCCCGCTCACCTAGGATCAGGACCCCAGCAAGGGGCTCTGCGGCCCCCTTGACCTCCGCATCTTTTGTCTAGGCGAAAACATATTAGCTCAACGAGTGTGCACTCCACACTTCTCTAACTCGTATCTGAGCTTAATATAAAATCCATTTGTCTCTAATAAATCGCAATTACCCAAAATATTTGATGACACTAAAATCACCAACACTAACCTATCACCTAATAGTTACATGGCAAGAGTTTTCTACCTTAAGTTAATGAATAGAAGCATAGCCTATCTATGTAGTTCATAAATTTCCCGACAATTCCACCCAATATAAAATCTTACTTTTATTGCTCCCGAGTATAAATTTGGATTTCTTGCATTTTATTTTCTTTTTCCAAATGGTTGAAAGTGTTTTGCGTATTTACTTTCGTGGGCTGGTTGTGGGCTTTAAAAGATACTAAATCTGGGCTGCCTGTAAGATGAAGTTCTTGGCTGATTGTGGGCTTTAATAGACTAGACAATTTAGATCAAACGGATCTGTAAGATGAAGTTCTAGTCTAACTAAACTAGTTTGGATCTAGATTGCTAGGTCTAATTATAAAGTCTTGTAGATGGTTTTTTTCTTTCCTAGGTTGGTTCCATACACAAATGTGTTTATCTATTCTAGTATAGTAGTTACGCGAATTGTTTGGTACTTAATGATCCAAGTACTGCACCTTTGCATAATGCACATCATTTATGTTGGTGATATGATCGTGGAATCAAATAATTTTGGATTAATTCGCTCTTTGTATCTAAAATTGACATGGAAATATCCTAAATTATTCGTATTCGACTATACTTGAACATCTTTTTTCCCTTTAATTCCTAACAATAACTGTCATTTAGTTTGTCCTTCTAATCAACAAAGACACTAAAAATAGTGAAACTGCTATGTCAACGTCATTGCATTGTAGTAATATGTTGAGTTGGCATTCATGAATCATGATATGGTTGACATTGTTCGCAGTAACTTGGAATGTTGAAGATACTTTGTGGAGAATGACACGTGCACGACGCGTGTCTATCGAGTAAGGTCAGAATTTGCCTCATGACATGTGTATCAGTGTTTGTGAGTGTATGTGGTGCGGGTCGCTAACTTTTCCTAGTTTTTGATTTATTGTCAGCTAAGTCATCTATGTCTATATTCTATAAATAGTGTAGCCCGGTTATGTATCCTCTATAGTTTTTACTTTGTGCCAAACCTGATAAAGAGAAGAGATCCCTTTCTTGCCCGTATGTAGATGCACTCCGATCACTAGGGTCAACTGAACCACATAAAATTTATATATGTTCTTGTGTTGCTTAATTAATTAGGTGTCAAAGATGCCCCCACCCATTACTAACTGAGCTACGCGTCATTGGCTCTTCTGTTGATTAGTTGCTTGCTTCTTGTTTCCATATTCTCTATTGTTCGGGATCGCTTGTGTAGATCATAAAACACAAAAATTAAATGCTATATGCGTATATAGACACTTGTTAGATGCTACAAACAATGTTTTGTAAGACTTCAATTCATAGAATTAAATCGTTGTCTGATCTCTCAGCTCTAGCATATGGAACATTTTAGATTCGTTCCGCTTTTACTGTACGATGTCGTTGTTGTTGGTTGGTTTTATTTTATTAAATTGCAACTCATTAACATATTTGGTTTGGTAAATCTAGCTTGTTTATATATTCAACAGCAAAGTAGATTTTAGAAACACTGCCTTTCTTTTGAACAACAAATTTGATTAAGCACCCTAGCAAGAAGCTAAGGGCATGCGAAGAAATTACAATGATATTGGAAGAGCAACTTACAAGGGTTATCAAACTACTCAATCCAATTGAACGAGATTTTCTTATTTCTGTTTTTACTAATCCAATTGAATGAAAAACTAGAGTTTGGCATTATTGAAGAAAAGCTCCGTTTTCCTATTGGAAGTAAATGTGAATTCATTTCTATATCCCAATAGAAGCACAATCTGATATAACTTTTGATCTATAAGAACTAACAACTAAGCAACTGCATTATTTAGTACTTTTTAGCATGCTAGCGAAAACAGAATTATGGTTTCATTCCATAAGAAAGAACGTGTTACATTAACATTTGTCTTTTTGTTCTTGTTCACGGAGAATGTCATTCCTAGCTAAGATTGTTGATATAATGGACCGATACTTACATAATAAATACACATTTGGTGTCCGATTTTAGTATTGTTTCAATTAAAGGATGATGTTTTTGGTTTGAATTGGTTTCAACTCGTATATGTATTGCATTTCTTGTCAAAAATGGGATGCTGGTAATGTCGTAATGATGGGGATTGTGATGGTGATGGATTCTCATCAATTTCTGAACACTGGAATTTGTGTTCCTACGTTCATACACAACACAATGGTGTCACAAAATTCTATTATGTGGAAGATAGTAGAAATAGTAAGATGATAATGAAGAAAAAATATGCAAAATAAAGTAAATCAAGTGGTGGAGAATCACCCATTTATCACCTCATATTACTCATCTTCTTTGTTTGTCTCATCCATTTTCTTGATTTATTTTTAATTTTATTGTTTTTGGTACCTCTCTTATATATGGTTTCTATCACTTTATCTACAAGATGTCATTGTCTACTATTTACCAATAATTTTGTAATTTTTTTTTTCAGCTTATCTATACTTGTATAACTCTCACTTGGCCAAAAACACTCAAGTCCACCAAAGGTTTGTTTTCTTGATCCTATCATTTATAGTGTTTTCATCATAAAGTTGCATACTTTCTATTTTAGCTACATTAGTTCATTATTGGGTATGCTGATTTTTAAGTTAAGTTTGAAGTGGCTTTTGTCCGGTTTCTATATTATATAACGTGCTACTACTTACTGTTTGTTTAGTGTGTCACAAAACATATCGTTGTTATATGACTTCTGATTATTAATATTTGAATAGTTAGAGAAAGAAATTTAGAAAACTAACGTGGGCTGTGAATACGAAAATCTGATTTATGAATCTTTTGTGCTATATTAAGATTCCCCACTCGGGTAGAGAAGAAAAATGGAGGTCACCAATGTTACCGAGTATCAAGCTATTGCGAAACAAAGGTTGCCAAAGATGGTTTATGACTACTATGCTTCGGGTGCTGAGGATCAGTGGACTCTAGAAGAGAACCGAAATGCTTTTGCAAGAATCTTGTAAGCGTCGTTTATTTTCAAAAACTAAAAACATCATTTTGAGATTTTTATGACCTTGTGGTTATAATATAGTCGTGTCTCCTAAAAGTGTGTGTTTTGGGGATGAAACAGATTTAGGCCTCGTATTCTTATTGATGTGAGCAAAATTGACATGACCACTACAATTTTGGGATTCAAGATATCGATGCCAATTATGATTGCCCCAACAGCCATGCAGAAGATGGCTCACCCTGAAGGTAGAATCATATATCCAGGAAGAACATACTGTATAATTTACATGGCTTATGTCCCTAGTTAATATCGTTTCTTAATTCTCAATGAAGGTGAGTATGCAACGGCAAGAGCTGCATCTTCAGCTAATACTATTATGGTTAGTATTTCCGCAATACAAAAGTTTAGTGCTTTAGGATTATAAAGAGGACCTTATGGTGTGCTAATAGTTAAACTTATTCACTTTGTAGACTTTGTCATCATGGGCAACGTCTAGTGTTGAGGAGGTGGCTTCCACAGGACCCGGAATCCGTTTCTTCCAGCTTTATGTGAGTAATATTACTGTTTCCCCCTTTTTCTGCTTCTGTCACAACTCATTTGCTCATACACTCATATGGACAGTTGAGTTACATAGAGTTTATATTGTTTCAGGTTCGACCAACAACTTCTAAACTGGTTTTTTGATGTTAGAAAATAAAACGTCTATAATTATTTTTAGTACTTTGGGCTTGAGGTGTTATATTTGGTCCTTGACTAAGTAAATATTGTCATATTAGGTGTACAAGGACAGGAACGTGGTTGCTCAGCTTGTGAGAAGAGCCGAAAGAGCTGGTTTTAAGGCTATAGCTCTAACGGTCGATACACCAAGACTTGGACGTAGGGAAGCTGACATCAAAAATAGGTTCACTTTACCCCCATTTTTGACTTTGAAGAACTTTGAGGGTTTGGACCTCGGCAAGATGGATGAAGTAAGTTCAAGTTACAACTTTAGAAGAAAGAAAAAAAATTTCATTTTACTATTTTATTGATCTTTGTTGTATGATATGATCAAATGAATATATAATCTCACGTGTCTCATTTGATATGAGGATACGTACATATATAAGCAACAAAATTCGCTAAGATAGTTGAGTTTTTGAAATGCAGGCTAATGACTCTGGGTTGGCTTCTTATGTTGCTGGTCAGATTGACCGCACCCTCAGCTGGCAGGTATCTTTCGTTGGATTTAGAAACTTATGTAGATGAGATAGATGTCCGTACACCTAGCGTTTTTCTTGCAAATAGTATGTTACAGAGCATAAATACATGTTTCTAATAATGTACAAATATAGATTGGAGTACATTATTGCTTGGTATTAGTTTGTATGTAGCTCATTCGATCAAGCCCATATGTACTGATGTACAGTGTATTAGTTAACAAACTTTCTATGATGTATAGTTAATCAATTGATTTGTTCCTCACAATAAATTTTGTGACTCAAATATGCGACCTTCCATGTTCCAATAAAGTAACTTTTTTCTTTGTTTCGATGCTTGCAGGATGTGAAGTGGCTTCAAACAATCACCACGATGCCGATCCTAGTGAAGGGTGTGATCACAGCTGAGGACAGTAAGAATAATCGAAACCACTTGAAATATGTCTC
This sequence comes from Artemisia argyi, assembly GCA_030686995.1. Taxonomy (NCBI): domain Eukaryota; kingdom Viridiplantae; phylum Streptophyta; class Magnoliopsida; order Asterales; family Asteraceae; genus Artemisia; species Artemisia argyi. The sequence goes on from CM060701.1 coordinate 214,820,872, forward strand.
TTTTATTCGGTTATTTGTTAATCTAATACTTAACAATGTTATCCCACTTGTTAATTATGCAGCAAGGCTGGCTATTCAAGCTGGAGCAGCAGGTATTATTGTCTCCAACCATGGAGCTCGTCAACTTGATTACGTCCCTGCTACAATCATGGCTTTAGAAGAGGTTGTCAAAGCTGCACAAGGCCGCGTACCAGTGTTTCTTGATGGTGGGGTGCGCCGTGGAACCGATGTTTTCAAGGCGCTAGCTCTTGGAGCTTCTGGCATATTTGTAAGTAAACATGCTACATATCAACTACTGTAGTTATTAGTTATTTTAATTTTTTTGCCAAGTAAACGTAGCAATTTTAGCTCATTTATACGTAAACAAGTTTATTAAGGTTGGATATATGGACAATAAATCTTACACTCTGCTTTTCGGACATGGTCAGATTGGGCGACCTGTGGTGTTTTCATTGGCTGCTGAAGGAGAAGCTGGAGTGAAAAAAGTACTTCAAATGTTACGTGATGAATTTGAGCTAACAATGGCGCTTAGTGGGTGTACCTCACTTAAAGAGATTACTCGTAACCACATTGTGACCGAATGGGATGCACCCCACACTCGTCCTGCACCACGGTTATAAATGAAAACATGAAATTGACGTGGGCTACTCAACTTCTAATTAATGGCAAATTGATATGGTAAAGTTTGTGTTACGGTTCCAAAACTCGTATTGTTTTGTTGTATAATGTTTGCTTCCGAATGATAAGTTGTATGGATGTATAATCCTCAAATGTCCATTGCTTTGCTTACATGATGAAACTCTATATGTAGCAAAATGAATGGGTAAGGTTGGCTGTAAATACTGGTTTATTTCATAAATAACACATATATTAAATATATACAAAATTTTAATATAAATCAAAACTAATCTAAATCTTTGAGTACACTTTGGACAAATTTTTAGTTTAGTTAGTTTCTTAATATATCAAATTTATTATGCAATTATTTCTCAAATTTGAAGCTACACAAAGATTGATAAATCCAAATTTGGTCTACAATGTTTGCAACATTATATATAAGCTACATATATTACGAAGTTTTACTGCTTTATGCAATCAATCTACGGGTAAAACATGTGTTAGCAAATTGATCATAACGGGGTTGAAATTTCAAACCATTCAAACTGTTAAGTTTGATAATCGCAATGCAGCCGTTTAGTAACCATAGAACTGATTGCTGAGTTACACTTAGAATTCATGAAAAGATAAGTGTTCACAATCCAACATTCCAACTCGCTGCCCCACAATACTTCGTTTCGAGCTATCAAGCTATTGTTTCAATTATTTCTTGTAGTGTAATAGATTGTTGGTAATCTTGTCTTGCTTTTGTTTCCGTTACAAAACAGTGATACCTAATTATTTTGTGATACCTAATTATTGAGCCATATTTCAGTCAGAAACTGAGGTTGCGTTAAGTTGTAGGGAAATAAGTGTTCTTTCTAAAAATTTCAAGGAAAACTGAATGTTAAGAATAGATGTTTAGATAAAATATTTTCTCAAATAGTTTTTAACAAGAAGAAAGGGAGTTTTCCGATCTGCAATTACTCTTTAGAAAAGTGAGAATTCATACATTTCTCCTTTTTTCCTTGCAATTCTCTACATTCTTTTATACTTCTCACCTTTCTAAAAAATTTCATCGAAGAGTAAATCCATGTTTAGTTCAGGGGAAAAAAAAAAAACTATTATTCCGAAAAAATTTCTAAGAAAATTAGAAAAACAGAAAAATGTTCAAGTTACATTTCGCTAGAACCGTTTTTTATTTTATTATTATTTTTTTTTTCAGAAATGGAAAAGCTGATTTTCTAAGTTAAAACATGACTTCAGAATAGGATTATTTTATTATTATTTTTATTTTTTTTAACGGCCCGGTAAATTTATTAATCCAAAAAATATTTAAGTAAATCATATGTGAGTGAATCCTACATCTCAGTCTGTTACATAAGTGGTAAAGTATACCTAACAAGATATAACTAATTTTATCAAAGGAAAAACCGCTAGACACTAGTTTACATTTAAGTATTTAACTTATAAAGACACTAAACATAAACTATCTTCTAATTCAACCATGAAGATTGATAATCATCACATCACAAAATGCCAGTTGTTCTTTTGTTAAACCTTCAAGGTCATAAGTGCCATATATAGATGTCATAATCTTCGTTCTCCATTAGCCATGAATTGAGCAGTCTCATCGAAAATCCCATCAACATCACTACCACTCTTTTCCATAGCCTTTTCCGTATCTTTAACGGTATTACCAATGTTTTCAGCAATTGAAGTACCCACGTTCTCGAATATCTTGTCATTTTCCTTTAACGCTTCTAACGAATTCTTAAGAGTAATTAGGTTTATATCATCTGAGTTCCAGGTCCCTTATTATTAAGAATGTTTTGAAGTTGTGGCCCAATTTTTTCCCTCTTTACCATGCTTCTTTGACTCTCGAGACCCACTGGGGATAGAAATAAGACGATACACAGATGTCTTAGGTTTAAAACCCGTTTGCCTAGCATGTTGCTTACATTTAGAATTACGGTTTTGTACCACTTGGACCATTTTTCCCCCACAAATCAACTGCTAAGTTCACACCAGATTTAGAAATCACATGTTTAGGGCATTGGTTATTATCATGACCAAACTCCAAACAACAAGCGCATGTTGGTGGTTTCACTCATATTCTACTTTAATTGTATGCAAATAAGAACCCTAACCCTTCACATAAGGAATAGCAATTACCATAGTTCTTTGAGAGGACAATTAGCCCTTATGTCAATCAATGCACATGCAAAATTCAATTGAGCCCAAGAGTCCATACATATAGTGTTAGTATAAGAATCGAGTATGATTAGTGCACCCAATCTAGTAGCAATGACACTCAATCCATCCTCAGTAAACGCCGTAAACGGAACATCATACAATTTTTCCTAAACCGGGACAAATTTAAGCTCTTCTTTTAATAAGCGCTCATTAGGAGACCACTTCTTAAGAACAATTGAGGCATTACGTATCAGCATGGTCCATTTTCTAATACCCTATCTCAACCTGTTGCCAAAGCAAAAAGATGAACCCTTTCGAGTTCATCATTGCTTTAACAATACCAAACTTCTTCCATACATTCATCACATAGCAATCAACAACAACGAGTGCACCTCTTTTACCAAGAAAATAACTATATAACGAGTTTTCATACCTAGCATTGGCCTCCAAAACCGAAGATAAAGAAAACTTCAGCACTGTCACCAGTTTTAGTACCCGTATATAATGTACGAAAACTTGCTACACATTTGCTTGCCTCAGGACATACCAAGCTCGCAAATGATATAGGGGCAGAACGTTTCTATCACCCTGTTCCCACCTGTTCAACCTCAAACATTACCGGGTTATTAGTATCCCCAACATTGTTATTCCCAGGATCAGAATTAACCACTTTATCCATGTTAGAAACCAGGTCCTCACCTCTCAAACCAGTCCTGTTATCAGCATCTCCATCACTCGAACCAGCCACAATATCATCCCCTCCCACACTAGAGTTTGGGAACTCATATTGAAAAGAAGCTTCATGTTGAGAAGATGGATCCTCACTCGTAATTCTACTAGGTTTAAAAGGCTTCCCATCATCTCCCAATAACTTGAGTTCACCCTCGAACATTTGTTTTTCATTAGCACGAAGTTTTTCAGCTAAAGAAGATGAACATATATAGAGTACCATATGTATCCGACAAGCTTGGAAACTGTCTCTGATCGGTAGTATTCATCTCCTCATTCGTCTCCTTTTTACCATGAGTACTCGATTCATCATTATTAGTCTTTTTCTTATGATTATTGTTACTCCCCCCCAAATCCAAAAAGCCATGCTTCATGTTTATACCATGCGATCACAGACAGAAAAGTGAAAATTGTTAGCACTTGCTACGTTTTCCTTTGTTAAAAAGTCATAACTGAAAATTAAAAATGTTTTTCCTCGACTAAACTCACCCTAGATTTTTCACATATAGCTCAATTTCAAGCTAGAAGTTTCAGGCTCTAATTCTTCACAAAGCACAGTTTCTAGGTAAGGGACCAGTGTCTATTAGACCTGGCTAATGAAGTCCGGTGCTAATAGAATCAAGTTGTTTTGAAGAAATTTAGCTCTCTACATGAACAAATTAAATAATATTGAGAATCAAGCGCTCTACAAGTTTTAAGCGCGGGTTTAAACTAAGACTTTAATGAAATACCAATTAACTAGTTTCACTCCTAAAGTCGGTTACATCTATGAAAATATTAGTGCATTGTAGTAATAACTACATATTAAAACAAGTGAATGCCCCATTTTGCCTTGACCAAACACAAGATACTTGAGAGCGTGATACTTAACCCTACACCAAAGCCTGTTGATTTCTTGAGGGACATTGTCATACCCAAACAAGAACACACGCAGAAGGTTAAAGAATCAATGAAACAAACTTTCACTAATGAAAAACAGTGGGTAGGCAGTTCACCAGAGGAAGCTACTTGGGAATGGTTGACCGAATTTCAAGCAGCGTATCCTGCATATAACTTTGAGGACAAGGTGGTTTTTGGGTGTATTCCCCTGCTTTATGACCCGTTGGCACCTTTTGTTCATGAGCATGTTCATAAAGGCTAATTACGTTCGAGTAAATGTTTGCTTGTATGAATAGTCAGTTATGTGTGCCACTTTGTGGGCTAAGAGAACTCTCTTTATTTGTTATCTTAATCAGGTGCTTTTATAGGTGTATTGTAACAACCCGATATTTTCCACGTCTACGTTTACTCCCAAACTTTGAATATTCCACTATTCACGTGCATTATCGGTAAGGACCTCTCATACGGACTAGAAATAGTCGGCATATCATCATAATGTCATTTACATGTTATACCACTCTTAGGATTTTCAAATTAATATATTATGTATATTTAACGTTTACGTATAACGATTTCTAAATAAACGTTAACGCCCGAATAATATATATTCGACGAATATATCTAAATATTCCCACAATGGTCCTGATATATTTTTATATCCATTATTTCATCATAAAATTCATAAAACTTATTTACCCAGTATTTTTGTAATTTATTTTAATTATAACATAAGTTTAATAATATTACGACGGATTTCGTGAAAACTAAACAATGATCACCCGAACACCCAATAATTATACCCAACGTATTTTCATAATTTCTACAACTTTATTTTATCCCGGTTAACTTCGTCAAAATTTATTTTTAGTTAACCCGGTACCCGGTACACTTTAAAACCATATCTATACTCAACACACTACACCAAATAACCAACAATTTCTTACACACTCAACTTCTCCCACTCTTTTTCTTACAAGTCTTGACTAAAATCCACTAACTCTCATTAATATTGAGTGTGCAAGTTGAATACATAAGATATTATACACATTTTTCTTCTCATTTCTCACAACTACCAAAAACTAATATTCTCTCTTCCTCTCTACTCACTCACACGGCAACAACAACAACAAGGAAGGCAAGACCAAAGAATTTTTCTTAAGATCAAGTGTAATATTGTTTATTTAGTGATTATTGTTGGGGTTTAGTAATATAAACACAAGAATTGCAAGGTTTTCATCATTTAATCATCCCAATCATCCAAGTAAGTTAACAAAACTCATTTCATAATTTTTACAAGTTATTACTATGCTTATATATTTTCTTACAAGATCTACATGCATATATTATTTATACCACTCCATTTTATACATATTTAACTTTTGAGCCATAGAAGGTGATTATAGTTAGATCCTTGTTAGATCTACTTGGTTTTGATGATTAGGAACCCATGACACCCTAAGAAGGTGTATGGTAGGATTAGATTAGTTTTGTGGTGTTTGAAAGTGGTTTGATGGATGATGGAACTAGTTTGGAGACTTGAAAATGGTTTTTGAAACATTAAAAATACCTACTGTCCCTATTTCTATTTCGTGGGAAAATCAGTGGCTAATGGTTAATTTTTGACCAAAGATTTAGAAAATACTTTCAAAAACGAAACTTTAGGCGAAAGAACGGATTAAAAAGAGCTTATAACGAAGAAGTTATGATTTTTGCAAATTAATTGACGAAAACTATTTTTCTGAAAAACCTTGCTGATGAACAGTAGTCACGACAGTTTCGAGGCTTAAACTAAATCTAGCCATCCCGACTTATCAAAAATATGTTAGTATTTTGTCTCACGATTCCGTGGATATAAAGAACGAGTAAAACGGACTTACGACGACAAAGTTATTCACGTTTTAGTAACGGCGAAACATATATTGTTTGACAGCTTTTTGACCAAAAATAATTTACAACAATGTAGTAACTATATAATTCAATAAATAATACCCAAGTGGCAAATATCATAACTAGTAATGTACTAGTCATTTCAAGTATTTTTCAAAGTAAGAGTGGTATAGGGAAACATGTGCATGTGCATTCCTTTCATCATTTCATGATCTAAAGTAGATCATATCATTCATTTAGGTTGCGGTTAGAGTGCGCGTCTTACTTCAGTTCGTACCCTTTGTTATCATATCGCTTATATCAGGTGAGTATTCACGAACCCCCTTTTCTAACTATTTTAATCGTTTTGGGGTGGATGCATGAACAATACTGTTTACTCTTATATGGACTTAAAAGACTCTTGTTTCACTATTTATGCTCGTAAGCAAAAACGTACTTAAACAAACTTGTTTACTATTTACGAACACTATTATCTGAACTTTTTGACTTGTCTTGACATTATAACTTGTTTGCACTCTTGAACCTTTTGACTTGAACTTTTAGACTTAATGTGCCGTACGTTCTATGACTTAAAGTCTCCCTTGTTCGGAGCAACGTTATAAAGTCTCTCATGTTCAGAGCATCCTTAATAAATCTCGCCATGGTGGAGTGACTAATAAATCTTTGCCAAGTCGGTGAAGTGACTAATAAATCTCGCCTAGGTGGTGGAGTGACTTCAAGTCTCCCTTGTTCGGAGCGGCCTTGACTTATTATATACTATGATTCCATATTGTGAACTATATTGACCACTTGTGCTTGACTACTAGACCTAAACTATATTTTAGGCAGTGGGTTGTAAACACACAGGTTACAAGTCTCTTATGGCGGGACTTGGAACTGAGTGGATTTGCAATGCCTTTGCCTGGCGAACTTTTTTAAATGGTTTTCCTATTATTTTAAAACGTTTATACTCACCAACTATTTTCATAGTTGACCCGTTTTCTCTCATGCATTTCAGGTGATCGTCAGTAAGTTTTCTTCATGGTCCTTGCATAATGAAGTTTTCACACGTCACCACTAAGCATTATGTATTTCAAGCTATCTTTTGGGAACTAAACTTTGTGTCTTAAAATGCCGATGTCGGCTAAACAATGTTGTAATGATGTACTTTTCCTTTAATGTAAATTATGGTATTGTCTTATTTCTCTTTGGTGATGTTTATCGATTTCGTTACACCTCGTGTTTCCGCCTTCGGCGAGGGTGTGACATGTATTGTCATCTCTAACCAATGTCCTTAGGCTGAGTGACAACGGAAATAAAATCAATCGTACTTTAAGAATTGGAAAACTACTCAAACGTGACATTGTGCTTGCATCCATATAGTTGATATGAGAGGTTATATTAGGAGAAATTTAAAAAATGACCAATTTTTCTTATGTCCCGAGACCAACAATAAGAATTACTACGAAATGTTAATATATGTTATTACTTCCTCCATCCCAATTTAATTGTTATTATTACAAACTTTAAAGAATAAATAAATAAATTACTAGTTTTTAATTAAAAGTAAAACTGTCATTCTGCAAAAATTAAAAGAACGAAAACAATAACAATTACATTTTTTTTAAACTGTATGTTTTTGTCGGTAAACAATTATTTTATAATGAAGAGAGTACTATATTTCTTTTACTGATGCGTGATACAGTCGACATGTTTTTCCCTTTGGTAGTAAACATATGGCCCAACAGATGACACATTTCAACGTATCATTTTATACTTTAGTATTTCGGTTTCGGTGGTCATAAATTTTGCATATTTACTAGATAATAATGGTGCTTGAATCCCAGATGTGACAACACACAATCAAAAGAGCACCAAATATAGTGTGGTTCAGATTTAAACAGAATCGGAGTGCTTGAATTCCACATGTGAGCAAAAAACTGAAAAAAACTTAACTGAGATAACCGGCTAAAGCTATAAACTGGTGGTTCGGTTTTCGAAAACCAAAAAGTTTGGTTCGGTTTTTTCCAAAACCGGACTATAATAACCAAACCGAACCGTCTTTATTTTATGTTAATATTACTTGATATTGTTTATATAAGTAGTTACATATATAAATCAAATTTAGAAACTCATATTATGCTTTGAGGGAGGGTTTATGCTTGACTTATATGCGTGTTGCTTGACAATATGTCAATACGTAGACAACAATGGTCATATCATGTGTTTGACATGCATATGAGTGTCTTATCTATATACTATCTATATACGTGTGTCTTATCTATATACTATCTATATACGTGTGTGTTTCACGTCTATATGTAAAAACTTAGATAATATTGTTAGGGCTTAAGTAAAGAGAAAATTTCGAGACTAGACCAGTCGCTCAACTTTTATACCTTTTATAGATCAAAAAAGGTACTCTTCCAAAACTGTGACTTTTTTTACTTTTGATAATAAGTCGACAAGTGGCACAAAAAAATCGCTTAAAAGTACAAAAAGTATAAAAGTCGTTTAATTTAGGTACAAAAAAGCACAAAAACTAAAAAAAGTCGCTTACTCTTTGTGGCACTTGGTGACTTCTAATTAAAAGTAAAAAAGTCGCAAGTTGCTTGATCTAGTTTGGGAAAGAACACTTTTTTTGGTCTAAAAAAGATATTAAAGTTGAGCGACTGGTCTAATCTCGAAATTTTCTAATAAGTAAAACCAAAAAAGGAGTGAAAAAAGTTTTTAACAGGTAATACAAATTTGTTAGTTCGAATTGGCCAAGCCAAATATAAATGGTTAGAAAGCTGAAAAAAACAAAAATCAACCGAAACCAACTAAAATATATATATATATATATATATATATATATATATATATATATATATATATATATATATATATATATATATATATATATATATATATATATAAACCAATTAGTTTCGGTTTGGCAAAAGCCCCCTAACTCGAACACAACCTTTTTAACGAACGGATCAGCCATGTCAACTCTTACTCGTTTCCACAATCCGAATATTGGTCGGGTTGAACATATTAAATAAGTTACCATGGTTGATGGATATAAGGCCATGTTTCTCTCTGTTGGTGGTAGCTTAAGTACCTTTAGAGCTTTTGAGCTCTAAGCTCCACAACCTGCTCTTCCATCTTCAGTTGATCTATTATGGTTTATGAGACATTCTGTGACAATCGGCAATTTAGGGAGCCATTTTGAAAACCCGCATTACGTTAAAGTTCGTTTATAATTTTTATTTGAAATTTTTATTCGCAACGAACTTGTAAGACCAATTTTATGGATAATTATATTTTATGTCGTTATGGGATTCGAGAATTATTTTAATAATTCATTATGGAATTTACTTGATGATGTATTTTTTTAAAATTCTCACTGGTACTACGTTGACTCCGGCACTAGGTTTACCTAACGGGAAATTTTATGATTCATTTTACGAGTCCGACTATATTTAATTACTTACGGGATGTTTTCGGGAGATATTGAAAGTTTGATATGAGTTCGGGTCTCGGGCCGTATGTTTTACATTTACCCATTTGTACCCACTCAAAACTACTAGTAATATTATTATTATTATTATTTAAAACTTTTATTAAAAAAAATATATATAAAAAGAGTGAACCACAAAGGGTCCCTGTTGGTCCGGTTTTCACACAAACACAACACCCTCACTCACACATCTCTCTCTCCCTCATTCCCTCTTCTTACTTAACCCTAGCCGCCGCCCCTTTTTCCGGCCATTACCACCACACCGCCGGCCACCACTAAAAACCACCACCATTTTCTTAATCCCCATCATCTAATCTTTTAGATCCACCCCTACACGCGCCCTATAACATCATTTTTCATCACGAATCATCACCATCTTTCACCACCAATCGTTATTTTCGAAGGGTTTTACGGTTTGGAGCTTTTTAGATCGAAGGTGAAGCGTGTATTACTCGTGTTTTTGATAAAAACGTGACCCTTGGTCACGATATGTTGAGATTCGAATGGGTTTTCACACAAAAACGGGAAATACTTATGGGTTTATGATGGAAACTCGTTTTTATTAAAATGTTTGGTATCCGGGTTGTTATCTTGTGGGTTCGGTTCGAACCGTGAGTCCATGACTCACGGCTTGGGTATTAACTCGAGCCATGGTGCTCGATTTCTTGTTCCTTTTGAGTCTTGATTATGGCTCATGATTCTTGCTCACGTTGGAATGATTGGTTCGACTCCTTGGAGTCACGTCTCGATGCCGTATGTTAGTTGTTGTTGCCGAGACCCTTGTGGTCGATTTGGCATTTGGTGTGCTCTTTGGAGCTTTACTTGTGAACCTTTGATGATTGGTCCGAGCCTTTGTGCTCGTGGTGTTTACCGCGACTCAATCGAGTCGTGTGGACTCGGGTTTGGCTTGGTAAACCAACCCGAATGTGACCTTGGTTAATGTTTCTTTATTGTTAACTTGGTTTTGGTATTGGTTTGGTTGTTTATTTACTTGTCCGAATACATGTGGGTCGAGACCACGTTTGGTCTCGAGAAGGGATATTGGTATTGAGAAGTGTTGACGAAATGTGTTATTGGGGACCGATTGTGAGACGGTCACTTAGATTGACGGAGATAGGTTAGTCGGGTGCTGTAGTCGGACCCTATTATTGTAGCACGTGGATTGGAATTGTGTTGGACGGAGATGTATTGATTTTTATGACAATCGCTTATTACTTTGGACTTGGACAATGAGCCGAGAGTCATGACTCGAACATGTGACCATTTCGTATGACTCGATAACTATTTACAATTAAAACATAAATAATAAAACTCGTAATAATAGTTATTGGTAATATAAACGTTTATATGAATATATAGACGTGAATAACGGATATATAATTGTATAAATGCGTATATTAATAATAATAAAAATCACGAGTCATATTATAAATAATACGACTAAATACATATTAGGCTACGAGAGTAGCGTAATATTATTGGGAGTATTATCATAAAAATGTATTATAAAACGAGAAACTCTCGACAATTACTAAATATTAAATAAAAGGTCATTTTATATATATAACGAGTAAACCTATCGAGTTATGCGGAGTCGTGGTCACTCGAGTTAAGGTAAGTTTTGTTTGTGACTTTCGTGTTGTCACGGATATATGACGATTAATATAAGCGTTTTCTATAACTAAATAACTACTTAACCGAAAGGTTGAACCGGGTTATTTGGCTATACGAAATGAGTATATTAATGGGCATCGTATCCTACGACGCCCATAGGTTGTGGTGTATATAAAGGGTAATAAATTACGAGTATATATATCGGGAAATCTGGCCAATTTGACGATGTATATAAGGAATTTATTAAACTACGATATATACCATATAGTATTTATGTGCTATGTGCTTTAGGATTGGATGTAATCTTGGAACGGTATGTTACGTAAATAAATATGGGGATTATCAAATCGACGGATTTGATAAACTTTGGCGATTTATTTAAATAATATATTGGGCTAATATTAGATCTATAGTTTATTTATTATTCTTTTGTGTGACTTTTTGGTTTGTTTGTGTCGACCCACCACCCGTATGGATATCAAACGTAAATACACCAAACTACTACGAAATGGATTTTCGGAAAATAAAACGGATTACGTCCGGGTTTGGGGATATTTTGAATTTGAGGAAATGATTTCTGAACGAGTTGATATTGTTAGGTCGTGCCGAGTCCGTAGTTGCCGTCTTGTGAGTTACTATACATCTTACTTCTAACGATATCATCTTGCTGATTTCTGGACTTGAGGTGAGTCATAGCCCCACTTTTTACTCTTGAACTATGTTTTCAATACCTGGGGTGAGAAACGTGCAAATTATTTTATGTGGACTATTATCGCTTTTATATTCTTTCTAAACTTGCTATGCGTATGGACTAGGATATATATTGTCAGCTTTAGTCACATATATTTTGTGTGTACTATTCAAGGTTGGCTTATTTGGTTATTGGTGGATTGTCAGCTTTAGTCACATATATTTTGTGTGCACTATTCAAGGTTGGCTTATTTGGTTATTGTTTGGAATTGTCAGCTTTAGTCACATAGTTTCGTGTGTACTATTCAAGGTTGGCTTATTTAGATACTGTAGTGTGCACCTATAGGTTATTAATACTTCAGAGGTTATCCGAGTATTTATGATATTGCGGGGGTTACCCGAATATCTATGTTAGAGCGGAGGGTATCCGTGTGTTATGTTGGAGCGGAGGGTATCCACAAGCTTTTAGCGAATCCTTAGTCTAGCTAGCAACCGTTTTGCGTATATGTCCACTATATTGTTAGATGAATTTAAACCTATGATCTCACCAGCGAAAGCTGACTTTTAGCACGTTTTCTCAGGTAATTAAGAGATGATATGGATGCATGGATTGGAAGGCTCGGCTAAGGCTCCTGGTTTATGGATCTATTTTTCTAAACTCTGATATTGAATTATGGACCTACTGTTATTTTCTTTTGGGCCTGACTCTGAATGATGTTGGGATAAATGTAAACTTTAAAACCCCGTTTTGGTTGTGTTTTTATTTTGTTTACTTTATCTCGTTCTATTATGTCTTGTGTTGGATACCAATCCCCGTAGCACCCCGAAAGCTTGTTGAGTCTTCCGTTGTATCAAATTTTGGGGGTGTTACAGATTGGTATCAGAGCCAAGGTTATAGAGAACTAGGTAAATAAACACCTAAACTATAACCAAATTTTTATAGAAAATGATCCTTGACCATTGCCCGCCAGCCCGCCAAGCTGAAGCATCTTCTACTATTTTGAGGTATTATGAGATATTTGAGATGATTATTAGATTTGGGATTTCTTGAGATGATTTGAGGTTTTGAGGCTTATTGATTTAGTAATAAGATGGCGTTTCGAGGAATTATATGGTCTAAATGTTTTAGTAATGCGGTATTTGAAACTCTTTATTGGGATTATATGATTGAATTATTTGATGAGGATTTTTGGTACGGTATTTTGAGTTGTGGTTTAGTTGTTTTGAAACACTTACACCTACCCTACTGATGAGGCAAAAAATGATCCGTTTTTAGGGGGTCATTTAAGCCCGAATCCGACTTTATTTGATCAAATATTGCCCTAAATCGTTCCTTTTGTGATTTTAGGTACTTGGAGAGTGAATTCTGGAAAAGAAGCCATTTTGGACGTTTTTGGAGCATAAAAGTGAAGAAAACGGCAAAGTCTCAATTTTCCATGCTGGGAACAGTAGGTGACGGCGTCAAGAGTAAACTCATGACGGCGTCAAACCTCAATAATAAAAATCCGTAGTTGGTGACGGCGTCAAGAGCATTTTGGTGACGGTGTCAAGTGTAAAAGTGGTGACGGCCCAGAGAGAATGTGAAGGCGTCACCCAAGGCCGTCACGTGTTAACTTGTCAAAACTTGCGCGCGGAGTAGCTGATATTGTTTTGGTCATAACTTTTGCATACGAACTCGGATTTAGGTGATTCAAAAGCCCACGCGAAGAGGACGAAGAGATCTAAAATTTGGTGAAAAAATGGTCGTGACGGCGTCAAGAGAACGAGCTGACGCCGTCAAGCCTTGCCGACAGAAAACATGCCTATAAATATAACATCATAACTTCACTTTTTGTAAGCACTAAACCCTAAGGTCGATTTCTGGGTTTAGGTGGGTGTTTTTCCAGCAACTTAGAGGGTTTTAATCACTCCATAAACATCATGTATTGGTTTGATGATTCTATCTTAATTATGTTTTCCATTATCATTGTTGTTTGCTCTTCTTTGATGATGATTTGCTAATTCACCTTGTGTCTACTTATGATTATGTGAAACTTGTATATAATTGATTAGATCTCATTGATTTCTTGTTGATGTTGTGTCTATCTCCATCAATTAAGGCGTGACAACTTCAATAGATCTAGTTGGTTTAGTTTATAATCCTTGTTTCCTATTGACTCTTGTTTTGATTGAATGATTTATATGTTAGGCTTAAGAAACTGGCAGATCTCCAAATGGTAACATGCTTGAACGTCTTAAGAAACATGAACCGAGGCGTACTAGGTCTTTATTGGTTGTATTTAATGCATGAGCCACTGTTTACAATCCCTATAGTTGTGCTGGGCATGGTGTAGGAGGAGATAAGAGCTCATAGAATTGGGGAGTTATGTATGCCACCCCATGAATGGTATTAAGGAATACAACCCGTCAATTAAAACAAGGTTACAATTCAATAGGTAGGATTAGATAGCTAGCAAGGAATAACATATCATGGGTAGACATGCTTCACTTATCTTGTAGAACCTTAGTTTATTTTCTTGTTTATTAGATTAATTAGTAGCTTTTGGGTTAGTTGATTAGCAACTAATTCCGCCCACTCTCCCAATACCCGAGATTTTTACTTGCTTTTCATAAAATATAAAAACATAAAAAGAATCATCCTTCACCTCTAGACCTAGTTAGATTAATTTCAATCCTAACGACACTATTCCTAGCTGAACGATCAATCCCCCGGTACTTGTCACTATACTATACTACAACGATCAGGTACACTGCCTGGTGGGGGTTGTAAGCTTCTCGAGATCCCTCGAGAGGTAAAGCCTGTTGCGATTCCCACGCATCAAGTTTTTGGCGCCGCTGCCGGGGATTGTCTATCTTTACATTTATTTATCAAGTTTCGTAAAAGAGTGCGGCGCCATCAAGTTTTTGGCGCCGCAGCCCGGGGAATAGTTATTGTTTAGGTTGAATTTGATTTTTATTAGTTCTACTCATTAGATTCCTATCAAGTGAGATTTTTTCTTTTTATTTTGTAGCTTTCTCGTAGTCTATCTTTTCTTTGTGATTTTGTTTGTAACTTGTTTCAAATGGACCTTACACTTAGACTTCTAAGATTGCAAGATATGGTTGAGCGGCTAACACACCAAAGAGTTCAAAATACCTCATTTAGAGACACCTATGAATCATATGAGCCTTCACCTAGGTTAGATTCTTATGAACAACCTCCATGTTTAAGATCTAGTTTTAGTAAGGCCAATAGGAAATGCGACCTAGTTTTCCAAGGAATTATGGAGAGAGCCATTGCAACAAATCATAAGTTGGATGAAGCACTAGGTTTGCTATTATCACTACCTAAGAAAACAATTGAGGAGGATTTAGCCGAGCATGATCACATTGATCAAAAAGACCTAGGTTTTATGATCGATGATGATGAATCTCAAGAAACAGATGATGAATCTCTTGGGCAATTTGTATATAGCAGTCAGAATATTGAGGATGACCCTTATGATTCGGACATAGAAGTTGAGATGCCTAGAGAAGCACGTGAGATACTTGGGAGAATGTTAGGGCTAGATCCTGACACATGGAATAATGAGGTGAACAACATAAGCCCACAAAATACTCAACCATCATTTGAGGCACACGCACCGCCCGTGACTTACCCGGAAGAAGTAGAAGAAACTTTAGGAATTCCAATGGAGGTAGAACCCTTGGACCAGGCACCACTTGAGGATATAGGTTTGAACACTTGTAGTGATAACCTTACTCCTAGTTCTAGGGAATTTCCTAGTGTTGATGAACTGGAACCTCAATCTTTACACACCTTTCCATCCTTAGATATATTTCTAGGAGACAAAACAGGAACCGATCCACCCATCAACCAATATTATCCGGGTAGTTTTAGGATGAAGGAAGCCATTCACTCACCCCCTTCACCTCACGTGGCATATTCACACCCTAAGGGTGTGTATCGCTACTTTCACCCACACTTAATCCTAAGTGTAGGGAGAACCTCCCCTATCTCCGTTAAATAAGGGTAGAGTCAGGCTCGTGACTCGAACAAAAACAAGCGCTTCTTGGGAGGCAACCCATGTTTTGTATGTTTTTATTTGTTTGTTTGTTTGTTTGATTTTATTTGTTTCCGTATGCATCTTCTATTTTTATTGTTTGTGGCTCATGTTTCAAAGTAAATTGTGAAAATGCTTTATTTTGTTTTTAACTTCGTCTTAATTGCATATAAAGGTATTTTGCAAAAGATAAGTGTAAGGGAGATCCAAATTTGTTTATAAGAACAAAATTGAGCATGAACCACAACAATATTAAATGGACATGTGTATTAGTACTTGTTAGAGTCAAATGCTTGAATCGAGTCGTAATGATGTTTTGCAGGATTTTCCAGGAAGTAGGATGAAGTTTTTCCAGAAATTTTCCGGAAACTTAACATAAGAATTTCTGCAGGTCACTTCTGACGGCGTCACGAGATAACTCTTGACGACGTCACGTGTAAAAACCTGGAAATTTTACCGGTTTTGTTTTTCTAACGGAGTCTTAAAGTTTTTGTTGAATTATTAAGTTTTATAAACTCCAGGAAATCTGCAAACATTCATTCCACAAGCATTATATCTTTAATTGTTTTGTTTTTATTCCTAAGTCTGGAATTACATCTAGTTGTGAGTTATCTTTGTTCGGATTGATGCTTTGGGTTTTTGTTTGTTTTCTCAGGATTTACAGGTTATATATGACAAGAAGATGATTTATATTCTGGAAGGGAAGCTTTGAGTGTTCATTTTCTTGGAGGAAGATTTAACCTGGCCACCTCATTATCCATACCGAACGAATCAGGGGAGTATTTGATTTCATTCTTTTTACTTATTTCACTTTTACATTCTTTACTTGAACATTGGGGACAATGTTCATCTTAAGTGTAAGGGGAGGGTAAAAAGATGATACCTTACATATGCACTTTCGCTTGAGTTTGTTTTGTTTGATAGTAGATGCGTAATAAAACTATGAGAAATACTTGTTAGTGTAATTTTAGCGCCAAATTTAAAATTTTTTACAACATTTAGGAGTGAAACTTTAGCCATAGCAAGCGTCTCATGGATAGGAGATTGTATGACTAGCACATAACCGTATATTCAGAAAAATTTTTCACCCAAAAATGTGAGGTTCGCCTTTAGATTTGATAGGAAAAGCATTCATTATTAGTGCTTATGAGTGTACCGGTAGCATTTAGATTCTAGAACTTGCGTTAGTGATGCATCCCGAGACCGCTAGTGAGACTACATTCGTGTGGTAGGATTTACTACATGATAAGAGGCATTAGGATCACCCTTGTGTTAAACCCGTATCATAATTACTTGACCATTTAAGTCATACTACTTGACTAGTTAAGTCAACTAATTTTTCCCACACCCTTAGTGTTGTACTCATTTTTAGTACACGAAACCCCTAGTACACCCCTCCGAGCCTATCTTTTCGTTTCTAACTTTAAGCATCTTACTTAAAGGAAGAATTTGTTACACCCCACTTAAATGTACACCTAAATCGCCTTAGCCTTCCGTGTATGCACTCATTTTTAGTGCATTATTGTTATTTGTTAAACCCTAAGTTAACTTTCTAATTGATTACATGGTTGCTAAGTCAAGTCATATCCTTGTACATATTGGTTTGGGACGATTGGGACTCATGGGTAAGTACTTATTTTATGGAGTAATGGGGAAGAACATAATATTATTACCCCCATATGTGCGTTAATCTTAAAAGTGCTCCAAGTGTTTTGATTTTCTTAATTCGAGTCATTAGATTAGTTTAATGTAAAGTATGTAAAAATTCAAGTATAAGGGGAATTCTCATCCCCTATGATGTATTATTTTGGATGGTAGGGTAAGAGTGTATGCAAAAAAAAAAAAAAAAAAAAAAAAAAAAAAAAAAAAAAATAGAAAAAGGAAAAAGAGAAAAAACATACGGACTACCATCCCGTTTCATTCTATGTTTATTTTATGTTTTTGTTATTTTTCATTTATTAGCTTAAGTCGAGTCTAGTCTTGGCTTAGCAACGCCATCTTGTACATGTAATTAACCAAGATTGTTAACTCGCCACCAGTAAAACTTCCTTTATCCAACAAAACCGTGTAATTCATATCCCTATACCTAACGTTACAACCCTTTAAAAGACCTCTTTGATAGTTTATCCTAGGTGCTTACGCCATGTGGTGGAGGTTTGATCCTTTCCCAAGCCTATGGTAATCTATTTTGCTATGACAGGTAGTGAGAGATATCTTCCATTTCCATAATGTTATATTACTTTATTGCACCCGAGAGATGTGAGTATCTAAACACTATTTGTGAGGTGTTAGTGTATGACCTCCGAGCTTGTCTATTGGTCTTTAGTGGAACGATTATTTGTTGTAATTACTTTTATATTAGTGTTAAATGACCCCTAACTTGTCTTTTGAGTAGAATAAAAGCGCATTTGCTTGAGGACAAGCAAATCTCAAGTGTAAGGGTATATGATGAGGCGAAAAATGATCCATTTTTAGGGGGTCATTTAAGCCCGAATCCGACTTTATTTGATCAAATATTGCCCTAAATCGTTCCTTTTGTGATTTTAGGTACTTGGAGAGTGAATTCTGGAAAAGAAGCCATTTTGGACGTTTTTGGAGCATAAAAGTGAAGAAAACGGCAAAGTCTCAATTTTCCATGCTGGGAACAGTAGGTGACGGCGTCAAGAGTAAACTCATGACGGCGTCAAACCTCAATAATAAAAATCCGTAGTTGGTGACGGCGTCAAGAGCATTTTGGTGACGGCGTCAAGAGTAAAAGTGGTGACGGCCCAGAGATAATGTGAAGGCGTCACCCAAGGCCGTCACGTGTTAACTTGTCAAAACTTGCGCGCGAAGTAGCTGATATTGTTTTGGTCATAACTTTTGCATACGAACTCGGATTTAGGTGATTCAAAAGCCCACGCGAAGAGGACGAAGAGATCTACAATTTGGTGAAAAAATGGTTGTGATGGCGTCAAGAGAACGAGCTGACGCCGTCAAGCCTTGCCGACATAAAACATGCCTATAAATATAACATCATAACTTCACTTTTTGTAAGCACTAAACCCTAAGGTCGATTCCTGGGTTTAGGTGGGTGTTTTTCCAGCAACTTAGAGGGTTTCAATCACTCCATAAACATCATGTATTGGTTTGATGATTCTATCTTAATTATGTTTTCCATTATCATTGTTGTTTGCTCTTCTTTGATGATGATTTGCTAATTCACCTTGTGTCTACTTATGATTATGTGAAACTTGTATATAATTGATTAGATCTCATTGATTTCTTGTTGATGTTGTGTCTATCTCCATCAATTAAGGCGTGACAACTTCAATAGATCTAGTTGGTTTAGTTTATAATCCTTGTTTCCTATTGACTCTTGTTTTGATTGAATGATTTATATGTTAGGCTTAAGAAAACTGGCAGATCTCCAAATGATAACATGCTTGAACGTCTTAAGAAACATGAACCGAGGCGTACTAGGTCTTTATTGGTTGTATTTAATGCATGAGCCACTGTTTACAATCCCTATAGTTGTGCTGGGCATGATGTAGGAGGAGATAAGAGCTCATAGAATTGGGGAGTTATGTATGCCACCCCATGAATGGTATTAAGGAATACAACCCGTCAATTAAAACAAGGTTACAATTCAACAGGTAGGATTGGATAGCTAGCAAGGAATAACATATCATGGGTAGACATGCTTCACTTATCTTGTAGAACCTTAGTTTATTTTCTTGTTTATTAGATTAATTAGTAGCTTTTGGGTTAGTTGATTAGCAACTAATTCCGCCCACTCTCCCAATACCAGAGATTTTTACTTGCTTTTCATAAAATATAAAAACATAAAAAGAATCATCCTTCACCTCTAGACCTAGTTAGATTAATTTCAATCCTAACGACAATATTCCTAGCTGAACGATCAATCCCCCGGTACTTGTCACTATACTATACTACAACGATCAGGTACACTGCCTGGTGGGGGTTGTAAGCTTCTCGAGATCCCTCGAGAGGTAAAGCCTGTTGCGATTCCCACGCATCACCTACGCCGTTGTCACAGACCATGGCCTCCCATATGCCCGATGTTGTCGAGTATATTCTTACTACACCGGTATTACCAGTACAGTTCACTATGGCATCTGATGATCCTTACCAGATTGCCATGCTTTCAACTACTGTGCCGCAGACAGCTTCTACTTCAGCACCACCTGTTGCATCTACGCAGGGACCCTCATTTTCTCTAGGGCTCCCTGATACATCGAGGCAGCTTACTCTTCATCAGGCTTTGGCTCGTGTGGCCCCATGCTTTACCCACCGAGCTACGGCACGCATGTCGGTACGCCCTACTGATGAGTGTCTAAATACTCATCATTTTGTACGAATCTGAACTGCCAAAACATACAAAAACACTCAAAAATGCATCATAATACTTAAAATATCTTAGAAGTGTGTTTTATATGTTTTTAATACAAAATATGCAAAAACAAATGAAAAACGTACAAAGTTTGCATAATTGGCAGTTTCAATCCCTCAAGTTTCAAATATTGTCAAAACTAGTCCCTGAAGGTTTAAAATAAATGAAAAGTCAACTTAAGTCCTTGGGAAACCAAAAATATTCACAAATGATCCCTGGATGAAAGTATACACAAACTGGCAACTTTTACCCCTCAAGTTACAAAATTGGCAAAAATAGTCCCTGGGTATTCAAAACTGGAAAATTTACAAATAATACCCTTGTACTATGCATGAATGACAAAATGGAACAATTTTGATAACATTTTGAGAAATTACAAACACAGTCCCTTAAAAATCCAAATTTACAATAATGGTCCCTGGAGTTTGAAAAATTACAGAAAAGGTCCCTGGATGTTTTTAAATGAAAAAAAAAAAAATTGGTCCTTGGTTTATCATATTTGGCAAGTTAAGTCCTTTAAAATATTTTGGGAGAAACACAATAACAGTCCTTTAACTTTGTCAAGTTTACAAAATTAGTCCTTGTGTAAAATATAAACCAAACCGGACCCTTTTATTTTAAATAAGCCAAAACCAAATCCAACCCAACTAAATTACCCAACCCACACCCATTCCCAAGCCCAAAACCCCTCAAGCCCAATGCACCCTTTAATAATATACGGGGTTTGACCCCGTTTGACCACCCAAACCGCCAAAACCACCACCACTGTAGCTCCACCTCTCCCACACCTGCTTCACCCAAAACCAGGTGGTTTTCCACCTCCAGCTCACCTCCCCAGCTCACCCCCTACTCCCCCTAACCTCCTTTCCACCTCACAGTCAAATCCCATCACTAATAAATGCATTCCACACCAAAATTTCTCCCCAAACCACATTACATCCTCTATTTTCTTCTAAACAATCCCAACTTGCATAAAAAACATTCCCCTTGCCCCCTGACACATCCACAACAATCCACAATTCTTTAATTGCAGAACGTTGGCTCCAAGTTAACTTGGAGACTTTTGGCGCCAAATTCATTTAAATGGCTAGGATCAGGTCAGAGCAATGGAGGGTCAAGATATAAAGTGGGAATGACTCAGAGACTCACAAGGAACCCTAATTGAGCCTATAAAAGGAAGGAAAGCAGAAGAGAAGCATATCTAGTTTTAATTTAAAAAGTGTATGTCGTATTAGTGTTTTAAAAAGTTCAAGTGTAATTTTAAGCTTTCAAGTTTCAGTTTAAGTGTTCTCAGTGTATTAGTAATCTTTTAAGTTAATAAAAATCAAGTTTGTATTATTATCTTAGTTAATGCCATTTTCAATTTCATATCAATAATTTCAATAAGCTGTGTTGTTGTTACTGTATGGTTTCATGGATTGAGTAAGCTCATATAAGCTCCCATAAGCTCAATAAAGCTTTTAGTAACCTACTAATCAGTTTAATATAAAAAATCTCACAAATTACAAATTGGTCAACTAAAGTCAACTGTTGCAATTTGTTCTTGATTTCTGGGATTCAGAGTGATTTGAAAAGAAAGAAGCTTGGAGTATTGGTTTAGATCCTCAGGGGAGGAAATAGGTTGTCCTTGGTTTTTGGTTTTGAGCAGGAAAGCTTATTGTAAGTTATCAAAATTCTCACTTTTACTTTTGTACTATTGCTCTGCTTATTGCTTATTTTTTTCAGTGTTTAATGCTTATTTAGTCTTATATAGTAATAATATAACATAAAAATAGTATCTTGTTTGTTGGAATTAATAGTTACTAAAAAAATAAAAAATCAATCAGTCAACATAGCTTATTTGGTGTTCTTGTATATCTGTGGTTAAAATCTATTTCTAAGCACTTATTAATACTTAATATAGCATAATAAGTTATGTTGGATCAGTAGGATAAGCTTTGTAAGCCATTTACTTCACAAATCACAAAACAGTCTAGTAAAAAGGGGTGTTTGGATTTGCATGTTCTGTGTTACTCAGCTTGATATTGTTGTAATTTCTAGTGTATACAAGTCATATAGTATCACATTAGCCCAGAGAAACAAAAATAAACAAGTCTTAGTTGGTTAAATAGTCAAAATCACTAGGAATACATCACCACAGTTAACTATGGTGATATTGGAGTCCACAACTCATTAAGTTCACTCATAAGTTAGTAATTTTGTTTATTTCAATCTTAGTATAGCTTAATATAACATAATCAATCAGTAAGATAGTTTAGAAATTCACCAAAGTCAAAGTTTAAGTTTTAAGCAAAATAGTCAAAATGCACATCTCAGATTTTCTCAAAACTTCCAAGATTTGTTTAGAATTATAGAGTAGGATCTAGGACTTAAAATTTGTTGTAGTAATACTCTACCAGCCCATCTTTAAGTTCCAATAAGTTTTATATTTTTAGGATTTTTACCCTAAGCCCCACAGACCCTCAAACTCACTTGCAGGGCAAAGGTGTGCCCTGCTCATTCAGACCCAGTCCATCACCACCACTTTGGTAGTGATTTCTAACCAACTCAGTGGACCCCACATCTTAGGATTCAACTTAATTATAGCTTAATACATCAGCTTTTAACATCTAAGTTTAGTCTAGCCTTTAGCTTATTGTAGCATAGCTTCTAGGACCTTAGTTTGTATCTTATTTCAAAAAGCTATACTGAGCACTCAGTATATGATCACCAATTCAAAGGCTCACCCAGAGCTTATTAGTAAGCCAAAAGCTTAGCTTCTTGGTTTAATTTGTAGCTTATCAACCCATATTTGAACCCCTAGGTTTAGTTTGAACCCTAGTTTACTTTTGTGGACCCCACACTCATTGAAAGTGGACTGCAGGGCAAACCAATTCCCTTTGCATCAGCTTACCACCACCACACCACCAACTTTAGTGGTGGCTGCAGCCCACACCAGTAGGTCCCACACCTAAAACTTAGCTTCTTACAACCCCCCTCCTACCCAGGTTCAAAACTTGACCCTTAGTTTGACCTATAGATCAGTGGACCCCACCTAAACTTATCCCCAAACTCTGTCCCATTTCTGAGTCAGAACTCAAATAAGCAAGTGCTTATTTGAGCTTTCCAGCTTAATCTAGGAGCTTATCTCACCAAGTTTAGTTTAAAATAGTTCAAGTAACTTAGGTAAACCAGATTTCATTATAGTGGACCCCACATAACCTCAACTTAGCTTATTTCTTAGTTTAGTCAACCTTAGTCAACTGTATAAGCAAATAAGCACTTACAGTGCTTATTCTTGATTTCCAAAGTAGTTGTTTTTGTAAAAGTTTCATTATTTAAGTATTTAAATAGTTTTATAAAAGAAAAACCAGAAAAAGCAAACATAAAAATAGTGATAGCTTCTATTTAATAGAAATTATCTAAATTAATTTTCATTTCAGCTTATTAATAAGCACTTGTACAATTTTATAATTTTATAAATTACTTAGTACCTTAAAGTAGTTAAAATAATCTTCTTAGAATTTTCCTAAGCAGTTTACTATTTATTGGATTTAAAACTAGTTTAAATAATTAAATAGGTAATATTAGTAATTAAATAGATTTCTTTAATTTTAATCAATTAAAGTAGAATTTTATATTTTTCCTAAGTTTTATAAAGTAGTTAAGACTTTTAAAAAAATAGTTTCATAATTTCCACTGTTCATTTTCTAATTTTCTTATTTAATTTAATTAAATTAGATTTAAAATAATTAATAGGTAATTAATTAGTGGAATAACCTTAAATATAATTTTTAGTAGTTTTTATAATTTTATAGGATTCCTGTAATGGTTAATTAGTTTTATAAATTTTATCATAATTTTCTAAGGTAATTTAGTAATAATAGTAATTTAAAATAGTTTAATTAGATTAATTAAGTTAAATAGTTTATAATTAATAAAATACTAATAAAAAGACAAAAATATTTATTTTCATTTTTTATACTTTCTTCAAGTTCTTATTTAAGTTTAGAAATTATTGTTATAAGTTTTTAGGTTTATTTGTAATAGTTGTAATTTTTAGTTAAATTTAAATTAAGTTTTAAATTAGATTTTAATTAGTTTTATTAATTAAATAGTAATTAAATAATATAATAATAGTTTTCATAATTTCAATTTCATTTTCTATTTTCTTTAAATATTAAGTTTTTAAAAGTTTCACTTTTAACCCCTGTAGTTTGTAACTTGTTAAATACCACTTTTCTCTGTCTGTTATCTGATTATCTGATTTTGTGCTTATATCTGTATTTTTTATAGTTTTATAATTTCCAAATATCAAGCAATCAGTAGTATAATCAACCCTCAAATCATCTTTGTTACTGTCCTCAGTACCACTCACTCTCATACTCGTTTACAAATACAATTTCAATCTCGTTGGGATTTAACGACCTGGGGATTTCCCTATACATCCACGGTCAATATTAACTTGCACTTTCTCCCAGGTGGGCCTAACAGCTGCACATGGCTGACTGGTTGGTTTGGGAGGAGTCACCTACTCCATCACCTTTACAGATTGATGCTCACTCTCTTCTGTCAGAGGCGCCACCCACATCATTGCGTCGTCGTCCTAGATCACCTACCACATCTCCACATGGTTCACCTGTTAGGAGACGACGATTGATGAGGTACTCTTCCGATGAGGAGGAGGAGGAGTACGAGGGTGAGGATGAGGCTGATGACCCTGAGGAGGAGGATGACCCTCAGGAGGCTGAGCAGGGTGATGATGATGACCCTGAGGAGGAGGATGACCCTTAGGAGGATGGGATGCCTGATGATGATGATGTGTTAGTACCACCAGCTTAGGCTGAGGAGCCT
Organism: Artemisia argyi; assembly: GCA_030686995.1. Taxonomy (NCBI): domain Eukaryota; kingdom Viridiplantae; phylum Streptophyta; class Magnoliopsida; order Asterales; family Asteraceae; genus Artemisia; species Artemisia argyi. The sequence goes on from CM060701.1 coordinate 214,846,217, forward strand.
GATTCACCTATACACCCGATTGAGCCTGTTTCACCCGACCATCCGTTTCTGTTTGATTCACCACCTGGTAGTCTAGTGGCGTCGGATGCGTCCTCCGAGGTTTCTGCTGAGCAGGCAGAGTTAGGTGAGAGTGGCAGGTTGTGGGCTCAGATTACTGCCCAAGGCGAGAAGATCTCGCGAGTATCTGATCAACTTGAGAGAGTTATTGGAGAGTTTATAGCGGATTTGAGAGTTGACATGACTGTTGTTGAGGGCAGGTTGATTGAGATGAGGAGAGTTTTGATGGAGGTTCATGAGCAGATCGCGAGTTTACAGCGAGGTTTTGTCACAGCTCAAGAGGCCGACCGCAAGTTATGGCAGCAGAACACCGAGCTAGAGAAGGATGTGGCAGACCTCAGGAGAGACAGCGACACCCATAGTGTGGAGCTAGGATCATTATGGAGAGATCTTGATGGCTTGAGGCAGGAGTTGAGGAGCCTCCGCCAGCAGCGTGGCTAGATGCTTGGGTTATGTTGTCTTGTTGCTTTCTACACCGAGGAGTGTTCGGTTAGAAAAGCTAGTTATCATGTTTTGATGTATTTTTGTTCAGTATTCGTCTCTTTTGGAACGATGTTGGATCTCTATTGTATGGTTGATGGTTATTAGTATATGGTATTATGTGATTTTGGGTATTATGGAAATTGAGTCCCTATTCGCTTTATTGATGTTGTACGGTGTATTGTTGATATTCTTTCCATGACTTGGCTTCGTTGAATTACTTTTGTTGAGCATATTGATAAGTTCTATTGGAGACTCATGAACTTGTATAATGTTTCAGATCAATGGCCCCATGACGAAACCCTGTTAGAGCTACCAGAACTGGTCCTGCAGTGACAACCCCTGGTCGCCGAGGACGCCGACCTACTCGAAATGTTGAAACCCCTACTCCTGACAACCTGGACACTACTAACCGCAACAACAGGAATCAAAATGTTGACGTTCAGGGAGACAATGATCATGTTCCACTTAATGCACCTACTGTGGATCAAGCAATGATCAATCAACTTGTTGAGCAAAGAGTTGCTGAACTACCAGCTGAGTCAAATCATTCCAACAATTCTTCTGGAACTTTTCCACCTGTTCGTGCTAATGGATGCCAATACAAGGAGTTCAAGATTTGTGGACCCATTGAGTTTGGTGGAACTGAAGGAGTGGTTTACTTGGTCAAATGGATTGAGAAAACTGAGTCAGTGTTCAATGTCAGTGGTTGTGCGGAGAACGCGAAGGTAAAGTTTGCTTCTTTTACTTTCAAGGATGAAGCTTTAACTTGGTGGAACAATTACCGAAATTCCGTTGGGAGTGATGTAGCTTATGCCATGACTTGGGAGCAATTTAAGTCTCTGCTGATTCAGACTTATTGCCCAAGGAATGAGGTTAAGAAGCTAGAGATTGAATTTTGGAACCACAAAGTGAAAGGTAATGATATGACAACTTACAATCGTCGTTACCAGGAGTTGGCCTTGCTTTGCTCAGATATGGTAAAAACTGAGACTCAAAAGATCGAGAGGTATACTGATGGGTTGCCTGTAGCTACAAGGAATGATGTGATTTCTGCTAGGCCTGCAAACATTCATGAGGCAATCACAATTGCTCAACAACTTATGGATTCGTTGGAATTGGAAGGAGCTGATAAGGAGAAGAATGGAAAGAGAAAGAGAGACCATCACTCTAAGGGTAATGGTCACCGAAGCAAAAGACAAGCTAAGGCTTATACTATTGGGAATGGAGATAAGAAGAACCAGAACGGTGATGCACCCAAGTGTGGTCGTTGCCACCAGCATCATACTGGATGGTGTAGTGTGAAATGCCAGAACTGCTCAAAGAAAGGACACACAGCTAAGGATTGTAGAGCTCGACCTCTTGCTATGGTTCAAGCTACTCCTGAGATGAGAAATAAGGCAGACGTTACTTGTTATGGGTGTGGAAAGAAGGGACACTATAGGAAAGAGTGTAGAGAATCGTGGAACCGAGGAAATCAAGGCTCGGGTGGTAATGGGTACAATCATGGAAACCGTGGAGCTGGAGGAAACCGTGGACGACAAGATAACGGGGACCAACGTGTGGAAGTTGGAGCTGCTCAGGGAAGAGTGTATGCACTCGGGAATGAGAGAGGAGAAGATCCGAACGTCGTTACTGGTACGTTCCTTCTCAATAATCGTTATGCTTCCATACTATTTGATACTGGTGCCGATAGGAGTTTTGTGTCCACTACGTTTGCACCCCTAATAGAGAAACCCCCGATGGCCTTAGGAATTGGATATGATATAGAGTTAGCAAATGGGAATATAGAAAGGATTGATACCATCATTCGCGGTTGCACGTTAAATTTCTTGAACCACCCTTTCAACATAGATCTTCTACCCGTCACGTTAGGAAGTTTTGATGTCATCATTGGTATGGATTGGTTGTCGAAGTATCGTGCTCACATACTTTGCGACGAGAAGATCGTGCGTGTACCTTACGGAAAGGAAATCCTAAATATATTAGGAGATCGAGAGGATTCGAGGAGCCCATCCCGGTTAGCAGTTATTTCTTGCACTAAGTTACCAAAGCTAATGGAGAAGGGATGTTACCTTTTCTTAGCTCAAATCTCTGAGAAAGGAGGGACAGAGAAAAAGGAAAGGTGCATTGGAGATGTGCCTATAGTTCGTGATTTTCTTGATGTGTTTCCCGATGATTGGCCGGAAATCCCGCCGACTAGACAAGTGGAGTTTCAGATTGAGTTGATACCTGGTGCTGCACCTGTAGCACGAGCGCCTTATCGTCTTGCACCTACCGAGCTAGAAGAGTTGTCAAAACAATTGGCGGAGTTAGACGAAAAAGGATTCATAAGACCCAGTTCTTCACCTTGGGGAGCCCCAGTCTTATTCGTGAAGAAGAAGGATGGATCGTTTCGTATGTGCATTGATTACCGAGAGCTGAACAAGTTAACGGTGAAGAATAGATACCCGTTACCGAGGATCGACGACTTGTTCGATCAACTCCAAGGATCGAGTGTGTATTCGAAGATCGATTTGAGATCGGGATATCATCAACTTCGAGTTCGCGAGGAAGATATTCCGAAAACGGCTTTCAGAACCCGTTACGGGCATTACGAGTTTCAGGTGATGCCGTTTGGGTTGACTAACGCACCGGCGATATTCATGGATCTCATGAATCGGGTGTGTAAGCCTTACTTAGATAAGTTTGTGATTGTGTTCATCGATGACATTCTGATTTATTCAAAGAATGAGAAGGAGCATAAGGAGCATCTAAGACTTATCTTAGAATTGCTCAGGAATGTGAAACTGTATGCCAAGTTTTCTAAATGTGAATTTTGGATTCCGACGGTACAATTTTTGGGTCATGTAATTGATAGACAAGGAGTCCATGTGGATCCTGCTAAGATTGAGGCAATAAAAGATTGGGCTGCACCTACGACCCCAACTGAAGTTCGTCAATTTTTAGGTTTAGCCGGTTATTACCGAAGATTCATCGAGGGATTTTCGAAGATAGCTAAACCATTAACCAAATTGACTCAAAAGAGTGTTACATATGAATGGGGAGATAAAGAAGAGGAAGCATTTCAATTACTGAAGAAGATGTTGTGTAGTGCTCCTATCTTAGCGTTACCTGAAGGTAATGAGAACTTCATCGTCTATTGTGACGCTTCACATAAAGGTTTGGGAGCCGTGTTAATGCAACGAGAGAAAGTGATAGCTTATGCTTCCCGACAACTCAAAAAGCATGAGAAAAACTACACCACCCATGATTTGGAGTTAGGTGTTGTGGTTTTCGCCTTGAGGATATGTAGACATTACTTGTATGGAACAAAGTGTGTGGTGTTCACTGACCATAAAAGTCTACAACACATCTTGAATCAAAAAGAGCTCAATATGAGACAACGACGTTGGATTGAGTTGCTAAGCGATTATGATTGCGAAATTCGCTACCATCTTGGTAAAGCAAACGTTGTTGCTGATGCTCTTAGTCGAAAGAAAAGAATACCACCATTACGAGTTAGGTCATTGGGAATGACTATCGTATCGCCATTACCGTCTCAAATACTTGAAGCTCAAACGGAAGCGTTGAAAGCAGAAAACCGATCTGCTGAGAATATATTTGGAATGGCTGAGAATGAGAAAGGATTTGTTAAGCGTTCTGATGGATTACTATGTTTTGGAGATCGGATTTGGGTACCTTTATATGGAGGAATTCGGGAGTTGATTATGCATGAGTCGCATAAGTCGAGGTACTCTATTAATCCTGGGTCTGACAAGATGTACCAGGATCTGAAGAAGTTATATTGGTGGCCAAACATGAAGGCAGATATAGCATCGTATGTTAGGAAGTGCTTGACATGTTCTAAGGTTAAAGCCGAACATCAGAGACCGTCAGGATTACTGACGCAACCAGAACTTCCAGTCTGGAAATGGGAGCGGATTACAATGGACTTTATTACCAAATTACCGAGGACAGCTAGCGGTTGTGACGCTATCTGGGTAATTGTGGATCGTCTGACTAAGTCTGCTCATTTCCTAGCAATTAGTGAAGATGATAGTGTGGATAAACTTGCGAGGTTGTATGTGAAGGAAATTATTTCTCGTCATGGAGTCCCAATATCGATTATTTCTGATCCCGATAGCCGCTTTACGTCAGCTTTGTGGCGATCACTTCAAACGGCTTTGGGGACGAGACTTGATATGAGTACTGCATATCATCCCCAAACCGATGGTCAAAGTGAGAGGACCATTCAGACTTTAGAGGATATGCTTCGTGCATGTATCATAGACTTTGGTAAAGGCTGGGAGAAGTATTTACCCCTTGCGGAATTCTCTTATAATAATAGCTACCACACAAGTCTTAAAGCTGCACCATTTGAAGCTTTGTATGGTCGAAAATGTCGTTCGCCTATTGGTTGGGCAGAAGTTGGAGATAGCCAACTCACAGGCCCTGAACTTATCTTGGAAACTACAGAGAAAGTAGCTCAGATTCGTGATCGGTTGCAAACAACCAGAGATAGGCAGAAAAGTTACGCCGATCAGAGACACAAACCCTTAGAGTTCCAGGTTGGAGACAAAGTGATGCTGAAGGTCTCGCCTTGGAAGGGTGTGATACGTTTCGGGAAACGTGGAAAACTCAACCCACGCTACATTGGACCATTTCTTATCTTAGAAAGAATTGGGCCCGTGGCTTATAGGTTGGAATTACCACATGAACTGAGTAAAGTTCACGACGTGTTTCACGTTAGTAATTTGAAGAAATGTCTTTCTGATGAGATGCCTATTATTCCGATGAAGGATATTCGTATTGATGAGAAATTGAATTTTGTGGAAGAGCCAATTGAGATTTTAGATCGTGAAGTTAAACGACTCAAGCGAAGTCGTATTCCGCTCGTCAAGGTTCGTTGGAATTCCCGACACGGACCAGAATTTACGTGGGAACGTGAGGACGAGTTCCGGAAGAGATATCCGAAGCTTTTCACTTCGTAGATGAATTGTTCCGAGAGAAACCCGGGATGGGTTTCTTCTGAGACTGGGAGGATGTGACAACCGGCAATTTAGGGAGCCATTTTGAAAACCCGCATTACGTTAAAGTTAGTTTATAATTTTTATTCGCAACGAACTTGTAAGACCAATTTTATGGATAATTATATTTTATGTCGTTATGGGATTCGAGAATTATTTTAATAATTCATTATGGAATTTACTTGATGATGTATTTTTTTTAAAATTCTCACTGGTACTACGTTGACTCTGGCACTAGGTTTACCTAACGGGAAATTTTATGATTCGTTTTACGAGTCCGACTATATTTAATTACTTACGAGATGTTTTCGGGAGATATTGAAAGTTTGATATGAGTTCGGGTCTCGGGCCGTATGTTTTACATTTACCCATTTGTACCCACTCAAAACTACTAGTAATATTATTATTACTATTATTATTATTATTTAAAACTTTTATTAAAAAAAATGTATATATAAAAAGAGTGAACCACAAAGGGTCCTTGTTGGTCCGGTTTTCACACAAACACAACACCCTCACTCACACATCTCTCTCTCCCTCATTCCCTCTTCTTACTTAACCCTAGCCGCCGCCCCTTTTTCCGGCCATTACCACCACACCGCCGGCCACCACTAAAAACCACCACCATTTTCTTAATCCCCATCATCTAATCTTTTAGATCCACCCCTACACGCGCCCTATAACATCATTTTTCATCACGAATCATCACCATCTTTCACCACCAATCATTATTTTCAAAGGTTTTTACGGTTTGGAGCTTTTTAGATCGAAGGTGAGGCGAGTATTACTCGTGTTTTTGATAAAAACGTGACCGTTGGTCACGATATGTTGAGATTCGAATGGGTTTTCACACAAAAAGGGGAAATACTTATGGGTTTATGATGGAAACTCGTTTTTATTAAAATGTTTGGTATCCGGGTTGTTATCTTGTGGGTTCGGTTCGAACCGTGAGTCCATGACTCACGGCTTGGGTATTAACTCGAGCCATGGTGCTCGATTTCTTGTTCCTTTTGAGTCTTGATTATGGCTCATGATTCTTGCTCACGTTGGAATGATTGGTTCGACTCCTCGGAGTCACGGCTCGATGCCGTATGTTAGTTGTTGTTGCCGAGACCCTCGTGGTCGATTTGGCATTTGGTGTGCTCTTTGGAGCTTTACTTGTGAACCTTTGATGATTGGTCCGAGCCTTTGTGCTCGTGGTGTTTACCGCGACTCAATCGAGTCGTGTGGACTCGGGTTTGGCTTGGTAAACCAACCCGAATGTGACCTTGGTTATATTGTTTCTTTATTGTTAACTTGGTTTTGGTATTGGTTTGGTTGTTTATTTACTTGGCCGAATACATGTGGGTCGAGACCACGTTTGGTCTCGACAAGGGATATTGGTATTGAGAAGTGTTGACGAAATGTGTTATTGGGGACCGATTGTGAGACGGTCACTTAGATTGACGGAGATAGGTTAGTCGGGTGCCGTAGTCGGACCCTATTGTTGTAGCACGTGGATTGGGATTGTGTTGGACGGAGATGTATTGATTTTTATGACACTTGCTTATTACTTTGGACTTGGACAATGAGCCGAGAGTCATGACTCGGACATGTGACCAATTCGTATGACTCGATAACTATTTACAATTAAAACATAAATAATAAAACTCGTAATAATAGTTATTGGTAATATAAACGTTTATATGAATATATAGACGTGAATAACAGATATATAATTGTATAAATGCGTATATTAATAATAATAAAAATCACGAGTCATATTATAAATAATACGACTAAATACATATTAGGCTACGAGAGTAGCGTAATATTATTGGGAGTATTATCATAAAAATGTATTATAAAACGAGAAACTCTCGACAATTACTAAATATTAAATAAAAGGTCATTTTATATATATAACGAGTAAACCTATCGAGTTATGCGGAGTCGTGGTCACTCGAGTTCAGGTAAGTTTTGTTTGTGACTTTCGTGTTGTCACGGATATATGACGATTAATATAAGCGTTTTCTATAACTAAATAACTACTTAACCGAAAGGTTGAACCGGGTTATTTGGCTATACGAAATGAGTATATTAATGGGCATCGTATCCTACGACGCCCATAGGTTGTGGTGTATATAAAGGGTAATAAATTGCGAGTATATATATCGGGAAATCTGGCCAATTTGACGATGTATATAAGGAATTTATTAAACTACGATATATACCATATAGTATTTATGTGCTATGTGCTTTAGGATTGGATGTAATCTTGGAACGGTATGTTACGTAAATAAATATGGGGATTATCAAATCGACGGATTTGATAAACTTTGGCGATTTATTTAAATAATATATTGGGCTAATATTAGATCTATAGTTTATTTATTATTCTTTTGTGTGACTTTTTGGTTTGTTTGTGTCGACCCACCACCCGTATGGATACCATACGTAAATACACCAAACTACTACGAAATGGATTTTCGGAAAATAAAACGGATTACGTCCGGGTTTGGGGATATTTTGAATTTGAGGAAATGATTTCTGAACGAGTTGATATTGTTAGGTCATGCCGAGTCCGTAGTTGCCGTCTTGTGAGTTACTATACATCTTACTTCTAACGATATCATCTTGCTGATTTCTGGACTTGAGGTGAGTCATAGCCCCACTTTTTACTCTTGAACTATGTTTTCAATACCTGGGGTAAGAAACGTGCAAATTATTTTATGTGGACTATTATCGCTTTTATATTCTTTCTAAACTTGCTATGCGTATGGACTAGGATATATATTGTCAGCTTTAGTCACATATATTTTGTGTGTACTATTCAAGGTTGGCTTATTTGGTTATTGGTGGATTGTCAGCTTTAGTCACATATATTTTGTGTGCACTATTCAAGGTTGGCTTATTTGGTTATTGTTTGGAATTTTCAGCTTTAGTCACATAGTTTCGTGTGTACTATTCAAGGTTGGCTCATTTAGATACTGTAGTGTGCACCTATAGGTTATTAATACTTCGGAGGTTATCCGAGTATTTATGATATTGCGGGGGTTACCCGAATATCTATGTTAGAGCGGAGGGTATCCGTGTGTTATGTTGGAGCGGAGGGTATCCGCAGGCTTTTAGCGAATGCTTAGTCTAGCTAGCAAGCGTTTTGCGTATATGTCCACTATATTGTTAGATGAATTTAAACCTATGATCTCACCAGCGAAAACTGACTTTTAGCACGTTTTCTCAGGTAATTAAGAGATGATATGGATGCATGGATTGGAAGGCTTGGCTAAGGCTCCTGGTTTATGGATCTATTTTTCTAAACTTTGATATTGAATTATGGACCTACTGTTATTTTCTTTTGGGCCTGACTCTGAATGATGTTGGGATAAATGTAAACTTTAAAACCCCGTTTTGGTTGTGTTTTTATTTTGTTTACTTTATCTCGTTCTATTATGTCTTGTGTTGGATACCAATCCCCGTAGCACCCCGAAAGCTTGTTGAGTCTTCCGATGTATCAAATTTTGGGGGTGTTACACATTCGTCCGCTTGGACATTGAGATAGTTACGATAACAATGCTCAACTCCTCTGCAGGCCTCCCGCTCTAAACTGATGGCCTTTCGGCGTTCTCCTTGAAGCTATCCTGTCTCTCTCACCCTTTAAGATAAGAAGCGAGTCGTTTGGCTCATTTTAAACTGTTTAGCTCAACAGGTTGGCATGTTACGCATGTTAAACGGATTGGCAGGTAACCGGTTTAACATGTTTAACTTACATATATAACTGAATATAAAGGCAAAATTGCATATATATTCCTCCCAAAGTGAATAATTGCATATATATCCTTTGTACAAGTTTTTTATACACATAATACAATGGTTTTTATGCATGCTTTGGATATATATGCAATTATGCATTTTCGGAAGGATATATATGCAAAAGCCCTGAATATAAATATAATTTACGTATTTGAAGAACACTTTAAACTGCTTGATAGGATCCTCAACCCTAACCTGAAATCTTTAGTAAACGGTTTGAGTGGGTTAACCTGAACATTTTAGATAGAACCTCTGAATATGGGTCCTCAACTCGACCAACTGAGGGTTGATTACTAGCATTATCGTCGTGAGTGTTTTGTACCTAACCAAATTGCTGCGAATGTTAATTTTTGTCAGGAAAAAATGTAGGATGGATGGTACTGTTGTGAGTTTAATTCCCGCCAGGGACAAATGTGGGATGAATGTTGTTGTGTGAGATTGTATTCCATGCTGGAATTTATATATCAAGTTAACTAATTAACTACGAGTACGCAGCGGATATTAGATCTAGATAAGCAATTATGATTAACACGCAAATAATAAACAAATTAAAGGAAAAGAGAAACATGAAAAATAAATAGAAAAACTAACCCTCGTAGTCACCAGCAAATGAAACAAGTAGTAAATATATACTACCTCTACGGTTGCTCACATAAACACGTCAAACGAATACGCTACGATGCTAATCACTTGCTTCACGATTGACAAGCTAACACCACGTGTTCTTGTTCTAGCTTCAAAACTAATTCGAATACTTAATAGTATACGTTCGAATAGTTTGCAAAAGATATAACAGAAAGTAAAGAAACAAGAATATAATTCTTGTTAATAAGCTTGATAAGTTTGACTATTCAAACCAATGTAATCTTGCAATCTGTCGAATGATTAGAAAACAATAATAGTGCGTAGTATTGTTTTTTCTTATGCCGTATGTTTTGTGTATCGTATGTATTGGACGAAACTCAAGAGATGGAATGAGGTGTTTATATAGCCCCTCAACCCTAATCTTTTAACTTGTTCCCTACTCCAAGTCTTTTTAATTAAGACCTTAATTACCATTATAATTTACACACAAATCCTTTTCTAGAATCCTCCAAAATCTGCCACTTTTGGGAGGAGGACAATAGTTTTCGTTTCGACATTTTAATCCCTTTCTTTTATATTCGTGAAACGTATTAATCATTTAATAAATATAACAAGTATATATATTAAATATTTAATAAACGTACTCTTCGTATATTAACGTGTGTGCCCCCAATAGGCTCACACATTTCTAGTCGTATATCGGCTAATCTAACTACCATAACCCAACAGCTCCCACTTGGGAGTTGGAGTAGCAGACACCACATATACCAACGACGGAAACGTCTAGCAACACTCACATTCGTTATTGAACTAGAAATGTCTGAGATAAAGTTTCAAAAAATATTCTCAGTAGCATGGTCATTTATGTATTGCTTTTATCATCCTTTGTTATAGATACCGTTAAACCATGGATATGGATCCTAACTCATTCCATATAGTTTAACCATTTAGATTCTCGTTATAGAATTTAATTAGATATACCAAATGTAATCAAGAATCATCTTGCATTCCCCTTTGGGTTCGGCCGAACAATTATCTGATTAATTCTGGAGAGGGCCCATGGTATCTTTCTGCACATATCAAGTGGAGTAACAAATCCTTTGTTGACTACAAGTGTTGTGGATGCTGCTTCACATCACTCCTAAAAATAGCTTTTATAACTACCTTATTCAGGACAGCGTTTAGCATATAATTACAAAAGTGATATCCACACATAACAGAACTTGCTTGTATCTCAAGTCTAAGGATGACTTAACAAACCATTTCAACATTATACTCATGACTAGGATCCAAAAGTAAATGTTTGAAAGTTGGGGTATCCAATATGCATCCCTTGTGAATACATAAGAGTTTGGCGGGAACAATCCACATTCTCATAGAATATAACCAACACTCACATTTGCCTTGCATAACAACATTCCCATATTGTTAACCGACAATGGACATATTTAGAATGATAAATCATTTCATGGATTAAACATGCAAATATGGAATAACAGGTTATATGAATAAAATAACAAATACCTCGTATCTTTATTTATCAGAAAATAAAACTGTCTTACAATTCCAAATTATCCAAATACTAATTACACACAGATTTACATGAGACGACTAGCTGGTATCAAACCAATATCCTTAGTCAATTTAGAATGCTTAGGATATGCTAAAGCCTTCGTAAATGGATCAGCTAGATTGTCATCTGTGTGAACTTTTGATATCTTCATGTCACCCATCTCAATGGTCTCTCGAAGATAATGAACTTTTGCTCGGTAATGTCTAGCACCCTTGGTGATTCCACTTTCATTAGCTATAGTAATGGCTCCAGTATTATCACAATACATATTTATGGGTTCTTCAATTGTGGGAACAATGCCAAGCCCAGAAATGAATTTCTGAATCCATACAACCTCTTTAGATGCATCATAAGCAGCTATGTACTCAGCTTCTGTAGATGAAGTTGCATAAATACTTTGCTTTGTGCTTTTCCAGTCAACATCACCTCCATTTAAAACGAATACATATCCAGTCTGAGATATGAGGTCATTAGCATCTGTCAGATATCCAGCATCAGTGTAGCAAGAAACCCTGAGCTCTCGTTTCATATCACCTCCATAAACCAGAAACATATCCTTAGTATTGCGTAAATACTTAAGAATATTCTTAACAGCAGTCCAGTGAAGTTCACCTGGATTCTGTTGAAATCGGATTGTTATGTTCTGAGCGAACGCAACATCAGGACGAGTACATCTCACAGCATACATAATTGATCCTATAGCCGAGGCGTAGGGAACTCTTTGCATGCGCTCTTTATCAGCAGGTGTTTCAGCACCTTGTGATTTACTCAATTTAAGCTTTTCTTGCATTGGGATAGTTCCTCTTTTGGAATTTTCCATAAAATATTTCTTCAATATTTTCTCAATGAAGCACTTTAACTTAAACCAATTAACCGTCTTGATCTATCTTTATAGATCTTGATTCCAAGAATATATGCAGCTTCTCCTAGATCTTTCATGGCAAAACATCTTCCAAGATAGGATTTTACATCTTGTAACATTGGAATATTGTTTCCCATGAGTAATATGTCATCAACATACAGAATTAGGAAAGTGACATAACTCCCACCAGCTTTCTGATATACACATGGCTCATCTTGATTCTGAGTAAAACCAAATTTCTTAATCTCATCATCAAAATGTTTATTCCATTGCCTAGATGCTTGCTTAAGTCCATAAATGGAACGCTTGAGCTTGCATACTCGGTTAGGATATTTTGGATTAACAAAACCTTCAGGTTGGTCCATATAGACTTCTTCGTAAAGATGTCCATTGAGGAAGGCGGTTTTGACATCCATTTGCCAAATCTCATAGTCATAGAACGCAGCTATGGCTATAAGAATCCTTATAGCTCTAATGTCTGCAACAGGAGAAAAGGTCTCTTCATAATCAATCCCGTAGGTTTGAGTGAAGCCCTTTGCTACGAGACGAGCTTTAAGGGTATGTACTGCACCATCCATGTCAGTCTTCTTTTTGAAGAGCCATTTGCTACCAATAGTTTTACAGTTAGGAGGAAGCTCAACTAATTCCCAGACTTCATTGTCTTTCATGGATTGTATTTCCACATTCATCGCACCAAGCCATTTCTTGGATTCAGGATCCAATAATGCAGCTTTATAGGTTTTGGGTTCACCAAGATCCCCCAACTCATGCTCCCCAGCATCGATGTATAAGCACATTCGATCTGGGGCATGACGTGTCCTAGTGGATTTACGAATGGGATTGATATCACTTTGAGGTTCATCAATTTCTTGACCATTCTCATCATGACCTAAGCTAGTGTCTACAGAAGGATTTGTATCTTCTTCTTGAATAATTTCAAGATATTCTAAACTCCCACTTGCTTCTTGATCCAAGAGATTTTTCTCAAAGAACTCAGCATTTCAAGCAACAAATACTTTGTTCTCAGATGGAAGATAGAAAGAATATCCCATTGTTTCCTTTGGGTATCCTATAAAGATACACTTAATAGATCTGGGTTCTAGTTTGTCAGGCTTGGTAAGTGTATCACGCTTAACAAGTGCCTCACAACCCCATACTTTTAAGTAAGACAACTTAGGGGCTTTGCCATGCCATACCTCGTATGGTGTCTTATCAACCTTCTTAGTTGGAACCATGTTGAGAATGCGTGCAGCAGACTCAAGGGTATAATCCCAAAAGGACTTTGGAAGAGTAGTTTGACTCATCATGGAGCGAACCATGTCTTGCAGTGTTCGATTTCTCCTCTCAGACACACCTTATGTTGTGGAGTGTAAGGAGGAGTGCGTTGGGCAATAATCCCATGCTCCTTAAGATGATCCAAAAACTCTTGACTCATATATTCACCTCCACGATCAGAACGTAGTGACTTAATGGTCTTCCCGAGTTGGTTTTCTACTTCCTTTTGAAACACTTTAAATGTTTCAAACACTTCATGTTTATGTTTCAGCAGGTAAACATAACCATACCGACTATAGTCATCAGTAAAAGTGACGAAGTAGCTAGCTCCTTGTCTTGACACAATTCTAAATGGACCACATACATCGGTGTGTATTAGTCCAAGTAGATCCTTAGCCCTTTCCACTTGATGTGAATAGGGTTTTCTTGCCATCTTACCAGACATGCATGAAACACACTTTTCAAATGACTTAATGTCAGTTGAGTTGAGAAGTCCATCATGTTGCAACTTCTCCATGCGTTTCTTGCTAATGTGTCAAAGACGACAATGCCACAAGAGAGTAGAGTCCAAGTCTAGCTTGGCTCTTTTATTGCTAACAGCATACATAGAACTATCATTTGTTTTAGAACAATACATATCAATTTCATAAATACCATCCCTTGGGATAGCACTAAAATAAACAACATTATTCCTAGAAACTGAAATTGTATTATTCGATTCAAAGCGGTTAATAAAGCCATCGTCAAACAAACGAGAAACTGAAATAATTCCTCTAGTAATAGAGGGAGCAAAATGACAATTGTTCAAAACAACTACTAATCCACTTGGGAGACATAAATGATAATTTCCAATAGCTTCAACTCCTGCCCGTTGACCGTTGCCCACGTACAGACTTAAAGCTCCTGGCTTCAGCTTCTTACTTCCCTTGAGACCCTGAATAGTATTACAGATGTGAGTACCACAACCCGTGTCATAAATCCAAGATGTACTAGGAAAAGTATAGAGTTCTATGGTGAAAATACCTGAAGTGCTAGCTCCTGGAGATAGCTTCTTCTTTTTTAGCAACTCGGCGAGATACATGGGAAAATTCCTTCTCCAATGACCTATTTCACCACATTGGTGACACGTCGCGTCCTTTGCAGGGCTATCCTTCTTGGGTGTTGGAGGTTTCTTGGGTTTGGGAGCATAAGATGGTTTATGATCAGGAGCATAAGCCAACTTAAACTTTTCATTCCTTTGATTCCCCTTAGCAGCCTTGAACGGTTTTTTACCTTGGTTTTTCTGGACCTTTCCTGCACGTATAGCATGAAGTGCAGGTGCAGCATCTTTCTTGGGTAGCATCTGCTCATGTTGTTTAAGCATAGCATGTAATTCATTCACAGTCTTACCCATGTTGTGCATATTATAGTTCTGCGCAAAGCTGTCATACTCCCTAGAGAGTCCAATTAAGATTAGACTTACTCCAAGGTTCAAAGTGACGGGATGACCGAGACGCTCCAAGTTGTCAATGTAGCTCTTCATCTTTAGAACACATGAGCTTACAGATTGACCTTCTTCTTGCTTGCACGAGTGAAATTCCCTCGTGGTTTGCAGAAGTTCCTGTTCTGCCTGTTGAGCAAACATGCTTTTCAACTCCTGTAACATGTCATATGCACCAAGATGGGTTAGATTTTGTTGGATTTCTAAGTCCATGGTCATAAGCATGAAAGCAGCAATGTCCTTTGACTCTTTGAGCCAAGCAGCGTGAGCTGCAAGAGCTTCGGGAAGGACTGGGTGTCCAGGAGTTGCAACAGGTGCAGCAGGAATAGGATGCTCCAAGTAATTTTCCTTATCTTCAGCTGACAGTATAATGCGAAGCTGGCGATACCAGTCAATGAAGTTAGGTCCAGTGAGTTTTTATTTCTCAAAGAAACTCCTGAGTACCGAATTGTTTCCGACTGAGGTAGTCATCTACAATATAAGAAAAGTTCAAATAATTAGTATTTTCGATAATTAAATTCTTAATATAATTAACTACCCAATTAATTACTAATTAAGACTAAAATCCAACTTGACCTCCCACTTATTACCAAAGGTCTGACCAATGTGTAAACAAATGGGGCAAGAGGTAAACGACGAGCGTTAATTGCATAAAATGCAACTCTTAGACTTAAGAGACTGATCAAGACATTAGTAGACAAGTAGTAATGTCATGAGCATGTTTAGTCTCATCTTATGCCTCGGGTCCAAGGTCTGACCAAGCATACTCGAAATAAGTCGACCAAATAAGAACGTGCAAATATAACCAAAGGTCTGACCAATGAGCAATATTTGCCATGGATTTGGAATGACCCTAAGGTCTGACCAAAGAGGTCAAGCCAAAAGCACGTGTCCTTGGTTGGTTGGCATAGACTTAAAATTTTCACATAGGGTAAACACATAAATGTGGTAAAATTTGTGTACAAAGAAGCATGCAAAACAACTTTGTAGCACTTTATTTTAAAAACTTTAGTAATGACACTGTAGTGATCATCATGGTTCACGGTAGCTCCAATCGAACTCGCAAGGTGGCGGAGGACCAGGTCAGCGCGAGGCAATGACCGGAAATCCTTTAGGTGTGACTGTGCGCACCATCCTTAAACCCCCCTTATAGTTTGTTCTAGTGGGTGAGCCGTGCTTCCCAAGTGTCCATAGCGTCCAGTTTTTAATTTCATGAAAACTTGTTTTAATAATTTAGGTCACTTAATTTTACAAAAACAATTTTCCACGAATCAAATAGCAGGTCACATTGAGCATGGTATTTAGGCGTATAAATTAAGTCCATTTTAATGTCATGATTTTGATATGTATTATTCCATATTGCATGCAATTAGGTGTATAAAACATGTAACAATTATGCAAATAAAGAATCAAGTACATAAACAAAAACATTAATTAAACATATAAAAACCGAGTTCACTAGGAGTCTTCCCCAAATGGAGAACCATAAGACCCTCACTAGGTTTTCATCAAGTGCCTAGATCACCACATGCATTAAAAAATTGATTGCGTAGGTCTTATAGCTGGAATTCACACATAAAATAATCATGGCAAACAAATTAACTTTTAATATATTTTGTTATTTTATGTATCTAATTAACAATTAATTTTAATTTCTTTGTGTCTAGGTATTTTTTTATTAATTAATGACAAGTATTGCATGATAGTCGTCAAAACAAAAATAAAAGAAATAACTAAATTAGATTTCATGCAGCCTTTTCGCGTGTTTATTAAATTGTGTAACCCATAACCACTAAACGAGTTGACTCGTGATGCCACTGTTGGAATTTATATATCAAGTTAACCAATTAACTACGAGTATGCAGCGGATATTAGATCTAGTTAAGCAATTATGATTAACACGCAAATAATAAACAAATTAAAGGAAAAGAGAAACATGAAAAATAAATAGGAAAACTAACCCTCGTAGTCACCAGCAAATGAAACAAGTAGTAAATATATACTACCTTTACGGTTGCTCACACAAAACGCAGCGGATATTAGATCTAGTTAAGCAATTATGATTAACACGCAAATAATAAACAAATTAAAGGAAAAGAGAAACATGAAAAATAAATAGGAAAACTAACCCTCGTAGTCACCAGCAAATGAAACAAGTAGTAAATATATACTACCTTTACGGTTGCTCACACAAACACGTCAAACGAATTCGCTACGATGCTAGTCACTTGCTTCACGATTGACAAGCTAACACCACGTGTTTTTGTTCTAGCTTCAAAACTAATTCGAATACTTAATAGTATACGTTCGAATAGTTTGCAAAAGATATAACAGAAAGTAAAGAAACAAGAATATAATTCTTGTTAATAAGCTTGATAAGTTTGACTATTCAAACCAATGTAATCTTGCAATATGTCGAATGATTAGAAAACAATAATAGTGCGTAGTATTGTTTTTTCTTATGCCGTATGTTTTGTGTATCGTATGTATTGGACGAAACTCAAGAGATGGAATGAGGTGTTTATATAGCCCTTCAACCCTAATCTTTTAACTTGTTCCCTACTCCAAGTCTTTTTAATTAAGACCTTAATTATTATTATAATTTGCACACAAATCCTTTTCTAGAATCCTCCAAAATCTGCCACTTTTGGGAGGAGGACAATAGTTTTCGTTTCGACATTTTAATCCCTTTCTTTTATATTCGTGAAACATATTAATCATTTAATAAATATAACAAGTATATATATTAAATATTTAATAAACGTACTCTTCGTGTATTAACGTGTGTGCCCCCAATAGGCTCACACATTTCTAGTCGTATATCGGCTAATCTAACTACCATAACCCAACATTCCATGCATGTATCCTTTTTCTAGAAAAAAGTATTTCTTAATGGCAACTATAAATTAATAAGCGATGATATACTAATCTGTATATTACATACAATGGAAGTATGGCTCTTTCCAGAAAATTTATATAATTTACATGATTTATTTTTAAAGTATAACATTTGTTATTGCAAATTGTACACACTTGTATATGAAGCATAACAAAAGTAAAAGTCGGTTACATGTCATAGTAGTGTTTAAAAGATGTCTTTTTTTGGGTAAAGGTCAACGACCCGGTAAATATATTACTCCGAATAACATTTAAGTACAACGAATATGAGTAATTCCCATATCTCAGCCCGATGTTTGAAAGATGTCAAGAGACACTAAACTTGCCTTTAGTTATGGAAAAAAAGCGTCTTTTCTAGAAATAAAGTTTCATGGAGTAGATCAAATATTTTCCAGCGAAGTTATTAAAAAGAGAAAACTGGTTTGTCTAATCTATAACAAATCTTTAGAAATGTCGGATTCATATGTTTCTATATTTCTTGCATTTATCTACATTCCCTTACGTTACGTGGACGGACCCATTATTTTAATGAGGGTGGGATTCATATGTTTCTATATTTCTTGCATTTTTCTACAATCCCTTATGTGGACGGACCCATAATTTTAATGAGGGCGTTGCACAAAACTTTTCGAAAAAGTCTTGCATAAAATTTCTTATACCATCAAAAAGATTTTTTGAGTTAAACTAAAATTGCATTATAAAGAAAAAGAAAGTGTAGTAGCACAAATACTAGGGGCCCCAAATATTATAGGTTAGCACATAACAGAAAACGACGATTTTTAAAAAATTTTATATTTGTTGACTCAAAATTGGGTGTGGCTCATGCGGCTGTGTCACATCTGGCTCCCATATAGGTCCGTCCGTCCTGATCCCTTATACTTTCAACTCTTCTTTATAAATAATTTCATCTAATACGTTTTCTAATTGTTTTAACACATTCCTACCCCCTCTCAGTATCGCGTGATACCCAAAATAAATAACGTAAGCTAGCACAAGATTATCGGGTTGTTTAAGGAAAACGGTTTTTACGTTGCAAAAATAGCAGATTTGTGAGTGTCATGTGGGTGAGGCATATACCAACGTGGGCATCATGGCAGATAAGTGACGAGGATGAGGTTTGGTCAATTAGAAGTCTACACCTGTTAAGGACCTCATGGCCATCAGGAACTTACTTTGTCCCTGTCAGCAACTTGTGGACCCCTTTGTATCTGTTATGACACGTATTTTCCTCTTTCCATATTTAGATTACAGAAGACAGATTTCCCGTAATAGTTGCAATTTTAACTAGGTGAGTAGGTGATTGTTAACAAGATGTTTTTGGTTTCTTATAATATTATTTCTCAGAATAGAAACCACATGAGTTAAACAATATGTAAATGCTATCATCTTTTTACCTAGTTGTTTTTCACATTAATTAGCATATGCTGCAAAATAACATCCGTTGATTAGTCGATATCTTCTTCTTCTTCTTCTTCTTCTTTTTTTTTTTTTTTTTTTTTTTTTTTTTTTTTTTTTAAATAATCACAATCAAACTTAAGCTTATCTAACAGAAAGTACATGATAATGAAGTCAAAAGAATATGATTTTCAACTGGTTTATATTAAGCTTGTAGTTATTAAAAGTATAAAATGCAATTATAAAATGTCATAATTCTTAAATAATCGTAATACCCTACTAATAATTGTAGTTCTGGTAAGCAGGGGCTAAGCCACCTTAGCTCTAGAGGGGTTAATTAACTTCACTCGATCATTTTTCCCTTTGTAGTTGTAGTGTAGTCATCTTTTTATGCAAGATTAATTAGCTGGTTCATAACTTATGAACCAGCTAATTGATAGTCGTTATGAATTTGCTTTAGAATCATTCAACCTCTGCTCCTTCAGGTATATTAAGCTCAAATGATCCAAATTTATAACTCACTCATAAGTACTTTCTGTTAGATAATCTTAATGCCGAATAATTAGTCAAGTAAGCTTAGAAATCGCAATTCCCAAACTCCAGGGTTTTGTCCTTTAATATAACAATAATACGAATTTAATAAGAAGTCTTTCTGTTTGGACTGTGGGGCATATCAGGATCTACTTTCGTGGTTTTGGGAACTTCAAAATCAATAGCATGCATCTCCGTGGCTAGTCGTATTTCTATTTATAGAATGGAAGCTTCAATTATTTGTGAGTTTTGTTTCTAGAATTGTTTGAATAATGAGAGTAGTGACGATGGCAATACGTTGTGGCTTGTGTAAGTTCTTTTCTTCGTTCATATATATAGTAGCAATTGAAGAAAATCGAAAAGATTAAACACATGTTGACATGTACCTAGTATACCAAGTGTTTGAATTATATATAATTTACGTTCACATTTTATAACAAACTATTTGAGTGATCATATTGCAAAAGATGAATTTTCTTTTTGGTATTTTCCGTTGGTTATGAAATATAAAGTATTGATAATGAAGACTTTTTGTTCGGATTGTAGGGTACATTAGAATCTATATGTTGCCATTGGGGTTTCAAAATCAATAGCTTGCATCTCTGTGGCTATCCAGATTTCTATTTATGGAATGGAAACTCGAAATTTTGTTTCTAGAGTTTTTGAAAAGTAAGGATAATTGTATAGCTTTACTACTTTTATTCAATTATTGAACTCATAGTCGTTCTTATTTGTTGGTAGAGAAACCAAGTCAACATTACTAAAATTGTTGATTATATGTATGTGATGTCACGAGATCTTTCGCATGTGGGATGTGTATGCTAGGAACCATCTAGAACTCGAAGGGTCGATATCTTCTTCGTTATGGCATCAAAGTACAACCAAGTCAAAAGGACAAAACTTGATACGTGGATTTAGAATATGCCAAACTAAAAATAAGTCAAAAGTGAAGGGTAAAAAAAAAAAAGAGAAAATGAATATGCAACTTGTGCTGATAAGTGATAGGTGTAAGCATATTTAGCATCATGTGTGACGACGTCCGTCAAGAACAATGCCTCAGACTAACTCGAATGGCCAATTTAGGTGCAATTCTCCTGGAATGACTAAGTAACAAACTCGTTCAAGGCAGGGAATGCAGGTTCGAACAATGAAGCCTGTAAACTATACAAGAATATAGGTCCCATGCTTGTTAGACGACCCGTGCCTCTATAAAAAACAGGTGCCTCTTAGTGGAAAAAAGGATTTAACATATCTCTGTACTATTTTGATAGTCAAATTAATTATAGAAAAAATGTTTGTGAATATTGTCTAAATTTTCATATTTACATAGATGGTGTGTGGGGGTTTTATAATCTGCCAAAGCATAGGGTATATCATGAAATTTTTGCAACCACAACCCCTCTTGTGTGGAATACGTGGCACGTAGTCATTTGTGTGTCAGCATACAGTAACTGTCAAAATGCCTGGTTATTTCTGCTCAAGTGGAAGAAGTAATTAGTAAAAATATGGCAATTTTCTATGAATCAAAGGAACAACAATGGTGAAATACTGAAGGATTGGAATGATAGCATAAATCCACTGTGACGAGGAGGAATGGTGGTCTAATATATAAATTCTATAAGTAGTTAGCAATAGTGAGTTGTGAAAGATGAAACTCCTTAGTCCTAGATTTACATAATTCATTTGTTGGAAAAATTGCTCTTAATTTGATTAAAAGAGTGTAGTTATGGTTTAGAACTCCCTTTGAAGAAGCTTTGATTGTGATGATGCCTTTTCTAGGACTGTATTCACTTGTTATGATGTGAGGATGAAGCTATGATGTGAGGATGAAGCTGAAGTTATGACAATGAATGGTGGTATTGTTGGCAAAAATTTCAAAATACACCATGTTAAAATCATTTTGGGATTGAGTCTTAGGAAGGAAGTTAAGAGTTTTGTTATGTTTTAGTGTTGATCCAGGAAATGGTAAGTAGTGAAAGTTTTTCTGTCACAAAACCGTTGCTAATGAACAATCACTATTGCAAATACGCATCTTTTCGAATTAGTGACGGTTATATAAACTAAAAAGGTGTCACTTAGCGAACCATCATGACAGTTAGAAAATGTTTCAGTTAGCGACGAATTTTCTATCGTTGAGTCGTTGCTAAACCGTCGCTAATTGCACCTTTTGGTTAACCATTGTGGTGAACCATTATGACTATCTGAATGGTCAGGAGTATGCCTATATATAGGGCCATAATTCCAGCATTTTTCATCATCCAAAACCAAAACAAACACATACAAAACCTTTCTTCCAATATACCCGATTGCTATAAATAATAGTGCTATAGAACTATTATTTGTAGTGTCTTGAACCCCCGATAACTCGGTAGTTCATCCAGATTATCACCACCATCGTGTACTGTTGATAATTGCTACATATGTTGCTTCATTGTATCTTGGGAGGTAATTAGTCGGTAACCCAAAACACGATTGTTCGAAAGAAGGGTGGGGGCGAAATTGCTTTAAGGATAGAGAGAACTCGCCTTTAAGTAACTAGTAGTAGCATTAAACTTTATTTTACGAAACCATCTTTCTAAACCCCGGAACTAACAATCTCAAAGCAATTTTGGACAAAGATGGCTTCAGAAAATCTTCAACAAATGTCGTGTAGTTAGAATGCTTCAATGGTGGTAGTTTTACACGGTGGCAAAAGAAGATGTGTTTTTTGTTGCCTACGTTGAATGTGCATATGTCCTCACCGAGCCGTATCTTGTGGAGTTTGGAAACAACCAATTGAAAATTGTCGAATTGGAATCATTTGTTCAGATGGTGATATCAACTACACCTTTTACCCGCAACATTGGTGATTAGTACGCATTTCCTATTCCTACATATTCTTTAATTTAAAATTTAAAGGACTAGGTACCTTAGCTCTAGAGGGGTTAATTGATCAACTTCACTCAATCATTTTTCCCTTTGTAGTTGTAGTGTATGTTGCACTTTTAATTGAATAAGTCTTGTTAGTATAATAAACGAAAGCCAAAGGGCTGGAATTGTTCGTTAGATAGTTAGTAACCAAATAGCGGTTATAATTAGTTAATGGTAGTTATGATAGTTATGGTTGTTATTAAGTAGTTACAGGAAGTTATACCCTTTCATGAAGGGACACGATTGTTCGGTTAGAAGCCTATATAAACGACATATGTATTAAAAGTGTGTCAAAATAACAATGTAACCCATGTTATGTTGTAAATAATAAAGAATCAACTTCTTGTAAATCTTGTGGTTAAATCGATCCTGGAAATATCAATTATACTTGTGTATCAGTGGCATCAGAGCCAAAGGTTGCAAGATTACAAGTTGTGATTCAAGTTTTGATCACGAAGATCAAAAGACTTAGAAGGGAAGAGACACCAAGGACGTTGGAAAAAGATAGTGCACGATCAGAACCAACGGGAGTTGCTGATAGCAACGACTTCAATCAACTCTTGAAGGAGAAGAGGAACACGAATTCATTGAAGGAACAAATGTGAACGCCAAACGAAATTGGTGGAACACTTTGTTGGTAACTGCTCTTGAACGCGACATAATGGAAGAAAATTGCAAACTTACAAGGCCTGACAGATGATGAAGGAGAAGAAGTAAGAGATTGCTATAAGAGGTTCATTGACATGACTCAAGTGTATTATGAAACTGCAAGAGTGCCTTGGCATGAGAAACCCAAGAAAGAATTGGTTGAGAGGAGTGGGACTGCTATCGTAAAAGATCCAGAGGGCAAAGACCAAGAAGATGCAGGAACAAGAGAGTCACAGAATGAAGACATGAACAAGACAAAGTTTGGAGTCAGGCTAGAAGTTCAATGTAAAGGAAGAATGCAAGGAAGACGCGGAGAAGAGCATGGAGACTCGAAGAACAAGACTTAAACAATTAGGAGGGAAATGTTGCACTTTTAATTGCATAAGTCTTGTTAGTATAATAAACGAAAGCCAAAGGGCTGGAATTGTTCGTTAGATAGTTAGTAACCGAATAGCGGTTATAGTTAGCTAATGGTAGTTATTAAGTAGTTACAGGAAGTTATACCCTTTCATGAAGGGACATGATTGTTCGGTTAGAAGCCTATATAAACGAACATATGTATCATTGTAAAAGTGTGTCAAAATAACAATGTAACCCATGTTATGTTGTAAATAATGAAGAATCAACTTCTTGTAAATCTTGTGGTTAAATCGATCATGGAAATATCAATTATACCTGTGTATCAGTGTATTGTTTAGTTAACTTAGTGTAATTTCTGTAAAACATTAGTTATGAACCAGCTAATTAATCTTGCATAAAAACAAGACTAGTCAGTTATGAATTTTCTTTAGAATCGTTCAACCTCTGCTCCTGGTATAGTAAGCTCAAATGATCCAAATTTATAATCTCACTCATAAGTACTTTCTGTTAGATAATCTTAACACCGAATAATTAGTCAAGTAAGCTTAGAAATCACAAATTTCAAACTCAAGGCCTCTAGGGGTTTTATCCTTTAGTATAACAATAATATGAATTGAATATTAAGTCTTTCTGTTGGGACTGTGGGGCATATCGGGAACTAATTTCGTGGTTATGGGAACTTCAAAATCAATAGCTTGCATCTCTGTGGCTAGTCGTATTTCTATTTATAGAATGGAAGCTTCAATTATTCGCGAGGTTTGTTTCTAGAATTGTTTGAATAATGAGGGTAGTGACGATGGCAATACGTTGTGGCTTGTGTAGCTTCTTTTCTTCGTTCATATAGTAGCAATTGAAGAAAATCGAGAAGATTAAAACATGTTGACATGTACCTACTATACCAAGTGTTTGAATTATATATAATTTACATTTATCCTACCACGTATTATAACTAACTATCTGAGTGATCATATTGCAAAAGATGAAATTTCTTTTTGGTATTTTCCGTTGGTTTTGAAATAAAGTATTGATAATGAAGACTTTTTTTTGGATTGTAGGGTATATTAGAATCTATATCTGGCCGTTGGGGTTTCAAAATCAATAGCTTGCATCTCTGTGGCTATGCAGGTTTCTATTTTTGGAATGGAAACTTGAAATTTTGTTTCTAGAGTTTTTGAAAAGTAAGGATAATGTATAGCTTTACTACTTTTATTCAATTATTGAACTCATAGTCGTTCTTATTTGTTGGTAGAGAAACCAAGTCAACATTACTAAACTTGTTGATTATATGTATGTGATGTCACGAGATCTTTCGCATGTGGGATGTGTATGCTAGGAACCATCTAGAACTCGAAGGGTCGATATCTTCTTCGTTATGGCATCAGAGTACAACCAAGTCAAAAGAACAAAACTTGATACGTGGATTTAGAATATGCCAAAAACTAAAATAAGTCAAAAGTAAAGCGTAAAAAAAAAAAAAAAAAAAAAAAAAAAAATGAATATGAACGTGTGCTGATAAGTGATAGGTGTAAGCATATTTAGGATCATGTGTAACCTTAGTCAAGAGCAATGCCTCAGACTCACTCGAATGGCAAAGCCTTGGGCTAGGGGCCAATTTCGGCGCAATTCTCCTGGAATGACTAAGTAACAAGCTCATTCCAGCCAGGGAATGCAGGTTCGAATAATGAAGCTTGTAAAGAATAAAAGTCTATAGGTCCCATGCTTGTTAGACGACCAGTGCCTCTATCCAAAACAGGTGTCTCTTAGCGGAAAAGAGGACTTAACATATCTGATATCTCTGTACTATTTTGGTAGTCAAATTAATTATAGAAAAAATGTTTGTGAATATTGTCCAAATTTTCATATTTACATAGATGGTGTGTGGGGTTTTTATGATATGCCAAAGCATAGGGTATATCATGAAATTTTTGCAACCATAACCCCTCTTGTGTAGAATACGTGGCACATAGTCATTTGTGCGTGAGCATGTGCTAACAGTCAAAATGTCTGGTCCGTGGAAGGAGTCAGTAAAAGATGGCAAGTTTCTATGAATCAAAGGAACAACAATGGTGAAATAATGAAGGATTGGAATGATACCATGAATCTACTGTGAAGAGGAGGAATGGTGGTCGGATATATAAATTCTATAAGTAGTTAGCGATAGTGAGTTGTGAAAGATGAAACTACTTGGTCCTAGCTTTATAGAATTCATTTGTGGATATCATGGCTGTGATCTAAACCAGTAATGAAGCCTTCTCATTCTAAGTCCTCTTATTCCACTACTGTGAGAATGTAGACTGCAGTCTTGGAATAATTGGTCTTATTTTGATTAAAAGAGTATGTAGTTATGGTTTAGAAATCCCTTTGAAGAAGCTTTGGTTGTGATGATGCCTTTTCTAGCTAGGGCTGTATTCACTTGTTATGGTTGTGAGGATGAAGCTGCAGTTATGACAATGAGTGGTGGTCTTAACTTAGGAAATATAGTCAAGGCCGAATTGAAGTTTCTTCTCTGGTGAGATGGATTTTAAATGGAGTGTTATTGCCAACTGTGTATGCATCAGTATGATGGTAAGTGTGAGGGGGTGCTACACTTTATCACTTATACCGTCATGCACTGTTTGGAAATGTAGTCATTCTCATGTATACCCTTGGTAGTTTGGGTGAGTTAGCGTAGCTAAATGGACAGAGTACACTATGTCTCTGGTTTCTTTAGCTAGGGCTTTGGTGATTTGATCATATTATACTACTACTAGTAGAGTATTGCATTTGTTCATGTATGTCTTTTAGTAGTATGTCTCATGTAAAGTTAGTGACTGCTATGGAAGTAGTGTGTCCTGTCATACCACTTCCATAGTATGTCTTTGTATATAGCTTAACAAAGGTAATATATTTTCACCATTCACCCAAAGAAAACTTTTGTTTATATAAAGTTTGAAACATGGTTTTACAATCACAGTGATATTCTTTCTTAACATAACTTATGTTTGTTTGATATAGTATTTTCTTTTATGATACACGCATTACATATTTGCACACTGGCATTATTGACAATTTGTACTTAATTAACCAGTTAACCGTTATTGTATATATCCTTTTCCAATGCAAAGGAGCAGCAGCAGAGCATTCGCCATGCAAGGTGAAGGATGACCAATAAATCGTGGACGGACTCGACATTGATCTAAAACATGATTTATTTCTGATATGTATAAACATATATATATTTGATTTTGCCAAAGTTTCTAGTGAAAGAATAGCGAAATATAAAAATTACAACTAAATATACAGATTACTACTAGTACAATGCGAACTTAACAATGAACCTGTGATACGAACCTATCCCATACTAAGCCCGTATCGATGTTCATAAGTCCAAGTGTAGAACTCACTAAAAAAACTAGCTTATAAGAGGAGGGAACACAGACTTTATAAACCATCACCAATCCCATACATGGTCAATGTGGGATCATAACAACCTGACACAACATGATTATTGTTGATGTTGCTTGTTCATATTAGCTGTAACCGGCTTATGAAAAATTGAAAATTATAGACATGAATTATCACAGAGGCAGAAAGTTAAGCAAAAAGCATACATCCTTCAAGAATATCAAAGTTAAAAATATGTGATTAGGATTTAACTTCATACACATTATAGACAAACCAGCAGATCAAACTTTGCAGTTTACTCTTTTAACCATGAGTAAATAAAGATATTATTAATTCAACTACGGATTATACATCCAACACGTGGTCTTCTTTACATGTTTTAAGGATTCACCTATCCGTATTATATATAGATCCTCTATCCCCACATCTCCGCCACCTCTTCACAAAATCAACAATGACTACCACTTGCACTTCTTTATCAAACAATTGTATAAACTATAAAACAACATTATTTGCATCCTCAAAACCCCTTTTAACTTCATTCTCTGTTTCTTATACAAAAACCCAAATTACTAAAACAGTTGATTGTTCATTAAAATCACATTCCATTCTTAATCTCCCGACTCAACTTCCAAGTGTGTCACCATATCCAAAGAAATGGAATTTGTTACAAAAAGCTGCTTCAATAGCATTAGACACAGTAGAAACTAACTTAACATCCAAGTCATTACCTAAAACAATAGACCCTGATGTCCAAATAGCTGGAAACTATGCTCCGGTTCCAGAACAACCGGTAAAACATTCTTTACCGGTTACTGGTAAAATACCAGAGCATATTCAAGGTGTTTATTTAAGAAATGGAGCTAACCCTTTATTCAAACCAAACTCTGGCCACCATTTATTTGATGGTGATGGTATGATTTATGCGGTTAAGTTTGAACAAGGCTCGGTTAGTTACTCATGTAGGTTTACGGAGACACAAAGACTTGTGCAAGAACGCGCGATAGGTAAAACAATTTTTCCTAAAGCGATAGGGGAACTACATGGTCATTTAGGGATCATGAGACTACTTTTGTTCTACGTTCGCGGGTTTTGTGGGATAGTTGATAGAAGTCAAGGAACCGGAGTTGCTAATGCGGGTTTGGTTTATTTTAATAACCATCTTTTAGCTATGTCCGAAGATGATTTGCCTTATCATGTGCGTGTCACGCCTTCAGGGGACTTAAAAACAGTTGGACGATATGATTTTGACGAGCAATTGGACACCTCAATGATTGCTCACCCGAAACTGGATCCAGTTACGGGTGAGATGTTTTCATTGAGTTATGATGTTACCAAAAAACCTTACTTGAAGTATTTTAGATTTTCAAGAGATGGGGTTAAGTCAAAAGACGTGGCAATTGAATTGGGAAAACCTACTATGGTTCATGATTTTGCGATCACGGAGAATTTTGTGGTGGTTCCTGATCAGCAAGTGGTTTTCAAGTTAAGTGAGATGATCACAGGTGGGTCTCCCGTGGTGTACGATAAAGAGAAGGTGTCACGGTTTGGGATATTGAACAAGTATGATTCCGATGGGTCGGGTATTAAATGGGTAGAAGTTCCAGATTGTTTTTGTTTCCATCTATGGAATGCATGGGAAGAATCTGAAACAGGAGAGGTTGTTGTGATAGGGTCGTGTATGACTCCTGCAGACTCGATTTTCAATGAATGTAACGAGAAACTAAAAAGTGTTTTATCAGAAATTCGATTGAATTTGAAAACTGGGAAATCCACTCGACGTGCAATCATTTCATCCGAAAATGATATGAATTTGGAGGCTGGAATGGTGAATAAAAACTTCCTTGGGCGAAAAACAAAATACGCTTATTTGGCTATGGCTGAACCGTGGCCAAAGGTTTCGGGTTTTGCCAAAGTGGACTTATCGACGGGTGAAACGCGAAAATTCAGGTATGGTGACTCGAAGTACGGGGGTGAGCCTTTGTTTCTTCCTAGTTCTAAGAGAAAAGAAGACGAAGACAGTGGCAGCATATTAGCATTTGTTCATGATGAAAAGGCATGGGAGTCGGAGCTTCAGATTGTGAACGCAAAGACATTAGAATTAGAGGCAACGGTTAAACTACCGACAAGAGTCCCTTACGGTTTCCATGGGACATTTGTAACCGCTAATGACTTGGCAACACAAGCTTGAGAGGACTGTAACTGCTAATGACCTTGTGACTGCGTCTGCATATATAATAATTATTGCGTTTTAAAATCGCATACATATCCAAATGTATATTTAATGATATAAACTAAATCACAATCATAGTTTTTGAGAAGATACACTTTGTAGTTTTAGATATGAACGAAGACAACTAGGAATTTGTTAGAAGATTAATTAGGAGAATGTAGTTAGAAATAAGTTTGTGATACAGAATGTTAATATGAGCTTGTACCCTCAGTTTCAAGTTTGAACTTATTGTTCTACCTTATATTTAGAAAATTTTATTCATGTTCAGTCATTAAAAACGATAAAAGGTTCACCTATACAGATGAGTTGTTGGATCTTTTTTCTGTAAGTTACTGTTAGAAAAGTGACTTAAACTTTAGGGGTCAATTAGTAAATTTGGTAATTTGTGTGACTTGTCATTCAAGTTTGATTCGAATTTGGAAACTTTGTTATGACGGTTAGATTACTCTATAAATAGAGATTGATATCATTAGTTTTTTTTGTACTTTTTGAATTAGTTTTTGTGTAGGTACCTTTGAATTTGGTTTTGTAATTTGGTTTGATATTTGAATAAAGCTTCTGCTTTGTTTGTCGATTTGTTTGTTTGTTTCGTCTTTGAATTACCAACAGTTACGATAGTCAAATTTCAAGTAGATCAAATCAGGCGCTATTGTCAATTTTCTATGAATCCACAAACGTAAACTTATTACTCTGTATTAATTTACAACTTGCATACCAATCGTACTTTTATTCTAATTTTAGTTTGGACATGATCAAGACTAAATCGGTGTTGCGGCTATTGTGAATAATGGTCCGTGATACCAAGAAAGGGATGACACAACGTTTGTTTGCCCTTTTTGTTGTTGTAAATTGATCAAATATGCATAGCTTTTGTGCTACTCTTGTAATTTTGTATTGATCAATATCAAATGTACACATTATTTTGGTTTGATAATATAGTGCAATATAGCAAATATTTTTGGTATTTGTTGTGCATTGTAGCATTTTGTGATTATCCCTTATTATCGTAATATCGCGCAAAAATAAAGATGGCATATCTTTTATATAATAAGAGAACATATAAAATGTGAAATTAATTTTTTTAAGAGGTTTTAGTTGGACAAATAGGAGAGATAAACATTGTCATGTAAGAAAAACTGAATCATCCTTTTTAACAATCGAAAGTCAAGATTGAAACAATTAGGTTAAACTTATTTTACCATGGTAAATTAACCCTTTACCTTAAAAAAAAAAACTTATTAAAATTTCGTCTAGCAAAAAAAGCATGTACGAAACACACGTGTTCATTTTGTAAAAAAATAAAGGATAATTAATAAAACTTTAGTTCTTAAATGTTAAATAAAGTAAATTGACTTAAGTAAACATATCATCTTTAATTTCATGTTTCTAATAACTATATAAATTGAATAAATAATACCTAAACTATACCCCCTATACATTATCTATATTAAAAAAAAAAAAAAAAAAAAAAAAAAAAAAAAAAAAAAAAAAAAAAACATACATGCAGTTGTTATTTATAAATTTTAAAACAAAAGCACACGTTAATGTGACATTTAAATAAATAAACAAGATTGTAAATATGCAAATGCCTCATGTTATTCATTTTTACAAGATTAAGTAAGGATGTCCAGATTTTTGTTTAATTATTTTTTACTATACATTTTCAATGATAACTTCCGTTATTTCTCTTTATAAGTTTAACCCACATTTACACGGGTTTAAAAATTAAATTTGGCTAAACTTATTATTAACAATAATATAAATATCAAATGAAAGCATGGCTTCACAAGTTATTGGGAGATGAAAATATATACACAAGATTGTCCATATAGCAACGAAGCATGTAATTTCATTTTAAAATCCAAATAAGGATATCCGAAAAAACAAATTTTGAAAGGTCATTACGTGCTATTAAACATACATAATGTCTAAAACATGATAACAATAGTTAAATCTAAATAACATCAATCTCAACACCTTGCCAATTAAACAAAGTCAAATTCTTCATCCGACAAAAATCTATACAAAATCTTCATCCAAAAATATTGTCGATTGGTTTTAATCTTCTAGTGGCTGTTGTTTTGGTGTTGTCGTATTGCTGATTGTGCTTGCTGATTTGGGGTGGTTGCATGTAGTTTAGATGAAGAGTGGGTTTTTAAGTCTGCAAGGGCGGGGAATAAAATAAAAAGAGAAATTGAACGCTACCAAATTAGCTATGTAGTGTGGGAAGAATGTTGAGGGTGGTCGTGTGTAACACACTCAGAGCAGCCTGTGGAGAGTGATGATAATGATCAGACACACTTTTCAAGCTTGTCAAATGCTTATGGTACTCCATGTTCGTCATCTTTAACGGAAAAGATCCGTGATATTGAAAGGAAAATGGTTGAGGGTAAACTTGTGTTGGTGGGAGAGGATGGGAAGCCATTACATCCTACTAGAATTATTGATACGTGGGAATCGCACCAGGCTTTACTTCTCAATGGATCTTGAGAAGCTTACAACCCCAGCAGGCAGTGTACCTGATCGTTGTAGTATAGTATAGTGACAAGTACCGGGGGATTGATCGTTCAGCTATGAATAGTGTCGCTAGGATTAGAAAACCTAAATACTAGTTCTAGAGATGAAGGATGATTATTTTTGTATTTTTATATTTTTTAGAAAGCAAGTAAAAATCTCGGGTTTGAAGGATTTGGGCGGAATTAGTTGCTAGTCAACTAACCCAATACTAAAGATGCAATCAAAATAAAATACTAGAAATAAAAATAAAACTAAATTAACTAAGGTTGTGAGCAATAAGTGGAGAAGTTGTGTTTACTTAGATTTCACTACTCCCTAGATATCTTTTACATGTTAATTACTTATTATAGTTGCGTGGATGACGGATTGTATTCCGTAATACCATTCATGGGGTGGCGCACTTAATTCCCCAATCCTATGAGTGCCTACTTCACTCCTATGTCGAGCCGGCTAAGAAGCTCCTAACATAGGATCATTAGAATTTACTCATGCATTAAATACAACCAATAAAACCTAGTGCACGTCAGTTCATGTTTCCTAAGATGTTCAAGCATGTTACCATTTGGAGATCTGCCAGTTTTCTTAAGCCTAACATCGAAATCATTCATCCAATACAACCATAAACAAGTAATCAACACATAATTAACATCTATGTTTCATTAGATCCAAGCAAACACAAGATAAATCTAGCCTAGCATGATGGAATTAAGACAAGAACATGATATAGACAACCAACACATAAACATATTGATTGAATTAAAAGAATACTTATCTCAATTACACATGAAAGGGTTCAAGGGCTGAAAACCCTTGAAAAACCTGTAAAATTCGTACTAAGTTCGGCCTTAGGGTTTCTCCAAAACTTCTCTTTTTTTATGAACGAAAATTAGAAAACTATATATAGGAAATTGAGGCTGACGGCGTCAAGACCAAATTGGTGACGCCGTCATCTCGCCGCCAAAATACTTCTCGGACTGCCTTGATCTACTTCTGACGCCGTCACGTTATAACTTTTTCCAGGCCGTCACGTATTTTACTGTTGACGCTCTACCTTGTGACACCTTCAATTCTGTACTGGGTCGTCATGAAAATTACTCTTGACGCCGTCAGGATTTTCTTCTTGACGCGGTCACCTACTGTTCCCAGCAAGGAAAATTAAGACTTTGGCGTTTTCTTCACTTTTATGCTCCAAAAATGTCCGAATTGTTTCCTTTTCCAGATTTCACTCCCAAAGTACCTAAAATCACAAAAAGAACGATTTAGGGCAATATTTGATCAAATAAATTCAATTCCGGGCTTAAATGACCCCCTAAAAGTGGTTCATTTTTCGCCTCATCATATACCCTTACACTTGAGATTTGCTTGTCCTTAAGAAAATGCGATTTTATTCTAATCAAAATACAAGTTAGGGGTCATTTAACACTAATATAAAAGTAATTACAACAAATAATCGTTCCACTAAAGACCAAAGACAAGCACGGAGGTCATACACTAGCACTTTACAAATAGTGTTTAGATACTCACATCTCTCGGGTGTAATAAAGTATAAATTACACTATGGAAACGGAAGATATCTCTCACTACCTGTCATAGTAAAATAGATTACCATAGGCTTGGGAAAGGATCAAACCTCCACAACATGGCGTAAGCACCTAGGATAAACTATCAAAGAGGTCTTTTAAAGGGTTGTAACGTTAGGTGTAGGGATATGAAATACACGGTTTTGTTGGATAAAGGAAGTTTTACTGGTGGCGAGTTAACGATCTTGGTTAATTACATGTACAATATGGCGTTACTAAGCCAAGACTAGACTCGACTTAATCTAATAAATGAAAATTAACAAAAACATAAAATGAACATAGAATGAAAAGTGATGGTAATCCGTATGTTTTTTTTTTTTTTTTTTTTTTTTTTTTTTTTTTTTTTTTTTTTTAATCTTTTCCTTTTTTCTATTTTTTTTTTTTAATCTTTTCCTTTTTTTTTTTTTTTTTTTTTTTTTTTTTTTTTTTTTTTTTTGCATACACTCTTACCCTACCATCCAAAATAATACATCATAGAGAATGAACATTTTCCTTACACTTGAATTTTTACATACGTTACAATAACTAATCTAATGACTCGAATTAAGAAAATCAAAACACTTGGAGCACTTTTAAGATTAACGTACATATGGGGGTAATAAATGATGTTCTTCCCCATTACTCCATAAAATAAGTACTTTACCCATGAGTCCCAATCGTCCCAAAACAATATGTACAAGGATATGACTCGACTTAGCAACCATGTAATCAATAGATAGTTAACTTAGGGTTTAATCAAATAACAATAATGCACTAAAGATGAGTGCATACACGGAAGGCTAAGGCGATTTGGGTGTACATTTAAGTGGGGTGTAACAAATTCTTCCGTTAAGTAAAATGCTTAAAGTTAGAAACGAAAAGATAGGCTCGGAGGGGTGTACTAGGGGTTTCGTGTACTAAAAATGAGTACAACGCTAAGGGTGTGGAAAAAATTAGTTGACTTAACTAGCCAAGTAATATGACTTAAATGGTCAAGTAATCATGATACGGGTTTAACACAAGGGTGATCCTAATGCCTCTTATCATGTAGTAAATCCTACTACACGAATGTAGTCTCACTAGCGGTCTCGGGATGCATCACTAACGCAAGTTCTAAAATCTAAATGCTACCGGTACACTCATAAGCACTAATAGTAAATGCTTTTCCTATCAAATTTAAAGGCGAACCTCACATATTTGGGTGGAAAATTTTTCTGAATAGTACGGTTATGTGCTAGTCATACAATCTCTTATCCATGAGACGCTTGCTATGGCTAAAGTTTCACTCCTAAATGTTGTAAAAAAATTTAAATTTGGCGCTAAAATTGCACTAACAAGTATTTCTCATAGTTTTATTACACATCTACCATTAAACAAAACAAACTCAAGCGAAAATGTATATGTAAGGTATCATCATTTTACCTTCCCCTTACACTTAAGATGAACATTGTCCCCAATGTTCAAGTAAAGAATGTGAAAGTGAAAAAGTAAAAAGAATGAAATCAAATACTCCCCTGATTCGCTCGGTATGGATA
The DNA here is from genome assembly GCA_030686995.1 of Artemisia argyi. Classification (NCBI taxonomy): domain Eukaryota; kingdom Viridiplantae; phylum Streptophyta; class Magnoliopsida; order Asterales; family Asteraceae; genus Artemisia; species Artemisia argyi. The sequence continues at coordinate 214,881,300 of CM060701.1, forward strand.
GTAAGGTGGTCAGGTTAAATCTTCCTCAAAGAAAATGAACAATCAAAGCTTCCCTTCCAGAATATAAATCATCTTCTTGTCATACTTAACCTGTGAATCCTGAGAAAATAGACAAGACAACCTCGCATAAAATCGGCGGCAACCTACATAAGTTACTAAATCCTAGAAAACAAAATAAGATATAATGCTTGTGGAATGAAGTTTGCAGATTTCCTGGAGATTATAAAACTTAATAATTCACAAAAACCATAAGACTCCATTAGAAAAACAAAACCGGTAAAATTTCCAGATTTTTACACGTGACACCGTCAAGAGTTAACTCGTGACGCCGTCAGAAGTGACCTGCAGAAATTCTTATGTTAAGTTTCTGGAAAAACTTGGTCCTACTTCCTGGAAAATCCTGCAAAACTTCATTATGACTCAATACAAGCATTTGACTCTAACAAATACGAATATACATGTTCATTTAATATTGTGGAGAATCATGATCGGTTTGTTTCTTGAAAACATATTTGGGGTTTCCCCTTACATTTATCTTTTGCAAAAATACTTTTAGGTGGAGTTAAGACTAGGCCAAAACAACAAAGTAAAGTATTTCCACTATTTAATTGAGAAACATGATCTACCAACAATAAAAATAAATTATGCATACGGAATCAAATAACAAACAAACAAAATAAAATCACACAAAGCATGGGTTGCCTCCCAAGAAGCGCTTTTCTTTATTTACGAGTCTTGTAGCTAGACTCAAGGTCATGGGTTACTACGTAATACGGGTGAGTTCCTCATTGAGGACGTCCTTGGGATCAAACTTAGGTTTCAACTTCCTATCGGTTTCCTTAGTATGGTATGACCTTTCAAACTTTTCTCCATCCGGATCATACAAAGTCATCCTCATATGCCATGATCCGTCACCTTCTTTAGGTGGCTTGTCCCACCTCCATTTACACTTTTCTCCCACTCTTTTCCACTTATTCATCTCTATATTAATAGGCATTACGCTCAAGGACTCAATCATCTTCCTAAAGACTAAGGGGTCCTCAAAGGGATCTAGCTCTTCATCTCTAGCTACGAGTTGTTCCACCGAATGTGTTTTCTCAATGAAATCTTTTTCTAGATAAAATGGGCATTGATGTCCTATAAAGTTCCTTTCTATCCAAGGTCCATATCTAGACGGTCTCCTATTCATCTCTACCCAATGCGGTGTCGGTTCATCATCACAATCATAACTATGCTTCTTTACATCGTACACCGACCAAGTATCGCCTTCACCTACCACTATCTTAGACTACTTACAATCTATCATGGCGCTAGCGGTTGCTAAAAATCATCTTCCTACCAATAATGGGCATGTAGTGTCACTAACCATGTCTAGGACGTGAAAATCTGCTAATATAGTTAACCTTCCGACGTGAACAACTACATCCTTAATCATTCCAACCGGGTGGGCAATACTCCCATCCGCTAGCCCTATCAATACCTCTGTTTCCTCTAACTTTCCTAGCTTAAGAGCGGTGAATAAGGATAAGGGAATCAAGTTGAGGCTTGACCCTAAATCGGCTAGTGTGTCGAAAGCTTCGGATCTTCCTATCTTACAAGGCAAAACAAATATACCCGGATCATCAAGTTTTTTAGGCAACTTGTTTTGAACGAAGGCGGTCCCATTTTTACCTAGTTTAAACTTCTCATATTTTTCTAGGAGGGCACTATAGTAAGGAGCACGCGCTAAGACATCAATGACGGGGCGTTAAAGGTGAAGTTCCTTGAATTCATCGTCAAGGTCTTGCGTAAGAGGTGTTTCAACTATACTTTTGACCGGTTCTATATCGGGTGTTTTACTTGATTGGTCCTTTTGAAGAATTTGGTTTTGTTTGAAACACGTGCTCGTTGATTTAACCGAGTAGTATTGTGGACACGAAGTGGGTGACGAAACAGAAGATATGGAATTAACGTTTAGTTTCGGATTCTTGATCGTGTCGCTTGGGAGTGCTCCCATTTCTCGGTCATTGAGAACTTTCAACACTGCGTCAATTTTGGTGGTCATCTCGCTTTGCTTTCGTTTGAAATCGGCTTCAAACTTAGATAAGCGAGCTTCTTGAGATGCCATGAACTTTGATATCAATCCTTCAAGATTGTTGGTACTACCATAGTTGTTAGAAGGATTGTTGTTGAAAGTACGGTTGGAGGGTGGACCGTTGGGTTGGTAACGATTAGGCGGATTGGAAAAATTGGGTTGATTTTGTTTCCACCTAAGGTTTGGGTGATTTTTCCAAGAAGGGTTGTATGAATCACCGTAAGGGTTTGGCTCGGGCTTGAAAGTGTACCACTTATCTCCCGCTTCGTCGGTACGCGTGGATGCGTAGTCCGCAAAAGCTGTTCCGGGGAGTTCCACACAATCACGAGTGTCGTGGGGACCACTACATAATTCGCATTTTGTTCACTTGGCTTGAAGGCTTAGGAGCTTCGTAAGATTTCATGAGAAACTTGACTTGGTCCTCAAGTTCCATGATCCTACGGTCGGGAGGGCTAGAATTGTTCGAAGGCAAAGATATTGCCTTGACCGTTTTGTTCAAATAACGGGGATCATTCCAACTTTCGTTGTCATAGAGAGCAAGATATTCTATGAGTTCCCATGATTGTTCCGCACTTAGATCACGTAGCTCACCACCGGCCGATTGGTCAATGGCTCGCCTCGTGGAGAGATCGATATGGTCATAAAAGATTTGGACTTGGAGCCAAAGATCTATGCCATGGTGAGGGACTTTTGGAGTAAGTCCTTGAAACGAGTCCATGCTTCATAGAGAGATTCATTTTGACGTTGTTGGAACATCAAGATGTCATTTCTAAGCTTAGTAGTTCTCCCCGGTGGGAAAAATTGAGCAAGGAAACGAGTGGTGACATCATCCTATGTGGTGATGGATCCCGCGGGTAAACGCTCAAGCCATTGACTAGCTTGATCCCGTAGAGAGAATTGGAATAGGCGTAATCGGGTTGTCTTTCTAGTTTCAACATCTAGGTCTATGGAATCTACGATTTTAAGGAAGTCCTTAAGATGTTGGTTTGGATCTTCGGAACGAAGTCCATGGAATGCACATCCGCTTTGCACCGACTGGATGGTGTCGGATCGCAAGGGGTTACATTGGCTCCGGTGAGCTCAATGGTGTTTCGGTTGCCTTGGTGGCTAGGTCGGGAATACTCTCCTAAGGTTCGGGGCCTAAGAGGTTCTAGTGGTGGGTTTTTTTTGCGGTGGGATGACGGGTTCAAAGATGTTCCCATCGTCCATGATGTCGGGTGGTGAAGAGTTACGAACAAAAACACAAAGAAATAAGATAGACTAAAGAAAACCTAAAAATAAAAATAAAATCTTACTAGAAAGGAATCTAGCAAGTAGACCTAATAAAAAGAGATTCTAACCTAGACAATAACTATTCCCCGGCAGCGGCGCCAAAAACTTGATACGTGGGAATCGCACCAGGCTTTACCTCTCAAGGGATCTTGAGAAGCTTACAACCCCCACCAGGCAATGTACCTGATCGTTGTAGTATAGTATAGTGACAAGTACCAGGGAATTGATCGTTCAGCTAGGAATAGTGTCGCTAGGATTAGAAAACCTAAATACTAGTTCTAGAGATGAAGGATGATTATTTTTGTATTTTTATATTTTTTAGAAAGCAAGTAAAAATCTCGGGTTTGAAGGATTTGGGCGGAATTAGTTGCTAGTCAACTAACCCAATACTAAAGATGCAATCAAAATAAAATACTAGAAATGAAAATAAAACTAAATTAACTAAGGTTGTGAGAATAAGTGGAGAAGTTGTTTTTACTTAGATTTCACTACTTCCTAGATATCTTTTACATGTTAATTACTTGTTATAGTTGCGTGGATGACGGATTGTATTCCTTAATACCATTCATGGGGTGGCGCACTTAATGCCCCAATCCTATGAGTGCCTACTTCACTCCTATGTCGAGCCGGCTAAGAAGCTCCTAACATGGGATCATTAGAATTTACTCATGCATTAAATACAACCAATAAAACCTAGTGCACGTCAGTTCATGTTTCCTAAGACGTTAAAGCATGTTACCATTTGGAGATCTGCCAGTTTTCTTAAGCCTAACATCGAAATCATTCATCCAATACAACCATAAACAAGTAATCAACACATAATTAACATCTAGGTTTCATTAGATCCAAGCAAACACAAGATAGATCTAGCCTAGCATGATGGAATTAATACAAGAACAAGATATAGACAACCAACACATAGACATATTGATTGAATTAAAAGAATACTTATCTCAATTACACATGAAAGGGTTCAAGGGCTGAAAACCCTTGAAAAACCTGTAAAATTCGTACTAAGTTCGGCCTTTGGGTTTCTCCAAAACTTCTCTTTTTTTATGAATGAAAATTAGAAAACTATATATAGGAAATTGAGGCTGACGGCGTCAAGACCAAATTGGTGACGCCGTCATCTCGCCGCCAAAATACTTCTCGGACTGCCTTGATCTACTTCTGACGCCGTCACGTTATAACTTTTTCCAGGCCGTCACGTATTTTACTCTTGTCGCTCTACCTTGTGACGCCTTCAATTCTGTACTGGGTCGTCATGAAAATTACTCTTGACGCTGTCAGGATTTTCTTCTTGACGCCGTCGCCTACTGTTCCCAGCAAGGAAAATTAAGACTTTGGCGTTTTCTTCACTTTTATGCTCCAAAAACGTCCGAATTGCTTCCTTTTTCAGATTTTACTCCCAAAGTACCTAAAATCACAAAAGAAACGATTTAGGGCAATGTTTGATCAAATAAATTCAATTCCGGGCTTAAATGACCCCCTAAAAGTGGTTCATTTTTTGCCTCATCAATTATGCATGAGGCTGCGCCATCTCAAGAAGATGTCTTGCCTGTGGTTCAACAGGTAAACAGTAAGGTTCATGACAATAATGAATGCGACATTGACAAGGTTACTAGTTTAGCTTGTAAGAGTTTTGAATAGGCTATGCTTGATGCTACGCCCAAGAGTGGGTCTCCATCATTCGTTAAGATTGTTAGTGCTGAAACTTCTACAAGCAAGGTTTATTTTTGTCTTCTTGAAACTAATGACACACTTGATGATGTTGATTTAATCAACCCTAGATCGTTAGTCAAAGATGTTAATAATAGATGTGCTTAAACTTTTTATGGCTACTTCATAAAAAGGGTGGCGTTTCCCGTAGTTCAACACTTCATAAGGGTTCTTTTCCTTTAAATTCTCTTTGAAAGAGAACATGGAGGTTGTATTTCTCAATGGTCTTTGGATGATTCATACGGTTCTGATAATTCTCAAAACTCGGTTGACTAGTGTGTGCTTACCAAAAGATGATTTGAGAAGAATTTCAGTGTGGATTAAGTTCCATGATATCCCTATGACAATGTACACATGTGATGGTTTAAGTATGATTGCTTCTAAACTGGGTACGCCCATGCTTCTTGGCTCATATATGAACACAATGTGCGAGGAGCAGTGGGGGTAGGAATAGCTACGCTCGTGCACTTATTGAGTTAAATGCTAAAAATGATTTGAAAGATCATTTGGTTGCTGCAATTCCTTTGATACATGAACCTGGTTACACGAGTATGACTATTAGAGTCGAATACGAGTGGACACCTCCAAGATGTGGTTCATGTATTCTATTTGGCCACACGGATACTAAATGCTCGAAGAGTGCTAATGTTCTTAAAACTAATGTTGCATCAAATAAGGACAAACAAGATGGGTTTACAGATGTTAGACGCAAACAACATGCGAAGACAATAGGGTTTAGAATGAAGAATAAATTAGAGTATCTACCTGTTTCTAAGAGTCATGGTAACGAGGCAAGTAAAAACATGAACGGGGCTAGTAAAAGTGGTACGTCTATGTACCCTAATGTGGTTAACAACAAGGCAACTGATCCGGTTTTATCTAATTCTTTTGATATGCTTAACATGGTCAATAATGATGATGATGTCGCTATTAGTGGTGGATATAGTGGGGGAAAAAACTAGTTCTACTAATAAAGGACCTGTGAATTTGGATGATATAAATTTGGTTGATCTAAGGAGCTCGATTGAAGCATTAAAGGAAAAGGAAAATGTAATCGTGAATGTGGGACTTCAACTGCTTAAAAGGTCGCTAATGAGGCAGTTCCATGAAGGCTGAAACTATCATGGATGAGGGGCAAAAGACTGATGCGGAGCCTATTCAGGATGAGGATAGTGATAATGAAGTGGAAGAGCAACTAGCTATTTGTGATGCTTTTGATATACATGTCTGTGGTCATACTAGACGTTTGTAGTGTTATAGTCTTTTTCATAAGTTTTGTTTGTCATACTTATGATAGGTTTGGTTTGGTTTGAAGCACAAATGTTACGTTTGTTTTCCCGTCTTTGTAACGAAGTGATATTGAATTCACTCACATCCTATATACTTAAATATTTCTTGGTATAATAAAATTTACCAGGTGTATTAAAACCTTTTACCAAAAAAAATCTATACAAAATATTAATCGATATTAATATATAATGAAACATTTATGCAAAAACCCGCGTATGCAAGGAATATTCTAACTATATAAACATAAATGATTTTATATGATGTTATAGATAAATATTATTACACCATGTGCACGAGACAAGCTTTAACATGTCAAGATAAGAATTTACATTATGGACTAACTGTATTATTAAAATTTGATAATATACAAATTTTTTTGTACATATAATTAAAATTTAGATATGTCATGACCTAAGTTAAAACACATTATATAAGAATAGACGAGTACCCGTGCATAGTGACGAGACTTATAGCGGCAAATAATTATAGTTGAGATATTTTGGTTAACTGTTTCGGATAACATTTATGCATACAATGTAAAATGATTAAAATATGACAACAATTAGTTGAAACATTTACTTTCTTTTACAGCTTTTTCTACACAAATGATGTGTTATATATATAGTTGGAATGATAAATAAATATAGTACATATTAAATGTGATTGATAAATTTTTTAATGACTAGTCATTCAGACCCGTGCGTTGCACACGGACTCTATCTAATTGGTCATAGTGTAATATGTGGTATTTATTTTCGTCATTAGGTTTGTAAGTTGTGATAGTATCACAACTTTTGTAAGCATCGCATGAGTTTAATTAGTTGTCTGTGACTTTTATATTTAGATCGAGTTATTCATACTCGTGCGATGCGCACGGGCTTAATCTAAATATTCGTTAGTGTATTGTTCAACACTAATTTTCGTCATTACATGGATTGTATATAAGTGTTCATAGCGTAATCTTTGGCACTTATTTTCGTCATTATATATCTAAGTTGTAATAGTATCACGCCTTTTCTAAGCATGACACACATTTAAATAGTTTACTGACATTAAAAGAGTATATGTGAAAAAGAGTTTTTTCAAGATGCTACATTTAAAAGAGTCTCTTCACATATACTTTTTTAATATGTATAAGTTACATACTAAATGTCAAAGGGAGGTTAAACGCATACGGTTCTTTCAAAATAAATGTACCCTCATATAAAATCGTAACAAAGTGGATATTCTCTATATTTTGAGATCTAACTTATGACAATGAATTATCCTTTTGGTTTATCATATCAAATACGGTAGCTCCACATTACTGCGCTTAGTTACTCGAACTTTATTTTATCCACAAAAACCATTTAAGTTTTAATATTTTTTTATTGTTGTGAAAATCGGTCTAATATTGTTAGTATATTTAGTTTGTAGCATATTGCATATATAAATATATGAAGACATCAATCTCAACATATAATTTTTCTACTCTTAATAACTAATATAACAATTTCATTTTGCCAAATTTGTTTGTCATTCTACAAATGAAACTAAAATCATATTAAGATAATCAATTAATCTCCATAGTGATATTAATCTCCATAGTGATATTAACACACCGCAAGACAAAAAACTACATTAAGAGCAAAAATATTAAAATGCACCAACAAAGTGTAGTAATAATTATTGATTAAAAATTGAATGCTCGTCACATTATTTTCAAGAAACTTACTTGCTAACGAATCAATAGTATTATCCCGTTTATCGGTATTACATGAAGTAAAATATTACATGTTTAATTTGTAACGTACAATTAATATGAATGCTATGTATTCATCACACCGATGGTCGTGGCGTTGTTCTTGTTTTTGTTGTTGTTCTCGTTGTTGTTGTCTTTGTCGTTGTTCTTCATTGGCCTTTTGCATGTTTTGTTCTTGATACAATTTTTGTGACTTCTCGATCTCTTTCTTTAATGATTCTTTACGTGCTACAAAAAACAATTAGATATAGTTGATCGTTAGTAACTTAAATACAGTTAATCAATATATTGCATTTTTCATCAAAGTAAAAATGTTTGTGCATGTTTCACTTAATTGATAAGACAACGATGTGTAGGATCTCTTAAACCATTAGAGAAGATAATGTTACTACCAAACTTCCTAAGCATCATCTTTATATCCTACATTGTTACACACACAAAACACACGTGAAATTTACATGAAACAATATAAATCAATATGCTAAATAAGTAAGACGATATGATGCTTACTTTACCACCATAATAAGTTGTACGCCAATGTGCACGTGGTGTGGAGGAAGTTGTGGTTTGTTGTGTGTGATTTTTGACACATTATATAGTTGATAAAATATTTGTAACTCATGGACGGGAAGGTAAAAAGACTAACCACTAATTGGTGTGTTTAATTTATGCATTCATGGCACCAAGCACTTCATCTCTTATGTACTTATCCTTATGCATGACTATTAAATCAATGTACTAACACATGAAGCATTCACATTTCAATTCATGAGCCATTTAGTATGATCACTTACATTTATAAGGCTACTTAAGCTTTTAGTATATAAGATAGTTAAAAGGCAAGATATTCAAAAGCAAGTCAAACTATTTTTTGTGAGATAGTAATAATAAAAAGGGTATTTTAAGTATAATGCAGTGCTCATTTTTAAGTTTTTTAAATTTTAAGGAAAATTATTCTCTTTTAATATGTAGTGTACATGGAGCAACTGTTTGTTTTTTGTTTTGTTTTGTTTTGTTTTTTTAATTTAATTTTATTTGTATTGATAAACACGTATAGATTGGCAAAAATTAAAAACTTGTCATTTGAAAAGTTGATATTTTAAAAGTAGTAGAAACTGGTATTGATAAAGCAATCGTGTGACTTAAACTTATTTTGAAATGGAAAGTAAAATAGTAAAACTTGTGATTTAAGCATTTAAATTAAGAGATATTATAGACAATAAATATTATCGAATTTTATGCATTTTAAGTTTAAGTAATGCATATACGTGCATTATAAGTAGTAGAGATTTATAACAAAACTAGCTCCGTATGTACTCGTATGTATATAACTAGTTTTTAATGTATACAATGCCCATAATCTTTATGAGAAATGCTATAACTAAACAAGTTATACAAAAATAAATTCATACAATGATGTATCAAACAAATTTGTGGATGAAAATATTAGAGAGAATTCAAAAAGAAGAAATAGATTGCCACTAATTACATGACACCTCATTTTGCGAGATTATCTTATATTATATAAAGCTTAAGTAGCCTTATAAATGTAAAGGGTTCATAATAAATGTCCCAAGAATTAAAAGTGAAATGTGGAGGCTTCATGTGTTAGTACATTGATTTAATAGTCATGCAAGATTAGTGATTCAAGTAATTGAAAAAATTTGTACGGTACAAGGTAGTGTAAGCAACATCAAAAGTATATCAATTACACAATATTGAGTGACTTAATTTAATGTGCAAGAGGATTTGTGCACAAATTGTAGTACGGTACAGGTAGTTTAAGCAACATGAAAAGTATATCTTCTATACTATCTAAAGATTGGAGTGCTTAGTTTAATGCGCAAGAGGCATTGTGCACAAAAGTTTGTACGGTACAATATGTTTTGCATGAGGAATCGTGAACAAAAGTTTGTACGGTACAACATGTTTCAAGCCATCTCTAAACCTCAAAGAATACAAACCAAAAATGCCATGAATGCATAAATTAAACACACCAATTAGTGGTTAGTCTTTTTACCTTCCCGTCTATGAGTTACAAATATTTTTATCAACTATATAATGTGTCAAAAATCACACACAATAAACCACAACTTTCTCCACACCGCATGCACATTGGACTACAACTTATTATGGTGGTAAAGTAAGCATCATAACGTCTTACTTATTTAGCATATTGATTTATGTTATTTTATGTAAATTTCATATGTGTTTTGTGTGTGCAAGAATGTAGGACATAAAGATGGTGCTTCGGAGGTTTGGTAGTAACATCATCTTCTCTAATGGTTTAAGAGATCCTACACATCGTTGTCTTATCAATTAAGTGAAACATGCACGAATATTTTTACTTTGATCGAAAATGCAATATATTGATTAACTGTATTTAAGTTATTAATGATCAACTATATCTAATTGTTTTTTGTAGCGCGTCAAGAAGCATTAAAGAAAGAGATCGAGAAGTCACAAAATTGTATCAAGAACAAAACATTCAAAAGACTAATGAACAACAACAACAAAGACAACAACAACAAGAACAACAAGAACAACAACAACAACAACGAGAACAATGCCACAGCCACCGGTGGGTTGAATACTTATCATTCATATTAATAGTACGTTACAAATTAAACATGCAATATTTTACTTCATGTAATACCGCTAAACGGGCTAAGACTATCGATTCGTTAGCAAGTAAGTTTATTTGACGAGCATTCAATTTTTAGTCAAAAATTATTACTACACTTTGTTGGTGCATTTCAATATTTTTGCTCTTAATGTAGTTTTTTATCTTACGGTATGTTAATGTCACTTTCTTAATTAAATGTCTTGGAATATTGCGTGACTTTGATATTTGGTATGACTGTGTAAATTATGTCGATGTTACGTATTGAAAATGGTAGTATATAATAAAAATATCTTCACACGATCATCTTAACAATAAGTATCTTCTAAATCGAAAAAGTATATAAAGGAGAAGAAATTTGTATTTCAAATGTTATCCTACACCTATCACGAGGTAAGCATTATTCATTTGAGTTTGATATCATGTGATTCATGTTGTCATACTGTAAATACTTAGAGTGAGTTACTAATGAATGCTCCAAATTCGATATTATAGTTTATGGAAAAATGTTGTAATAATGCATTAATTAAAAAATTATTTATGTAACTTACCCATATTAAAAGATTACATATGAAAAGCCTCATTTAAATATAACATTTTAAAAGAAACCTCTTCACATTAAAGAAAAAGATAGAAGTCACGAAAATTGTATTAAGAACAAAACATGTAAAATGCTAATGAACAACAACAAGAAGAACAACAACAAGAACAATGCCATGGCTATCGGTGTCAATATAGATAAACACTTAGCATTCATATTAATAGTACGTTACAATTAAACATGCAATATTTTACTATACGAACTATAATTTATTATACGAATTATAATTTATACTCTTTAATATACTAATTACTTTGATGTTTTATGTTTTTATAGTTTTGTTATAAAGGAAATTTGTTTTATAGTTCGCTTTTAATAATGTAATTTATTTGAACAACGAAGTCCGTTTTTCACAAAAAATTAGAGTTTCAAACATGAACCGAAAATTAGTCCCAAACATTATGAAAAAAACAATTAGATCCAACCTGTGTGCATCACATGGGTCTTGAGGCAGTCCAAACCTGTGTGCATCGCATGGGGATGGATATAAAAGGTCTCCAACATTAATGTCATCGCTTCATATTTAAAATAATTTATGTAACTTATACATATTAAAATATTACATGTGAAGAGACTCTTTTCAATATAATATCTTGAAAAAAATCTCTTCATATATATTCTTTTAATGTCATTAAACTATTTTAAATGTGTGACATGCTTGAAAATGTGATACCATCACAACTTAGATATATAATGACGAAAATAAGTGTCGAAGAGTACACTATAAAAACTTATATTGTAACACCCCAACCCGACAAGGGTAAAGATGTCACAATATGGTTTCATATCAGAGCATACATAATTAAACAAAAGCGGAAGACTTACAAAATATCCAAAAGAATACAATGAATGAAACAAAATACAAAATCTCTGAAATAACATAAATTCTAAGATGACTATGGTCGAAACTACGCTCAGCTCTACTCTCAATCCCCAGAAAGCTATCCCATAAGCTATCTTGAATACCTGCCGCGGAGAAAAAAAATACGGCTGAGCTTAAAAAGCCCAGTGAACAGATATAACAATAATGAACAAAAATAGGAATACTGAAATATAAATGATATATATATTTCTGGAAAACATCTTTAGGCATAATGGAGAATACGGAAACAAAATGTGTGTTAGGTCAGGAATTCATACAGTCGCCTGTATAAACAGAGTCAGAAACCAAATTAATACCATGAGCTCAGACAAACATATTCATATCATATCACCTGTCAAATCATAAGTTGTACAAGGAGTAGCTAGCTCCAATGTACTGGAAGTGAAAGGAGTACACTGCACGTATGATGAGGCAAAAAATGAACCACTTTTAAGGGGTCATTTAAGCCCGGAATTGAATTTATTTGATCAAATATTACCCTAAATCGTTCCTTTTGTGATTATAGGTACTTTGGGAGAGAAATCTGGAAAAGAAAGCAATTCGGACGTTTTTGGAGCATAAAAGTGAAGAAAACGCCAAAGACTTAATTTTCCAAGCTGAAAACAGTACCTGACGGCGTAAAGAGGAATATCCTGACGGCGTCAAGAGTAAAAGTGGTGACGACCCAGTGCAAACCTGACGTCGTCACAACAAGGGCGTCAAGAGTTAAATTGGTGACGACCTGCACAAGGGGAATACATGACGGCGTCAGACCCAGATCTAGGCAGTCCGAGAAACTATTTGGCGGCGAGATGACGGCGTCAGACATTCGTTCTTGACGCCGTCACCTATCAAACTCTATATATAGTTTTCTATTTTTCATTCATTAGAGAAGGACTTGTGTGGAGAAAACTAGGGCCGAATTTTGTAAACCCTAGGTCATATTTTACAGTACTTTCAAGGGTTTTCATCCCTTGAATCATTTCATGTTCAATTGAGATAAGTCTTCTCTTAATTCAATCAACATGTCTATGTGTTGGTTGATTATATCTTGTGCTTTTCTTGATTTCAACATGCTAGGCTAGATCTATCTTGTGTTTGCTTAGATCTAATGAAACCTAGATGTTAATTATGTGTTGATTACTTGTTTATGGTTGTATTGGATGAATGATTTCAATGTTAGGCTTAAGAAAACTGGTAGATCTCCATTGTGTAACATGCTTGAACGTCTTAGAAAACATGAACCGATGTGTACTAGGTTTTATTGGTTGTATTTAATGCATGAGTAAATTCTAATGATCCCATGTTAGGAGCTTCTTAGCCGGCTCGACATAGGAGTGAAGTAGGCGCTCATAGGATTGGGGAAGTAAGTATGCCTCCCCATGAATGGTATTAAGGGATACAATCCGTCATCCACGCAACTATAACAAGTAATTAACGTATAAAAGATATCTAGGGAGTAGTGAAATCTAGGTAAACACAATTCTCCCACATATTGCTCACAACTTTAGTATAATTTAGTTTTTATTTTCATTTTAGTATTTTATTTTGATTGCATCTTTAGTATTGGTTTAGTTGATTAGCAACTAATTCCGCCAAACTCCTTCAAACCCGAGATTTTAATTTGCTTCCTAAAAAATATAAAAAAATACAAAAAGAATCATCCCTCATCTCTAGACCTAGTCTTTAGGTTTTCTAATCCTAGCGACACTATTCCTAGCTGAATGATCAATCCCCCGGTACTTGTCATTATACTATACTACATCGATCAGGTACACTGCCTGGTGGGGGTTGTAAGCTTCTCAAGATCCCTCGAGAGGTAAAGCCTGGTGCAATCCCTACGCATCAAGTTTTTGGCGCCGTAGCCCAGGGAATAGTTATTGTCTAGGTTAGAATATCTTTTTATTAGGTCTACTTGCTAGTTTCCTTTCTAGTAAGATTTTTTTTTTTTTTTAGGATTTCTTTAGTGTATCTTATTTCTTCGTGTTTTTGTTCGTAACTCTTCACCACCCGACATCATAGACGACGGGAACATCTTTGAACCCGTCATCCCACCACAAAAAAACCCACCACTAGAACCTCTTAGGCCCCGAACCTTAGGAGAGTATTCCCAACCTAGCCACCAAGGCTACCGAAACACTATTGAGCTCACCGGAGCCAATGTGACCCCCTTGCGATCCGACACCATCCGGTTGGTGCAAAGCGGATGTGCATTCCATGGACTTCGTTCCGAAGATCCAAATCAATATCTCACGAATTTCCTTAAAATCGTAGATTCTATAGAGCTTGATGTTACAACTAGAGAGTCAATCCGATTACGCCTATTCCAATTCTCTCTACGTGATCAAGCTAGTCAATGGCTTGAACAATTACCCGTGGGATCCATCACCTCATGGGATGATCTCACCACTCGTTTCCTTGCTCAATTTTTCCCACCGGGGAGAACTACCAAGCATAGAAATGACATCTTGATGTTCCAACAACGTCAAAATGAAACTCTTTATGAAGCATTGACTCGATTCAAGGACTTACTCCAAAAAGTCCCTCATCATGGCATAGATCTTTGGCTCCAAGTCCAAATCTTCTATGACGATATCGATCTCTCCACAAGGCAAGCCATTGACCAATCGGCCGGTGGTAAGCTACGTGATCTAAGTGCGGAACAGTCATGGGAACTCATAGAAGATCTTGCTCTCTATGACAACGAAAGCTGAAATGATCCCCGTGACTTGAACAGAACGGTCAAGGCAATATCTTTGCCTTCGAACAACTCTAGCACTCCCGACCGTAGGATCATGGAACTTGAGGACCAAGTCAAGTTTCTCATGAAATCTTACGAAGTTCCTAAGCATTCAAGCCAAGTGAACAAAATCACTTCTTCATGCGAATTATGTAGTGGTCCCCATGACACTCGTGATTGTGTGGAACTCCCCGAAACAGCTTTTGCGGACCACGCATCCTCGCGTACCGACGAAGCGGGAGATAAGTGGTACACTTTCAAACCCGAGCCAAACCTTTACGGTGATTCCTACAACCCCTCTTGGAAAAATCACCCAAACCTTAGGTGGAAACAAAATCAAGCCAATTCTTCCAATCCGCCTAATCGTTACCAACCAAACGGTCCACCCTCCAACCGTACTTTTAACAACAATCCTTCTAACAACTATGGTAGTACCAACAATCTTGAAGGATTGATGTCTAAGTTCATGGCATCTCCAGAAGCTCGCATATCTAAGTTTGAAGCCGATTTCAAACAAAAGCAAAGCGAGATAACCACCAAAATGAAAGTTCTCAATGACCGAGAAATGGGAGCACTCCCAAGCAACACGGTCAAGAATCCGAAACTAAACGTTAATTCCATATCATCAGTTTCGTCACCCACTTATTGTCCGCAATACTACTCGGTTAAATCAACGAGCACGTATTTCAAGCAAAACCAAATTTTTCTTTAAAAGGACCAATCGAATAAAACACCTGATATAAAACCAGTCAAAAGAATAGTTGAAACACCTCCTACGCAAGACCTTGACGATGAATTCAAGGAGCTTCACCTTGAACGCCCCGTCATTGATGTCTTAGCCCGTGCTCCCTACTATAGTGCCCTCCTAGAAAAGTATGAGAAGTTTAAATTAGGTAAAAATGGGACCGCCTTCGTTCAAAACAAGTTGCCTAAAAAGCTTGATGATCCGGGTATATTTGTTTTGCCTTGTAAGATAGGAAGATCCGAAGCTTTCAACACACTAGCCGATTTAGGGTCAAGCCTCAATTTGATTCCCTTATCCTTTTTCACCACTCTCAAGCTAGGAAAGTTAGAGGAGACGGATGTATTTATAGGTCCAGCGGATGGGAGTATTGCCCACCCGGTTGGAATGATTAAGGATGTAGTTGTTCACGTAGGGAAGTTAACTATCTTGGCAGATTTTCACGTCCCAGACATGGTTAGTGACACTACATGCCCATTGTTGGTAGGAAGAGGATTTTTAGCAACCGCTAGCGCCATTATAGATTGTAAGGAGTCTAAGATAGCGGTAGGTGAGGGCGACACTTGGTCGGTATACGATGTTAAGAAACATAGCTATGATTGTGAGGATGAACCGACACCACATTGGGTAGAGATGAATAGGAGACCATCTAGATATGGACCTTGGATAGAAAGGAACTTTATAGGACCCCAACGCCCATTCTATTTTGAAAGAGATTTCATCGAAAAGACACTTTTGGTGGAACAACTCATAGCTAGAGATGAAGAGCTAGATCCTTTTGAGGACCCCTTAGTCTTTAGGAAGATGATTGAGTTCTTAAGCGTAATGCCTATTAATATAGAGATGAATAAGTGGAAAAGAGAGGGAGATAAGTGTAAATGGTGGTGGGACAAGCCACCTAAAGAAGGTGACGGATCATGGCATATGAAGATGACTTTGTATGATCCGGATGGAGAAAAGTTTGAAAGGTCATACCGTACTAAGAAAACCGATAGGAAGTTAAAGCCTAAGTTTGATCCCAAAGATGTCCTCAATGAGGAACTCACCCGTATTACATAGTAACCCATGACCTTGAGTCTAGCTATAAGACTCGTAAATAAAGAAAAGCGCTTCTTGGGAGGCAACCCATGTTTTGTGTGATTTTTATTTTGTTTGTTTGTTATTTACTTCCGTATGCATGCTTTATTTTTATTGTTGGTAGATCATGTTTCAAAACTAAAATAGTGGAAATACTTTATTTTGTTGTTTGGCCTAGTCTTAACTTCACCCAAAGGTATTTTTGCAAAAGATAAGTGTAAGGGGAAACCCCAAATATGTTTTTAAAGAAACGTAACCGATCATGATTCTCCAAAATATTAAGTGAACATGTGTACTCGTATTTGTTAGAGTCAAATGATTGTATCGAGTCATAATGATGTTTTGCAGGATTTTCCAGGAAGTAGGACCAAGTTTTTCCAGAAATTTTCCGGAAACTTAACATAAGAATTTCTGCAGGTCACTTCTGACGGCGTCACGAGTTTACTCTTGACGGCGTCACGTGTAAAAATCTTGAAATTTTACCAGTTTTGTTTTTCTAACGGAGTCTTAAAGTTTTTGTTGAATTATTAGTTTTATAATCTCCAGGAAATCTTCAAACATCATTCCACAAGCATTATATCTTATTTAGTTTTCTAGGATTTATTAGCATATGTAGATTGCCGCCGATTTTATGCGAGGTTGCCTTGTCTGTTTTCTCAGGATTTACAGGTTATGTATGACAAGAAGATGATTATTATTCTGGAAGGGAAGCTTTGATTGTTCATTTTCTTGGAGGAAGATCTAACCTGGCCACATTATTATCCATACCAAGCGAATCAGGGGAGTATTTGATTTCATTCTTTTTACTTATTTCACTTTTACATTCTTTACTTGAACATTGGGGACAATGTTCATCCTAAGTGTAAGGGGAGGGTAAAATGATGATACCTTACAGATACACTTTCGCTTGAGTTTGTTTGTTTTATAGTAGATGTGTAATAAAACTATGAGAAATACTTGTTAATGCAATTTTAGCGCCAAATTTAAATTTTTTTACAACATTTAGGAGTGAATCTTTAGCCATAGCAAGCGTCTCATGGATAGGAGATTGTATGACTAGCACAAAACCGTACCATTCAGAAAAATTTTCCACCCAAATATGTGAGGTTCGCCTTTAGATTTGATAGGAAAAGCATTTACTATTAGTGCTTATGAGTGTACCGGTAGCATTTAGATTCTAGAACTTGCGTTAGTGATGCATCCGGAGACCGCTAGTGAGACTACATTCGTGTAGTAGGATTTACTACATGATAAGAGGCATTAGGATCACCCTTGTGTTAAACCCGTATCATAATTACTTGACCATTTAAGTCATATTACTTGGCTAGTAAAGTCAACTAATTTTTCGCACACCCTTAGCGTTGTACTCATTTTTAGTACACGAAACCCCTAGTACACCCCTCCGAGCCTATCTTTTCGTTTCTAACTTTAAGCATCTTACTTAAAGGAAGAATTTGTTACAACCCACTTAATTGTACAACCAAATCCCCTTAGCCTTCCGTGTGTGCACTCATCTTTAGTGCATTATTGTTATTTGTTTAAACCCTTAGTTAATTATCTAATTGATTACATGGTTGCTAAGTCGAGTCATATCCTTGTACATATTGTTTTGGGACGATTGAACCTCATGGGTAAAGTACTAATCTTATGGAGTAATGGGGAAGAACATAATATTATTACCCCCATATGTGCGTTAATCTTAAAAGTACTCCAAGTGTTTTGATTATCTTGATTCGAGTCATTAGATTAGTTTATTGTAAAGTATGTAAAAATTCAAGTGTAAGGGGAATGTTTATTCCCTATGATGTATTATTTTGGATGGTAGGGTAAGAGTGTATGCAATAAATAAATAAATAAATAAATAAATAAATAAAAAATAAAAAAAAATCGAAAAAAAATAAAAAAAGAAAAGAAAAAAACAAAAAAATAAATAAAAAAAGAAAAGAGAAAAAAACATACGGACTACCATCCCGTTTCATTCTATGTTCATTTTATATTTTTGTTATTTTTGATTTATTAGCTTAAAGTCGAGTCTAGTCTTGGCTTAGCAACGCCATATTATACATGTAATTAACCAAGATGATTAACTCGCCACCAGTAAAGATTGCCTATATCCAACAAAACCATGTATTCCATATTCCTACACCTAACGTTACAACCCTTTAAAGGACCTCTTTGATAGTTTATCCTAGGTGCTTATGCTATGTGGTGGAGGTTTGATCCTTTCCCAAGCCTATGGAAATCTATTTTGCTATGACAGGTAGTGAGAGATATTTTCCGTTTCCATATTGTGATATTACTTTATTACACCCGAGAGATGTGAGTATCTAAACACTATTTGTGAGGTGCTAGTGGATGACCTCCGTGCTTGTCTTTGGTCTTTAGTGGAACGATTATTTGTTGTAATTACTCTTATATTAGTGTTAAATGACCCCTAACTTGCATTTTGATTAGAATAAAAGCACATTTGCTTGAGGACAAGCAAATCTCAAGTGTAAGGGTATATGATGAGGCGAAAAATGAACCACTTTTAGGGGGTCATTTAAGCCCGGAATTGAATTTATTTGATCAAATATTACCCTAAATCGTTCCTTTTGTGATTTTAGGTACTTTGGGAGAGAAATCTGGAAAAGAAAGCAATTCGGACGTTTTTGGATCATAAAAGTGAAGAAAACGCCAAAGACTTAATTTTCCAAGCCGAGAACAGTACCTGACGGTATCAAGAGGAATATCCTGACGGCCTCAAGAGTAAAAGTGGTGACGACCCAGTGCAAACCTGACGACGTCACAACAAGGGCGTCAAGAGTTAAATTGGTGACGACCTGCACAAGGATTCTCAAGTGTAGGCAGTCCGAGAAACTATTTGGCGGCGAGATGACGGCGTCAGACATTCGTTCTTGACGCCGTCACCTATCAAACTCTATATATAGTTTTCTATTTTTCATTCATTAGAGAAGGACTTGTGTGGAGAAAACTAGGGCCGAATTTTGTAAACCCTAGGTCATATTTTACAGTACTTTCAAGGGTTTTCATCCCTTGAATCCTTTCATGTTCAATTGAGATAAGTCTTCTCTTAATTCAATAAATATTTCTATGTGTTGGTTGATTATATCTTGTGCTTTTCTTGATTTCAACATGCTAGGCTAGATCTATCTTGTGTTTGCTTAGATCTAATGAAACCTAGATTTTAATTATGTGTTGATTACTTGTTTATGGTTGTATTGGATGAATGATTTCAATGTTAGGCTTAAGAAAACTAGCAGATCTCCATTGTGTAACATGCTTGAACGTCTTAGGAAACATGAACCGATGTGTACTAGGTTTTATTGGTTGTATTTAATGCATGAGTAAATTCTAATGATCCCATGTTAGGAGCTTCTTAGCCGGCTCGACATAGGAGTGAAGTAGGCGCTCATAGGATTGGGGAAGTAAGTACGCCACCCCATGAATGGTATTAAGGAATACAATCCGTCATCCACGCAACTATAACAAGTAATTAACGTATAAAAGATATCTAGGGAGTAGTGAAATCTAAGTAAACACAATTCTCCCACATATTGCTCACAACTTTAATATAATTTAGTTTTTATTTTCATTTTAGTATTTTATTTTGATTGCATCTTTAGTATTGGGTTGGTTTATTAGCAACTAATTCCGCCATACTCCTTCAAACCCGTGATTTTAATTTGCTTTCTAAAAAATACAAAAAGAATAATCCCTCATCTCTAGACCTAGTCTTTAGGTTTTCTAATCCTAGCGACACTATTCCTAGCTGAACGATCAATCCCCCGGTACTTGTCATTATACTATACTACATCGATCAGGTACACTGCCTGGTGGGGGTTGTAAGCTTCTCGAGATCCCTTGAGAGGTAAAGCCTGGTGCAATCCCTACGCATCAGCGTACGTCCAGTCACTAAGCAGAATCATATCATAATCATATCATACAGAAAACATATCTAGGATGCATCCATACGCCCCTGAAGATTAGTGCACATTCATACATATATAACGGAAGGGACGTGGCAGAAAATCACTCTACTACCCTAGAGTCATGCCATAGGTGCATCTATGACACGGACATGGAACCCCATGCCTAGTGAAGCTCATGTAACATATGGTTCATATCAGAAAGTTCAAATCTTAGTTTTCAAAATCAGAAAGCTTAGCATATCAAAAGTTCATATCAGAAAGCTTTTTATATCAAAGGTTCAAGCAGAAAGTTTCAAAACATAAAGTTCATAGCAAAGGATCAAACACATAGGAAACCTTAAGAGTAATGTCAGAATATCCGTATCTTAGCAGAGCAAAGAGTTCAAAAAGAAGGAGTCACGAAAAGGGGAAAAGTTCACTTCCTCTTCAATGTATACACCTGAATTAGGGTTCATTTTATCATTAATAACTTTTCCTTCAAATCAGATTACTCTTTAATTGACTTTCCATTTTTAGATAACTTTCCATATCTACCAGCTTTCTATTTTTAGCAGGTTTTCAAAATTAGTAAGTTTCCATTTATAGAAAGTTTTCTTATTTAGCAGGTTTCCAAAATAGAAAGAATTAATATTTTAATTGCTTTAAGTCATGAAATATCTATTTTATGAAATTAGGATTTATTTTAGCTAGTCATGATAGTTTAGGGTTTAATATGTTAACTTTGCATATTTTAGGGTTTATAATGAAAATATAATAGAGATAAAGGTTAATTGTGAAAATATAACAAGTTTCCATTATTTACACAAGTTGTCCATTAATTACCATTTAAACCCTCAAATTAACCAAAATTACATTTTTAAACCCTTAACATGCCTTAATTACCATTTAAGTCCTTATTAATATATAATTAACAATTAAGTCCATAAGAATTTCATATTAGCACATATAACCATCACATTACAAGATTTACAAATTTTACCCTTGACTTTAAGCATATAACAAAATTACTTCACAATTTACAATATTTACACTTTTAGTCCTTATATTTAATTAATTTCATTTATATCCATTAATTATGCATTGTACCCATAAAATACATTTACTTATCAAATATACATTATTAGCCCTTCAATAACTTTAAAATACAGCAAACACCACATAAATATCATATTTACAAAATTAGTCCCTCTATTTAATATTTATTTAAAACCGTATAATTAAATAATTAATAATTACAATTTAAGCCCTTTTATTTATGAAAAGCATTCAAACGGCCCATGCACTATTTTTACATGATTAATCCCTGATTAAAACATATCACAAAAATACCCATAAGTTTCAAAAAATTACAAAACAGCCCTTCTACTTATTTCTTCAAATCGTTAGAACACAAATACCACAAAAACCCTAGAATCAATTTCCAATCATTACACCATCATTATCAACAACCTTAAACATCAATAAATGACCAGATTCCATACAAAAACCCTAACCCTAGGTCGAATTATTTAGGTTTCCCTTTTATTTCTTTTTATTCCATATTAGCGATTAGGAAATAAACTCACAACGCATGATACAAGCCTCCAAAATTTGAATTAGCATTTTTCTGAGGTCTTATATATTACATAGAGTACACATAATATAGTGTTCATGCCCAAAAAAATAGTATATAATAATTTAGAGTTTTGTCATGTTTTTAAGGTTTAATACACAAATAAATTTTAGATCATGTATGGTTCGTGTTTAACATTTTATTTGAGACTTATATGGTGTAAGGACCACGATAAAAATACCAGACCAGATATTGAACGTGTAGAAAGAGCGTGACGAAATTGGTCCTCAATAGAGCACTACGACACCAAAATAATCCCCACGAGCACACGAATGATCCCACGACCTTGTAATCATTTTTCACAGATCATATATGATGTAAGGAACTCAGGAAAAATAGAAAACGAATTTATAAGGTATCGTTTGAATCAGAATGAATTTATACCTCACCTTTGAACACAATTCGACAACGGCGAATCTAGGCCTTTATAAATCAAAGTACTATTTTTCTCACGTTCACACACCTTCAATTAAGCTGGGAAAAATGATGGAATGGCTGGAAAATAATCTTGGAGCGCCGTATGTGTTTTTGAAAGTTTTAGGGTTTTGTTTTAGGTATGATTTGTTACTCGGCATTATAGGAGCTAAATAGGAACTTTGTAACTGTAGTTGGCCGAGTTTTAGGAGGCCCATAATGAGGTTAAATCAGATTTATTTGTTTTCATATATATTTGATACATATCTTTTTTTTTTCTTTATTTTAATTTCATATATGTATAAAGAAATAAATAATTTAAACCCATTAAAAATCCTTAGGTGCCATTTTATTTATTTTGTACATATTTTTATGGTATAAAAATTGCTCACAAAATTATTTGTGGTCATAGGATACTTTATTTTATTTATTTAGGCTTTATTTGATATTTTTAAATAATAGTTTTATTAAAATTTAAACATATAGGGGCATTTTGGTAATTTTGCAGAGTTTTAGATTTTAGGTATTACAAATTCTTCTCCTCTATCATAAATTTCTGTCCTCGAAAATTGAATAGGCAGAGCAAACGGAGACGAATCAAATTTCAGAAATTGTCAGAACGGAACGAACGCAAAATCTTTCGATCACAGAAGTAGTCTTAACTCAGAAAATCTTTCTCAGATTTCACAGACAAAAGTCATGATATTTTATCCAGAGTAGATCAGAAATCGATTTAGCGATTAGATACACGTAGCAGATAACTAAAGTACTTCTCACAAGTACTAGCAGAAATTAGATTGAGTACGGAAATTCGAACGTTAGAAGACTTTTAGTGAGTTCTGAAATTCTCAACGAATGATCGACGATCAACAAACATACAACGAGAATTCAACCGTATTCAGATATCAAACGATGAAGGTAGAATATACGCAGGATAAAATGGATCCTAAAAGCCTTACTAATCACGAGTAATCTAACTAACAAAAATCTAATGCTTTTCAGACACTCCCTGAAATATCCTATGTTCACAATGAGGGTACGTCATATGATGTAAGTATTATCACATTCGCGACCGTCATAATACCAACATCATATGAGTATACCATCATGATGACCATAATTTATCTCAAGTTGTGAATAAGCAACTTAATATCAATAGGACGATACTTCTCTTATCAAAATCGATCATCAACGGAGTCGAACAAACAACAAACTTATCAGAAATCAACGGAAATCAAACAGATCCATCATACTGAACAATCGCACCAATACTTCCAAAAAGTCACCAAAATCCTCATAACCATAAACATAACAACATACCCAGAATTGTCATAAAACGAACATCCAAAGGAAACTTATTAATCAAAAGATCCAATCACATCAATGAAATCCTGAAAATGAAATTGAAAACGAAGTCTAGCATTAAAATGAAAAGTACAAAAAGAAACTAGTCGCGTGCACGATCTCCTGGTTGACTCTGCTTATCTTCTTTTGCCTTTATGTTGTAGTCACTAGCCTGAAACTTGGGACAATCTTTGATCTTGTGATCCACCGAGCCACATGAGAAACAAGCATTTGTGAGTCTATTGCATATTCCCCGATGATACTTTCCACATGTAGCACATTGAGAGATCCTATCCTGATTCTGCTTCTGCTCTTGATCCCTAGACCTGGTATCACGGTAAGTTCTTTGAGCTGAATCCCTATCCCTCCATGACCTTTGGTTGTCGTAGTAGTAGCCCCATCGGTCGTCTCTCTGTCTATCACTAGCCCTTTGGTCTTGCCCTTTTGACTCCTGCCTCCTGTCAGTCGAACCCTTCTGATCATACCTCTTATCATCTCGACCTCCACGCTCCAGCTTCCTATCTTGTTGACCAGATTCCCTATTTTGAATGCGATCACCAACCCTATTCCTCTTGTTTGAACTACCACTCTCGTGCAGCAGTTCAATGTTGCGAGCTGTAGCACAAGCCTGAGCAACATCCGGATACTCTGTGTTGACAATCCTATCTAACACCAATCTCTATAACCCCCACTTGAAATGCCTAGCCTGTCTCAGAGCATCGCCAGCCACTGGCCCCACAAAACTAACCAGCCTCATGAATCTCTACATGTACTCCACATAATTCTCCCTCTCTAGCTGATAAATAGAACCATACTCTCTCTCAAATCTCTGTTGCTAAGACACCAGAAAATACCTGTTTTAGAAAATCTCACGGAAAGTGGCCCAAGTACAAGTATCCGCATAAGTCTCTCCTCCTGCCTGAGTCCTAAGATGAGCTGTCCACCAGCTCAGAGCATCCCCTTCTACTTCTAATTTGAATGCAGCTAAACGGGTCTTAAAGTTATCAGGACATCCCAGAACTTGAAACACCTTCTCCATATGAGTTATCCAATTTTCTGCTTCAGCAGAGGTAGCAGCAGATCGGAAGGCAAGTGGTTTCAGCTTGTTAAACTCCTTAATCCAACCAGAAATTGTGGTAGGTGGACCACCACCACCACCACCCGATGAACCCGCGCCGTTTCGGATATCATTGTAAATCTGGGTCCTGTGTTCAGTGGAAAGGTTAGGGAGAGCATTGGCGAGAGTAGCATTGATCATGGCCTCAAAGTCAGGACCATCCCCTTCACCATTCCTACGTGTGGCCACCATCTGAATGATTTGAAAAAAGGATTAGCAAAACGAAACAAGAATGGATTATGAAAGGAGAGTACGCAGAAGGAAACCTAATGTCTACCCAATCCTCACAGGTCATAGCCTAAGCTCAAAGGGTCCTAACCTGGCTTTGATACCATTGTAACTCCCAAGCCGACAAGGGTAAAGATGTCACAATATGGTTTCATATCAGAGCATACTTAATTAAACAAAAGCGGAAGACTTACAAAATATCCAAAAGAATACAATGAATGAAACAAAATACAAAATCTCTGAAATACAGAAATAACATAAATTCTAAGATGACTATGGTCAAAACTGCACTCAGCTCTACTCTCAATCCCCAGAAAGCTATCCCATAAGCTATCTTGAATACCTGCCACAGAGAAAAGAAAATACGGCTGAGCTTAAAAAGCCCAGTGAACGGATATAACAATAATGAACAGAAAATAGGAATACTGAAATATAAATGATATATATATTTTTGGAAAACATCTTTAGGCATAATGGAGAATACGGAAACAAAATGTGTGTTAGGTCAGGACTTCATACAGTCGCCTGTATAAACAGAGTCAGAAACCAAATTAATACCATGAGCCCAGAAAAACATATTCATATCATATCACCTCTCAAATCATAAGTTGTACAAGGAGTAGCTAGCTCCAATGTACCGGAAGTGAAAGGAGTACACTGCACGTATGTCCAGTTACTAAGTAGAATCATATCATAATCATGTCATACAGAAAAAAGAACTAGGATGCATCCATATGCCCTTTTATTTATGAAAAGCATTCAAATGGCCCATGCACTATTTTTACATGATTAGTCCCTAATTAAAACATATCACAAAAATACCCACAAGTTTTAGAAAATTACAAAACAGCCCTTCTACTTATTTCTTCAAATCGTTAGAACACAAATACCACAAAAACCCTAGAATCAATTTCCAATCATTACAACATCATTATCAACAACCTTAAACATCATTAAATGACCAGATTCTATACAAAAACCCTAACCCTAGGTCGAATTATTTAGGTTTCCCTTTTATTTCTTTTTATTCCATATTAGCGATTAGGAAATAAACTCACAACGCTTGATCCAAGCCTCCACAATTTGAATTAGCATTTTTTTTGAGGTCTTATATATTACATAGAGTACACATAATATAGTGTTCATGCCCAGAAAATTAGTATATAATAATTTAGAGTTTTGTCACGTTTTTAAGGTTTAATTCAAAAATAAATTTTAGATCATGTATGATTCATGTTTAACATTTTATTTGAGACTTATATAATGTAAGGACCACGAGAAAAATACCAGACCAGATATTGAACGTGTAGAAAGGGCGTGACGAAATTGGTCCTCAATAGAGAACTACGACACCAAAATAATCCCCACGAGCACACGAATGATCCCACGACCTTGTAATCATTTTTCACAGATCATATATGATGTAAGGAACTCATGAAAAATGGAAAACAAATTTATAAGGTATTGTTTGAATCAGAATGAATTTATACCTCGCCTTTGAACACAATTCGACAACGACGAATCTAGGCCTTATAAATCGAAGTACTATTTTTCTCACGTTCACACACCTTCAATTAAGCTGGGAAAAATGATGGAATGGCTGGAAAATAATCTTGGAGCGCCGTATGTGTTTTTGAAAGTTTTAGGGTTTTGTTTTTGCTATGATTTGTTACTCAGCATTATAGGAGCTAAATAGGAACTTTGTAACTGTAATTGGCCGAGTTTTAGGAGGCCCATAATGATGTTAAATCAGATTTATTTGTTTCCTTATATATTTGATACATATCTTTTATTTTCTTTATTTTAATTTCATATATGTATAAAGAAATAAATAATTTAAACCCATTAAAATTCCTTAGGTGCCATTTTATTTATTTTGTACATATTTTTATGGTATAAAAAATGCTAACAAAATTATTTGTGGTCATAGGATACTTTATTTTATTTATTTAGGCTTTATTTGATATTTTTAAATAATAGTTTTATTAAAATTTAAACATATAGGGGCATTTTGGTAATTTTGCAGAGTTTTAGATTTTAGGTATTACATATATACAGCCAATGTGTAACCCAATAAAGTATTTTAAATACGTATAAAGCTTAGCAAATGTGTGACACCATGACAACTTAAATATAAAATGATGAAAATAAATGCCGTATATTACGCTATGAGAACTTCTGTACAGTCCATGTGCATCGCACGTATTTTAAATCTATGAAAACTTCTAAACAGCCCATGTGCATCGCACGGGCATTGTTGACTATCATAAAAAATAGTTATAACTTAGCCGGATGTATTAATATTAGTTAGTTTCAATAAAAAATGATAGAGTCAATACCAAAATAAATAAACAAAAAATATTACGTAAAAATACTTCTTAAAAGATTACATGTGAATAAACTATTTTAGATACGTATCATGCTTACAAAATGTATGCTACCACGACAACTTATATATATAATGACAAAAATATGTCTCGAATATAAAGTGACGAAAATAAAAGACGGGTATTAAACTTTAAAAACTTCTATACAGTCTATGTGCATCGCACGGGCTATCATGACTATGAACATTTAGATTGAGCCCGTGTGCATCGCACGGGTCTGAATACTTAGTTTTTGTAAAATTTATGTGATCGTAGCATTCTTAATATTTATTACTAAGGTTTACTGTATTATAGTAATGATATCATCATTTGACTTTCATACAAAAGGATATTATTATACTAAATGCTACTTCAATGCACCTTTCAACTATCTCTTTACTCTCCTGAAGTTAATGACTATAAAACGAGAGAGTCATAAGTTACCCAGTAAAATTCAACGTTGCCACCAGTTATTTTAAGAAAGTTTAGAAGCACACGCTAAAACTGAGACTAATTATAATTAAGCTTGAATGCTCTTCGTTTTCTTCACATATCTTCAAACACTTCCGTATGGAATAAGGATTGGTTATCCAAATAAAACTTATTCTTTTGATCATCAAACTTTGTTTCCTTGATATAAATTTTGTAATTTTTTGATTCAAAGTTATGGACTCCATGGCTAGTGGCTCTCACATTTCTGTTGAAACTAATCAATCAACAACACTACATCCTTTGGTTGCTAATATAGGGTCTCAAGGAGCCTCTAGTGGTTCAAACACCAAAGTGAACACTCAAAGTGTTGCTGAAATGATGGCCTCGTTGAAGCTAAACCCGTTGGCCAAGGATTTCGTTCCATCATCTAACTTGCGCATCAATCCGGACCAAGGTCTCAACCGCCTTGCCTCTCCTTATCATCAGATGTATCCTGGGATGGAGATTCAAGGATACCCCAATCACCGCAGCAGCGTATATATCTCTTGTCTTTTTACCTCATTTAATTTTTTAGATATTTGATTAATGGGCATCGCTGATCTAATGCTTTCTGATTGAATAATTGCTGTTTGATATATATGTTTGTAAGGATTTTTCATGATCATAAAATTTTTCTTTCATTTTGGAGTGTTGAGCTTTCTTGATTTGTTAGAGTTTCCTGCTAAAACGAAAATGTTCATGTGTATCAAAGTTTGTTTCGTGATTATTGGTTTTTTGTTGTACATGTAATTAACCTTAATGTTCATTTTGTATGGGTGTCTTATATGTGTTAACAAATTTCTTTCAAATGGCTCCGTTGGTGAAAAACTACCGTTTGGCTTGTAATATATATGAAAATTTTCTTGCTTTAAATCCTGTATTTTAATTACGTACTCGTGTATTATGGTAAAAAAGTCATCTTAATTTGTGTACGTGATTGCCTCAATAATTGTTTGTTAATTTAATATACATGTGATACCTGTTGATGCTTTTTCAAGTAATAGAATGCAAGTATTACCAGTTTCCAAATTTGCTCTTTAAATGCTGGTTGTCTGCTTTGTTATCAAGTTTTGTGCTTGAAGAGTTAATGTTTAATTAATTATCTTAGATGTTCAGGGTTTTTTACATGAGAATGCGGTCTCATTAGATCTTATTATTTCCTATCAGTGTTTTGCTTCTTGATATTTAGGTTTCATTTGTGTTCTCCATGCATTGAATTATATGTGTTATAGTTTCATTAGGGATTTTATCTTATGTGTTAATGTACCTTCTAGGCTTCTAGAACCTTTAACAAGTTTTTTTTTTTTTTAAACATGCTAGAACAATGTATTTTTTTAGTATAATATGTATGTTACCTTGCATGACTTTGTTTCCTTGGGTTTGATGCATAGTTAAAAGCTAGTAGTTGTTAGATAATAAAGGCCCGTAAGCCCATTGGGTTTGACCCGTTTTGTTCCTAGGGTTAGGTTAATTTGTTTTCTATTTAATGTCTTGTAACCTTCCTTGTTTATTGAATCTGAATAATACAGTTTTTGAGTATTCCCTTGATTTCTACAGTAGTAACTCATGGAATATCATATTGGAGCTAAGGAAAATTTATTGACCTTTTGATTCTCAGAAACTCATATGATGCATTGCATATTCTAGATCCAAAGTAATTGCGGACTAAATGTTTTTAAGTCTACCCATCCAAAATATATACTTGTCACTGAGTGTTTATATGGCTGACTTTTTTAGAACTCATAAGAAGATGCATTGAACTTTTATACACATTCTAAACCTGAATTTGGAAAATAGTTCCCCTGATGTGATCTTGATTTTCTTTGGATATTTATTCTTATGTTAAATACATGTCGTTGTTTGTTCAACTGTTAAATTCTAAAATCTAGCTACTACAAGATTTCCAATTAAAGAACACCAGCTTCTATGTTTACCCAAATTCGAACATAAGCTTTTGTCACTAATCATATATGTGAAGTTATCAGGATGTGCATAATCAAACCAATAAGATCACAAAATTGATTGAATTCGTTTAAATAATCTTTTGTAGCTTTAGTCAACCAATATTGGTAAATATATAACTTTCCATTTGTTCAATGTACTTTTCGATTTAAGATTACCAAAACTTTCTCACCATAAAAGATTGCATGTTGTCTACTTGTAAAGCTCTCAAGTTCCAAACTGTTTGTTAATGCAGTGGAGAAAGCAGTACAACAATGAGAGTCCAGAAGCGAGATCTCAAACTCGTCGTACTGTTCATGTTGCTAACATCGATAATATTGTGAGTAATTAAGCGTGTAATATTTTTGAAAGGTCTTGTTACTGGTCTAATTTGTACGTGTTGACTGATCGTTTTTTACATATCTCATCTTACAGATCAGTGAAGAGCAACTTGCTGAGCTTTTTAGCAACCAAGGACAGGTAAGTCTCTTCATTTCAATTTACTTTAGATAATAACATGTGTTGTGATCAATTAATTCATCAGTCGTCAACACCCTGTTACTGAAAATATAGTATTTTATGAGTTAAATGATACGTCATGGTTTTTATGAAGGTTGTGGACTGTCGGATTTGTGGTAATCCGTATTCAACTCATCGCTTCGCCTTTATTGAGTTTGCTGATGAGAGTAAGTGAGAATTATGTCATCTTGTGTGTGCATTTAATTAATTAAATTTGTGAATGCTTATATGTAGTCGTTCATTGTGGTACGCACAGACTTTGCACAAGCAGCTTTGAATCTATCAGGGGTAACACTGGGAGTCTCTCAAATTAAGGTCATTCAATCAAAAACTGCCATTCTTCCTGTGAATCCAAGTTATGCTCCACAGGTATATATTTCTATTAGTTAAAAAGTGTAATTTATTGAAAGTTACCACCAAATTTTTTTATGACGCTTCATATGTTTTCATGATGTTTGTTATGGGATTCAGTCTGAGGATGAGATACAGAAATGTGCAAGAACGGTGTGCTGCACCAATATTGACAAACAGGTTTAGAGCTTTATACTTTTCCCATTGATTGAGTTATCTTAGAGTATATGGGACAGGGAGCAACTGAGAGTTTTGATTCCTAAATAGTTAAAGTTTTAGTTAATTGTTCTACCACAGGTTTCTCGTGCCGAGCTCAAACGTTTTTTTGAAGCAAGTTGCGGCGAGGTTTCTCTCATGAGGCATTTATGGGATGGAGTTCATAATACATCCTTGGCATTTATTGAGTTTGTGACGGTAATATCATATATCTAGTGCGCATGCGAAGCAATTTTCATCTTTACATTATTTAGCAATACTTTTATATTAGACATTTTTGTGAATAGCATCAAAAGTTCATATCAAAATGAAAACCGAACTAGAGAACAAGAGATTATATATAGCACCAGACCCAAACAATGATAATAATAACAAGAAATAAGAACTCAACAACACTTAAATTGCATGATCAGTTATCCAATCAGACCATTTTAGATGAACTCATAACCTGGACTCTTTGAAAAAAGATCAGCAAATTAAGAAGCAAAAGACCTAGCTGACTGCAGTTTTTTTATCCCCTGCAGTCACATAAAAATTGCATGACCTCCCACCTTGAATATAATATTTCAGTATTAACTCGTATGAAAAATTCCGCTGCAGCTAATAACATAAAATTTCACATTATTTTAAACATATACAGAAATGTATATAGATTTAGAACAAGTGCGGAGATAATTGGTGTTACAAATAAAATATCGACACTAAGAGTGCTAGGTGTAGATGGCAAGCTCTTCCTCCTCATTCGGGCCCACATGTGCCACATCACCCCAACACCTCTTCACAACTAACCCCTCCTCACCAAACAACAAACATCAACTTACTTATTTGGGCCCCACCACTTACAACTTACTCACAACTAATACCTCCGCATCAGAAAAAGCTGCAAACCTTACAATATTTAGCCTCGCCGTGCCCACGATGCATTGCCCAACGAAGAAGAACGGCAAGGGTGGCGGTGTGGCAACTAAGAACGGTGAGCCGTTGGACTTGCCACCTAGGAACGGCGAGCACCAATGGTAAGCTGCACCTAGCACTCTAACACCACAAAGTGAAAAAAACACAACACCACAAACCCAACATTAAACAGTGATAATGATAACAAAATCTTTTAAATGCCGTTTCATCCAACATCCACGTTGTAACAAAATACTCTTTAATACCGTATAAAAAATCTCTTATAAAGGAATAGTGATAACAATAACACAAAGTGACAAAAACTTTATGGATGTTCGCTCTTTCCTTGGTTTCAACATTTTAGACCCCTGAATAACGATCCTATAAATGAGAATGGATCAGGAATTGCTGCAAAGGAATGGTGATAGAGATCACTTTGAGACGATCACTCTCGTAATACAACAAATTAACGACTAGACTAAAAGACTACTCAAAATAACTACTTTGAAACAATCTTCTCTTCTTCCCATTTCTTAAGCAAAGTTACGTTTAAATACAAGAAAGAAAACTACTACTACCCTTAATATCTTTGTGCATGGCTGAGAACATTGGGATAATGGATACATGGAAAATACAACAATCATCGGTTCACTTTCTAATCTTAAACATGCGCATGAGCCGGGAGGTGGTGGGAAAGGTGTTAAACTTTCATGAAAACTTCGTCTTTACTTCATTCTAGTATCAATACTCTGCACCTGAGAATGAGACTTATCCTCATGGCCCGTGATTGTGTATCTCGCGGCTAGTGGCTCCCAAGGTGGGCTGGGTGCGGTTTGGTGAAAAAAACAAACTTGGCTAGGTAACATTGATGACCACGTTGAAATGTTTCCATGCAACGAAATCAGGCTAACTTGTCATCCTAGATAAGTGTGGCAAGACCATAAGTACGAAGGGTGGTTCGATGTAACATGGCTATATCATATCGAAGTTTTGGTGTTTTGTGAGCCGGATTGGCACGCAAACCAGACATCCAAAAAATGGGAATTTGATATTGTGCGGTGATGACGTTTTTGACTTTAGTAATGTATGAAGCGAAGGTGGCAAGAAAATCTTATTTAACAGTGTTGATATTGAGAGTGGAAAGCCGTGCATTTTGGGGTGCAAGTTTTTTTTATCGATGATGTTGAGTTTGGAGTTTTATGCGGCTAGTTTTTCATTGTTTTT
This sequence comes from Artemisia argyi, assembly GCA_030686995.1. NCBI lineage: Eukaryota > Viridiplantae > Streptophyta > Magnoliopsida > Asterales > Asteraceae > Artemisia > Artemisia argyi. The sequence continues at coordinate 214,914,670 of CM060701.1, forward strand.
GGTTGTGGTAGAGTTTCATGGGGTTCACGTCCATGGACTATTCGAGTGAGGGTAAGTCATGTATCAGAGGCATATTACGAAGCAATGAAAGCACCGTTGTTAGAGTTCGATTTGAGATGATCACTCTCTTAATCCAATAAACTAACGACTAGACTAAAAGACTACTGAAACTAACTACTTTGGAATAATGTACTAAATCAACAAAGAAAATTACTATTATCCTAATGTTTTGGTGCATGGCTAACAACATAGGGATAATGGAAACATGTTGGTCCGAAGATGAGCCCACCCTGTCCTGCGGTTCATCTACGGACTGGCATGTTTATCTTTGGGATTGGAGAAGGCCTATTCGAGATGGGTCAAAGCGCACTCAATTAAGCGGGCTTCTTAATGTGTTTTATGGATTTTTAACTCGACAGACTCTACATCTTTCTCAGTTTCTGAGATGAGATACATAATTGATTCTTCTTTCCTTTATTCCAATGATGATCATGTTCTTTGGAACAAGATTCTCCCGATCAAGATTAATATTAACTCATGACGGCTTAGATTGAATGGTCTCCCCACTCGTTTCAATCTTGATAGACGTAGAATCGATCTTAATTCTGTTAGATTCCCTGTCTGTAATGGTGATATTGAAATTAATCTTCACCTCTTTGTAAAATGCCCGGTCGTAGTTTCTATTTGGAATTCAATTTCAGGATAGTGGAATATTAATGACTTTCCCAAAGACATCAACTGTTTAATCAAGTGGAGCGACGCTTTAACTCTCAACAAGATGCTACAATCTATTTGAATGTTGTGATAAAAACATCCTTGTGGATAATTTGGCAATACGGAAACCGAATCGGCTTTGATTAAAAACCTACGAGGAAGGACACTTTCATGGAAGAAATCATGGTTTTCTCGCATTCTTGGATTTTAAATAGGAATAAGATATTACATCCTAGATGGTTCGAATTGAATGGATCTCAGATCCTAAAATTGCTTGTACAATCACATTGTAGTATCTTCCTTTCACTAGAGTCTTGCTAGTGAGTTTTGAATCTAATCGACATTGAAAAAAACAATAATACAAAAAACGCGCATGGGAAGGTGGTGGGAAACGTGTTAAACTTTCTTGAAGACATGATCTTCAGTTCATGCATGTATCAAATAGGTTCATTGACATTTTTAAAAAATCACCAACACTTCATTGATATTCCATATACGAACACTAATAAGGTTAATCAATTGTTTATTCAAACATTACGGGGCAATCAAAGTGGCAGTTTCGCATCCTAAAATCTGGGTGGAAACTTAAGGGGATATCATTGCCATTAAGAACAACTTTATGTTCTTCAAACATTATGTCGTTGAAGGAAATGGATTTATTGCTATACATGGTAATTGACCCACTTTCATAAGAATTGTCTAATGATCTTTTGATGCGCTCTACAAAAAATTGGTAGAAACCAAATCATTAGGAGCATTATAATGATCTCCTCATGTAGTACAATGTTCTGTCCATTGTTCTTGATGACTTCAATTAGGCAACCATAAACCTGAACTTATGAGGTCCTTGTTTTGTAAAAAATAAAAAATGAGAGTAATAATATTTTTAACACTTGGATTATTAAATTTTTACCGTGCAAACCACAAATTGGAAAACACTTAATTCTTTTTCCATGAAAATATATTTTCTCACTATTAAAGCACAACCGGTTCTTATATCTCCAAATTATCTAAGCCGTTCCAAATGTTCCAACTCATTGTTTGCACCACCACATAGAAACTAGTTTTCAAAGTAGCGTTTGAATATACAATGTCATTTCAAGCAATTTTACTAGGATCAACAAGCATGGTATCAAATTTAGCAAGTTAGTCCGTGTTTTTATATCAGTTTCTTTCAGTTTGGCTAAATACACATATAAAGGTTCTCCCACATGATTTACCGAGCAATTATCCATTTTTATTGACAACATAAACCAGGGATTACAGGCCAAATCCACTCAAATTCTTCAATTCTTGGCCTTTAAACATAGATTTCCCAATTATAGTTTCTCAATCATGATCCAACTCATATGTTCCCTCTTCTTTCCAACCTCCTATGCCTATTGTATTAGCAACTTTATTGACTATTCAGCCAAAACAAATTCACCACACATTGCTCTTTAGTCACCATATGAAAAAAAAAATGTTATTCAAGATTGAGAAATCAGTTCGAGAATTGATGGTGAAGTTCAATCTCCTTGATATTGAAGTCAACAAATTACGGAATAGACAATCAAGGTATTGTTATTTGACTATCATTAAAGAAGCAAATCAAAGATCTTGAACACATCAAAATTTTGGATCTTGTGCAAAAGGAAAAGCTTAAATGGGCAAAATGAATACTCCAAGTTTTTCCAAGGCATGATTAAAAACAATTATGCAGAACCTCGAATAAATGGCATCCACATCAATGTTACTCGGGTATGAGATCATCCTTTTGTAATTTATGATATCTTCAAATTTTACTAGATTAAATTTGAATATCTATTTACAAGAAACTTATTAACTTATCAGATTTTGGCACGTCTCTTCTTGTCTTCTTGATGCACCATTTTCTTCTACTGAGATTAAATATAACATTTACAATTATGGTGAGGAATGCACCAAGACACGACTGGTGTACCTTTTGATTAGTTTTTATTATAGGGACTCAATAGGTAATAATTTTATCGGTATAGTTAAAAGATTTGAATTAAATGTGCTCACTTTTAGAGATGGTAAATTGGTAACTCCTCTCTTATCAAAGTTTTCATTAAGAAACACGACCCACTCCACATCAGTGAACTTCAACTAACAACTCTTATTTGATTTAAATAGCAGATCATCATAATAAAGTCCTTGGTAATAGACTTCTCCAAGTGATTCACTCGATTAATAAGAAAGTCTAAAAGAATTACGATAAAGATAGAAAAATAATTCATGGTCAACATACCGACAACACAAACCACGGAGTACAAGCCAATTCCACTCAAGTTCTTTAATTCTTGGCTATTAAAACTAGATTTTACAATTATAGTTTTTAAATCATGGTCCAATTCGTATGATTCCTCTTCTTTTCAACCGCTTATGCCTACTCTATAAGCCACTTTATTTAATATTCGCCCAAGAAAATTTCACCACACTTTTCTCTTTAGCTAAGAGTATGAAAAGCAAAGTGATATTCCAGATCGAGAACTCAGTTTGAGAGTTAATGGTGAAGTTGAATCTCTTTGACATCGAAGCTAGCAAATTATAGAATAGACAATCTGTAGAAGTATATAGTTTTATTTTATTTTAACAAGTTGTAAATAGTTAAGGGTTAGATTTATAACTTTTTGTATTTCTGTTACAAGTTAGTTAGGCACCACATTTCACCTTCAAATACCTTGTAATCACCTCATTCACACTTAATGAAATTGAGTTTCTCTCCCTAAATTCAGCTTTTCATATGGTATCAGAGCTAGATCAAACCCCTAGCTTTGATCATTAATGGTGGAATACAATTAGTTTTCATCTTGATCTAACTTCAGTTCTTCTATTTTCAATTAAAGTCCATTGATTCATCGTCATTTATTGTTCATTAAAGTTAGGGAACATTTTTATTACAAAACCATTACAAAACAGTTATTCATTGTTAATAATGATGGTTCTAGTCACGATCGATCAAAATACCCAAAACACAACAAACTCAATCATTGATCCGTTACACCTTGCAAGTTATTATCATCCTGGTATGGTGTTGACTAACATACCATATATGTTGACTAATATGAAGATGACTTTAGGTGCAAAACTGAAATTAGGATCCATTGATGGTTCTTGTCCCAAACCAGCAGTTACTGATATCAATTTACAGAGGTGTATTCATTGTGATTATATGGTCACTTTCTGGATCTTGAACTCCATGGTTACTGAGTTGTCTGACGCCTCTTTATATGCTCAATCTGCATATGAATTTTGTAAGGAGGTTGTTCAAAGATACGGGCAAAGTAATGGTCCATTGATCTATCAGTTAGAAAGGGAATTAAGCAAGATCATTCAAGGTAATCTTAGTATTGCTGCTTTCTTTAACAAGTTAAAAAGATGCGGGGATGAATTGCAAAACTTGAATGGACTACCTGTTTGTAACTGTGGAAAAATGAATGAATGTACTTGTGGTATCTTTGATAAGTTTCTTGAAAGGGATAGCCATAGAAGTCAGATTTTGGCCATGCATCATCTTCCTAATGTGAACAAAGCCTATTACATTGTGCATCAAATTGAGAAACATAAACAAGTCACTAGTCATGTTTTTATCCAACTGCATTCGTTGCAAACACTAACATAATAGGCACAATAGTAATGCAAGAAGTGATACAAGACAGACTACAGCTGATGCTAGAATTGATCAGAGGAAAATGTATACTCATTGTGGTCATGAAGGACATGTGTTTGAACAGTGTTTCATGATGATATGCAAGAAGTGATATCCGAGAGATGAACCAACTTATGGAATTGTTAGGTCATTTAAGTTTTTTTCCAATTGCCTCTCCTTATTTGTGGTCATGTGAACACAAAAACTAATACTCATTATGTGACTAAATGGTTCATTCTAGTATCACAAGAAGATCATTTAATGTGACACCTTCCAACCAAATGAAATCTTGATTCACGATATCGATATCCATTTGGCTAGATGTCCGATTAACAACAATGCCATAGAAACATCACAACATCTTTCATTGATTTATCAACAAAAAAAAAAGGATTTTTATAGTGAAGTAGCATAGGAAAGAAGTCCCAAACCCTTGAAACAAACTTGTGAGCCATGATAAAAAGAAAATGGGTTGATGATTATTGACTACTATTATCTTATAAGCTTGCTTACATAGAGCGATTTAGTGAACCTCATATAGAAAATGATGTTGTGATCCATATGGCTACTTGGATTGCATGGAACTACAAGGATCATGTTTGTTTCTATCAATATCACTACTTCTATTAAAGATAGTCTTGGAGAAGACACTGAAATATTATCCCACTCTTGGATTTTCCATACAAATTGATATTTAAATCCAATATGGTTAAGATCCTAAGGATCTAAAGCATGCTTCTACTTCAAATGTTAAATCTAGTAAGGACCCACAGTATTCAAATTCTTTTGGTATATTGCAGTCTTTGGTGGATGAGGACGTTCTTGGTTTTGATAACAATGGTAAGGGGTCACAAGATCAGCCTATGAGTAACATGGAATCGCAGGTGCAAGGTGAGGCTTCTAAGTCGTCTACTGTCCCATCTTCTAGTACTTCTACAACATAGATGGCTTCTAAGCAGTCTACTATCCCATCTCCTTATACTTCTGCAATGAAGAAGGGTAACCCATTTTCTAAGGTGGGGGAAGTAGTTGTTTCTGAGAGTGATGAAGATGAGGTGTATAAGCCTAATGATTATTTTTCAGATGAGTATGCGGCTCAGGTAAACGACTTACTAGGATAATTCACGGATTTCAAGCTTCAAGGTTGTGCTAGGAAGTAGTATTTTATTTTGTTTTTTCATAAGATTGGCATGTCATCTTATGTTATTTATTGGTTGTTCTAGTTATTGGTAGCTAGTGGTTCATTTATGGCCTGTCATAAATGATCTAGAGGTAGTTCAAGCGGTTGTTTGAGGTTAATGTGACATTTCAGCCACATTCCATTGTAGTTTAAACGTTTATTTGGTTAATATATTTTATCAGGGTGTAAGATCCCATTTACCAAAAAAAATAAAAATAAATAAAAAATAAAATTATTTTACCAGGGTGCAGGATTACTCCCCTTTACCTAAAAAAAATAAAAATAAAAAATCCAATATGGTTAGATTGGATAAGTGATCCCATATCGGCTTATATTGAATTTTAGCAATGTTGTTTTCTTTCTTCTTATAGGTTCTTATTCGTTGGTTCTTAAAGACATTGCTTCTATAAAATATGACACCGTATTAAATCTCACATGGATTATTGCTTTATTGGGCTCGATTATTCCTTCATGACTAGATGAGTCATAATTATACTCTCAAGCTTGGGCCAAATTCTTTAATCGATACCTCCAACCATCTGTATACTACTATTATTTAATCAATGCCAAATTCTTAGGCCGCTCGTCTTAGATAACCCCACTTCTCCACATACCTTTTCTAGATAAAACAAGCTTGACCACATTAAAGTCAACATCATCTCTTACCGTGTGGCAGTTGAACGACTACCTACGAGTAAATATTGGCAAACATGTAATAGACTTGGATTCGGTTTGTTGTCCTATATGTGACAGAGACACCAAAACAGAAGCCCACATGTTTGATCATTGCTCGGTTACGGTTCATACTTGATCCCAAGTCCTTAGATGGTGGAATAATGAATATAAGTATCTATCGAGCCTAAATAAAGTGATCACCCTTGAAGATCATCTCAACTTGCCTTCTTCCTTATCAATCAAGTCTGTTTGATGCAGAACTTCACTCTAGAAATTATGGCGTCTTAAGAATGATGTTTCATTTTTTTAGGAAAAGATCCAACGAGGTTTATTCTTAAGATGTAAAAATGATCTCTTTCTTTAGGTCTATATTAGGTGCATAGCGAATTTTGTAATTGGACCGAGTTGTTTTCACACCCTAACAATATAATGCCCTCTCTATCATTTTGTAATCTCTTTGTGATAGACGATCACTAGATAATTGAGATTAAAGAAGTTTGAAAATCACCTGATATCGTGGCTAGTAAGTGGGTAACAAATTTCCTAAACCCATGCAAGTGCATGAGAGTGTTGGGTTTAATCTTGATGGGCCATGGTTCGGTTCAGTATGTGGGTCACGGATCAAGAAGGATGGGTCATTGGTGAATAAAATGAAGTGGGGTTTACCAAGTCTGTGTGTTTGACCGAGTATTAAGGAATACATGGGTAGTTAGTTGTTTCCTGTTTACTAGAAAATAGTGGTGCATGTTGCATGGTTCTTTTGTGTTTAGCTTTATTATAAATAATAGTAGGTCTCATATTGTACACTAGTGATCTATTTTCATATTAATATAATACACAAAAAACCAAAAACCTGTGAGCACATGAGAGTCGATATATTTATGTTGTGTTCAGTTGTGTGTTTCTTGTGGTGTGACCGAGGGTGTGGAAGACAAATTTCCAACATTTCGCATCAGAGCCACTAGGGCTCAAGTCAGAGGAAAGGGGCGATTTCATGTAAATCACAGCAAGTGGGAGAAGAAAGACTGGTTGCTCACAAGCAGCGACTGAAGACCGACACCGAAGAAGAAGACCGTGACCGAAGAACCGGCGAGAAGAAGACTGTGGGTGGAAACTAATTTCTGGTTGAGATCGAGAAGACCGTTAAGTAAGAAAGAAAGACCGTAGACCGGCCGGAAGAGAGATTCCGGCGAAGACCGAAGAGCCCATATAAAGACCTCTGGTTTGGCTTGTTTGCAGGTGAAAGAAAAACAGAAGAAAGAATGATGGTGATAGGAAAGTGTTTACTGACGTAAGACCAAGAGAAGACCGTGAGACCGAGAAGACCGAGGAGCCGCAAAAGACCGGGCGACACCTATACAAAGAACGTTAAGACCGAGACCGAAAGAGATAACCGTGACTGACGGGTTGTCTAGACCGAAGCTTTAATAGCTGAAGACCGAACCGTGAATCAAATGACCGAAGATTCACAGTAAGACCGAACAAAGTTGATCACATGTGGTAATCAGAAGAAAGCAAGTAGCAAATAAGAAAGACAGCCGGCAAGAAGGTTGTCGCATAGTCTGTAGCAAGTAGCAAGCAACACAATCATAACAAGCAGAAAGTTTCGGGTTTGTAGCAAGTAGCAAGCATGAAACTAGCAAGCAAGAATCGATTAGTAAGAAAGTAAGGAGTAAGAACGAGATCAAGACCGACATGTTTGTAAGAAAACAATACCGTTTGGGAACTCGAAAGTAAGAGCAAGAACAAAGTTTTGAAACTTTGAAAAGTATGTGCAAGATAGCAAGCAAGAAGAAAGAAGCAAGTTAGAGACCGAGCAACGAGCCGAGACCGTGTCCGTGATTATGATCACAGGATCCGAGACCGTGAAAGGCATCAAGATTAAGGGGGTATATGTTGGGTTTAATCTTGATGGGTCATGGTTCGGGTCAGTATGTGGGTCACGGATTAAGAAGGATGGGTCAGTGGTGAATAAAATGAAGTGGGGTTTACCAAGTCTATGTGTTTGACCTAGTATTAAGGAATACATGGGTAGTTAGTTGTTTCCTATTTACTAGGAAATAGTGGTGCATGTTGGGTGGTTCTTTTATTTTTAGCTTTATTATAAATAGCAGTAGGTCTCATATTGTACACTATAGTGATCAGTTTTCATATCAATATAATACACAGAAAACCCAAAACCTGAGAGCACATGAGAGTCGATTTATTTATGTTGTGTTCAGTTGTGTGTTTCTTGTGGTGTAGACGAGGGTGTGGAAGACTGATTTCCAATAGAGAGAACCTCCGCCTATCTTCTACATATTTAAATATAATATGCCTGTCTTCTACGTATATAAATAGAAAATGGATGAAGATAGAGAATGAGCCTCTAAAAGAAAAAGGAACTAATCTTCTAATTACAGTGAGTATTTTAGAGAGGAAATAATTAAAACCATTCAAAATCTATTTGCCAATAACAATCACTACCTGTTATTGTAACTTTTCGCTTAATCTCGGGTTACTAATGGATCAAGTGGTATCATAGAAATGTTTTGGAAAACGATGAGATAAAACGGCATGATCGTCACCGAGTTGAAGGAGAGTGGAAAGAAAACGATCTTGGTTGGTATCGAAATGTGAGGGGAAGAAAATTAAACCCACTCGCTACGGGCCTTTCGAATACTCAAGAAAATCAGTAAGAACGCGTATCAACTAAAGATACCAGAATATATGGAGATGTATCTGGTGGTTAACCTTGACAAGTTAAGGTTGTTTGAGCCATCTATGCTTCATGAGGAACCAATAGAGCGTTTTCCTTCTCTTGACTAGTTAGGAAATGAACAAGAAAAGATGTTATCAGAGAAGCTACAATAGTAGAAAGAAAGTCGAGCCCAACCCGACTTGGTGAAAGAAAGTCGTACCAAATTGGAATGAAGGGCAAAATTCCTAGCCAAGCAAAATGGTTTTCAAAAAGAAGTTGGCGAAGGCTGTTTTCTCTATCTCTGGTTCTAAAGACCAACAGGAGCTAGTTGGTCCTCAGAGGCATGATCCGAGAGGATGAGAGTAGATAATTGAGATAAGCATTACTTACAAAGTCGTTTGAAAGTCAGCTAATATCATGGCTAGTAAGTGGGTAACTAATTTCCTAAACCCATTCATGTTCATGAAAGAACTACGACCTATCTTTACGTATTTGTATAGAATATGCCTATCTTCTACGTATTTAAAATAGCAAATGGAATATGGATAAAGATAAATAATCCTTGAAAAGAAAAATGAACTCATCTCCTAGTTATAGTGATTTTAGAGAGAAAATAAAGAATCAAAATCTGTTTGCCAATAATTTCACTAATTTCACTTCCTGTTATTTTTAAATTCTACATAATCTCGAGTTCATAATGGATCACATTTCCTAGCTTCTTGTTAGGCCGCAAGCAAATTATATATATATATATATATATATATATATATATATATATATATATATATATAGAGTTAGGATCAAATAGGAAGAATAATTAAAATCGGAAGGATAAGAAGTAACCACAACCACACATTCTAGATGCACCTACAAAAATGGATGCATCTTCATTCAAATTTTCCCTCCCATATAAAAATGTGTGGATAGAATTACTTCTTACTCTTCTCATTTTAATTATTCTTCTTATTGGATACCTACTATATATATATATATATATATATATATATATATATATATATATATATATATATATATATATATATATATATATATATATATATTGCCATCTAATTTCTTAATTATATTTGCAATTAGCCTCTCTTAGTTCCACTGAAATTTCGAATAACTTAACAATCAAATAAAACATCAAAATAAATTTACATGTCAATTTATTCTTTTCTAATAACTTAACAATCTAATTTAGCTTGCTTGTTAACTTGACTAGTAAATTTATTTTGAATATCTGAGTTTTACTTGCTCGTATGTCTGCCACTTATTGTAATTGATATCTAAACTTAGTTCCTAATTATTGTGGTGTTAAGTTGAATCATGAGTTAAGAAATATAGATTCATTTTAGAAGCAATATTATTGTTATAATTTTTTTGTTAAGTTCAACCCCCTTTAACTTCAAATCCTCTCATAACCCGTGAAAATCATTAATGATAAACGCATTCAGAAATTAGCTTATATTTTTATCGTTGCATATGTAAGTATCTAAGAGTCCCTTCACAGAGTTCAGTTATTATTTGGTTGTGAAAATGATGATAAACACCACCTGCTTTCTAACAAAGAGCTAAAACTTAGATATTTACAAGTTACATGAGGTCATAAACAGGAAAATATCACGCCTCCATAGGACAAGATAGCCATAAACACCAATAAAGAGAAAGTTTGCTACACATACTATTCAACTAACTAAAAGAAACTTGTTGAACTTTAATGACGATATCCTCCAGCGAGCACCTTTTAGCTGCACAAACCATCAATCACCCAAGCTGAAAAGAATCCCTTCACATAGTGTTAATGGAATGTAACATTGTTGAACCTTGTAAAAGCTTATGTGTTATTCCAAGCCCTTGTATTAGAACAATAAAACTTGTTCAATGGATGTCCCCACTAATTAGGTCTTATTGATGTTTATGAAGTATTAGTTTCATGAGGATGCGTAATGGAGAATGATGTTTTCATATATTCTTTTATTATTTGCAGGCAGAGAGTGCAATTCGGGCTTTGGATTGTTGTGGCGAGTTCTTGGGAATGTACCCAATCAGGTAAATTTCCGCAACAAGTAACATATATCGATAATAAAAACATTAGACTATGATGTTTATTAATTAAAGCATATCATCCTACTTTTCCAGGGTGAATCCTTCAAAGACTCCTGTGAGGTCTCGAAGTGGTCGTTCTTTTGCTTAAAAACTGAACTGCTGTTGGAGTCGTCTTTTCTCTATCTTCGGTTGTTTTCTTATCTCTAGTTTTCTTATCTCTAGACTTATGCTACCAAATAAAATCTTAGCTGAGGCTAAAAACATTGGGAGACTATCCCAAAGTTGACGATGGTATTTTGGATTGTTGTCTTTTATGATGTTTGAGAATTATAAAGTTTCTTTTATGGTTTTATCTTTTTGCTTTTACCTTTGATGCTCTTATTCTTTGCTTAGTCATTCAAAGTGGATGCGTTTTTCCGTAGACTAGTAATGCATTCTGAAATTGGAAAAGCCAGACATTCCTTCTTTCCTTCCATTTCAATCATATCTTTTGCTTCATGGTTGGTGCTATTCAGTACTGAACCAAGTACGGAAGTTATTGTCTAAAAGCAGTAAATATATACTGTATTTCCTAGTTGAAGAGATTCAGATTTTTTAGGACTTTGAGATTACCTTGAACACACGTAGAAAATGGAAAACTCAAGCTTGTTTCAGATTATAGATTATTATCTTGGTGATTTACGGTTTTTTTCCTTGAACGGCGGATTTATTTTTATTTTTATTTATTAAAAACTAGCAAGGTTCTAGCTAGAATGAGAAATTACAAAGATTTGCAAGGAGCTGTTTTACAAGCTAGTTTCGGATCCGTAATCTAATCTGCCTGTTGCACCATTAACCAAAATCTACTCGAGCTGTGATAAGTCTAGAAAAAAATAAAATCAGTGTCAACATGATTGTTTGCTCGATACTTGTTGATTTTATAATGATTCATATAGTTAGTTTTAGCTGATTCGTATCCCAAATTAATCACTATTTGCACTCCAGTACTCCACCTCCTACAAAACTTGTCTCCTTTCAAATGCATATGATGAGTAAGAAAAACATTTAACAAGTAAGATTATTCAAATCAGCCAGCCTTATTACATCACATGAACGAAAATCATACTAACCCATACATGAAAACTAAAATGAAATGATATCACTCAATGGGAACAAGCTGAATCTTGATCTCAGAAACAGATACATCATCGGTCCCAGCCCTAGGCACCAAAGTCACTAAAAGAGATTCATCATCTTCAGATTCCATATCCTCTAATAGCTCAGTTAACCCAAACCTCACCACACTCGTCATGAACATTTTATCTTTTGAATGGTTATGTGGCATCTGCGCGAAACTACCAGTCATCTGGCTATCAGCTGCAGTGGTAGCAGGTACATCGTCTTTGTCATTGACAAACACGTCGAACTTGACAAACTTCTCACTGTCGAAACGTATTCCGTCTAGTATCAGCATCTCACTCGCTTTCTCTTTCTCCTGCTTGGTCCTATTTGTAGGTGGTCTCTTTACAAGCACTTTCACTATTTGGTCTAGCTTCACTGGAAAATTTATCTCCTCCACCCTTTCAATTCGTTTCATCGACCTAGTTAAGCCACTAGGATTCTTGGTACGTGGAACTGGTCTAGCCCTGGACCAGGGAATTCGGGATGTTTCGTATTCGTATCCCATCAATGTGGTGTCACAACAGTTTCGGTTGTAGACACGCACAAGCTGTTTGTTCTCATCGTAAAACACATACGACGCGTCTAACCAGTCTGACTCGGTAGGATCATGGTGTCCCCTGCCATCCAGCTCTTTCCATATATTCCACATTCGGTCGACATTGGCATGGGGTACGTAAAACAACGGGTCATACCCAGCCGAGTAGAAGTTCCCCATATCCTCCCTATTAGGCATCCGAGGGTCGGAAACCCAAATGTACATTGCGGTATGAGCCCCACGCTCTATGGAACCAACAGTCGGGTTTTTTCCATCCTACGGGTCTTGTCCAGCCCTATACTCGCCCCCAAAGAAACTTTTATAATCAGGGGCACTGCTGATCATTTGCTTATACATTGATGACATGTTAATGCCTAGTTGGTCTATACAAGAAGCACCACGCTCTTGACCAGTGTAGTCGAGATCAACGACAGCTGGTGGGAGGTGTCTCGCATCCCTGTAAGCATTAAAGATCGAGTTTTTTCTCAGGTCTTTATCTATTGGATCTTCGAACATAGGAGGAATTGTCATACCGGTCGGGTTGTCCCAGTCCCAGTATGGTAAAGCAAAAGTTGGATCATTAATCAAACTACCCAAAATTCTCTCATAGAAATAGAGGTACCACCGATGGAACGGAAAGAAGAGCCACGAGTTGTGAACCTGAATTTCCTTTTCAGGGTGACCACTTTGTTTTTGAGTGTAACCCCCGTTGCAATATGCACAGTGAATCCTAGCTTGTTGCTTGAAACTTCGTGGATCGTTCTCATCTAGATCCCTCATCGCCTGGATTGCTTTTCTGTACTTAGTCATGTAGACCTCAGAGACTCTTTGTGCGGGTGGTTGAACACGAATCTCAGGATTCTTAGGCAAGATGTAATCTTTTGGACGATCTTGTGAGAGTACCGGAGGACAACAAGCTAAGCTTCTTCTAGCATCTGCTGAGTTGCCTATGCCTTCTTTAGCAGTAGCAATGCAGTCAGAAATATCGTCAGGAGCAGCAATAGGTGTGGCAAAGGCTGACTGGATCGAAGTGAAGTTGCCGGCACCATAGAGGCTTCCAAGTCCTAATAGCAAGTTTCTTCGGTCGACATTCTTCATATCAAGTGATGTTTTAATACTTTTGTGATTTTCATCGTTGTTGGTGTTGCATGAGACTTTGAAGTGATGATGGGTTCGGATTGCATTAGTCTTCAAGCTAAAAGAAGCCATCATCTTTTGGTTTGGGATGTCTTCAATGTGCTCTAGTTAGCTCTTATGTATAAGGATCGACCTTGGATTATGTCCGTATCTTACAACCTTGTAAATATTCGCTGGCTTAATAATATGTTGAAACTTAACACAACATCATACTAATTTGTTCTTTTATGATTCTGGCTGCCACTTCAAAATCTTTCAGATACATGTGTCTCTTTTATAGTTCACAACAAGTGATCAACTCATCACTTCCAAGCTGAATTCATGCCAAGTATGATTCATAATATAAGCCACTTGGGCTATATAGAAAAATAATTCAAACAGAATAATTATATTCAAAGAAATTATACACAATCATAATTTTTAATTTCTGCAGAATGAACCGATCAGGTTGCACAAATAAATTTATAACGAAAATACGCTGATAAATTTGAATGAAAGTACACGTTTATAAACTTGCAGATAGTTTTCATTTATATATCTGGGCAGATATATATGAAGGTACGCATTATACTAAGCGTAGAGATATAAGCATATGGATATCTAGCGCCTTGTATTTGTAGTGACACATTTATAGGTATAACTGATATAAGAAATCTTTAAAAGTCTCGGTCCATCTATAAATTATCGCCAAATCCATCATTTGTGAATTAAAAAAAAAAAAAAAAAAAAAAGAAAAGAAAAGAAAAAAGAAAAGAGAGAGAACGAATTATAAGATAACTGCGATATCATCTAAAATAGGAGATATCATTTTAAATAAATGTCTTAATAACAAAATATTCATTGATGCTTACAATATAGTATGAGTTTATAAGCAAGGGAGTAAGTAGTTATCTTTCGATATTTAGATACATCTTAATTCTTTGCAATGACTTTTCCCAAGGTAAAGAGAGGGGTAAGGATTTAGTGAGAAGAAATCTTAAAATGAGAAGAATGAGAAATAACTATAACTGCATATTTGAGATGCATCGACTTGAATTAGATGCATCTCTATTCATTTAGATACATCACAATTACTTTCGAAAGTGATTTTGAAGTGAAAACGATGCAAAGTAGTACTAGCAACAAATTTGACACGCAGAGCACGAAAAATGCATAGGATTCGTCTAACTTGACGAAATGCATCTAATATATATATGTGCATCTAATTTTTAGTTAAAAAATATATTATGATGCATCTAAAAGATTAGGGATGCATCTAATTAAAATTGATGCATCTCTAATGTGTAGTTATAGTTACTTCTCATCCTTCTTATTTTAAGCATTCTTCTCATTTGATCCTTAGTCAGGTAAAGAGAGTCAATGTTTCGTAATGTATCAAAGTTTGAGTAAAATAACTTTGGTGTATTTATCAAACTCAAAATGGATTCGATTGCGGCAACACTTGTCATGTCAAGCCTAAACGTTATATTGTCCATAACCATATGTGAAGCGCCGTTACCCTAACGATTTTATAAATGTTCAATGAATGCTACACAATGAGGAAAGTTTATGTGGTTTTTGGGCAACTGAAATCTGCAAGTGACAAGTGTCAATTTTCAGATTATTTTTAGGGCAACTTGTATACTTTTTGAGCAATTTGTGTACTTTTGGGCAACTGGCGGCCCTCATGTCAGACACTTGGCGTCATATGGGTCGAGTTACCAACAGAAACTCTGAATTTTTGGGCAAAAAAGCAAATCAGTTGAGTAATCGAGGCATATTAGAAATTATCCCATAATTTATCTAAACACTTATCATGTCAATGATGTTGTTTAAAACAGTTTACATGAAAAGCTTAAGTGCAGTTTTAAAAACAAATTTACACTAAATTAATTTTCAACGTTTAAATTTTTTTATTTAAAAGAAACTAGGAATAACAACATCAGTTGAATGACAATATGGGTGATCTTTGTTGGTTATTATATGTTTGAGTGTTACCAGATTAGGGTTAAGATAATCAATGAGTACCGGATATTCACTTGAAATCGTGTTATCACTTTCCAATAGAAACTATTTGACCCTATGCCTGGGTTACACGAATATATCTATGGGATAAGACCAAGTGATGTTCTTGTTTTAGGCACAAATCAAGAACAGAATCGTATTCAAGTGTTTAGGGTTTGTGTTGATAATCGTATTCATGCAGAATGTTATGACCTCTATTTATAATAGAGAATACTCAAACCCTAGCCCATGGAATTATGTATAATTAACGGCCCATTAATTATATCATAATACTTTCCATAATAGTAGGAATCAGTGGTCATCAGTGGAAACAAAATCACTAGCAGTGGTAATGTTAACACTATCAGTGGTAATAATAACACTAGCAGTGGAAACTAGCAGCAGAATCCACTGTCAGTATAATTACACTATCAGCAGAAACAGATTCATGCTATCAACAAAAAATGCTATCATCAGAAAATAAGTGTGGCATATGACTGGAAGCGTACTAGATGTGCTGAATGTAAAGTGTTTGGACATGCTACTAGTAGGTGTATGGTTAATAAAAGTAAGGAAGATGGATTGGAAAAGGAGACAGGTAAGGATACTATGGAAAAGAATGGTAATGAGAAAGTTAGTAACAAAGGTAAAGAGAAAGTGCAGGATCAAGTGCAGAAGACTAGTGATGAACAACATAAACAGAATGTTTCCAATAGAAATTATAACTACCCTAATAATAAGCAACAAGAATATAGGAGAAAGCAATTTAATGGGGAGAAAAAGAATAATGGTAATGCCGGAACTTCTGGTGTTAAGAAGGTGTGGAACTTGAAAGAGAAGGAAGCAGAGGAAATGAGGAAAACTGCCAATAAGTATTCTGTATTAAGTTCTTTACTAGAAGATGATGATCAGGAGTTGAGAATTTTGAAAGATAGAATTATAGTGGATCAGTACTTGAATAAAAACTTGCAGCCAACCCCTTCTGAAGCAGCTAATTGGTCACAGGATATGAGAATGTATCATAAAGAAAAAAGTGCTAAAGTAATTGATGTTGTTGATAATGGAAGTGTAGACGTTATAAGTGAGACAGGGGGTATAGCTAAGAATATGGAGATGAATGAAGTTAATGGAGCAGTTGGGCAAATGTTTAATGATGAATAGTCTGAATTTTAATATAGGTGTATGGAATATTAGAGGGTTGAATACTGTGGATAAGCAAAGAGAAGTTAAGAATCTGTTTATTAGTGAGAAATTGAAGGTATGTGCCATTTTGGAAACAAAATTGAGAAGTAAGAAGTTGCAAAAAATATGTGATACAGTGTTTCAAAATTGGGAGTGGACCTCCAATATGCAATGTTGTAATAAAGGGTGTAGAATAGTTTTAGGATGGGATGATCAAGAAGTTAATATTCAAGTGATTAATCAGACTAGTCAATCCATTTTCTGTGTTTTAAGTGCTGAGCAATATAAAGTGAGATGTTTCTTTACATTTGTATATGCTGCTAATGAAGGTATGGATAGAAGAGAGTTATGGAAAGAATTGTATCAGAATAATAGATATGTGAATGGAAGGCCATGGGGTTTAGCTGGGGATTTTAATGTGACTTTGAGCATTAATGAGCATTCTAATGGTGGATCTTCTATGTCTGCTGATATGGTAGAATTCTGGGAATGTGTCAATAAGATTGAAATGGAAGATGTTTGTAAAACTGGATTGCACTTCACGTGGACAAAGATTTTGAAAAAGGTCAAAGATGGTAACTTGACTGGGATCCTCAAGAAGCTTGATAGAGTTATGGCTAATGAAGATTTCATCAAACAATACCAAAAGGCAGCAGCTAAATTCTTACCTTATATAATTTCTGACCATACACCAGTTGTTTTGTGCATTTCAACAGATATCAAGAAACAAAAGAAAGCTTTTAGGTTTGCAAATTTTGTCACTGGCAAGAAGGAATTCATGGAAGTGGTTAAAGATGGGTGGAGTCTAGAGGTGGATGGGTATTATATGTACCAAGTTGTACAGAAGCTCAAAAAATTAAAGGTTCCACTGAATAATTTAGCTTGGAGCAAAGGCAATATTTTCAAAAGAGTTGAAAATCTTAGAAGGCAAGTTCAGAAAATTCAAACTGATATTGATCTTGATCCACACAACCATCAGCTTAGATTAATTGAGGCCAAGCTTGTTGAAGATTTCATTGAAGCAGAGTTGGATGAGGAAAATTTTTTGAGCCAACAAGCTAGAATCAAGTGGTTAAGTGATGGGGACAAGAATTCTACTTACTTTCATAAATTTTTGAAAGGAAGAGCTCACAGAAGTAAAGTTTTATCTCTATGTGATGATCAGGGGGTGAGATATGAGGGTGATCAAGTTCCTATTCTATTCTTGAATCATTTTAAAAACTTCTTGGGAGTAAGTCATTTGGTGCAGAATATTAATAATAGTGAAGATCTGTTCACTAGTAAGATAAGTAATGAAGAAGCAGTGTGCATGGTTAGAAATGTTACTTGTGAAGAAATCAAAAATGCTTTATTTGACATTGATGATACAAAGGCCCCTGGACCAGATGGTTATTCTGCTGCTTTTTTCAAGAGTGCATGGAATGTGATTGGTAATGAGTTTTTCTGTGCAATTAAAGAGTTCTTTTCTTCTGGAAGTATTCTTAAGGAAATTAATGCAACTCTTGTGACTTTGATTCCTAAGGTACCCACTCCTAATAAGGTTACTGAGTTCAGACCAATAGCCTGTTGTAATGTCATTTACAAATGTATCAGCAAGATTATAACCAATAGAATTACACCAGTGTTGGGTCAATTGGTAAGTAGTAATCAGAGTGCCTTTATTCCTGGAAGACAAATACAGGATAACATCATGTTGACTCAAGAGATTATGAAGGGATATAATAGGAAGAATGGACCAAAGAGAGTTGCTTTCAAAATTGATCTTCAGAAAGCATATGATACAATTGAATGGAGCTTCCTAGAAAGTATTTTGGTTGGATTTGGTTTTCATGAGAAAATGATTCATTGGATAATGCAATTTGTGACTACCACTACATTTACTTTATGTATAAATGGTGAAAGAGTGGGATTCTTCAAAGGAGGTAGAGGGTTGAGGCAAGGGGATCCTATTTCTCCTTATTTGTTCACTCTTATCATGGAAGTGTTTTCTCTTATGCTGAAAAGACAGATCATAATGAGGGTAATTTTCAGTATCATTTTGGTTGCAAAAAGATTAAGTTGTCTCATGTTTGTTTTGCGGATGATTTGCTTGTATTTTGTCATGGGGATACAAGGTCTGTGAATGTGATCAAAAATGCTCTGGTAGAGTTTAGTAAATGTTCTGGGCTGCAACCTAATCAATCTAAAAGTACTGTCTATTTTGGAAGCTTGAGAAATGACGAGAAGGAAGCTATCATTCAGATTCTCCCATTTGCTATTGGGAAGCTTCCAGTTAAATATTTAGGAGTTCCTTTAATTGCCAAGAGGTTGGGGGTCAATGAATGTAACTGTTTATTGGAGAGGATCAAGAAAAGAATCAATAGTTGGAGAAACAAGTATTTGTCTTATGCTGGCAGGCTTTTATTAATAGCAGCAGTGTTAGAATCCATTCATGTTTATTGGGCATCTGTCTTCCTAATCCCAGCAACAGTTATTAATGATATCAACAAGATTATGAAGAGGTTTCTTTGGAATCAAGGTGAGACTGCTAAAGGGAAAGCTAAAGTTGTTTGGAACTCTATATGTAGGCCTAAAGATCAGGGAGGGTTAGGTCTTAAAGGTTTGCATAAATGGAATGAAGTTATGTTGGCAAAGCAGATTTGGAATATTGCTGTTAATAAAGAAACTCTTTGGATCCAATGGGTGCATATTGAAAAACTAAAGGGTAGAAGTATATGGGAGATATCTGCTGAGTCTGGAGACATTTGGGATTGGAAAAATCTACTCAAGATCAGGAATAAAGTTAGGAACAACATTAAACATCAAGTGAATGATGGTAAGAATACAGAAATGTGGAATGGTAATTGGAGTGATATGGGTCCTTTGATGCAATATATCACTCACAGAGATATATATGATGCTAGAATTCCTATGAATATTAAAGTTGGTGAAATGATTCAAAATGGAATGTGGAAGTGGCCTCAGGAGTGGTATGATAAGTTTCCTCTTATTACTAGTATTGAGGTACCTAATCTTACTGATGAAGTTAATGATAGAGTGGTATGGCTGAACAAAAATGGTGAAGAAACTAGTTTTTCTGTTAGAACTGCTACTTTTGATTTGAGCATTGATAGTCCAAAAGTTAATTGGTGGAGATTAATATGGTATTCTCAATGTATACCTAAGCATACATTTATCCTCTGGTTGGCAATTCAAGACAGGTTAAGTACTCAAGATAAGCTGAAGAAATGGGGTCTGTATACAGTTAACAGATGTTCTCTCTGTCTATGTGATAATGAAGACTTGCAACACTTGTTTTTTAAATGTGATTACTCAGGTGATGTATGGAATAAAGCAAAGAAGATGGCTGATATCAAGTATGTGGATGGTGATTGGAATGGGTTGATTATGAATCTTGCTACAGAATGTGTCAACAAGAATATTGGGTGGGTTGTTAGAAGACTCGTTTTGGCAGCTTGTGTATATTTTCTTTGGCAAGAAAGAAATGGAAGAATCTTTAGAGATGTTCATAATAGTAGTCAAGAAATATATATTAAAGTTGTGGAAAATGTTAAAGGTAGGCTATCTGGGATCATAGTGAAAGACAATATAAATACTAGAAGTGTGGAAGTGAAGTGGCAAGTTACTTGTAGAAGAGCAAAGGTTGTATTGGTCTGAGTATTATTAGTTGAGAGGTGAATGATGGTTAATGCTTTATAGGGGTGTTTGGTAGAGGTTGTTGTATAGCAGTTGGCTAATACCATGGGTTGTTTTTCTCTCTGTTTGGAGTGGATAAAACATCCATAATGTAGTATCCTGCTTGGTTCTTTGGTAACATTGATGTATGATTGGAATCACTTCATACAATTGATCTGGTATGATCAGAAATGCAGAGGTGATTTAGATTTTGCACATCAGTTTATTCAGGTTACCTTATTGCCTGAATTAACTGATTTATGACATTTGGCTCATTTCAAATGATGGCTCTGTATCTTGGATATGATTAGAACATTTCTGTCTACCTTTATTGTTCTATCGTAGGCCTTTGTTAGGTAACAATGGGGCAATTAGGTTAGTACAGTTAATGTTTTATACATTTTCCATTAAGTGAGTTCCCATTTTAGTAGGGTAAATGAGCTGGAGAGATAGTGCATGGTATTAGGAATTGTGAGGTGTGTAAGATGAACCTACATGGTCCTAATGTGCACTTTCTAAGGAGGAATGGTTGGTACTCACTGCATGGTGTATGTTCCCACCTATGTGAAGCCATTGTAGTAGATGGAAATGTAACATAGGTGGTATAGCCCGTGCTGTGGAGAGGTTATAGGTTCCTAATGAGGCCACAAATCTATCTTGTCATGGTTATTGTGGTGGCAGGTTGAATGACCATGATAAGTAGATATGGTGGAAATGTAGCTAGATGGTTCTTGGTGCTTTTAAGGTAAAGATGTTCTGCAGAAAGTTAGCAATCTGTTGATAGATGCCTGCAGTGAATGTGAGATCATGGTTCAGGCCATAAAGGAAAGTATGCTTTTGGTTGTATTTTCATTTGTTTAAGTTTGATTATGTGCATAGGCTTGTCTATTGCTATAATCCGTTGTTGTATGAATCTTTGTTTTACTAATATAAGTTTACCTTTTGCACCAAAAAAAAAGAATCAATACATAACCACTATTGAGTCAGGGGATTCAGTGACCAAATGGGTGTACACTCTGTACCTCCAAACCCATTACCAGGTGTGAATTAATCCCTCAAGTGCACTAAATTTTCCAACAATCTTTCTTTCACGCAAACTGAAACCCAAGTTACAGACTGAGAGTGAACTCGATGAACGCTTCTTCAACTATCTAAGTTTAGACAAGAGTAAATGTTCTTCAATATGTATCACATTAAGTGTACGCTTCTTCAACTATCTAAGTTTAGACAAGAGTAAATGTTCTTCAATATGTATCACATTAAGTGTAAAAGATAGTATTTATACACACATTATCTTTTGTAGCATAGAATTAGGTTTCCTAAAAGACATTACTCATACGTGTCGAGCATTTATTGAGTAAGTGGATAGTGCATTAAATGATTTTTCATTACATAAGAGATTTTTCTTTAAGGAAGAGTGCTTATAACTATAGCTCATTTTTACCAACTATCGTAAAAGTGTTGACTTCAATGAATACTTGCTTTATCCACCTTTGCTTTTAATATTTTACTAGCTATTGACTTTTAGATATAAGATTCATTTCCTTTTTCTTAGTTTAAGTGAGCTATTGACTTTTAGATACTTAAGATTCTTTTTTATTTTTTTAGTTTTAGTGAGATCAGGCATCAATTAGTGAGGTATTGTCTAACCTCACTGACCTAAGCATCTTATTTGAAACTTGTACTTCAGTCATTAAACTGCCTCATCGTTGAAGTGAAAATTTTGTCCTGAAGAAGTCAGAAGATGTTTCGCTAAGTAAGCTATTTTATGTTCAAAAATATTCAGAGACTAATGGACGTTAAATTGTGCAAATAGAAACCACCTTGTAAAGGCCAAGGTTGTTCAAGAGTTTTCGGATACCTTAAATGAAAATAAATAATGAGGCCTTAAAATAAAGCTAAATGGAAATTAAAGTATGTTTTCCTTCAAACATATAATGAAAATTATTTACAAGTATACTTAATTAAAAAAAATGTCTTTGATTTATTCATAATTTCTTTACATAACTCATAAATTAATAGTACATAAAAAATAAAATTTTGAGGCTTAAAAATATTAGGCTAGTTCCAGTAACGATTGATGATCGACAAACTTGATTGATCCCCACTCGATTGATCACGATCGACAATCGCTTGGCTTTTTGTTTCTTTGTGTGTGTATTTAATTAATTAAAAGAGGTATTTTTGTGAGGTATATTTTTTGTAGTGTAGGTCGCCCTTACTGAAGCATCAAATCACCTGAAGGTCGCTAAAGAGAGAAAGCTGACGTGGCAGTGAAAATGGGAGAGATTGTCTCTCCTAACTGTGTCCAGCCTTAGGGCCCCGGTGGGATGCCCACTTTACCCAACCTCAATGATAGCCCTGGTAGTGTCACACTATTATTTGGTTTAACTGGATCACCCACAGGAATTGTAAAATTCATCCAGTTTGGTACGACTAAAGCTCAATTCTAAACTTGCTTGTAACACCTTGCAAAAAAAATAATAATAATAAAAAATAAAAATAAAATTTGTGTTTCTTGTTGAGATCCTTCAATAAAATCAACGTCGTTAGAAAAACGTACTATATGTAAAGGTGTCGGCAACACTTCCTTCACCCAAAATCTTATCACTCACTCCCAACCAATGCCCTTATGCCACATTATTCACCCACTTTTTTCATCACTCATTCGTATTTTTGTTAGCAGCACTTCACTCACTACATCCCTTCACTCACCTCAAATTTTTTTACATTCCATTAAAAAAAAAAAAAAAAAAAAAAAAAAAAAAAAAAAAAAAAAATCTTTTAACTAGCCCAATCTTTACAAGTCCAATAGCCCAAAACACACACAAAGTCCATTTCAAAAAAAGTCTTATTTCTTCTCCCTTGGCTGTTGTAAACACACACACAAACAAACACAAAGTCTTATTTCTTCCTCGGTATGGTTTTTTTTTATTTTCTATATGTTTGTCCAACATTCAAAAAACTGCCAACGGTCAAAAAATGCTCCTCTTTCCGTGCGTGAAAGTTTACCGTGTGGGAAGGATCCCGTGCGGTACCGCATGACCGGCGGTGGTGTTCCCGCACGGAATGGATCCCTTATCGTGCTTTCTGGCGACCACTGCCAACACCCCAATGTTTTAAAAAGCGTGCCTAAGGCGCGCCTACTCCCTAAATCCCATGAGGCTCTAGCTTTTGGATTTTTTCAGATCGAGACTCACGACATGCATGAATCCCGTAAAAATCTTTGCGCCTTAGGGATTTTTGCGCTTTTGCGCCTTGGGGATTTTTGCGCCGAGAAGATGTAACGGGGTTTTGGCCTTTTTTTCTTAATAATAAGATACATTTTGGGCTTACATGTTTTAAACATTGGGCCCTTTAAGATATAAAGTATCCAATAACCTTAATATTTTAGAAAATAACTAAAACACACAATCAACAAAGAAATATATATTTTTTGTAATCTAATGTCTAAGAATAGTAGCTTATTAACAGATACAAATGTTGTTTCTTTAGTGTTAAGTCTAGATTTTTTGCTGATGATAGTTGATAGGATACATGGTAATGTGTTAAATTTTATAAGTCAAAAACTCATATATTGTAATGTATATTCAAGGATTTAGGGTAGTTCATAGATTCTAATATGTTGCTTGCTTGTTATTTTAGGTTTAAATGCAAGCTTTGTTAGATGTAATAACTATTAAGTAGTATTATGCATTGAATATTGATATTTTTGTATTATTTAAGCTGTATAAGTTGTCACATATGTTATAAAAAAATCTAAATGTATAGTGCGCCTCATATTTATGAATCCCGCTCCTTGGTTTACGCATCGACTCGAGGCTCTTTGGCCCCCTTTGCGCCTTAATGCGCCTTGAGCCTTTCAGAACATTGCAACAATCTCCAAACACTCAACAATATATGTAACTTGGACCACGGCACTGTCAATTTAGAAATTCCAAAACAAAGCATGCTTGGATAAAAAATCTTGTCTCTCTTTGATTTCTTGATGGATTTGGAATTTAAAACCTAATTCGCTTGTGTACGTAGATTAGTGATCAAAAAAATCTGGCTATATATAATGGATATAGATCCTCCAATGTTGAGATCGTTGTCTCACATAAAAGATAGTGGTCCCCACAAATGACCCACTTTGAATTCAAATTATGAGACCCATTAAATTTTTATATGAAACAACATGACCTTGAACTCAACATTAGAGAATCTCTATTCTCACTCTCTAATCCTTTTATTTCGCTAGAAACTTGCTAATGTTAATCACTATAATATATAATTGTTGAAGGCAATTCATTTAGCTTCCGATATTTTAAATCTATTTTAAAATAACAAAAAAATTAAGTCGTGCCTTTAGAAAAGACCAAACGAAAAAAAAAAAAAAAAAAAAAAAAAAAAAAAAAAAAAAAATGAGAAATGATAGAACCACAAAAGAACTTTCACAAAAACTTTTACAAAATGAGGTGTCATTTCGTGATTGGTACATTTTGCTATAATTTCTCTTTCTCCTCTCTAATTAAACCTATCATAAAATGACAGCTCATTTTGTAAGAGTTTTTGTGAAAGTTCTTTTGTGGTTCTATCATTCCTAAAAAAAAATTAACTAACTTGATACTTAACTGTGAAAATTAAAACTGAATTTACATTTACGAATTTCAAACAACGGGAACTAGCTCAATCTTGATCTCGAAAACAGTCACATCATCACACCCACTCCTCGGCACCAAAGTCACCAAAATATACTCATCATCTTCGGCTTTGATGTCCTCTAGCAGCTCGGTTAATCCAAATCTCACCCCACTTGTCATCAACATCCTCTTGTCGGTTCGACCATGAAGCATTTGTGCGAAGCTACCAGCGAACTCGCTATCAGCCGGGGTGGCCGTGGGTACTTTGTCTTTATCATTGACAAAAACATCAAACTTTACATACTTTTCACCGTGAAATTCGATATTGCTTATTAACAATATCTCATTCGCTTTCTCCTTGTCTTTTTTGGTCCTGTTTACGGCTGGCCTCTTGACGAGCACTCTAACTATTTTGTTTAACGTTACTGGGAATTCAACGTCACTACAAAACAATAGTTAAATTTTCCACATTTTAAAAGCTAATTTGCCACGGTTAAAAATGTGTCAAAATATAAATTTCACACTTGCAAATGTGTAGCAATAATGGGTGTGACAAATTTTGCTACACATATAAGTGTGAAGATACTCTTTGAATGTCCACACTTAAAAGTGTGGCAAACACTCTTTAAATGCCACACTTAAAAGTGTGGCAAATTTGCAAAAAGATGCTTACAATTAAAAGTGTAGCAACATTGTTAAATATTCACACCTAAAAGTGTGGATATATTTTCTGGAAAAAGAAAAAAATAAAAAGAAATTACATACAAATATGTATATTAGAAAACCTGATGCAATATAGAAATTACATACAAATATGGATATATTTTCCAGCAATGTTTTCCAGTAATGGTTTCATTCATTAGTGAAATGCTACATACGCATTTAGCATGTTTTTCAGTATTGTACAAGTAAAAACCAATTAACATCAATCATTTAGTATGTCTACATACGCATTTTCGGTTTTCTACACTTTTTCTACCCTTTGACCTCAACAATCTTCGAGCTTTCTACACTTGAGATGACAACTGTACAGCCTCGTGATTCTGAACTCTAGAAAAAGAAGGTATTTGCATATCAGATTGCCACAAACTTTGCCACATTTTTCCCAAAGGCTCCCGAATGTTGTGCTCTTGTTGTCTTTGGTGATACTGTTGTTGTTGCTGCTCCTGAATCTGTGATCATTCAAGTGACATCAGAAATATGAATATCACAAACAATATACAAAGCCATTGTGCAAACCCAACATTCCAAACTAATTTTTTATTAGTTGAGAAGTAAAGTGACTAGAAGGGCAACTGTACTTTCCCAGCACATAGACAATAAAGCCTTTAGTAGTATATGGTCATCAAATTTCCACCTATCAGTTACAAGTTCTACAATAAAGCCTTTAGTAGTATATGGTCATCGGTCTGATAGTTACACAATTCTTAAACAGACCTTGATCAATGTTTAAATCGCCTCGAGTTTCTTTCTTGCCATAGACAATACATCAAACTATCAAGCACTAATGAGCAACTCTGTAACACTCACCAAACTTTTTTATTTTTTTATTTTTTATAGGAATGCTTTTCTGAAAATAAATGACCAAAGGGCAAAGCCCAACTATTGTGCACATTATCAAGACCTACCCATATGCTTCAACTGACCTTAAATTCTTTCAGAAAAAGCACACTCAACGAATAGACCGGAATGCTATTTTATTAATTCTCCTTGCAGAACATACATTTAAAATCAGCATTCGAAATCCATTTTTACTCATTCTATGTTGAGTCTTTAACCATCTATTAATTGCCAACCACAAAATAAAAAATGTCCAGGAATACATTTGACTAACCAAATTAGCTCAGACAAGGCAACCTGATCATGAATCTCAAAAATATCATTTCACACATTAGAAACCGAAAATCCTTTAACCTCTGTGTACTTGACTTCCATTTGAACCTTATTTCTGGTGTCATGAATAAGAACAGGAGAAGGGACATAAAAGAACTGTGCAAAACTATCCAAACATTATCATTAATAATGGAAATATCCATCTAACATATAAACGCAACTGGATTATAAGAACTAAGGTTATTTATCATCTAATGAGTACGTTAGAGCTAATGCGTTGCAACTGGATTATAAGACTAAGAGCAAGCAGTCATGACTGACAAACGGAAAACCAATAAAACCAGTTGTTATTGAGTGTAATATAGGTAGAAATAAGGCAAAAAAAAAAGTTCATATTTTGGAGCAGATATATCACTTGCATCAAGGGGGTGTTCAGATAAGCTAAATCAGGATCCCAACCCAAAAGGGTGTTCTAAAACCTATACATCGATGAACAAAAGCCCTAAAGTTACCTACGTCGAATAAATCAGGGGTGCTCAGATTGAAATGAACCTAATAATTATATCATATTGCCACTCGAAATGTTGGATAGGCAACTTAGTGAAGCTTGGGGGAAATAATACAGCACACACTCACGCTGATAACCCAAAAGCCACAAAGTAATATCTGTATATAAATGTAAAGTTATGAAACCAAAACCAGATTCTTCCAATTTAATCATTGCACTGTACAAAGTGAAATAGTAAATAACATAACACAAAAGAGATACCTCTGGGTACCAGGAAAGAAATTGAAACCATGGGCTTTACTCAAATGCCAAGCCTTACTTGAGAGTAACGTCGTGCAATTCTGTAATAGCAATTCATGTACATTAGTAAGCTCACATGCATATCTGCACTTTTGTGATTATTAAAACTAGTGGAGCTAAATTTAGTTCTAAGCAACCACTCTGAAAGGATGAGAACCAGATGTACCTCTTTAAAGCTTTCCCATCCGCAGCTTATATAAATAAGTGTTTGAGGTAGTGGCCGACTTTCTTCTTGTATGGTTCTGCTTGGAATATTAACTGAATCTTCTCTTGCTCGTAAAATCCAAGGTCGTTTTTCATCTTTCACATTCACCGTTGGGCTACAGTGACAGAAAAACAAAACACACCATAACTTTAGGTTCTTGACTTCTAATCAGAGAAACTGACAAAAAAGTCAACTAAATTACATAGCTATTCCTACCTTTCAAGAGTCATGGCTTTACGCTCTGCTTGTTTAATCGCCCTTAAAGCAACAATCAAAGCTGGGTCAAGCCCCTTTCTAGGAGGATCAACCACTAGAACATCTGATCCCACAAGCCAAGAAAGTGGGTCCTGAAAAAGCAAGATTCTGTCACTTCTCAAGGAAAGAGACGAATTTATATATTGATGAAATGTAAATTAACTTTTGTTGCTTACAACAAAAACGTCACATAGTTTCACCTATTGTTTCCATAGTAAACAAATTATTTTTCTTATTTACTATTGTATGTAACATACTCACATTTTGTGCCACTTTAAGTAGCAACAAAAGTGTAAAAAGTATGTTACATACAATTCCACGAAAATGCAAGTATGTTGCATACACTCGTAAAAGGTAACTTAAATGATATACAGTGGGATACTGGGATTAACAAAGCACATTACATTTCATCGCAAATAACTTTTTTGCTAATGTATCTACTTCTGTAACAACATTGTAGAATAACTGACCAAAAATACGATAACTGTAAGATGCTGCTACCATTAACAAATATAAGTAAAACAGAATAATAAATAATAGAAGTAAACACATAGTAACATACCAGCCTACAAGTATCGAAAGTGAAATCGGATACACCGTGCTTCTTAAAAAACGTCTCCGCCTCTTGTAAAACAATAGGACGGTGTAAATTCTCCTCATGTGTACATCCTGAACACCTGTATTTCCAAACCACAATCAAGTAATACTCCCTCCGTCCCACAAAAAGTGTAGTTTTTATATATTGAAAGTAATTATGACTATTTTTCCTATTTTACCCTTCTAATCAAAACTTGCATTTATTGCCCGTTTCTAATTCTAATAATAAGTATAAGAGTAAAAATTACACATAACAAAATTTGTCCTTTTTTGTAACAAGAACAACAAGTTGAAATGGAACCCACTGTTACTATTCCTGTTTCCCCTTCTGATATCCTTACTATGTTCTTTCCGGTTTCCTGTTGTTGAAGCCATCCTGTTCTGACCCGTTATGCCAAATTAGATGTAGTAACATCTAAGTTTCTTTCATTATTTGATGCAGGGCCGGCCTTTGTATTGGGCCAGGTGGGCGACGGCCCAAGGCAGCAAATAAGGAGGGGCATCATTTTTTAGGTCTATGTTACATTGGGTAGGTTCAGTTTTACGGCCCTTGTATTGACA
Source organism: Artemisia argyi (assembly GCA_030686995.1). Taxonomy (NCBI): domain Eukaryota; kingdom Viridiplantae; phylum Streptophyta; class Magnoliopsida; order Asterales; family Asteraceae; genus Artemisia; species Artemisia argyi. The sequence goes on from CM060701.1 coordinate 214,944,174, forward strand.
TAGCAATTCCCATATTGATTATAGAATATTGACCTTGGAGACAAGCAGTTATTGACGTAGCAAAAGATAAAGGAGAAGCCCATGTTGCATAAAATCAGCATTCAGTTATTGGCGTAGCAATTTTGGAGTTTGGATGATTTAAAAAAAATAATAATAAAAAAGCAACGTATATTTATTGTTGTAAATACTAACGATCAAGGCAATTGGCACTTAATTGGGAATGATCAAGGCACTCAATCAATTATCTATTCTTCTCTTTAGTCTCATCAATCTATGAATTAATCAGGTGATATTGTTCCATAATTCTTACTTGTATATATGTTTCTTTTTGCTATCTTACTATTATTATATTATAAAATTTACGCTAGAAACTATTATGTTGCATCGTTCGTGACCGTCGGGTGCCCAAAATAGGAAAAGAAAGATGCAAGAACAAAAATCTAATGAAGCTCAATTAGGATCTTTAAAACCGTTTGTTGGTATACAAAAAAAGAATAATGACAATGTTGAAGAAAATATTGAACATAATAAAAATCCTATAAACAATGGAAATTCGAAAAGCGAACATGCTACTGTTAATGAAAGTGAACATGAAAATGTTAATGAAAGTGAAGATGTTGATGTTAATAATGATAGTGAAGATCATGTTCAAAAACTTAATGAAAGTGTGGATAAAGTTAATTATGATATCTTTTATGTGAGAGTTTGGGATGGTTTACGTTCTAATATGAAAGAATTGCTTGTAAGTAATTAATAAAGGGCCTATTAGAGAAACTAATTTAGAGTATCCAAAATATAAAATAGGTACACTTCTCTACTGACTTTTATGCACGTAAAGCTACGAAAATGCACGTAAAATAAGTATGGAGAGTAGCGCTATTTTTTGTAGCGCGTCTTCGGCCTTTTTCACTGTCCCGACTGCCTTATCTGTAAAGGATAAGGCGGACGGGAGTGAGGTTATTTTTTGGGAGACATACAGGCTACCGAGGCCTAGGAGCACGTTTCTCCTGTTTAAGTTCTTCATATTAATTGATGTTTTAAGTGTTGTGCCATGGTTCGAGGCTTTGATTATATGGAATCCGTTTTCTTGAGTTTCGGGTTGTTCGAAGTTATTTTTGGTGGTAACAGTGAACATGCTATAAGAAGCCATTAAAACTTGGGTGGTTCTAGATTTCGTTTATTGACGTTTTGATTATATGGAGTCGTGCCTTGGAGTTCAACGCCTCACCGGAGAGAATAAATTAAGTTCCTCAATGCAAGATAACAAGATTTACAAATATATATTGCATAGATCCGGAAATAAATCACTGGTGTCCTGCATTCCTGCTTCGATACCACCACAAAGTTTGAGCAAGACACCTGTCTCAATCTAACCATGCCAACAAGTGATCATATAAGTCACATACAGTATAAGTCACAGTAAGTGCGCTAGTTAAGGGTGAGCAAAACCGCCCGAGTCTCGACAACCGATTCGATCTCGACATAAATCGATAGTCCTGAAACCGAATAATAGCTTCTCGGGTCAGGAGTCGAGATGGATTTTTATCATTTTTGGGGCCAAAAACCGACAAAATACAAGCAAAAACCGACTACTTTTTGGACGGGTCGGGACGGGACGGGCCAAAAAACCGACTACTTTCGGGTCGGTATTCGGTTTACGATTTAGATGACTTTCGGGATCAGGATTGGTCGGGTCGGGTCGGATCGGGATCCGGCCCGATGCTCAGCCCTAGCGCTGGGTATGGGACACTGGCTCAAGATAGTTTGCCACTTTAACGTCACATAATCAACTCATCATCTCCTTCACAACTCAAGTCAAAAGAGTCACACCCACAGTTTTTTACTCTTATCCATTTTTTGAAACAAACTAAATTTCACTAATTTATCAAATAAAAATACAACACAAAACTTAAGAAACATATGATAAATATAAAACATTTACAAAAGAAAAATTAAAAGCAATACAAAACTTAAAAAAATACAATAACTAATTTTGTGGAGGGTCTTGAAAATATTATGCCATTATTGCGTCTATTTTCTTGTTGATGACGATGGTTTGGGGTTCCGGTAACCCGTCTATCTTAACCGTGAGAAACTCTTTCTTTACACTCCATTATTGTCCGGCCTTTCCTCTCCTTCACCTCGTACGCCAATTCGGTGGCTTCCTGTTTGCGTCTAAATTCCTCTTGTAAATACCCCGCTAAATCTTGCGAGTGATTTCCCTCAAAGCTCGACGTGGTTTCTGATTTGGTTTTTTTTGGACGAGGTTTAACCGGGGGGGGGGGGGGGGGGGGGCAGGGGCGTGGTCTCACATCATCGCCGAATAGTTCGGCATGCCTAGTAGGATCATCCGGATCAACAAAATCAGCCGCGTCCCATTTGGGATGTGTTTTCAAGACACGCCACGCGTGTTCTTGAGTAAACTTTGTAGTCCCCTTATCCGACTCCTCACGATATATTAGCTTAGCACAATTCAAAAGATTAACCTCGTTTTCCCTGCTTTAACTCCCAGAATGTAATAAACGGCGGAAGATAGCATTAAACTTTTGACAATTACCGTTGATCATTGTAGCCCACTTTCCAGTCATCACATCCTTTTTACGTTCAACGTTTAAAGATTTGTTAAAATTATCTGTAACTTGCCACCAAAACTAGTCTTCCGGTCGGTTGTTTCCAATCTCGCAATTCTCGGAAATGGCGACCCAACACTCGGCTAGCAATTTTTTTCCACCGTCATCCAACGGTGTTGCACCCGTGTTTGACGTTCGCCGTCAAACACCTCCAGCTCATCATCTTCCACGCCCACGTCAACTAGGAATGGCAATGAAACGGGTTTGGGGCTGGGCGGCCATCCTCATCTGTAACACCCCCATTTTCACAGACCGCAACGGATTTAGGTCTGGGGTATTACTTCATGGAATCACAGATACAGTAATAGAAAATGACTCGAAAAGAGACGTTTTTATAAATAAGTTATCATTCATTAAAATATCAGAGTTTTATTAAGATGAGATTTTTATTTAGTTGAGGTCTCGTGAATCTAAGTGTGAAATAATATTTTGAATGATAACTAGATTGAAAGTCCTCCGAGTTCAGTGCCACCTCTTGCCAAAGCTCCGTAACGGCTATATACCTAGGATACATGCTTAAAAGTCAACACTAGGTGTTGAGTGAGAGTCATGGGTTTAAGTAGTAGTGTGAATACAAGTTTAGTAAAGCATGGGCTACGTTGTTTTACACCCATGTAGAGTAGAAGAAAGTTGTTTCTGTCAGTATTGCATGATCAGTACAATACTACAGACAGGGGTTTGTTGCACTAAGCTCATGAATCACACCTTAACAATCCGGGTCATGTTGGCTGCAGACCCAACGTGAGGGGATGGAAGGATAACTTGCCAAAGTTATTCCTTGAGTGGATTCAAATATAGTACTTATTGGTACCACCTAGTGGGGTGTTAATACCAACGGGAGTTGTCAAACTCCAATAGATCTATCAACTATATTCACGTTCGCGTGGGTAAAATATCCTAAACGATTAGATTCATGAATTTTGGTTATGTAGTGGTGGCAGTTAGTTTACTCGTGCAACAACCAGAGAAAAAGACTTGTATTTGGTTTTAAGTAAAGCATTTAAAGTGAAAGTTTAAAAAGATGTAAGGCTACGAAAACTCACAGAATTTAAAAGAGTGTGAAGCTATGAACTCACCTGGGCTTTTAAGGAAGGATGATTGAGATACTAGACGTCCTACTTACGCAACCGGGTGTACTATGTATGTCAAGTGTGATCGTGTTTGTCTAAGTTTTTATTTTACTATTTCTTAAGTATTTTATTCTTAGGGTTTACTAGTTTTAGATATAACATAACACTGTTCAGGTCATCGTAATCCAGAAGTATAACTCCTCATATGAAGCTCCCTATTATTGTATTATGCGGTCAACATAATACCGTTCAGGCCATCATAATTCAGAAGTATATAACTCCTCACACGACGTTCCTTATTATTGAGTTATGTTGTTATTAGAGTATAGTTATAACATAACACCGTTCAGGCCATCATAATCCAGAATTACATACTCCTCACATGAAGCTCCCTAGTATTGTGTTATTAAACATAACACCGTTCGGGCCATCATAATTCAGAAGTACATAACCCTCACATGAAGCTCCCTAGTATTGCGTTATGTTATCAAGTACTAGATTAAATATAACGTATCACCGTTCGGGCCATCATAATTCAGAAGTACATGCAATAATCGTTTGAGGAGCCACGGCACTTTAATTCGTAAACCCAGCAAACTCGTCAAAACGAAATATCCACATGGTACTCCTCACATGAAGCTCCCTAGTATTGCGATACATTATATAACAAGGATAGTACCTTTATTATATAAATACTTTATTTATATTAATACTTTATATATCTCTATATTATATATAACAGGAGGCGTTACACGTAGATAATTCAAGAAAACGCCACCTCATTGCCCAGTAATTGTTATTAGCAGCTATGTCATCATATTCTGGCCATGTAAGCAACTTTTGTTGCCACCTTAGCAGCCATGTCATCACATTCTTGCCATGTAAGCGATTTTATAATTTATTTTGTATTTTTACATATAATTTCGGAAATTTTCAGCACTAGAGCAATCCAAATCCTATCAAAATTTCGGAATAAAATTTTTAAAAATGATATTAGCATGGTTCGAACTCAGGGTCTATTAGTGCACAAACACACACTCAAACCAATGAAGCAAGCCACAAGTTGTGATATACAATTCAAAAACAAAATAATAACATCGCCTTCTTCACATCTGACTAAATAAAACCTACGATCCAAAAGAAATAAAACAATGCATACAGAAGGGAAAAAAAGATTTTACAAACCCTAATCGAATAGTTGTAATATCTTTGCTGTATATCATGAGAGAAAAGATCATAGTTTTTATTTTTCACTACAATATATGAAAACATATTATGAGCTTTTGAAGAGTTTTTGATGTTTAGAGCCACAACATAGAAGAAAGAAAGAAACACCCAACTTAGTGAAGGTATTTAAATCGAACCTTGATCATATTTAGTACAATATATGAACACATGCTATGAGTTCTTGATGAATTTTTTAATGCCATATGTTCCAAACCCTGATCTCATCTTTTGCAGCCATCTTAAAAAATATTATAAGGATAAAATCTATTCAACCGGCATGAGAAGTATTATTGGATAACATGGAACTGTTTATTTGATTGAATTATATGGAACTTCTTCATGTGCTACAAGCATTACCTTTTTTAACATTTTTATATGGATGAGGTTATACTGTATCGAATATGCTGCAATGATGTCTTATTTTGCTTGAGTTTTATGCTAATATCATATATTCTGCCTTGCCTTGGGTTGATGGTGGTTTTGAAGGACGTATTGTTGGTGGCTAGAAGAGCATTACAAGAGGTATAGAGTAATATATATTCTCATGAATCAATAATCAAGAGCTTATCCATATTAAGGTATGTAGACTTAATATCAGCTATTGATTTTTTAGACCAGGAAGGTGCTCGCTCAAGCTTTGAGAAGGAGCGGATAACATTTAGAAGCCGTCATACATGTTTCTCACAAGGGTCGTTAGCCAAAGATTCTTATCACCATAGAAGATCCTAGTGGATTTTACATGCAGAATGGATAAAATCAGTTGGTGAATCAGCTAAAATTGTTAGTTTCTGACTGCAAGAGGACTTTTCAGGTAATCAAACTTTTTCATAATGGTATAGCAGGATATCATAGATGGTGTGACGTTTGGTTCTATTCTTTCAGGATATGGACTTTTGCAACCAAGTACCTGTTTTCTTTTTAACCGTATAATGTATATCGCGTTCAAAAGCAGCATCAATTTTAGAAGCTTTATAGTATTGTTAACTTGGTTTCTCAGCAGGTCCGGATATAATAAGAGGAGTTATTGCTTCATCTATAAGAATTGAATCAACCTCATCGATGATGTAGTAATTGAAGCCCCTTACTACAAGCCCATCAACGCTATGTAGGTCACAATAATTCAATATAAGTGAAAATGATTTATAAGATAACAGAATATATTGTTGATGTCTTGAAAGAAAAAAATTACTTCCCATTGCAAGATTGTCTATCAGGTAATCAAAACCGAGCTCACTATTAGTGACGAATGTGATATCGCACAAGAAGGATGGATTAAGGCGATCAGATTCGAGTTTATCAGGAAAGAGCAGCGATCCATGGCCAAGAAAGGTAGCAAGTGATTTGGGTATTGCCAATAAAAGTAGCCACATCAATGATGGTTCTGTTAGTAGTGTAAAGTTGCCTTTTTAGCGACGTTTTCCGTCTCTTGGAGCAGATGAAAAACATGTAGATTCTGATATAGGAAAGATCCCACCACCTGGGATGAGCTTTGCTATTCAGAGCATGTCAATGGTTAGTTCTGGTTTGATCGGTGGTGAAGGTATAAAGCTGCATATGTGTTGGGTATAAAGCTAGATATGTTTTTCGTGATGTAAAAAAAGCAAATCAATCCAAAGAATGAAACTGGATCCTTAAAATTGGTAAGAGATTTTGTGTCTCATGTCTCAATTACTATTATGATTAGTTATTCTTTCCACTTGATTAATATGTTGTATATCTCGACTACTATGATTGATATAGAGACGTAACTTCAATAATATGTGTGTTGGGCACATACATTTATTTACTACTACGTATATGTGTGGAGGCTATGTTTTTCATCGTTGCCAACACAGATGTTCCAATTAGTGTTAAATCTTGTATTGGCATTGATGATCATGATTCATACAGGGAACTTTATAGGTTATTAACAACCAAGCCAACCAAATTTATTGGTTTAAGAATTAAGAACTGATGAGATGTTATAATATTATGCTATGCAAATGCTTACAAGGATTATTTGTGCACCTTTTTCTACTATATGAAACTTCAAGATCATGTCTATTTCATACGTAGTAGCTCTTTAATTACTATATTATTATTTCAGTTTTTTTAATATTATTGGTGGATTAGGATACACATATATTTTTTAATTGTGTATTAGATTTACTTGAAAATATTGTGGATGATCAACAATTAATCTATTATGTATTTGTTGCTGCTTGCAAAGCTGCAACTATGTGATTGAAGGGATCTTATGAATGTTTGTGGTAAAATTTGCATGTATTGTGTTTGGGTAATGTAGGCGAGGTCTATTTATTGGCTTCCATCTTCATATCAGTAAATGGAGTTATATATATATATATATATATATATATATATATATATATATATATATATATATATATATATATATATAGGGTAGGGATCCAGTAAGAAGTAAATTAAAATAAGAAGTGGTAAGAAGTGACCAAAACCACGCATTTGAGATGCAACGACTTGCATTAGATGCATTTCTATTCATATAGATGCAACATCTTGAGTTTCGAAAGTTAATTTGATGTATAGATGGTGCAAATTGATTTTCATGATTTTAGCACGTGTAGAGGAACAAAAAATAAGAGAAATCATGAAATGCTTCTAATATACGTATATGCATCTGATTAAAAGCTAGAAAACATGCTATGGTGCGTTATAATGCATCTAAGATTATAGGGATGCATCTAATTTAGGTCGGTGCATCTCGGATTTGTTGTTATAGTTCTTCTTATTCCTTCTTATTTTAAGTAATCTTCTTATTTGATCCTAACTCTATATATATATATATATATATATATATATATATATATATATATATATATATATATATATATATATATATATATATATATATATATATATATAAGGGCGTTGGCAATTTTGTAAATACTGGAAACTTCAAGGGCAAATCCCTACTAATAAAAACTACCCTTCCAAATAAGAAAATACATGTACATCGTTTCTTCTTCTTTTTCTCCCAAAATTTCACACACTTTTCTCTCTAATTTCACACTTTTCTATCGAATTTCATGCACTAATTTCACACTTTTATCTCACTAATTTCACACACTAATTTCACATACTAATTTTGTCAAATCGATACCGCATCAAACCAATGGTTACTACATCGATTTGTAGAGTTTGAATAACAAAAACTATGAAGATAGATCGAACGCATCATTGTGTTAATGATGTTGAAGACAGATCTACCCTATCGTAAACACCTCTGCAAGTTGATTTATGAAGCATAATTTTGTTGTTGCATCATTTTGTTACATTTGGTTTGCTAAAATCTTTTTTTTTTATCAATTTAAGATCGTTATTTTGAATATGTTGAAGTCGGCTATCAAATCTGTTCAACAGTGTATGTATGTGTATATTTATGATTGATGCATATAAGGTGTTTGATAAAATGTTTCAATGAGAAATTGTAACTGTGATGCACTAATTTCGAACTGAGATGCAGTAGGTGTTTAGTTGTCGCGTGTAAGGATAAATTAGGCTAAGCGTAGGTTCTTTTATGTTTGTAAACTTGTTAGTATGCTTGATTGTATGTCTGATGCACTAGAATTTGAACTGAGATGCAGTAGGTCCTCGGTTGTTGCATGTAAGGATGAAGTAGGCTAAGTGTAGATTATTTTATGTATGTAAACTTGCATGTATGCTTGGTTGTATGTCTGATGCACTGGAATTAGAACTGAGATGCAGTAGGTGTTCAATTGTCACGTGTAGGGATGCAGTAGGCTAAGCGTGGATTGTTTCATGTGTGTAAACTTGTTTGTATGCTTGGTTATATGTCTCATACACCGTAAGTTGAACTAAGATGCAATAGGTATTTAGTTGTCGCGTGCAAGGATGAAGTAGGCTAAGTGTATATTATTTTATGTATGTAAACTTGCATGTATGCTTGGTTGTATGTATGATGCACTGGAATTAGAACTGAGATGCAGTAGTTGTTCAGTTGTCACATGTAGGGATGTAGTAGGCTAAGCGTAGGTTGTTTCATGTGTGGAAACTTGTTTGTATGCTTGGTTGTATGTCTCATGCACTGGAAGTTGAACTAAGATGCAATAGGTATTCAGTTGTCGGGTGTAAGGATGCAGTAGGCTAAGTGTAGGTTGTTTTATGTGTGTAAACTTGTTTGTATGCTTGTTTGTATATCTGATGCACTATAATTTGAACTAAGATGCAGTAGGTGTTTACTTGTCGTGTGTAGGGATGTAGTAGGCTAAGCGTAGGTTGTTTCATGTATGTAAACTTGTTTGTATGCTTGGTTGTATGTCTCATGCCTTGGAATTTAAACTAAGATGCAATAGGTATTCAGCTGTCGTGTGTAAGGATGCAGTAGGCTAAGTGTAGGTTTTTTTATGTGTGTAAACTTGTTTGTATGTCTGATGCACTGTAATTTGAACTAAGATGCAGTAGGTGTTTAGTTGTCGCGTGTAGGGATGCAGTAGCTAAGCGTAGGTTGTTTCATGTATGTAAACTTGTTTGTATGCTTGGTTGTATGTCTCATGCCTTGGAATTTGAACTGGGATGCAGTAGGTATTCAGTTGTCGTGTGTAAGGATGCAGTAGGCTAAGTGTAGGTTGTTTTATGTGTGTAAACTTGTTTGTATGCTTGGTTGTATGTCTGATGCTTTGTAATTTGAACTGAGATGCAATAGGTGTTTAGTTGTCGTGTGTAGGGATGCAGTAGGCTAAACGTAGGTTGTTTCATGTATGTAAACTTGTTTGTATGTCTGATGCACTATAATTTGAACTGAGATGCAGTAGGTTATGTTTGGTGGCGTATGACGTTCAATTAGGTAACGCGTAGAATGTTTTAGTTTTTGAAATGTGCTTGTATGTATGTGAAAGCTTGCTACAGATGGTGTAATGCAGTGATGTAATGTTGAACGTGTGATCATCATATCCACAACCTCAAAATCTACTGTTTGCATACAGGTGGTTGAAGTTGAGAATCTGGAGAAAAATGATACCATGGCACTTAGCACGGATGATGATATTTGTAACAAGTTGGTCAACTTCATTAATCTCGATGAATTTAATGTAGGTGCATCAGCTAGTGGTTCTAAGCACGTTGTATACATGTTCGACAAGCCTCTTGATGGTCTCGACTTCAACCTGGGGACATTTAATTTTGACTCACAAGAACTGGAAGCGTTTATTTTAACCTCGCTCCTTAATAAAAATGTAGTTTTAATGCTCTGGTGGCCCGTGTATATGTAGCTTTTTACTTCGGAAGTTAATAGTACGTTTGGTTTTTGAATTATTAGACGTTTGAATAACACTTTTCATTTATTATATTCATATCTTGTCGGAACATGTAAGTTATGGGATGACCATGTTTGCTTTGTCGTTATATGATAAATACTTGTTAGAAAAATCTTGTCTCTGCATATCTTAATTAGAGTATTCACTTGAATACTAAGTACTTTTGATTACTGGATCAAAATCTTGAGTTGTCACTAGATCAGTGTTTGTTTAATATTAAGTACTTTTGATTGTTGTGGATTACCGAATGATCACAGATATTACATTATAAATTATGATGCACTAAATTATAAGTGTGATGCACTAATTTTTTAACTGTGATGCACTAATAATATTGATGCACTATATTATTCCTAGTGCATCACAGTGTATACCACTGGTACATCATAGTATTTATACCTAGTGCATCACGCTGTGTAAACCTGCTGCATCACAGTGTATAAAATCATTTAAATATAAGAAAGTTTTAAATTATAACAACTAAATCAAACTATTAATAGTAGGATGCCTTAGATAGTGATGAACTAACAAGTAATTGTAATGTAATAACACAAACACTGTGATACACTACATCACAATAATATTTTAGTGCATCAATGTGTTATTATACTACATCACAATTTATAATCTACTGCATCACTATGTATATTTTACTAAATCATGATACGCTAAACAAAATAACATAACGAATTAAATGATTTAAAATAAACATAAAGATATTGAATACATTTCAGAAACACTGAGATACATGTCTTGTAAGTAATGCTTGAATATCTATACAATAACATTTTTTCATTTATAACATGTCTTGGAAAAATGAAAGGGTTTCCTGTTCATGTTCCCAGATCTCCTCAATGGTGAAGTTGGCGTTGGAGCAACACCTGCCTACGGGAGGTTACAAGCTTCAAATGTCATGTCTGGCAGCACAACAATAAATTTGTATCTTAGTGAAGCTTTTTTGTTCCATTTATATTGCTATGTTGGTAATCATAATGTGGAGTATGTGAAAATGTTATAAATATTATTAGTATTTATGTTTCGTACCCTACATGCTGATATCCACTTTATATTTCTGCCATAGCTTCTTCAAATGTTCTCTTCCCGTGGGTTCTTCAAATGAACCCTCCTGGGCATACCAACTGTTGGAAGAATATCCAAGCACACGATGAACAGCGAAGATTAGCCATGGCTGTTTATTTCTATCAATTGATGCAAGACACTTTTCAATCCATTTGTACTTATCCGAACCCTCTCTACAATCGTTCTCTGAATCAGCTATGCAAAAGTGAAACAATCCATAATTTGTTAAGTATCTATAAACAAATACATAGAGGTGAACATTTTGACCCATTTACTTTGGAGATAGGAATAGGTTCAATTGGGTTTACTAACCTGTAAAGGGGAATAATTGAATAATAGATAGCTAATTCGAATACAGGTCATAGTCACCCAAAGTATATACAACGCATAAAACATCCTAAATCATTTTAAACATAAAACTGGATTATAACTGATACAATATCATTCTTGTGATCACATTCGCCGATTATTTTTTAATATATTAGGAAAAAATGTTTTCACCTTGAACCCCTTTTGACCCATTACCAAACCACATTTTACCATCTCTACAAGTACATAAGTCAAAACCTCACAACCATGTAATGCTTTACTAATGCAATGGGCTCAACTTGTGCTGTGAACTGGTCCCATTGTGAGAGATATCCATTTGCATATGACATATCTCCTATATGAAAAACTATATCATAATAGTATTATGGAAAACTATATCATACACTGAAAATGAACTGTGATGCACTAACATATAATAGTGATGCAGTAGCATTTTTACTATAGTCTACATGCATCTAGATAAATAGTTATAATGCAGTAAATAAGGTTTTAGTTCAATATTTTCCAAAAACAAAAACTTAATGCATTAGTATTTCATAAGAACTTTATACACACACAAGTACACATACAAGCCTTTTCTACTTAAAAAAATGACTAAAACAATTAAACGTAACATGCTGATGCATCACAGTATAAACTTAGTGCATCAGAGTTATAATATCTAACAAAGACATTTTATCATACACCTTATGTGCAGCTTTACTAAACACATTTTGTATTTATCTTTTTTTCATATCTATATATTCCAAAAACAAAAATTGTTGCATCAGTATTTCATAACAACTTTATACACATACAACTACACATATAAGCATTTTCATAAAAAAAAATTAAAGATTTAAAAGCTGGTGCATCACAGTGTAAACTTAGTGCATCAGAGTTATAAAATATCACCAAGATATTTTATCAAACACCTTATGTGCAGCTTTACTAAAAACATTTTGTATTTATCTGGTTCAGATCTATACACTTTGAATATAACATATTTAGAACAATAACAACAAAAAATCGAACAAATTATTCAATATAAATCAATGAACATCAATTTTAATTAACAGTTCAATTAACTACAATTAAAAAACCTTACTTTCAAATTGAATAATTAATCTGGTTACATCTTTGATGGGGAACGATGGCGAACGGTTGACGGTAAACAATGGGGAAAGTGGTGGTGAATGGTGGAGAAGGCGGTGGTGAATGATTGTGATGGCGTCGGTGACTGGTGGATCGAAGGAAGAGAGCGGAGAAGAAGGGAGGGATGAAAGCAGGGAATGAGGATGAAGTAGAGAATGAATTAGGATAGAAGTTTTTATATGGTTGGACATAAAAGACGAAAATACCCTTGAGAGTGTTAAAAAAAGGGGCGGACTAATTGGGACACATGGCAGCTCCTAGTGGCTTCCTACACTTTTTATTATAACACACTTTTTATTTTAACCCAAACCTATATATATATATATATATATATATATATATACATATATATATATATATATATATATATATATATATATATATATATATATATATATGCGTACTTATTATACCTTCAATAACCAATAAGCATATTCATTGAAAGCTTGAAGTAAATTACATGTTCCGTGCCTCTTCTTATACAAAAACTTTGGATCCCATATTTCAAACACGCAGTTTGCGTCCAAAATTAATGACACTGGACTTATATAAAACTATGATGTTCACCTCATCCCAGTTAAGCCGTCCCATGGTACGGTTCCCTGCGGTCCGAACCTGGTTTTGGTGTCATCCACTTTCGACCACCACGGTCCAATGACTACAACAAAAAATGATACAGAATTACACAGTTCATCAGTTTTTCTCAGATACTTTAATATCCTATCGTAAATAAACAAAAAATTCTAAAACCCAATCAACTTAGCTATCACATTTAGTGACCCAATATTTGAAAATAATTTTATAAGCAACACATTTAATGACCCAACTTAGCTATCAAAGTTGACCAGGCTTAGAGTGATTGGGATTTTGTTAGTGTCAATGATGTCAAGTTTTGTGTGGATATTTCGCTTTTACATACCTCACAAATAAGCACACCTACAAAAAAAATGAAAAAGCATACGTCCAGTTAATAGTAGAATAGATTCTAACTTTTTTTTTACTTGGTTTCTTTGTTTTTATTCACAGCATGTTTACGGTGTCACTCTTACTTCGTTGATTTATTATTTATACGTATCATTACACAAATCATTTAGTTCCATTCTAAAAGGGCCCTCAATTTTGGCTGACTACCCGGCGAGAAAGAAAGTACCTAACATCGAATTTCAAGAAACCTTCAAGTACATCCAAAAGCAATAAACCGCTATCTCCATTCCTGTTTATATCATATCCGTTCTTATTACTGAAGCCCCTTAACTATGCTTTCCAAGCATCCTTTTGCTGCATTGGCAGATTTATTTCAATTAAAAAAAATGAACAAACGGTTTGAAAAAAAACACGAATATGGCCATGATTAAGATGGTAAATAGCTAACTTATCAACGAACGACACTCGGCCAAATAGACTTTAAGTGTGTGTCTTGAGCTGTGTCCAATCCAAGTATGCCCATATTAAACCACTTAAAAGCCAACCTGAAATCATATCAAATAGGACCAGTTAAAATTCATCAGGTTGGTGACGTAAAAGTTAAAATATCAAAAAATGCATGGTCCTAAAAACCCAATCGCTAGATTCATAAGTAAAATGGGTTAAAAGTAAACCACCACTTGTATTATGTACATATAAACAAGAAAAAAACACTTACGGCCCCGCCTGGCCATGCCACAAATGTTGGGTTTTGTCTGGCTGTTTGGACATAATATAATTGCCGAAAAGCGCTTTAAATTTCTGGAATGGAGTTATTTGGACAGACCCTTCTGATTGGCTATTTAGATAACAAATAAATGCATAAATAGGTTTTTAGAAAAAATCTGTTATGGGCCTTTTTGGGTCTGTAATGCATCGTAACTACTCAATGTTGAATTACCAATCAGTAATTCAATATAGCGTCTAGTACAACTTACATAAAAACACATATCTTAGCAAAGATCCAAAATAGACATTTTTTATGTATAAATAGAAGCAAAACAGTTTAGAATGAAACTATATTTTATCTATTTTTGTTATAAAAAAGTTTAAGCGTTATATATAAGGGCAAATGGCACAAAAATGTACCAAACTTAAGGTCCATTTCCAATCAAAGTATTATTCTTTTTTTCTTGCATAAAAAGGTACCCAACAATTTTTTTTTTACGGATTTAGGTTTTTTACTAACGTTCGTTAACTCACTTCGTTAGTAAATTACATGTTTGGTCCTTGAGTTTGTGTAATTATTTCATGCACCATCCACCACCACCCACTACCACCTGCCACCACCAGCCGCCACCACCTCTACCACCATCCACCACCACTACCACCTACCTCCACTACGACCGTTCGCCACCACCACTGAAACTCATCCAAAAAGCAAATAATTATTAAGGCTTATAATGACGCAATAATGAGTTTACATTAGATACCTTGAACAAACATGCCAACAAGAAAAAGTAAAGTCAAATGAATGGTTAGTCTATTGAATTTGAAAAACATGTTATTATATGTTAACTTTCTCATTAGTTTAGCGTTATTTTCTTTTGCGTACTTTGAACCAAAAAAGAAACAACAACAAAACAATTTCTCATCTAGGAAGCTAATTAGGGCATACTGTGATATAGGATTATATTGAATATATCAAATTTGGTGCTAAACCACTTAACTTCATTCATCGTTTCACTTCTATTCCAAGCAAACCTTTTATTTTTCAAATTAAGAATTCTTTGGCTTCAAATCCACTACCAACACTTTCCTTTGTGTCAAACACACAAAGAATCATCTATACTAGCCTTGCTCATCTTGCTTAATAAAGACCATGGATCCTTAATATCAAGGAGCGTTTGAATATGAGTTTTGAAAGTGATGATGTGATGTTCAAATAATCAGTTATACCAAAAGGGTCATGGGAGTTGGGAGATAGTATTTGGATGTGCTTATGTTGAACAAAAGTTAGTGCACAAAAGTTGTCAAGTTAGTGCACAAAAGTTATGGAAAGGTTCATGTCAGCATCAAAATGACTGAATACCTACAGATTGCATCAAGTTAGTGCACAAAAGTTGTCATGCAAATGACATATGGATAGCTATATCCACTTCATCCATATCTTAAAAACAACCACCACTATATATTATTGAAATTGAAGTTGAGGAAAGGTTCATATCAGCATAATATGATCTCAAAAAACTGGTTATTTCATATGGGCATTTCATCGAACAGTTGATGGGCTTAAAATACAATAGTTGTCAAGTTTCTTGAACAAAGGGTTTAGGGGTTACCAACTAGTGAGAGTGAGTGATTGAAGAAATGTATGTAAGAAAGATCTGTGGGTTGAAGTTTCAGACGTGTAGCACAATTGTTGTGAGTTTGTGACTGCTGGGATGAAAAGTTTTTGGATGGTGGCAACGGTCAGTGGTGGTAGCGGACGGTGGTGGTGGAGGTAGGTGGTGGATGGTGGTAGAGGTGGTGGCAGCTGGTTGTAGCAGGTGGTAGTGGGTAGTGGTGGATGGTGCATGAAATGATTATACAAACTCAAGGACCAAACATGTAATTTACTAACGAAGTGAGTTAACAAACATTAGTAAAAAACCTAAATCCGCCAAAAAAATTTGTTGGTTATCTTTCTATGCAAGAAAAAAAGAATAATACCTTGATTGAAAATGAACCATAAGTTTAGTACCTTTTTGTGCCATTTGCCCTATATATAATTACAATATAATCTTTTACCCACTTGACCAATTAGAGATAAAGCATAATCCGATATCCAATTCAACCCATTTATAAGAGAATGACATGAAATTGCCACCACTGAAACATCTAACCTTTAGCTTGAATAAATGATTGCTAAGTCCACCAAAGCTCATATGACAATCTCTTGGTGTGCCACCCCATCAAGAGCTCGTTCCTATACATTTGATTGAGCCTTTAAAGTACCCTTTAATTTTAATGAAGCTATAGAAGAATCAACAAAATCAATGGCAGGCTGTGTTGGAGTCATTTGTCTCGCAATAGAACCTGCAAGATGAAATGTGACCACGTTAAAAAAAATCATTATTTTGTGTTCATACTATTAGATTTTTTTTTCAATAATTAGTGTGTAGGGTATCATTACCAAGATCTTTCAGTAGAGCATCAATCTTAGATCCTTGACATTAAAATACTTGTTACAAATGCAATAAACTTGACACCATCTCTTATTTATATATAAACTTTATAAAGAAAAAAATGTAACAACTAAAACAGGCTAAACAAATAAATTAATTAATTCTAACCAAGGTTATTTCTATGATTGATGAGTAAAGAAACCACCGTACCAACTGACAGGTGCAAACATGTGACTTGAGACAATTAAAAAACATGCCTTCCGAATCTGTTTATGAGAGCACAGTTGAGCAAATCAGCAAGCCAAAGAAACCATTTGAGCTTTTTGGATGCCCCTCATAAAGTACCTGAAGTTTAGTACTTCTCATCTGCGCCACTTTACAAAGACAAAGCAAAAAAATTTTGCAATGGTTTTCAGTATCCTATTTGTTCGTTTGATTATTGACATGTGAACATGATATTCAGATAAGTAGTTTGAGTAAGCAAATACTAAACACATTCAAAATACATGTTTGGTATATCAAAACGCAATAAGCAGGTTCAAATAATCTAGTTTTGAGGCAACGACATAGTTTGCAAGTGCAGCTTTATCAGCTAAAGGGAACAAATATTCATTCACAATATTAGAGTCCAAATACATAAATTGTCGTTGCATAGGTGATATCATTTTTACCATATCGTCCAAACACCCCCTTTTTTTCACTATATAGCACCAAGCAAAACACAACAATCATACATTAATTGTAATAAGTATGTTAAAGTCAATCCCAAACACCCGATATATTTTAGGACTTACTCCCATGAACCAACAGTCGTCCTGTCATTCTCTTTGTCAGACTACAAAAGCCGCCATGCACCATCACGACTGTTCAAGATACCTTCAAGCAAACTTTTAAGGTCAACAAACTTTGCCATTGAACCTGCAAAGTCTATCGCCTTTCTTACCTGCAAAAGAAGTCATAAAGATCATCACTCACACCCTTTTCATCATTTCGAAACGCCATTTCTGATATGTCTAATACAACAGAATACATGAATGCTTCCTAAAATGTATAAAAGCTAAAATCTACAGTTAACATTTATGTTAATTAACTTTGTTAATCCACTTTAAAAAATTCTACCTAAAACATAACAACACTTAAACCCGTATTCGTATCATTATACTACGATGTGCATATTAGAACATAAAATCTAAAACAATCTCTCTTCAATATGAATTTATCAAATAGACATCAACCTCAAACACTATTTTAGAAACCACTTATTCATCACAAACACACAAAAAAAAAGATGATATTTCATACCTGAATGAGCATATCTGTTAAATGCAAAGACCCGTCAGCACACTATCCTCTAGCCGCTGTTTACATAAATAAGAACAAACATTCCTGCAACACCGCACCAATTAATTATGGTTCAGAAAATCAAGATTCATCACCGATTAAACCCTTTTCCACTCTAACTCTTCAACCTCCATCAACATCCAAAAACTCACAAATCAAAAAGTTTCAATCTTTTATATAAAATCTTGAAAGGGTGTTAATTTAGTATCAATTAGTTAAGCCCCAATTCAATTTTACTCACAATTCATAATAATCTATGACAAATTAACCTTTGTCTCAACAGCACGTTTTTGTATCTCCAAGTTCTTTCATTTTTTCCCTTGTTTCTTTCACTGAATACGGCTTTGTCTTTCTTGTGCAGGTTTGTGTATCTTTTTCTATCTTTGAAGAAGAAAAGTGTTCATGAAGCTTCTTCCGGCCGCTGTTTTCAACATTGGGCCTTGATTTTCTAAACCCAAAATGGAGCCACCAATTATTATCCATATTAAGTTGTAACGGGGTCCATAAAATTTCACTAATGACTCCGTTAAATTTTGGGTTTTAGTATAATTTATAATATACAATCAAATTTATAAATACAGCAACACATTGAAGATAAATGATGTATGCAAAAAATAATTTACACCATTATAAAAATTAAACATTAGTTACTTTAGTCGTCAAAGAAATCAATGATTATCAGTTCCTAGTTTAAAGACTAACAAATATAAATATGCATGATGTTATATACATCAAGTTATCCGAGATATAAGAACAAAACTAATTATGTATGAACTGAAGTTGTTAGTGGTGATGTTGCACTGTTAGTAAAATGACATTATATAAGGATGAAACTAATACAATAACAAAAAGAATATTATACTACTATTAGGATTTAAGAGTTCTATGCTAGTCAGTTATGAATTATGGAGTAGCGCTAAACGAAACTTTGATAGTCGATGATGAGGCGAAAAATGAACCACTTTTAGGGGGTCATTTAAGCCCGGAATTGAATTTATTTGATCAAATATTGCCCTAAATCGTTCCTTTTTTGATTTTAGGTACTTTTGGAGTGAAATCTGGAAAAGGAAGCAATTCGGACGTTTTTGGAGCATAAAAGTGAAGAAAACGCCAAAGACTTAATTTTCCAAGCTGGGAACAGTAGGTGACGGTGTCAAGAGTAACAATTTGACGGCGTCAAGAGTAAATTTCATGACGGCCCAGTACAGAAATGAAGGCGTCACAAGAAAGAGCGTCAAGAGTTAAATACGTGACGGCCTGGAAAAATATAATACGTGACGGCGTCAGATGTAGATCAAGGCAGTTCGAGAATTATTTTGGCAGCGAGATGACGGCGTCACAATGTTGGTCTTGACGCCGTCAGCCTCAATTTTCTATATATAGTTTTCTAATTTCATTCATTAAGAGGAACAAGTTTGGAGAAACCCTAAGGCCGAACCATATACGAATTTTACAGGTTTTTCAAGGGTTTTCAACCCTTGAACCCTTACATGTGTAATTGAGATAAGTGTTCTTTTAATTCAATCAATATATCTATGTGTTGGTTGTCTATATCTTGTGCTTGTCTTGATTCCACCATGCTAGGCTAGATTTATCTTGTGTTTGCTTAGATCTAATGAAACCTAGATGTTGATTATGTGTTGATTACTTGTTTATGATTGTATTGGATGAATGATTTCAATGTTAGGCTTAAGAAAACTGGCAGATCTCCAAATGGTAACATGCTTGAACGTCTTAGGAAACATGAACCGATGTGTACTAGGTTTTATTGGTTGTATTTAATGCATGAGTAAATTCTAATGATCCCATGTTAGGAGCTTCTTAGCCGGCTCGACATAGGAGTGAAGTAGGCACTCATAGGATTGGGGAGTTAAGTACGCCACCCCATGAATGGTATTAAGGAATACAATCCGTCATCCACGCAACTATAAAAAGTAATTAACGTGTAAAAAATATCTAGGGAGTTGTGAAATCTAAGTAAACACATTTCTCCACTTATTGCTCACAACCTTAGTTTAATTTAGTTTATTTTCATTTCTAGTATTTTATTTTGATTGCATCTTAGTATTGGGTTAGTTGACTAGCAACTAATTCCGCCCAAATCCTTCAAACCCGAGATTTTTACTTGCTTTCTAAAAAATATAAAAATACAAAAATAATCATCCTTCATCTTAAGAACTAGTATTTAGGTTTTTTTAATCCTAGCGACACTATTCCTAGCTGAACGATCAATCCCCCGGTACTTGTCATTATACTATACTACATCGATCAGGTACACTGCCTGGTGGGGGTTGTAAGCTTCTCAAGATCCCTTGAGAGGTAAAGCCTTGTGCGATTCCCAAGTATCAAGTTTTTGGCGCCGCAGCCCGGGGAATAGTTATTGTCTAGGTTAGAATTTCTTTTTATTAGGTCTACTTGCTAGATTCCTTTCTAGTAAGATTTTATTTTTATTTTTAGGTTTCTTTAGTCTATCTTATTTCTTTGTGTGTTTTTTCGTAACTCTTCACCACCCAACATCATGGACGATGGGAACATCCTTGAACCCGTCATCCCACCACTAGAACCTCTAAGGCCCCGAACCTTAGGAGAGTATTCCCGACCTAGCCACCAAGGCTACCGAAACACCATTGAGCTCACCGGAGCCAATGTGACCCCCTTGCGATCCGACATCATCCGGTTGGTGCAAAGCGGATGTGCATTCCATGGACTTCGTTCCGAAGATCCAAACCAACATCTTAAGGACTTCCTTAAAATCATAGATTCCATAGACCTAGATGTTGAAACTAGAGAGACAACCCGATTACGCCTATTCCAATTCTCTCTACGGGATCAAGCTAGTCAATGGCTTGAGCGTTTACCCGCGGGATCCATCACCACATGGGATAATCTCACCAATCACTTCCTTACTCAATTCTTCCCACCGGGGAAGACAGCAATGCTTAGAAATGACATTTTGATGTTTGAACAACATCAGGGTGAAACTTTCTACGAAGCATGGGCCCGTTTTAAGGATCTCCTCCATAAGGTCCCTCATCATGGTATAAACCTTTGGTTATTAGTTCAGATTTTCTACGACCATGTTGACTATCACACTAAACGCACAATCGATAGGGCCGCGGGAGGTAAACTGCGTGATAAGAACGCCGAGGAGTCCTGGGCAATTATTTAGGAGCTCGCCGCAAATAATCAAGAGATGTGGGAGTTTAATCATACAATAAAAGCGGCCATCAATGCAGTCTCAACATCTGGAGGAACCACCGAAATCCCCGATGAACTCCTATGCAAACTCGAGGCAAAAGTTGACTATTTTGAGGAAAGGCAAAGGAGACCCTTAAGTCCTAGACGGGCTACTGTCAATTCTGTCTCGAAACTGACTTCAACACAATTATCAGAGTCACCCTCTAGAGAAAATGTCGAGACTTTTCAAAACTATGCCCCACCTTATTCCCCTCCCGAGGAGCTTAACTCGGAGTTTGAAGCTAGGATGAGAGAATATATGGCAACTCATTCAGATCGGCTTGCCAGACTCGAGGAAGCAATTTATAAGCAAAAAGAGGAGATGCAAGAGAAAATGAATGAGATGATGAGTCTATTGGAGGAGTATGCCAACCAGAGAACCCCCGAAAGAATGCTACTAAGGAAAGAAAGCGTCACCCCCACTACCCAATTTGTTAATTCCATCACAATTGCCCACAAGGATGACGAGAAGGTAGAAGCCTCTACTAAATAGACCTTAGATAAGCCACAAAAATCCCGACCCTTGAGTCACTACCTGAAACATGATATAAACGAAAACACCATAACAAATTGGATTAAGGGTGACGGGCGTAACCAACCTTCCAAACAGGGTTCTGAGAAAACGGAAAGGGAAAAGACGAGTATGATACGTTACCTGGGGGGTCAATATTCGAGAGGCTATTGGTACAAAAAGTGGCTACTAAGCAGATAGCGTGTGGGAACTTTGAGATACAAACTAGCATCGGGGATTTGAAATATCTTAGTGCTTTCGCCGACCAAGGGTCGGAAGTAAATCTTATGCCCCTAACTATTTACATCCAACTAACGTCAGAAATGCCAGCCCCTACTCGTGTTAGGTTGTCCCTCGCTGGACACTCATACGTATACCCCCTAGGAATCGCAGAAGATGTATTAGTTAATGTCGCAGGATTCATGTACCCTGTTGATTTTATGATCATCGATGATAAGGGAGATGGATACATGTCAATAATCCTTGGGGCACCATTCCTCGCCACCGCTAGAGCTGTCATTAAGTATGAAGGCAGGAAAATTTAGCTTAAATCTGGAAAAAGAAAGATTAGCTTCCCCATGACTCCGCGAAGTGGACATGAGAATTTGAGTTGGCGAAAGCTCAAAAACAACATTGACACGACACCCATTCGTGTTCAGAATAAAATTCTTGCATGGGAGGCAAGAATCAAAAGCTACAAGGAGGCTAAATATGAAAGAAGCAAAAGCAATAAGGTTCATGTCGAATTCGAACATAATCGACCAGCAGAAAGTCATATCCCATTCGAGGAAGGGAATTTGGTGGTATGGGCCTTTCACAATTGAGAGCATGAACCGAGATGGGATAGCTAACCTGAGAAGTAAAGTAGGTGGAGAGGTGATTGCAAGTATCAACAGGTTGAGGCACTACCACCACAATAGTAATGATCACAACTACATGGGGTACATCATCTCAAGGGATGAGGTCACGTAGTAACCCATGACCTTGAGTCTAGCTACAAGACTCGTAAATAAAGAAAAGCGCTTCTTGGGAGGCAACCCATGCTTTGTGTGATTTTATTTTGTTTGTTTGTTATTTGTTTCCGTATGCATGCTTTATTTTTATTGTTGGTAGATCATGTTTCTAAACTAAATAGTGGAAATACTTTACTTTGTTGTTTTGGCCTAGTCTTAACTCCACCTAAAAGTATTTTTGCAAAAGATAAGTGTAAGGGGAAACCCCAAATATGTTTTTAAGAAACAAACCGATCATGATTCTCCACAATATTAAGTGAACATGTATATTCGTATTTGTTAGAGTCAAATGCTTGTATCGAGTCATAATGAAGTTTTGCAGGATTTTCCAGGAAGTAGGACCAAGTTTTTCCAGAAATTTTCCAGAAACTTAACACAAGAATTTATGCAGGTCACTTCTGACGGCGTCACGAGTTTACTCTTGACAGCGTCACGTGTAAAAACCTGGAAATTTTACCAGTTTTGTTTTTCTAACGGAGTTTTAGAGTTTTTGTTGAATTATTAAGTTTTATAATCTCCAGGAAATCTGCAAACTTCATTCCACAAGCATTATATCTTAATTTGTTTTCTAGGATTTAGTAACTTATGTAGATTGCCGCCGATTTTATGCGAGGTTGTCTTGTTTGTTTTCTCAGGATTTACAAGTTATGTATGACAAGAAGATGATTTATATTCTGGAAGGGAAGCTTTGATTGTTCATTTTCTTGGAGGAAGATTTAACCTGGCCACCTTATTATCCATACCGAGCGAATCAGGGGAGTATTTGATTTCATTTGTTTTACTTATTTAACTTTTACATTCTTTACTTGAACATTGGGGACAATTTTCATCTTAAGTGTAAGGGGAGGGTAAAATGATGATACCTTACAAATACACTTTCGCTTGAGTTTGTTTGTTTAATGGTAGATGTGTAATAAAACTATGAGAAATACTTGTTAGTGCAATTTTAGCGCCAAATTTAAAATTTTTTACAACATTTAGGAGTGAAACTTTAGCCATAGCAAGCGTCTCATGGATAGGAGATTGTATGACTAGCACATAACCGTATCATTCAGAAAAATTTTCCACCCAAATATGTGAGGTTCGCTTTTAGATTTGATAGGAAAAGCATTTACTATTAGTGCTTATGAGTGTACCGGTAGCATTTAGATACTAGAACTTGCGTTAGTGATGCATCCCGAGACCGCTAGTGAGACTACATTCGTGTGGTAGGATTTACTACATGATAAGAGGCATTAGGATCACCCGTGTGTAAAACCCGTATCAAAATTACTTGACCATTTAAGTCATATTACTTGGCTAGTTAAGTCAATTAATTTTTCTCACACCTTAGCGTTGTACTCATTTTTAGTACACGAAACCCCTAGTACACCCCTCCGAGCCTATCTTTTCGTTTCTAACTTTAAGCATTTTACTTAAAGGAAGAATTTGTTACACCCCACTTAAATGTACAACCAAATCGCCTTAGCCTTCCGTGTATGCGCTCATTTTTAGTGCATTATTGTTATTTGTTAAACCCTAAGTTAATTATCTAATTGATTACATGGTTGCTAAGTCGAGTCATATCCTTGTACATATTGTTTTGAGACGATTGGGACTCGTGGGTAAAGTACTTATTTATGGAGTAATGGGGAAGAACATCATTTATTACCCCCATATGTACGTTAATCTTAAAAGTACTCCAAGTGTTTTGATTTTCTTAATTCGAGTCATTAGATTAGTTTATTGTAAAGTATGTAAAAATTCAAGTGTAAGGGGAATGTTCATTCCCTATGATGTATTATTTTGGATGGTAGGGTAAGAGTGTATGAAAAAAAAAAAAAAAAAAAAAAAAAAAACGAAAAAATCAAGAAAAAGAAAAAAAAAAAAAAAAAAAGAGAGAAAAAACATACGAACTACCATCCCTTTTTATTTTATGTTTTTGTTATTTTTCATTTATTAGCTTAAGTCAAGTCTAGTCTTGGCTTAGCAACGCCACATTGTACATGTAATTAACCAAGATTGTTAACTCGCCACCAGTAAAGACTGCCTATATCCAACAAAACCGTGTATTCCATATCCCTACACCTAACGTTACAACCCTTTAAAAGACCTCTTTGATAGTTTATCATAGGTGCTTACGCCATGTGGTGGAGGTTTGATCCTTTCCCAAGCCTATGGTAATCTATTTTGCTATGACAGGTAGTGAGAGATATCTTCCGTTTCCATATTGTAATTTGTACTTTATTACACCCGAGAGATGTGAGTATCTAAACACTATTTGTGAGGTGCTAGTATATGACCTCCGTGCCTGTCTTTGGTCTTTAATGGAACGATTATTTGTTGTAATTACTTTTATATTAGTGTTAAATGACCCCTAACTTGTATTTTGATTAGAATAAAAGCGCATTTGCTTGAGGACAAGCAAATCTCAAGTGTAAGGGTATATGATGAGGCGAAAAATGAACCACTTTTAGGGGGTCATTTAAGCCCGGAATTGAATTTATTTGATCAAATATTGCCCTAAATCGTTCCTTTTGTGATTTTAGGTACTTTTGGAGTGAAATCTGGAAAAGGAAGCAATTCGGACGTTTTTGGAGCATAAAAGTGAAGAAAACGCCAAAGACTTAATTTTCCAAGCTGGGAACAGTAGGTGACGGCGTCAAGAGTAAATTTCATGACGGCCCAGTACAGAAATGAAGGCGTCACAAGGAAGAGCGTCAAGAGTTAAATACGTGACGGCCTGGAAAAATATAATACGTGACGGCATCAGATGTAGATCAAGGCAGTCCGAGAATTCTTTTGGCGGCGAGATGACGGCGTCACAATGTTGGTCTTGACGCCGTCAGCCTCAATTTTCTATATATAGTTTTCTAATTTTCATTCATTAAGAAGAACAAGTTTGGAGAAACCCTAAGGCCGAACCATATACGAATTTTACAGGTTTTTCAAGGGTTTTCAACCCTTGAACCCTTACATGTGTAATTGAGATAAGTGTTCTTTTAATTCAATCAATATATCTATGTGTTGGTTGTCTATATCTTGTGCTTGTCTTGATTCCACCATGCTAGGCTATATTTATCTTGTGTTTGCTTAGATCTAATGAAACCTAGATGTTGATTATGTGTTGATTACTTGTTTATGATTGTATTGGATGAATGATTTCAATGTTAGGCTTAAGAAAACTGGGAGATCTCCAAATGGTAATATGCTTGAACGTCTTAGGAAACATGAACCGATGTGTACTAGGTTTTATTGGTTGTATTTAATGCATGAGTAAATTCTAATGATCCCATGTTCGGAGCTTCTTAGCCGGCTCGACATAGGAGTGAAGTAGGCACTCATAGGATTGGGGAGTTAAGTACGCCACCCCATGAATGGTATTAAGGAATACAATCCGTCATCCACGCAACTATAACAAGTAATTAACGTGTAAAAGATATCTAGGGAGTAGTGAAATCTAAGTAAACACATTTCTCCACTTATTGCTCACAACCTTAGTTTAATTTAGTTTATTTTCATTTCTAGTATTTTATTTTGATTGCATCTTAGTATTGGGTTAGTTGACTAGCAACTAATTCCGCCCAAATCCTTCAAACCCGAGATTTTTACTTGCTTTCTAAAAAATATAAAAGCACAAAAATAATCATCCTTCATCTTTAGAACTAGTATTTAGGTTTTCTAATCCTAGTGACACTATTCCTAGCTGAACGATCAATCCCCCGGTACTTGTCATTATACTATACTACATCGATCAGGTACACTGCCTGGTGGGGGTTGTAAGCTTCTCAAGATCCCTTGAGAGGTAAAGCCTGGTGCGATTCCCACGTATCAGTCGATATTCTCTTCTGAATCTATTGATGCTTATGTCTTCTCAATACCTATGGTGTGCTCAGCATTTATCCTACTTCATGTTAAGACTTGATCTTGAATGGCGTGTTTGAAATAATGAAGAATAAAGCAAGTGTATATTAAGGTAAAAGGGTGGGATGGGAGATAAGAGGAGGGGGAAGATAGACAACAGTCTAGTTTAGTTAGATGACACATTAGGGATGATTTGTGACAGTTTGTGGATTTTTTTTTTTACATTTTTTTTAAAACTCACAAATCAAGCAAATATATCGCAAGTATTGAGAAATTTATGGGTATATTGTTGAAGTTCTGATGTTTTGGGTATTTTGTGAATTCTGTTTTGTAAAATGGGTATATTTGTGATTTTCCCTGTAATTAAGTATTGACTAGTTATTTAAGTTTGGTTTAATAAATATGCATGTTATTTTTTTTTGCTAACCATGATTTTTAACCTTTTGGCCGACTAATCCACGGGGTTTGAATCCACCGCCACAAAGACTCAAACCAGGTAAAGCCCTCCCTTTTCAAGAGGTTGGCGTGGCCACTTAAGGTTGTTTGCACCTAGCAGAAATTTTGACATGAGACCTCACATATTTTAGAGTGATAGTCACAAGTCCTTTTGCAAATAGACCACCCTTAAGTGGTTAAATATGTATGTGATTTGATTCTTTGATTATTTGACGGGCTTTATAATCACATTGTTCATACCTTAAGTGATTTTTGTTGGGATGAAAATTTACGACTAATAACTTGGTTACTTAAACTTTTATGTCGTATAAATTTATATTTATCATCATCAAAACTTTGAGAGACCGTTGAATATAAATAACGTTTTTACATGATCTTTGTATTAACACAATTACTAAAAAAAATTGAACACTTTTTAATTCACGTATCAAATTGATAAATTAATTGAACATTTTTTAAAAAAATTTTGAACACTTTTTAATTCACTTACCAAATTGAAAAAGTTTTTTACTATTTTATGAACAAAAACCAATAATAAATGCTAAAATTTGCATTTTTAAGTGGTTTAAGAGCATTCGGTAAGATAACCGTGAGTTATACTATAACTCAGTGCCACGTTAGCGCTACATCAGCTTTAATATTTTTCACCTTAACTCACAAAAAAAACCATGGTACAATAACTCACTTATAACTCATCTTAACTCACCTTCACTTAATTATTTTCACTTTCAACCCCAAACTTCAACAAATACTTCATTTATTTAAAAGCATAACATTAATTCGATAAACACATTATACTGCGTAATTTAAAAAAAAAAAAAAAAAAAAACGCTAAGAAAAAAAATAGCACGAAATTAAAAAAACATAACACAATTATTCATTCTTGACGAGGCTCCAACCCATATTTCTTGATGATTCGGTCCTTTTCCATGTTGACCAACGCCACATACTGTGGATCTTTGCCTTTCGTTTCGAGCAACAAAAATTCAAACTCCTTCAACCTCGTCGTAGTTTCTTCTCTTTCTGCGGTCGCCCAATACGCCCTGGCCGCATCTTCACGTTTTTCCCGATACTCTTGGTGCATAGCCTCCCAGAAATTGAACGAAGAAAAGGAACCTCCGGTGCTTGTCGTGCCTCTGGTGCTTGCCGTTGTCTCGGATTTTTGTTTCTTCGAAGACCGTTTTTTTTTTCCAATAGGCTGTGGTTCTTCATCATGACCAAACAAAGCCTCGTTTGTTTGGCTTGGAACATCGCCAGTTAAATCAACCGGTTCCGGAGCGTCCCATTTGCGATGTTTACGCAAAACTTTACAATCCTCGTCGTCGCAAAACGGCGTGTTATTGTGCTCGTCATGATACTATATGTTTGGTTAGCCCGTTTTAGGATATCCACATCACCTTCCCCACTTTTGACGACGCGTTGCGCTTTTTTGAAAGCAGCGTTGAACTTATTGCAATCACGGTTCAACGTTTTCCATTTGCTTTGAAGCGTATCCTTGTTGCGGGTTTGAATATTTTTTCTATTGAACTCACATAATATCCGTTGCCATAATGTATAACGAGATTGGGAACGCTCGACACGCGGATTCTTTGAACATGCGACCCAACACTCAGCTAATAACTTTTGGTCTTTTCCTCACTTGCAGTCCAACGATTTTTTTGCCTTCCGTCTTGTTCAGTATGCTCGTCTGGTACGGGGTCTTTGGATTTTTTTGCCTTTCGTTTACCATGACTTTTGGCCTTTGATGGAGACGTAGGTGTTTCTGGAACCTCATTTGTTTCAGTTTGTGATTGTTGTGTGAATTGGAGGTTTTGGAAATTGGAATTTAGGGTGTTTTGTTGGCTATCGTTCTAATATTGGAAAGCTTGATTTTGTGCGAAAATTTCTTGACTCGACATACAGAATTCGTTTAGGTTATTCCAATTCGGATTTGACAACGAACCCACGTTTGGGTTATTCCAATTCGGATTTGATGACGAACCCGTGTATGGGTTATTCCACTCACTGAGAAGATTCGTGAATGAGTCGTTCTTGTTGTTGCCACCCGACATTTTTTTGCTAATAGAAGTGTATTGTAAAGTAATTGAATAGTGGAAGTGTGAAAAAAATGTTTTATATATTTTTAACTAGCCGTTATATTAACGTTGGGGGGTAAAATGTAATTTTTTTTAAATGCAACGGATATAATAACGTTAGAGGGGTCAAAGTGATCTTTTTACTTTTTAATTCGAGTCGCAGCTTAACGCTGCGTTAAGCGTATGACTTTGCACGTTAACGTGCTAATAACATGAAGACCCGGTATGGCTTAACATGGCTTAAAGCAACCACGTTATGGTATAACGTGGGAACCTTGGCAATGTACCGAGTGCTCTAACCGGTAGCACGTAAAGTTGTGTGCATATTAGAACACAATATAAAAGTGTGTTACATTAAGTGAAACACTTTTTAATTCATATACAAAATTAATACATTTAAAAAAATTCTGTTCGCTATTTTATCACAAAAACTTTTTACAAAATACAAACACCACATATAACATGACTCTTGTACAGGAACTAAAAAATCATGGAGTAGTAGATTCAAACATAACACACTCGTTGACAATAATAAACAAAGACCATAATGGTCAACCGTCACAAGAAGTATTATTTCCTTCTTTACTGTTTCACACTTTCACTCCATCTCCATCTTGGTTCTTCACAATTCTTTATAACACATACCCAAATATCAAAAAAATCCAATCTTTAACATACCCATTTGATAAAGATTAAACCATTTACAATTTTTACCAAATGGGTATGGTTCTAAGCAAAGCCAAACACTCCCAAACAGAAGAACAAGCTCAGAAGCAGACCAAAAAGTTGGAAAGAAAAAGTACAATTTTAGGCATAGAAGAAGAAAGCATAGATCTAGATTACAAAAATTTCAAAGAAATTGGTAGTGGAAGATTTGCAACAACTTATCTTTGTAAAGAAAAGTCAACTGGTAAAAAATATGCATGTAAGTCAGTACTAAAAAGATTTCTTGCAACAGAAAGTGAGAAACAGGATTTAAGGAGGGAAGTTAGAATAATGGAACATTTAAAAGGTCAAAGAAATGTTGTTCAATTATTTAAGACATATGAAGATGCTAGATTTGTGCATTTGGTTATGGAGTATTGTGAAGGAGGTGAACTTTTTGAAAAAATGAAGTCAAAGGGTAGATTTAGTGAAAAAGTTGCTGCACAAATTTTTACTTCTGTTATGAAAGTTGTGTGTTATCTTCATTTTATGGGAATTATGCATAGAGACTTGAAGCCTGAGAATTTCTTGTTGGCGAAAAAGGGTTTGATAGGTGCTCCTTGTTGCGCGGATTATACCCTTTTGAAAGCTATTGATTTCGGGTTGTCTGCGTACATCGATGAAGGTAGTTTTTTGTTTCGAGTATTTATCATGATGTAGAAAGCAATTTTGTTTTGTTGTTAGTAGTTAAAATGGTGATCATAGGTTAAGGTGGTGTTTGGAATTCTGTACTAGAAGTGATTTTGCGAAATTCATAATTGGGATTACATAATGAGCTTAGAAAAATATGCCTCAATATATAGTGTTCGAGCGTGCTTTAAGTACTTGAAATTGTAATGATTGATTTGGTGATGTTGAAGCAAAAAAAGGTTTGTAGGTAGTGTTTGTGTCATCTGATTATCAGTTTTGTTGCAGCTGGTAGAAAATTGATAATTCTGAATTGACTATTTGCTGCATGACTGATCAAATAGCCATCAAAAGAAAAACGTTACATAAATGTTGGAACCTGTTATTACAGACTTGTAATTGCAGTAATCAGATAATCACTTTCAAAATGCATGTCCAAACAGCCCTTGAGGAGAAATGATCTCTCGATGCAATGAATAGGACTAAATGTAAAAAAGGTAACATAGTTTGTTTCAGCCTTTTTTACGCCAAGAAAAACCAACCAACTTACAAAAAATTTGATCTAAGGTAAACCTGATAACATGTAAAAATGATGACGGGACATATAGAACAATGTTCAAACCAAAGTTAGTTCCTTTTTCTTATGTAGACAGGCCTAATGAAAAATACAATCTTTTCCAGGAAAGCCGAACCAGGAGAAAGTTGGAACTGCATTCTATGTTGCTCCCGAGGTTTTACGGCGTCAACCATATGGGAGAGAAGTTGATATATGGAGTGCAGGAGTGATTCTATATATGTTACTCACCGGAGCGCCGCCATTTTATGGAGGTAAGATCAAGATTCAGTATCATGTTATTTTAAGTTTTTTTTATCTGTGCCACAAAATCTAACTTTGATTCAACATGCAAATATATAGACAAAGAGAGTGAGATATTTGAGGCCGTACTGAAAGCTGATCCTGATATGAATAGCTATCCATGGCCATTGATATCAAAAAACGCCAAAAAATTGGTGAAGAGTATGCTTTCAGTTCATCCAGGGGAGCGCCCAACTGCAGCAGATGTTCTTAGTACGTTTCTAACATCATTTTTCAGTGTTAGGATGATAAACTTACTTCAATAGCACATTTGTTATCACATATTCATTTTCAAAACGCAATGACAAACACCTACTGATTTTGTCCTTATTTCACTCAAAATCAAGTATTACCATTTTAAGGAGAAACACATCCACACGCTGTATCTTGCACGACACTATACTACAATTGAGTATTTGATTTTTTAGATTATTAAAACATCACGAAATCACGTTCATAAATGCACTTCCAAACACTCCCTAAATTATCCATACACTCATGTTCACTTTTACAAATTTCTTGTGTAGATGATCAATGGTTGAAGGATAATGGCGTAGCAACAGAAAATCCAATAGATGACACGTTTGTTGTAAAAATGAAGCATTTTCGAGCTATGAGCAAATTCAAGAAATTCGCACTCACGGTATCTTTCAAAAAATTAAAACAAAGTAAAAACGGTTATAAGGGGTTGGGTAGTCTTGCTAGCTATAAATTCATACTTCACATTTTAGGTAATGATGGAAAGTATCCCACCAGAAGAACTTGAAGGACTAAGAGCAATGTTTCGAAACTTTGACACTGATGGAAACAAAGTTATCTCCTGTGACGAACTGAAGAAATCTCTTCGTAATCATGGATCAGATCTTAAACAAGAAGATATTGATATTATTGTCGAGAATGTAAGAATTTATGCAGAAATTTAGTGCTAAATTACTACTGTATTTGAATAAGCATTTAAATGAAATATTATGAACTATGTAGGCTGATACAGATGGCGATGGAACAATCAGCTACAATGAGTTCATCACAACCATGATGTACATACGTAGAGAACATAAAGAGGAACACCTTCGTGAAGCTTTTAAGAGTTTTGATGAAGATCGCAATGGGTGAGGTCATGGTCATTTTTACATGTTTTAGTGAAAAGTTATTGTTTACTAATTTAGCGTTTATTGATAGATCTATTTCGAAAGAGGAACTAAAACAAGCGTTGGAAAACCATAAAATTGGCGATGAGGCAACCATCAAGGATATAATATCAGAATTTGATGCACATGATGTAAGTCGCTCTGTTGGTGTATGCAATATGCAAGTTATCATATAATGCAAATACAGTGTGGTTGACTTTATTTTTGACACTTGTAGGATGGAATCAGTTATGCAGAATTCTGTGATATGATAAGAAACTAAAGTGCAGAAAAACGGGTCATGTTCATACCACTGTATCAGAATACTTTTAACATCAGTGTGCAGTATTTTTATACCAAAGTTTGTTGTAAAAGCTTGTTTCGTGAATAAAGATTTATATATACATTCATTCTTTATTGATCCAAACGAGGTTAAGAAAATCACTGGGTTTATATCAGGCGCTTGGTAAACGGTTGAGATCCGTTTCAACTTGTTGAATCGTCCATTGCATATTCTCGAGCTTCTGTAACAATATAGGCCCCAACTTTTTTAGCATCTTATTAATAGTAGAAGAAATAACATAAATCATCCCTATGATTTAGTGAAAAACTGAAAATAACGGAAAGCGACTTCCTGTATGCATAAATGGTCCTTACAGCACTGCTTACTTCAGTGTTTGTTCCCTTAAGTATGTAATTCATTTCACTCTAACGCATGTTAATATTGTTAAAAAACTCGATTTTTCTTAAATGCACAAGGTTCTTCAAAATTATATTTTGTAGTCTTGTTTAGTTTATTGTAAATGCACATGGTACTTGTGTGTCCTGGTTCCATTCCTGTACTATAATGAAGATCCGTACCTTGTTTGTCATGACTAATTTTTGTTGTAATCCTCCCAATCTCCTTTTGTTGTAATCCTCCCAATCTCCCATGGACAATCCTCGACGATGAGATATTAGCATTTGTTAGTAGAATTTACGTTACATTTGAAATCAAGAATTTTCAGGATAAGGGTAAAAAACGATCACGGTTTATTACTTTATTCCGGGGTTTGAAGGAAAAACTCATCCGTTTAGATCAATCTCATGCCTTGAAGTTCAACCTATGCTTAAGGCTCACCGCTCACTTGGTTATCATGGAGGCCCAAATACCTTGATAAATCTCCCAATATGATCTAGCAGTTCAATTTACTCTGGCCCACTTTAAACATCTCTTGAGGCCCAGTTGTGGCATATGCCTATTATTTTCTCAAGCACTGTCAATCTGTGATAACTAGAAATTTTGTGAGTCCTTATCAATGTGATGGTGGAATTGGAATGGAGATATGATGATTATCAAAGGTGGAAATGGTGCAGGTGAATGACTAGAAATTTTGTGTTGTGATGATTAGTGGTGGCTGACGTTTTATAATTTTGGTCAAGCGAAGAGTGATGGTGGGTTTTGCTAGTATATCAACAGGTTTTGAAGAGGTAAAAATCAACAACACAAAGATGATGTGTTAATTTAACGTAGTGAGTTGTTTTGAGATTTGTAGTAATTGCATGTTCTTGGAGTAATGCGTAAAAATCAAGTTTGATTCTTTGGTGTTTACTGTATAACTCCCTCGTCTTTAAATAAATGTACAGTTGACTTTTTTGAGGCAATCTGATTCAACTTTAACCTTAATTTTTTTATTTTTTTATTTATTTATTATTATTATTATTATTATTATTATTATTATTATTATTATTATTATTATTATATTTTTTTGTGTTATATGATACATGATAAAAAATTATATCATTAAAAAATATACTTAAAAGCCCATTCATTCATATATTATCTATCAAATATTATATAACACCCACAAAAATAGTTAAGGTCAAAGTTAAACCAGTTTGACTATGAAAAGTCAAACTGGATATTTATTTAGGTACGGAGGTAGTATCTATTTTTGAGTCAAATGTATAAACATTAAATTGTTTGTGGAGGCGACAGTGAGGGTGAAGTTTGGTGGAGCCGGTTGAGGTTTAAGATAAAATGTCTATTTTACCCTTAGCTTATTTTATGAAAGGATAGGACCCTAGGTGGAGGTTATGGTAGTGTCCCGACATGATGTACAGAGTACTATAATCGGATGTGTAGTTACCTTGGATCATTTGGGTGGTGGGTTTTCTGATGAAGTCAAATCTTTATACGTTCCCACTTGTGATCAAGGTACTACGGGCTGTTTGATCTTTCTTGAATCATTGGTGGTTCGGTGTAGTCTTTTGGTGATCTACCATTGTCAAGGCTGCTTCGTGTTATGTTCTGGACTACTATGACGACTTGTGAAGATTCAAAGGTGTCTACTTGAATAGCATTTTATTGTTTTTTTATAGTCGTTGTAGTTTGATGTTCAATTATGAGTTATAAGTGTGGTTTGTCACGCTTATATTGTTGTTATTGGTTGTGTCATCTATGTAAGTTATAGGAATGAGGTTCATTCTTATATGAGAGTTTGTAAGTATCCTAAGGGACTGAGACGAGGGAACTCACCCTCGCCCTTTGTACTTCAATGTTTTTGGTTAATAATATTTTACCATGGTGCAGGATTACTCCCCTTTACCCAAAAAATATTTTATGAAAGGATGTAATGTGCTGAATGTTTGGTGTCTCAAGAATGATTTTTGCTAATAGTATTGGCAATGGATGATTAGTGTTAAATTTTGTGAACCACAAGGATGAATTTCGCAGTTTACTCTTAAATTTTGTATATAAATTTCAATGTACCCAACATATAAACTTGTTCAATTTTATAGTTTGGCCTCTCCAAAAGTTAAAAACTTTATTTTGGCCCTTTCAACAAATTTGTTCAAGCACCGCCACTTATACAGAACTTATACCTGATATTTTTCACAAAAAACTTTCCTTGCGATTTAAATCCCTTTCAATCAACGGGAATCTTACTTATTTTCTAAAAACTAGTTTTACAATAAAATAAGAATCATATATACTTCGATAATAAGAGAACCCGCTACTTTCTCAATAGATCAAATGGAACAAATTGTTTCCCATAAAGATCAATATCACTACTCGGAGAGTTTGTAATAGAAGGCTCCCCAGTCGAATAAACCTAGAATGTAGAGGTATCGACTTAATTAGACTCGGTCATAGCCTATATCCCTTATACGTTGAAGAGTTGGAAAATGAGAATAATGTTTTCGTTTTGTGCCCCTAGGCTCTTCATATGTGGAAGGGTGCTGGATTGGTGGAAGATAAAAGGGTGCCCATCTTGGGTATAAATGATGCCCTGAACCCAGGGATGGAGCTAGGGAGGCTCTAGCGGGTGCCCGTGCATCCAATGGATTTTTTTAATGTAGTGTTAATTTTTTAAGAAAACATTAATTTTTCTTAAAGTCATTTTAAATGCACCCGGTCCATCAAAATATGTTTCTTGTATTAGTGTTCATTTTTTTGTGCACCCGATCATATTTAGTTCTGGTTCCGTCCCTGCCTGAACTTACTCGATCAAATACCTATTTCAAACAAGCTATTGCCTTTATTGACCCGGTTGTCTAAACCACCAGTCGGACAATTTGGAGGTTCATAAATAACATGTTTTTATCCATCATGAGGCCGCTTATGGAGATAGTTTTCAATGATGTAAAACTTTCGTTTATGTGGATTTTGACTAGTTGCGAGAAATGTTCTTTTCATTGGATATGGATCCTTGTAACGCTTTATCCAACCTTCGTACTTTGCTAGTTTTGCAATTCGAAAAGGACTAGCGGCGCAGTTTGTTGCTCGCTTGCCTTCCACCACTATGTAAATTCAATGGTGTTTCCTCTCAAATAAATACCTTAGTCCTTGGGTGGTAATCCTTAGAGATCGATGGAATTTACGAATCCGTATATGATATACGGCGTTTCTACCATATGCATGTTAGATGTTTCATATCAACTTTTTTCTATTATTCGAACTAGTTATAATACCTGTGCACGCACAGGGTTTTTAAAATTTCGTTTTGATTATGTATTATTATCGATTAAGAAATGAACGACTTAACATGTTTCAAATAGTTTTACTTAGTGGACTTAAAATAAAAAAAATCATATGTATATATGTTATAATCTACCTATTATTTTAGGAGAATAGTTTTGGATTAAAAATTATATTTTATTATTCAAGCAAAATCACATGATGATACTTGACTTGTATGAGATGTTAGTGATATATGCTTTTAGTTTTGCAAAACCCGTGCTATCAATTTACGATGTGTTTTGTAATTCTGGTATTTCTTTTACTTATATTTTCGTTAATATATGTAGCATATTTAGATAGCTTTGAAGATTGATTCATTTCCTTAATTATGAATAACCATCATACCATATTTACTAATGTACCTTTTTGTTTGAAAATTTGTATTTTCATAAGTTTTTGCTATTTACTTCTCATGTTTGATCATAAAATTACCAAATTAACATAGATGCTTACACTATAGTTTCTTTATTACATAAAGAGAGAGAAAAAAAATGTAATTGGTAGAACTCAAATTTAATCTTACGATTATTTATAATGTATAAGAATAATTTTTTTCTAAACCCGAACTATATAAGGAAATTATTATTACTTGTATAAGTAAATTATAAATGCATAAAAAATGACAGAGTACATCCGCAAGTCTTTTAGGATTGTTTGAATCCTTACCGACCTTTCATTTTAATGCAACTTTCTTCACAATTGGCCTAAATCATCAACGTAAAACACACCCATATTTTAGAATGTTGGTTGACACCCATAGTGTTATCAATGACGGCAAACACCTGCTAAGTTTTATTAATTCATTTAAAGATAAATTACACTCCGAAAAGAATTCCTACCATAAAATTCCCCATATAGGCACTAAAACACATCTTTGGTACATTAACCTTCCATGACAATCATGTGTTGATACTTAATCCTCCTCTAAAAAGCGCACACAATAAATTGCATTACACTTTAGTGTGTGCGATAAGATCATAAAACTGCAAAAAAAAAACACTAACATGTTGCATTATAGTGAGGATAACAACAAAGTTAGTCATAACATCAAATCAGAAATCTTCAGATTAGTTATAAAGGGGTGTTTGGTTATGCTTATTATAGGTGCTTATTGGCTTATTCAATTATCATAACACAATAAGTTTATGATAAAACTATAAGCTTTTTTGAGAAGCTTAGAAAAAAAACCTTGAACTCCCAACTAATTCTATCATAGCTTAGTGTGTTTATAGTAAAAACACAAATATTAAGTGCAGAAATTTTCAATAAAACATTAAAAAAAAAAAAAAAAAAAAAAAAAAAAAAAAAAAAAAAAAAAAAAACTTGGTATGTATAACAAAAGGGTTAAACCATAAAAATTTTTACTAAAAACTATCAGCTAGATAAGGCATAAGCCAAAGTGCTGTTGAACCATAAAAGCAAAAAGGGGTTTACACATAAATCATAAGCATAAAATAATGGTTGTATCTCACATCCGTGATTACCAAGTCAATAACATTATCGCAGTATAGTAACGTAATAACCTAATTAAAAACTATATATTCTTGCTGAATAATTCTCATTTACATACTTTTAATTCCTTTAAAACAACCAACTATTATTATTATTTTTTTTTATTATTATTTTTTTTGAAACATCAAGTCAATGAATAAAGTTAGGTTATCACCTACGTAGTTTTTCTTTTTTTGATTTAGGAGGTGATTCTTATCAAATAAGGATTGTGATGCATGCATTTTTTTTATAATTTAAGGAAAACACCTTATATATTAAAGAATGACTACCTAGCCGATTTTTTTTTTTTTTTTTTTTTTTTTTTGTTTTGTTTTGTTTTGTTTTTT
This sequence comes from Artemisia argyi, assembly GCA_030686995.1. Classification (NCBI taxonomy): domain Eukaryota; kingdom Viridiplantae; phylum Streptophyta; class Magnoliopsida; order Asterales; family Asteraceae; genus Artemisia; species Artemisia argyi. The sequence continues at coordinate 214,982,641 of CM060701.1, forward strand.
TTTTTTTTTTTTTTTTTGTTTTTGTTAATAATTAGCTTTGTATAACATTTTTAACTGACAGAGATGTTGAGTTTGAGGTTAATGTTGTTATTTAACTTTAACTATTGATATCATGTTCTACAAAATGTGCGAGTTTTGTGGCACATAATGAGCGTTGATAAAGTTAAAATATGTTCCGTAAAGTTTTTAAAATATTTTTATGGATATCCATATATAAATTTTAAATAACAATTTCATGAGTCGTTGTTATAAGTAGAATCATGTATATTTATTTTATATCACAGTAACTCATGCTTACCATTTGATATTTATATTCCCGTTACTAATAATTTAACCGTATTTCAAACCCATGTACGCATAAATTAAACTTTTAAATAGTAATATGAGTCCTTATTTAAAAAAAATATTCTAATAGATGAAAGTTTAAAACTAACATTAGTTCAAAAAATATTTAACGTATATTAAAACTAATTCGCATATTTACCAAATTTATTTTAATAGATGAAAGTCAAAAAAACTAATACAATTAATCATGTAATTTAAACAACGTTAACACTATAAAGTATAGGGGGTATGAAGTGTAAGGGGTTATTTGTTTATTATCTAAAGTTATTAGAAAACATGGAGACTTATAATTTTACACTTAACCACTAAGGTTTTATTAATTACCTCCTCTTTTCTTAAGTTTTTATTTTCATAAATTTAACACCTATATTTTTATGTGTTTTTTTATCAATTAAATTCTCCACCAAATTTTGTTAAAGTTTGACCAAAATCAATTCAATTTTGACTTTTTATTGGCCAATCATATTGCTTGATTTTGCTTATGTGTCAAAATTAAGCTCTCCTATTGGTTCAATTTTTTTTCAATGAGAAGGGTTTTGCAAAAAATCTCTGAAATGATATAATTCTTGTATTATATAAAAGATGAATAATTGCGTTATTTAATATTTCAATTTGGCCTCGTTAAATGCAAACATAATTAAAATATACATGCAAACATTTAAACAGTTTAAAATGAGCAGCGCATGCTATATATTCAAATGTTTTTGTTGATACCCACTTAATGATTGACATTTTGGACCACCAATTCAAATGCATGATGTAAATTATATATATTATAATTATAACAATATACTAAAGAGCGGGCTTGCTACCCCCAACTTTTTTACTGTTATGCTACAGTATTTTGCGAGTATGTCTACAGTAAAATGTACAGTACTAACGGTCGTTAAGTTACTGTACGTTTTACTGTTCATCCGTTAATTTTTTTTTTTTTTTTTTTTTTTTTTAACTACTTCTTTGGCAAAACATCCCGCGGCAACGCGCGGGTGATCCACCTCGTATATTCTAAAACCCAGGCACTCTCCCACAATCCGACACGCGGCAAACCACTGTAGCATGAACAGTGCTACAGCGATTTGCTACAGTAACTTACTTTTTTAGCGTTGCTACAGTACTCGGTACGTTTTTTTTTTTTTTTTTTTTTTTTTTTTACATAAATTTCTTTAAGAAAATTTGTTTTTTAAAAAAAATAATAATACATTTTTTTTTTGCGTCGCTACAGTACTCGGTACATTTTTTTTTTTTTTAACATAAATTTCCTTAAGAAAATTTGTTTTTAAAAAAAAATACAAAAAATAATACACTTAAAAAAAATTTCTTATACAAATTTGTTTATTAAAAAAAAAAAAAAAAAAAAAAAAAAAAAAAAAAAAAAACCGAGAAAACAAACAACCAAAAAAAATTTCAATCGCAACGCAAAAAAAAAAAAAAAAAAACAATCCGTAAATATAAACAAATTATGCTTCCAAGTAAACATATGCATACTTCAAATAACAAAATTATTAATTATACCGTACAACCGACAAAATACAAAATACAAAACACAAAACACACCCGCCGCAACGCGCGGGCAACCCCGCTAGTTATAAATATATTAAAAGAGCATTTTTTTACTGTTCATGAACAGTATCAAGCATAATTTTATTGTATGAAACAGTTGGATGAACAGTATGCACTGTGCTGTCCCATGTTGTACTATACTGTAGCAAGTACTGTTTTTTTTTTTCTTTTTTTTTTTTTTCTAGATTGTGAATAATTTTCCTTAAAAAAAATACAAAACTTGCACAAAAACATTTTATCATACGGTCATTCATTTTTGTTTAAAAAAAAATAACAAAAACAATACAAAACAAATATACAAAGAAAAATATAACACCATAAAAAAAATAACAAATTCGCGGCAACGCGCGGGCTACCCGCTAGTTTAATTTGAACAGAAAGATCAACTACCATAATTGTTTGTTTAGTAAAAAGTTAATGTGGCCGGTGATAGAATCCAAATCGTTCCGTACATATGCGATGTGAACGGGTTGAAGAATATGCTTATTTTTATTGTTCAAATATTTGTTTTGTTCTAGGGATGAGCATGGTACCGATCCCGTACCGAATTAGTGGTATCGATTTTTTCCCGAGCATAAATAATGGTACCGGTACCGTACTGATCGGGATTCGGATACCGGTACCGGGAAATTGGGGTTTTCCCGTTTTTATTCGGGAATTTCCTGATTTGGTACCGGTCCCTTACCGATTAGTGGTCCCGATTTTTTTCACCTTATTTCGTAGTCTCAATATCGTACTGTATATCGGGAACGGTACCGTTTCGGTACGATACCGGTACGGTTCCGGTTTGGTTCCGGGATTCGGGTCGAAATGCTCACCCTACTTTGTTCAAATAGAGATAAAATTTTGCCGTGGAAATAAAAGGTTTGTTATTGATTCTTTAAGGCCTTATTTCAATAAGTATTATGAGCATGATCTAATTAATTTTATGTTTTATTAGCTCTGGTTAATTTATCATGAGTTTGAGTTTAGAGAAATTAAGAATTTAAGAATAAGTTTTTTTTTGGTGCAAGGTGAAAATTATATTAACTTCCCAACCAAAGTACATAAGAATAGAAAGTAAAAGGCTTGGACAAACCCAACCTTTAACAACAGAAAACATTCAGAAAGAACTAATAACAGGAAACACAACTGGTATAGAACCTTAACATAACAGACTACCAAACTTAACTTTTTCTATTCACCTTTTATGAACTATGCACCATAAACCATCTAGCTACATTTCCATCTTACTCTCTTGCCATGAATACTCAACCAACATCCACAGTAAACATAGCAAGTAGAGTTAATGGCTTCACTAGGAACCCAAACCTCTCCACAGAAGGGCTCTGCCAATTATACTACATTTCCATTTCTTAGAATGGCTTCGTATAATTGGGAACACTCTCCTCCAGTGAGTACCATCCATTCCTCCTATGGGAGTGCGAAGAGTAGACCATGAAGTGTCATCTTTCACCACTCTCAATTCCACCCTGCTCACACCCCCCTCCAAGACCATATACCCTTCACAATGAGAGCCCTACTTTATGGTACATCTTATCTAGTTAGACCTCCTTTTTCATCCAAAATAGTTACTAGCTTCCTCCCAAGGCCAAACTAGAAGAGCTATTAGGATTAGAAAGGTACAGTCATACTAGAATAGACTCCAAGGTACAAGGAACTTACTCATTGTTATGGCCTGAAAACAATGATCTTTAAAGATAAAGATCATGTTATGAAGTAATGAGCACAACAGATTCTTTGTGAACAAACATAAACAGGAAGCATTCACTCTATCCAAACACCCTTTTAAAACTCCATTGCATACTTGAATTATTGATCACTCAATGATATCAAGCTTGCAGTTCCATATAGTAGCAACTTTGTTCACAGCCTGAGATTTCTTGACCTTTAAATTCATCAGTTTGAGCTTAACATTGTCACATATCAGCCTGCAAATAGTTTGCCAGTCTCTTTCCTCATTTCTGAAGACTCTAAAGTTTCTTTCTTGCCAAATGGTATAAATTGTGGCTCCAAGAGACAATCTTCTGATAATACTCCAAATGCTGTTGTTGCATGGCATTCTTGACAGCTTATCAACAATACTGTTCCATTCATTATCATGAATTTGAATATCCATCATTAATAGAATAGATGTCCAAATCTTATGAGAATAGGAGCATTGGAAGAATAAGTGATTGTGAGATTCCTCATTGCATTTGCATAGACTGCACACCATCATGTCATAAGAACCCCACTTTTTTAATCTGTCCTGTGTGAGAAGTTTGTTTTGAATAGCCATCCATAGAATGAAACTGTGTTTTGGAATGCATTGTGAGAACCATATCAAAGGACCCCAAATAACAGCTTCATCATTATGTCTCAGAGCATTATGAACATTTTTGACACAAAACTTTATGGACTGCCCATTTTCATCAATCCAGTTGATCTTGTCCTGTTCTGATGGTTGAATATTGGGAACATTGAGATGAGCCAGAAAAGGGAAATCAATAGCCCATTCATTAGGCCATTGCCATTCACCATTATGGATCATATCAGCAACAATACAAGTCTTTTCCAGTCTAGCATTGTAAAGATCTCTGAAAGTGAGGTTGTTGATGAGAGGACCAAGACCACTCCAATTATCCAACCACATAAAAGTATCTCTTCCATTCCCAATCTTGTATTTAACATGACCAATAATGTGATCTCTAATGTCTAATAAGTTCTTCCATCCCCAACTGTCAGCAGTGTCTTTATGTACAGTCCATATGCTTGTGTTCTTTAACTTCACAGTATTAACCCACTTGACCCAGAGAGTTTCTTTATTAGAGGCTATGTTCCAAATATGTTTGACCAACAAAGCTTTATTCCAGGAGTATAAATCTTTGAGGCCAAGCCCACCATGACATTTAGGCCTACAAATGGACTTCCAGGCAACTTTAGCACTTCCTTTGAAGGTATCACTTTGACTCCACAAGAAATTCTTAAGCACTTTATTGATGTCATTGATTGTCTCTTTAGGTAAAAGAAAAACACTGCACCAATACACTTGAATTGATTCAAGAATGGATGCAATAAGCATTAACTTTCCAGCATAAGACAGAAATCTGTTTTTCCAATGAGAAACCTTGCTTCTAATCTTATCAATTAGACTTTTGCAGTCATTAATTCCCAGTCTCTTAGCAATTAAAGGAACTCCAAGGTATCTTACCGGAAGCTTTCCTTTTTGAAAAGGGAGAATATTAAGAATTTCTTGTTGATCATCATCATTTACACTGCCAAAAAACACAGTGCTCTTGTTTATGTTAGGAACCAGACCTGAACAAGAACCAAATTCATCTAAAGAACTTTTAATGAGATTGACAGAATTAGAATCACCATGGCAAAATACTAATAGATCATCAGCAAAACATATGTGAGTGATTCCTAGGTCTTTGCATCCAAAATGATAAGTGAAATCAGGATTGTTCCTCACATTTCTATCCATAATTAGGCTGAAAGATTCCATAACCAAAGTGAAGAGATAGGGTGACAAAGGGTCACCTTGTCTTAAACCTCTGCCTCCTTTAAAGAAACCACAGCTTTCACCATTAATATTGATTGAGAAGTTAACAGTCCTGATACACTTCATAATCCAGCCAATCATTACCTCATGGAAACCAAAATTGATGAGAAGCTGCTCCAAAAAATCCCAATTAACAGTATCAAAAGCCTTTTGAAGATCAATTTTGAAAGCTACTCTTTTTGGACCACCTTTTCTATCATAACCTCTCATTAACTCCTGAGCAAGAAGAATGTTATCCTGTATTTGCCTTCCTGGTATAAAAGCACTTTGACTTTGATTAATCAGCTTTTCCAAACACCCCTTTATTCTGCTAGTCAAAATTTTGCTTATACACTTGTAGGTAACATTACAGCATGAGATTGGCCTAAAATCAGAAACCTTTAAAGGAGTTTGAAGCTTAGGAATAAGTGAAATAATGGTTGAATTGAGTTCTCCTAATAGCTTTCCAGTGGAGAAAAACTCTTTAATGGCTTTACATACATTATCACCCACAATTGGCCATGCTTTTTTGAAAAATCTAGCAGAGAAACCATCAGGACCAGGAGCCTTGTTGTCACCTATACTGAACATAGCATCCCTGATTTCTTTGTTAGTCACTTCTCTAATCATGAAGTTAGCTTTCTCAGCAGACAATTTCCTTAGGAAGAGAGAATCAGGGTCATTTAAAGCCACCACAGGAACATTAGTGCCAAGAAATTTCTTAAAATGTTCAACAAATTGATTTGCAACTTGATCACCCTCATGTCTCACACCATTCTCATCATGAATAGAGCTAATTCTGTTCCTTAGATATCTTCCTTTGAGAACTTTGTGGAAAAAAGAGTTGTTTTTATCACCATAATTGAGCCATTTAACTTTGGATTTTTGATATAATAACTTTTCCTCATCATTAACAGCAACCATATAGTCTTTCAAGATAGAACTTTCATCTTCTCTAAGCTTTTTGTTGTGAGGATCCAAATCAATGGCAGCTTGAATCTCTCTGACTTTAACTTTTAAAACTTTGACTTTTTCCACCAAGTTACCATTCTTCCAGTTGAGGCTGTTGAGAGGGTGCTTTAGAGCTTTCAATCTTTTTACCATAGCAAACATAGAGAAACCATCAACATTCATTTTCCAAGTATCTGCCACTACTTCCAGGAATTCATCTTTATCAGTCAAATAATTGGCAAACTTGAAGGACTTTTTCTTCCTTTTAAGACTGTTTGGGAGAACAATAATAGCAGGGGAGTGATCAGAAATGAGGTAGGGCAAAAAGATAACATGTGCATGTGGAAAATGGCTAATGAAATCTTCATTCCCCATGACTCTATCAAGCTTCTTGAGGATACCAGAGAAATCACCCTGCTTGACTTTAAGAAGGTTTTTTGTCCAAGTAAAATGAAGACCAGAGGAGCACAAATCTTCAACCTCTATTTGATTAATACATTCTTTAAATTCAAGCATGTCAAGAGACATGTTGGAACTTCCAGCAGAATGTTCATTGATGGCTAAAGTCACATTCATATCACCACCAATCATCCATGGATGGCCATTAGTAATCTGCTTATGCCTGTTAAGCTCTTTCCAAAGAACTCTTCTTTCAACACCACCATTAGCAGCATATATGAAAGTTACAAAACTTATAAATTGATTATCAGCAGTTTCAATTAAACATAACATGGCTTGTTTGGAGCAGTTAAGGCTAACAATGTTGATGTTTGCATCATTCCAACTAACAATTATTCTGCATCCTTTATCACTATGATCCATGTTTGAGAACCATTTCCAGTTACCAAACACTTTTCCACAGACTTTATCCAACTGCATTCTTTTCAGATGAGTCTCTAATGTGACACAAATGGTCAATCTTTCATCTCTAATAAGATTCACAACTTCATCTTGCTTAGAAGTAGAACTCATTCCTCTAACATTCCAAATACCAATATTTAAATCCATACTTAAAAGGTTAAAAAAAAAGACTGTCATAAGATTCAACAGTCATGTAACACCTCTTTGTCCATACCCCTAACATTACCCATATTCATTATATTTGCCATACCATCATTCATTTTCTGCACCTCTTCAACAATCTCATTAAACTCATTATTGCATCTTAATTCCCATTGTTCCTTGAAATACAAATACATCTCAGGGGTCCACCTAGGTTTTTCCTCCAGTCCAGGTTGCCTATGATTATTCACATATTTGTCAACAATTTCTTTATCACTCAAAACTTGTTCATCAAGAACCTCATTATCCCCTATATCACAAAAGACTGCATACTTATTAGCACTTTTTCTCAGTTCATCCATTGTTTCTTTACTAGCTTTCCACATTCTACTAGGACTTGTTGTGTTGTGTTCAGAAACTTTCCCTTTATCAGCCCCCTTATCATCATTTTGTTTTGCTTTCTTTTGCCAAACATGCTCTTTACCCCTAGTCTGTACAGGCCCTTTCATATGCCCCATTCCAGTTGTATCTTTCTTATTCCTATTCACCCTAGCAAACTCCTCATTTTCATTGACCACCTTATTATTTACCACATTATCCTTTCCACTATCACCATTCACCTCACATTCAGTATTCTTATCTTTTAGTATAGTACATTTATTATCACAGTGACCAAATACTTTGCAATGATCACATCTAGGTGGCTTCCAAGTGTATTCAACATTGACAAACTTAGTCCAACTAATTCCCAAATCTTTTCCCTTATACACTATCTCAATTTTATTTTTAAGCTCTTTATCAGCCTTAACCTCAACTAATACTCTAGCATATCCAATGCTACCAGTCCCCATATGACACATCCTAGCAGTGGTTCTATCCATCATGATTGGTTTGCCTAGACTACTAGTTATGGCACTTACACCCTTGACTGTCCAGGCTTCTAATGGTACATTGTACAATTTGACCCATACAGGCAAAACCTCAGGCTCAGTGTTCACAATGTTTATACTTGGGTTCCACATTTGTACAACCAGTGGTCTATTATTTACAAGCCATATTCCATTTTCCAAAACTTGGTTAACACCTTCAATATTCCTGAACTTAAAAAAGTATAAACCATTATGAGCAACTATATCTTTCAGTCCAAATCTCCCCCACATTCTGCTTAAATTGTATTTAAGCTCAGAGTATGTCATCTTAGTACCTACAAACTGGCCACACAGAGTGAGATTCCACTTAGCACTACCTTCATTCACCATTTCATCATCAAATAAAACCACATCTCTACCATCCTCAATAGCTGTTGGAATTAGACTGAGTTTTTTCTCAAAATCATCAGTCAAGTCATTCCAATTCTTCTTATTGTTCCAAACTCTAGCCTCATTCTTATTATTCACATTAGCATCAAACTTCACATTATTCACCTCACCACTATGATCATTAGCTTCCATAAGACTAGGTTCACTCATTTCAACAAAATTGACATTCAATTGCTTATTAGCCTCACTTAGTGTAGGAAAAACCTCATGCTCCATAACACTATAGTTAGCCTTATCATTCAACTTATTCCCAGTCTTATTTCCACTATTATTATCCTCACAACTCAATTCCTCATTCTCTTCCCTAACTTCCTCATGTGATTCAGTGTTATTTGCCCTAATTTCATCATTATTAGTATCATTAGCTTTCTTTTTGAGTTTTTGACTTGCTGTATTAACTACATGATCACTAAGCCATACCGGAGCCCTAGTTTGCCTCGTAGATCTTTTATTTTTCTTATTCGACATTGAAGAACAATAAAGCTCTAAATCAAGACTAATAGAACTAAAATTAATACAAAAACGATCTACACTATCATCAGAATCTACTTATTCGACATGAAATTGATAGTAAGCAAAATAGGACAATTTGGGGGTTTTCACTAAACTCAACAAAATTCTAATTAAAACTAACCATTGTATGCGGAAAGAGAAGATGAAACGAATGGTGTAATTAGAATAGAATTTTGTAAATGATTTTGCTATGAAATGAAGCTTTTAGTGATGTTAATGGTGGTGAAATTGGCCGGGAAATTCTGTTGGAGGAGAGAGAAAAGGGAGAGCCGGGTTAGATTTAGTTGGTAACTAAAGAAAGTTTTAATAATTTAAGAATAAGTTGCATGATGGTTATGAGTATATTTTATTCAATTTAGATTTCTGGTATGAAGATCAGTGGCGGCGATTAGGGTGTGCAAGTGGTGCAACCGCACCGGGCCCCCAATTCAGTGGCGGCGATTAGGGTGGGAGAGCCGTGTAGAAAGTGTTAAAGCTATCAGATTGCAAATGTTGGAGATACGAGAAGCTTTATTTCAAGTTGATGAAGATGATAATGATACCATAATCCAGAGTGGAGCTGAATTGCTAGCAGAAAATGAGCTTGGTGATTTTAAGTTCATAGTAGCAATAGTCATCTGGTTCGACATCTTGTACATTGTGAATTTGGTGAGCAAAAGGTTACAATCTAAGGATATGCTTATCGATGTTGCAATCAAAGAAGTGAAAGGGCTTATTTCTTTTTTCAAGAATTATAGAGAAACAGGGCACTCTAAATACATTGAAGAGGCTAAGCAAATTGCCATTGAAATGAACATAAATCCAGTTTTTACTTAAAAGCGTGTAATTCGTAGAAGAAAAAAATTTGATGAGAATTCAGATAGTCAAGATGCTTTGCTTTCCGCAGAGGAGTCATTCAAGGTAAACTATTTTTTATACATTGTTGACCAAGCAATTGCTTCACTTACAACAAGGTTCGAACAATACCAAGAATATGAGAACATCTTTGGTTTCTTGTTTACTTCGTACAAGTTGAAGTCCTATGATGACGACAATTTTAAGTCTTGTTGTAGTAGTGTTGTAGTAGTCTTGAAGCTGCATTGAAGAATAACGATAAATCTGATATCGACGCAGATGAGCTATACATGGAGTTAAGGCTATTAAAGAATCTTTTGCCTAACAGTATGGGGCCAACTGAAGTTCTAAAATATCTGAAGGAGTTAGATTGTTTTACTAATGCAATAATCGCGTATAGAGTATTATTGACTATTCCGGTCACTGTGGCATCTGCAGTAAGAAGTTTCTCAAACTTAAAATTGTCGAAATCTTACTTGAGGTCTACAATGTCACAAGATGGACTTAATGGATTGGCATTGATTGCTATTGAGAATGATATATTAGAAAGTGTTAATTATGAAATGTTAATCAACAACTTTGCTACGAAAAATGCTAAAAGAATGGCACTCTTCAAAAAATAAGTATGTTGCATCTTTTGTAAAGTTGTATTTGTGTTTTAGTAACAATCTAAATATTTGTAGGTTTTTTTTTTTTTTTTTTTTTTTTTTTTTTTTTTTTTTTTTTTTTTAGCGTAGAATTTGATTTTTGTTAATGTTTTGCGTAATGTCAAAGAACTTTTTATTTTCTATAATAATTAACTTTTCGTGATTTATGGGGGTCCTATTTGTGATTTCGCACCGGGCCGCCCAAATCAATGAGACTGCCCTGATGAAGATAATATTGTTTTCACGTTCAGTGTAATAATGAACTTGGGTATTTGTTTTGTAGTTTATTGGGTCAAAACACATGGCATTTGATATTGTGTTTCCAGATTTATTTATTAAATTGCATCAAATCAAATCCATTTAAATAAGATTATCTCTTCGATTAGTTAAACTAAACAATATTTAAGGCCTGATTAATCTGTGTATGCACACTAAAAAAGTGATGTACTTTGTGAAAGCATGGAAAACGGGGGTAGGTAGCATAAAACACTTGCATTATTCAAACATCCCTCACGTGGTCACCATTAATTAAGTTGATTCATTTTCTAAATTAACAAACAGAGTAGTAGGTACAGTTCTTCAAAGTTAGTTTATAAATTTTTTGAATTTGTTACTGTTAACCAAACAGTGACAATTTTAGCTTTTTGTGAACATTTTTATCATTTACTAGTATATAAATAGGAAAATGATTTGCACACTCATGTTTTTTATTGACACACTCTAATTTATGCATTAACATGTTGTATTATTTATACATTCTGCTTCAACTGTTTGTACATTAGAGTGTGTAAATCAAAAGGTAATGTGTGCAAATCATTTCCCATATAAATACTACAAAAACCATAAATAGAGAAACCATTCATTCCACTTGTAGGGCGGAGATTGTCTCAAATTGGAAAACCAACTTGACTCAAGTTGGGAAAGTGTGAGCCATTATGGCACTTCAGATTTCAATAAATGAGAATATACTTTAATTAGTAGATATGATATTTGATTGATGAAAAATATAACTAGTAAGATTTCTTAAAACTTTGTGTATTATGAAAATAAATACTTATTATGGGATGGAGGAAGTAATATGCATGTCCCGAGTTCGAGTCTCACGTGAACCAAGTTTTAGTTTCTTTAAAATATATGTTTAACACATGAACATTATTAGTACAAATATGAAGATATTTAAACTGGTCTCTTATGTTTTAATAATAACATGTAACTTGTACTCCCTTCGTCTAAAAAAGAGTGTCCAAGAAATAGAAAAAATATGATATGTATAATTAATTCTAGTTTTGATTAATAAAAAATTATTTTTACGCTTATAGTTAATATAGAAATAAAAAATGAGTAATTAATGCAAGTTTTGATTAGAATGATAAAGTAGAAAAACATATCATAATTACTATTCATATATAAAAACTAAATACTTATTTTGTAACAAATATAAATAGTAAAGTGAACATTTTTTTTTTAAGAAGAGAGTAATATATAACGTAAAATGTGCAAGTTACTCGTTACCATAATTTGTCAAAGCATACATTTTATCAACCCCTTATCAGAGTCCTCTTACCTAATAGATCTTTTAAAAGATTCATCCCTCCTAAGAGATCCGTACATATCGTCTAATCGGACATAATCTCTTGCGCCTTTACCAAACTCTGTAACTCATTGTATCTTCACATAACTCACAAGCACGACCTCAAAACTCCAAATCACATTTGGCTATATCCATTTCTCACTTTACCAAACGAGCATGATGTTCTTTTTTATTTTTTTCAATCTCCTTTAAGTATAAGTAGTGTTGAGGATTACATACACATGTTAGTAGAGTATCATAAATGAAAATAATATCTTATTGATGTTCATGCATATCATAAACGCTTCGTGAAAATCTTTTGCATGTATAAGCACGTTTTGAAATTATCATAACATACATTTCAATTACTCACTCAATTTAAGAAAACATGATATATAAGAAAATATTAGAGTAAATTTCACCGTTCGTCCCTGAACTTGTCAAGATTCTCGTGAATCGTCCTTAAACTATTTTTTTTTTCACTTTCGTCCCTGAACTTGTCAAACGACGGCGCGTTTGGTCCCTGGGAGCGCGTTTTGGCATACGGACGTTATGTCCGTCCGTTATCTGATGTAAGGGTGAGCAAACGGACCGGATGGACCGGACCGACCGACAAAACCGACCGGACCGGACCGACCACATTCGGTCCGGTCCTCGGTCTAGTCTTTTTGGCTTGGTCGGTCCTCGGTCCGGTCGGTCCGGTCCGGACCGACCAAAAAACCGAAAAAATGTGCCAAAATATGTCTAATTGGACCGGACCGGACCGAGACCGGACCGGACCGAACCGGACCGAGACCGGACCGACCACATTCGGTCCGGTCTCGGTCTATGGTTTTTCCGGTTCTCGGTCGGTCGGTCCGGTCGGTCCGGTCCGGTCCGGTCCGGTTTTCGGACCATGCTCACCCTTAATCTGATGTGACAAGCTTGGGTTTTTTCGTCTTTTCACGTATTTCAAATTCTCACCGTTCGTCCCCAATGCCTTTTGTATATTGTAGCAAACGCTTTGCATGTTTCGTCCCTAAGATTTGATGCGTGTTGTGTAAAAATTCGACCGTTGGCAAGAAGTGAACCATGTAAATCCCCGTCCATTGTGCAGATAATAAGTATGTAAAACACACATCTTTTCAAAAGAAAAACAGAGCAACGATGGTGGTCTGCACATGTGGTAAACCCGTTGTTGTCAAGACTTCTTGGACAAACAGGAATCCAGGTCGCCGTTTCTTTGGCTGTCCGACAATTGTAAGTTTGTCATTGTCTTGTTTAATTTTAAAAAAATGTGTTGCTCATTTACACACTTTGTTGTTTCAGGGCTCAAATTGTCCTTTTCTGGGATGGTTGGATCCTACGATGTGCCCAAGGTCAGTAGACATTATCCCTGGTTTGTTGAGGAGGATTAATGCTCTACGAGGTGTTGTTGAAGAGCTTGAAGGACAGCGGTCCAAGTACAAGAAGTATATCATCATCAGTTGGGTTTTGTTTGCATTGTATGTTTATTTAACTGCTTGACATGTGTTGTGTAGTAGTAGTTGTTATTTTGTGATGGTGGTGGGTGAAAGCTTTTAGTATTTTCCAGTAGATGATGGTAGTTGGGAGGTGAAGCTGTCGTTTGTAATGGTTGTCAATGGTCAATGAAATTTCTTGTTTGAATAATGGCTAAATCCAAATGGTTTGTGATTAAGTGAATGTGGCTTGTTATTGTCAAGTATTTTGTTTCATTGTTCAATGCATAATATGACTGAGTTAGGGAAGTTAACAAACCATAATGCTGTACTTTGAGTTAGGGAAGTGAACAAACCATTAGGTTGTAGTTTGACTTAATAAAGTCAACTAAGTAAACCATTTTAATGGTAACTATTTGCGCATGGTGCCATAAACCTTTTTTTTTGATAATATTAACTAAAACAGTACATGACAGTCAACAAATGCAGATTCATTACCAATAATAAAAGAACATAAATATGTTCTTCATTACAAAAGAGATACTGGTTATACCATGAAAACACATTCTTATCATGAAATGGCATATGTAAATGCTATAAGTTTCCTTTTCCTTGACTGGCTTCAAGGCTTATTTGCAGGAGTGGAGGTTGAATCTTTGTTAGCTTGAAGCTTTAAATACTTACTATAAGCAGAATCAGCAGTACCAATGACATAATGAGAGCTTGTTGGAATGGTGCCTGAACGTTTTGGACCTATAAGCTTTAAATACTCGGCATAATCAGGATCAACAGGACCAATGATATACTCAGAGGTTGTAGGAGTGCTGGTTGAACCTTTTTGAGCTTGAGTAGTTAAAAACTTGGCATAATCATCATTAACAGGACCAATGATATACTCAGACCTTGCAGGTTTGGTTTCTGCAAATAAGGAAAAAGAGAGCATCAAAAAACAAAAAAAATATAGCTTCACAAATAGATAAATGTTAATAGAAAATGACCCTATATTGACCTTTTTTAATTAAATACATCCAATTACATATCAAAAATAGAAATAACAATACCTTTTTTGTTTGTGGCCTTCATTTTGTGTGAAGTAACGTTATAGGATACTTAGGTTTAAGAGAAATTTAGGTTACAAGATTGATTATGTGGGTTTGTGTGTGTGTTTCATCGTTTGGGTGGGTATTATATCAGATGGGATTAAATGATATGGAAATATGTGTGGTTGATCGGTTTGGTGGGTATTTAATGGCTTGGGCGGGTATTTAATGTGTTTGGTTGGCTGGCATCACAGGGCTCTATCGGCTCACCAGTACTAAGTTCCATATTTATAACAGTATTAAAATCTTAGTACTGGTAGTACAAAATTCCTTGTAACATAATATCATTTATTTAGGGAAGTCAAAAAACCATAACAGCAAGCCTGAGAGGGCCAGTTTCCGTGGAGTTGAACTCAATGCTTTGCTTGACATGTCTACCGATGAGTTGGTCAAGATGTTCACTGCTCGTGCTCCAAGTTGGTTTCAGAGGGGTTTGTAAACATTCATCCCATTGAAGTGAGGATGCTACTTGTTTTAAAGGATTATGTTTTTAAAGGATTATGCTACTAGTTTTAAAAGGTTTACACCTAGTATGTTGTCATTTCAGAAGGTTAACATGATACTTGTTTTAAAGGATTTTGCAACTTTATTTGTTTTGTGTTTTTTAAAAAAACACGTGAAAAAGGGTGTAGTTTGACTTGAAAAAGTCCCCTTTTGCACTACCAGTATTACTTTTTTACTACTGTTTGAAATAAAAAACTTAATACTGGTGAGCCAATAAAGGCGTGTGAAGACCACCCAACACAACCCAACCCATTACATACAGTACACAGATACATTCCCAAATAAAATGGAAATATAAATGTGTTCATATTTCCAACAAATAATTGGGAACCGAAGAGTCCAATAAAAGGCTGTAAAATTTAATAAAGACTCTTCGTTTTCCCCATTATATGTCTATATATTGGCTACTGCCACATTATGCATCATACTAATCTAATACTAGCAAACATCAAACAATTTAAAGTGTAAGTAAAATGTCAGGAACCAAGAGAGCAAGAGATGCTGTTGCAACCGACAACACAGAAGAAGGAAACAAGGAAGTGATGAAACGAGCAAGGGGAGATCCAAAAGAGCCAGAGGTGCCTTCGTTGGAAAAAGGGTCTAACGATAACGATAAGAAGAAGGTGGATGAAGAAAAGGAGAAGGCTCCTCCTCCAAGCCCTGCTGAAGTTGAAAGACGCAGGCTTGCTGCAAAAAAGAGGGCCGATGAGCATTGGAAGGAGATCAATGCTGTTAGGAGATTAGAAGAAAGGGATAAAAAGAAAAACAAATATGTTAAATGTATTCAAGAAGAGGAAGAAGAATGTTTAAAAACATTCTCGTATGATGATTTGTATAAGTCATATGAGTCCGATTAATTTCATCGTGTAATGGAAAAAGTTTGTTTAATAATAATTTTATTGTTGATTTTGTGAGTTTTGTTTTTTTTTCAATTGCATGTTTTTATTTTTTTTTTGTATTTATTTATTTTTTGTGCAAATTTTTTTTATGAATATTTTCATGATGTACGTTTGACTTTCAATTTATGCACCAGTATGACCTTCAGTTTATGGTTATTTTCATGTGTATATCTAATAGTGGTATTATTCACATTGTTCACCAAAAAAATATGTTGACTTTCATAGTCAACTCACTTAATTATTCAAAACACGATACTATATTGCATATGTATTTGGGCAAATATAAATTATAATTAGTTAATTTTACCCATGTAATGTAATGAAAGAAACAAAACAGGTTTACAAGTGAATATTCAATAATGGTTCAGTTAGTTGACTTTATTAAGTCAAACTAGAGCAATATGTTTATCGACTTCCCTAAGTCAAACTAGAGCCTTATGGTTTGTTTTTATTTTAAAGCACAATCCTTTAAAACAAGTTGCGTCTTCACTTTCTGAAATGATAAAAGACCAACAGGGAACGAAATTAATAGTCTTTCTTTCGAACGATAAGTGGTAGTACTGAATGGTTTGCTTTGGGTGGAATTCACACGTTTGGAAGACTCAGCAGTACTAACTTCCTTATATCTAACAGTATCAAAATGTTAATACTGGTAGTACAAAAATTTGTCTAACCATATTAACTAGTTAGGCCTGGGACTGTCGTTATCTTTTCAGTAGTACATGGTTAGTCTACAATTCAACTGCTTGAATTACAAATACCCACAATAGTAGTACAAAAGGGTAACAACATGTTTATTCAGGTTACAACAATATTATTCAATCATACCACGTCCTAAATCAACTATTACATTTTCTTTTTACCCTTACCTTTTGGAAAAGGCTTGCCAATTGCTGGAGCAAATGGTTTGATTCCATTGTCTTCACAGAACTCATCACTTGGAAGGCCTAGCACCTTTTCCCTTTCAAAAAAAAGTTGTTTCTCTGTCTTTTTAGGATTCTTAAACTTCCTAGCATCAATCTTTCTTCTCAAAGAACCTGAATACGTCTGTGGAAAATAGCCATCCCAGCTGTTGGTTGCAGTTGAGTCACTCCAGTTGTTGATGGAGCTTGAATCACTGCTGTTAACGTAAATGATTTCTGCAAACAGGCTAAGAAAACCATTAAAAAAAAGTATGCTAGAAATGAAAAGGAGCAGGGTGTTGCAATTGAGGGTGTCTTTCAAACAACCTTTGTTCTTGGAACTCATTATTTCAGCAGGTAGGATTGGGTGGTGGAAGACTGGTTGGTGTCTTTGGTTTTATAGAGGAATACTTATGCTTGTTTAGTGTTTACAAAATGCAAAAGTATTCACGTGACTAAACAGAAAAAAAGTAGTCTTTGGCGCCCTATGACAAGTCATGTCATGTCTTACTTTTATCATGTGTGCAGACATGAGAAGAAAATAGTGTTTGCATAACCAAGGCCAAGATAGTCATTTTCAAACACAAAAATGCCACCACATTCAATTGATGTGAGCATTTAATACTCCTTAACCTACCTCACACAGGGATTCTTCAAACGGGTTTATTTCAAACACAAAAATGCCACCACATTCAATTGATGGCATAACCTGAAAGTCCCAATTTAAAGACAGAGGCAAGTGGTGGTTTTATAGGTCTTGGTGTTCGAACTGGTAATGATCCACAGGTACAGGTGTTGGATGAAAGATGTTTTATCTGTTGCAAGGACAGACTCTGTTGGAGGCATGCAAACACAGGACCAAGTGTTGTTGTAGTCACAAATGTACCTGGTGCTGAGGCAAACAAAGTGATTGGTTGTGTTATAGGTCTGGGAATTAGATCTAGGGAGAAAAAGAAGAAACAAAATAAATGAAGAAGAATAAAAACCCAAAAAAGTTGATTACAAAACAACCACAAATTTGAATAGCTGTATTGTGGTAGACGACTGTCATGGTTTTGGGCATGTCCAATGTTTGGTTGTATGTCATATGTACGTTACCATTTTAATGTTTCGTGTCTGTATTACAGATTCATTAATGTGATGCTCATGTTTATGTTTGTGATACATATCAAACACACTAAAAAACCTAAAACATATATGAACACATTATTCATTGAAAAACTCCATCATAAGACTCATTACATTAATTAACCATAACATGGTGATCTGAACAAAAGAAACCCATGACCAATGCCCAACACACAATAACCTCATGGATATTTCTTTCTCACAACAAATTCAATCTTCTTAAACACCTTGTCCTTGACTTGGTTGGACTTCGTCAACAGTGCCTTCGCCCGACGCTTATCAATTGTCTGTAATCTCCTAAGCTTCTTGGTGTTGCTCCTTGCAATTCTTGCACGTGAAATGTTTCGAACTTCAGCAATCAGCTCCCCCTACGTTCGACCCTTTCAGAAATTTTTTTAGACTTGTACTCCAAATCTTGTGCTTGCTGCAAGTTTCAAGAATCTCTGTGTGGTAAGGGCCAAGCATTACTTCAGTAATGCAGTACGCGTTACAAAGCATCTTTAGATCAATATTAATTTCAGAGTTGTTCATGATTAAGGAAATAGGGAGTTGTGTATTGCAAGTTTTGAGTTGCAACAAAGGATGTAGGTGGGTAGGTAAGTATTGAGTATGAGTAGTAAATGACACACAACTAAAGCAACCCATTTTGTCTTAAAGGCTTGTCATACCTTTGTGACACATATAAAAAATGTTATAAATAACAAAAATGGCATATATAATTACGATTTTTAAAAAGTACATCATACATTTAAAACATTGCATAAATGTAACATAAAAATTACATAATACTTCAGTTGTAATCCGGGTGATCCCATGTCTGAGAGTTGTTGTACATGTAACCGTCGTCGTAAGTAGCAAAGCTCGCAAACTTATCGGCTTCTAACTGAGCTTCCAACCTGCTAAGCTCCCGGTCCTTTTCTTCGTTCCAGCCCCCATCATCAGGTACCACCACATTTTCTTCAAAGCTTGGCTTAAATTGCTCCAAATGAGAGTGTTGCTCAACAACTGTCGCTCCAACAGATGAAGTAGATGCACCAGCATCACATGCTGCCACATTATCCATATAACTCCAACGGATCTTGTTAGAAATTTGTGCCTGTATTTGAGAAACACAACCCCACAGGGACTCAGCAATGGCACTGTCCTTGCAATATTCATCGTACAGAAACTGGTCGATGACGGCTTTCCTCTCTGCTGAGATATCTTGGCACGCAGTGTATTGTTCTCTAAGTTGGTTTTTAACTTTTTTGGCAATGTCAAACTGTTTGATCACTTCAATGATAGCATTCTGCCGAACCGTGTCGCCTTTCTCGGTCTGTTTCTTGATGTATGTTTGCAATTCTTCGACTGTGTGAGGAAGTTTGCAAGCCATTTATGTTTTGAATTGTTGTTTGCAATGTGTGTGCATTGTCTTTACTGGTGGTATTTATAGGAAGTGAATTTGGTAAGTTTGCAAGCCATTATAAAAAATAATATATATTTGTTACTTTCAAACGGTAACAAACAAGTACAACCACATGTTCACTTGTTTGCATTCAATTGACTTTACTTAGTGAAACCCAACAATGATGAATCTTACCCGTTTTGTTACCCATCAAGCACATAACTAGTTTTGGTTGACATAATGTAAAAGTCAAATATGTCACAAACCATCTAAAGTAGCCACACAATTTGACTTATGTAACTTTGCCTTAAAAAGGACTTTGAAAATTGCCACATATGTGGACTTTCAATGTCTGCCTATAATAAGCCATTAGATGAGTGCCACAGATGTGGACTTAGAAAATTGCCACATATGTGGACTTTCAATGTCTGCCTATACAAGGACTTAGATAAGTGCCACAGATGTGGACTTTGATGTTTGCCACAGATGTGGACTTTGATGTTTGCCACTTATGTGGACTTTCAATTACAGACGCTTCATAACACCGATAGTACTAAAATTTAAATTTGTCCTGAATTTAAAACATGGCTAAAGGATAGCCCATTCACTGTCATTGACTTGGCTGGATTGAGTTGGAATAGGAGCAGCTTGAGACGCACCAGATACTCCTTGCACAGTTGACCTCTGACCACCTTCAACCGCTACATCTCCATATTGGACAGCTGAACTAGGACCAGCTTGAGTAGACCCATTACCCTTAGCTTGCCGAGCTCTAGCTTTGTTGAAACCTACATAAGAAAACAGGTTATACAAAAGAACCAAATATAAAACAACCAAAAAACATAACTATCAAACTCTAATAATTACCTTTTCTAGGAGGTTGACCTTGTCCTTTGCATGTAGTCTTGTTGTGTCCAGCGTTACCGCATAGTCTGCAAGTAATAACTCTCCCTCTTTTGGTCAGCTTTCCAGAATCTACACAGGGTGCATCCTCAAACTTGGACCTTCTTCTCTTCTTCTTTGGTCTTCCAACCTGGACATGATGCTTTGGTGGCAAGAGCTCTATAGCATGGGTGGTCTTCTCCCAGTAGTTGCTGCCTCTAATTGGTTCCACTAAGTGAGAGTATACTTCCTTCCATGTGGACAACCAATAACAGCTATGTACCCAAGATTCAGGAGATCCAACTTGAATGCCATTCAGTCCTATGTTCCAACAGGCTGCAACAGCATGCTTACAAGGTATCCCTGTCAATTCCCATTTCCTGCATGTACATACCTTATCCTGTACATTCACAACACACTGGTCACCCCATGCCCCTGTTACCTGATACTTAACTCCTCCATTCCATATCACCCGCAAGGATTCAGCCTCGCTCTTAATCTTTCCCAATATTTTAGCTGCAGTTGGGGTTAGAGGGCCATTAGTTTTGTCAATCATACCTTGTACATCTACTATCCTCTTCATGCAGTATTCTCTGATGTACTCTAAAAGTGTAATGACTGGCTTGTCCCTTGCTGGAGCTATTTTAGCATTGAACACCTCACAAATGTTGTTGATCAATAAATCTGTAACTGGTCTACCTATACCACAAAAATATGAAACACTTAAATGATATACATGTCTACTATTGAACCACTTTTGTTGAAAACAAACAAACACTTACCAGAAAAGGAGATCTTGCCCAATGTTCAGCTGGTATCTTGCTCAACCATTCGTGTGCTTCCTTCTTGATAGCCTTCAAATGTTCCATACACTTTGCAAAACCAGACAGGGTTGTAACAGATGCACATCTCCACAAAGCTTCCTTATATTCCAAGCCACTATACTGCTGCCTCATATTTTCATGAATGTGCCTCAAGCAAAATCTGTCTTCTGCATTAGGGAAGACAGATTTTAAGGCTGGAATGAGTCCCTGCATAAACCAACAAAGTTAGCAAAATAATAATTTATATTTTGTTGGTTATTAAAGAATTCAATTAGATGAGCATGATTTACTAACCTTTTGTCTATCACTCATGAATGTGAAGTTAGATCTAGGGCCTAGATCTATGTCATCACCCAAGCACATTAAGAACCAAGACCATGAACTCTTAGTTTCAGCTTCCACCAATGCATAAGCCAATGGGTAAATCCCATTGTTAGGATCAAGTCCAACAGCCACCAACACTTGCCCTGGATAAGGACCTTTCCTGAAACAACCATCTAGCCCCAACAATTCTCTTTTGCAAGCCTTGAAGCCTTCCTTCAATGGTCCCAAACAAACATAAATTCTTTTAAACACCCTTCTAGACTCACTGGGATTAGCAGAATCTCTATCAATTCCAAGCTTCACAGTCGTATTAGGGTTTGTAGACAACAATTCACCAATATAGTCCCTTAGCATCATATACTGCAGGTTGTAATCACCTGAAACATCTTTTTCTGCTTTGGCTTTGGCCTTGAATGCTTTTGTCATAGATACCTGAAGATGTAATTCACGCTGGAGCTGGTCTTGAACTGCCTTTCCTGGAATCTCTGGATTAACCTTCACTAGGTCATAGATCTTGTTTGCCAGGTATTTATAAGTGCAGTGTTTGATTTCCCTAGATTGAACGCAAGTGTGTTTGTCTCTGTGTGTCTTTACTATCCAGTTTTGCCTAACTCTGTCTTTGCCTACATACAACACCCAGGAGCATCCATCACATACATCATCAGAAGTTCCTACATCTTTTCTCTTTCTTTTTCTCCCTCTACCTAATGGGCCACTTGATCCACTAGGCCCAACACCTGTATCCACAGTTGGGCCTGTTGATCCACTTAAGACTGACTCTGTAAACACAGGAATTTGGTTATCACATACAGCTCTTATCCTAATACCATCATTCTTGAGCAAATTCAAATTTCTCCTGATCTCAACTGTATGCATGTACACTCTTTCCTTCACCTCTTCTGGGGTTGAAAACTCTTGTCAAGTGAAAAAATAATACTTCATAAGAGGATTCTCTGCCATGTCAACTCCAATTGCTCTCCTTATTTCCCTTAACTGTTTCCTAACACCAGTATCTGGTTTACCATCACTACCTGATTGACTCTGGAAACCTTCAACACAAACAGGTTCTACTCCACCGACAACCTCTCCAACTAAACTGCTGTTGCCAATGCTGTCATAAGCTTTATTCCCAGTTAGTCTAAACCTATTTACTTGATCACCACTGGTGTTGCCAATACTGACAGAAGGATTATCCCTTGCTAAATGAAAACCATTTAGTTGCACAGGAGGCTCAACTCCAGTGTGTCCTTCATCATTCATAACTGCAGCCTCTCCTTCATCACCTGAACCTGCATTGTCACTTGACCCTCCTTCATAATCACTATCATTGACATTATGAATGTCATCCTCCTCATCCTCTAGTGGCCCGACACCATTACCATGCTGAACCTCACCCTCTAGTACCTCTTGCCTGGTATCCTGTTGACCCTCACCTGAATGTGTTTGGGGATCATCTAGGCCTAAAACAGGCAACCCTACATTTAGGTCCAGGTCACCAACACCAAAAAGTTCATCAGGACTTAATCCAGAAGTGCTGTCAAAATTCATGGCATCCAAATAACTATATGACAGAGGCACATCTAACTCATTCTCTTCAAACTCCATCATCCTGACTATATCAGCAAGTTTCTTTGCCACAATCTCCTTACTAGCAGGTACAACAGGGGTGAAACTTAAATTCAAACTTCCAAATTGTGAATCAATCAGGGGAAGTTCATTGTTTTCATTTTGACCACATTCACTTAAAGTCAGTTGTGTAAAAGGAGTGCCTTGACTTGAGTTGCCAGGAAGTGGAACACTATCAGTATTATCAGGCCATGTGAGGGGCAACAGTTGAGGGTGTTTACTTTCCTTTGATGCTCTAAGTGGACTAGAACCTAGTTCCTCTATTACTACCCTCGTTTTACCAGTGACCCTGGAACACCCGTGCTCTATATAGACTTCAATCAACTTGTAACGACCTACCATATAACCCAAACATCTGACATCATCGTCAGATGAAAGGGGAAACAATCCGTGGTCTAAACTACTCATTGGACTAAGATAATGATAAAACAGAGGCTCTGTCTGACCTGTGTAGCCCAACTTAAGCACCATCTCGTCAAGATCAAACACTGAGAATACATCAATATCCACCATGTCAAATATGTTTTCAGTACCACCAACGTATTCCCTGTTAGGGAAACGCATAAATGCACCACCAGGATGTATTCGAATGGTGAATAAATTCCGATTAAATTCTGCAATATAAAGTCAATTACTTAGTACCTAAACATACATAAACACAACCTAAACATACATAAACACAACATAACAGCAAAATAATCTCAAATCAACTGGACTTAAACTCATTACCATAGGCATTCTCACATTGCGCCTCCAACTCATCTGCAGGGACTGACACTCCTCTTGTGCGCATCTTCCACATTGGTACGGACATTGTTCGGGACGCTTTTCAATACTTTTGTGATTCTGACGTTGATGTGATTGCGCGGGAAAGTTTTTTGCAGGTGTTTCTTGGAAAACGAAAGCTTCAGCCAAAAGTTAATAGAACCTTCTTTATATGCCACTTTTAGGGACGATTTGCGCAAATTACACATCTTGGAGCTATCTTTTAGGGACCAACGGCGACAGTTACTGTTGGAGAAGTTTGGGAGTGAAAAGACGAAACTATCCATGGTATCCACGTCAGCTAACGCTGCATTGCAGCGTCCGTTTCCCAAAAGGACCATTCGCGCCAAAATCGACAAGTTCAGGGACGAAAATGAAGAAAAAAAAAGAGTTTAAGGACGATCCACGCTAATCTTGACAAGTTTAGGGACCAACGGTGAAATTTACTCAAAATATTATGCTTAAGAAATCATGTATTAATTAATTCCTCTTGTTAAAAAGTTGGTAAAGAATTAATAATTTATATCCTCTGCATCATACTTTTTTTCTAGTGATATACGTATATTAATTTTTATTTTATTTTGTTTATTTATTATTATTATTATTATTTACAATGATAGGTTAACAGATTAGCTTTTTTCAAAGTTGACAATACTAAATATTAAAAATATATACATTGAACCAGCAAACTTTACCGCACTTTCCATGTTATTTTAATTTATAATGTTGATTCAATCAAGTCTTTTGAGAAAAATAAATGGAATAAATCATATAAAGTTAGCTTGCCAAGCTGTATATCGGTTTGATTTGCTACAACTGTTCTCAAAAGGTTTAAATTGGGGGTTGAGATGTACGGAGTTCAAATATATGTATTTTGCGATTTTCGTTTAACGAAGACAACGAACTATTATTATTATTATTATTACCTGAGTCACTGGACTTGAATTTAGATCACTATTTAGTGTCCACTAACTCTTCGCAAAGAATTGAATTTTTCCGCAAGTGTAGTTAGACTTGCAGCATCAAGCTGGCATTACTTTCAAACAACTTGTTGTATACCTGATGGAGTAATGGGTATCGAAGAAGTTGTGAATTAAAGAGCATAAATTTTTCTAATATAACCTTCTGAACCTACTATTGACTCAAATTGTGTGAGATAGTGCCAGTAATGTTTATGAATCTTTGCTTTGTAAAAAGTATCGATCCACTGCCACTATAAAATGATTTTTTAATCGAAGACAATAATGTTTATGGACCTTTACTGATCACAACTATATTGTGTCATTGACATTTAAGTTGGAAATGTCTATTGAGCCAGTTTTTCTGCTGTATAAAAAATATAGATACGATAATTGATGCCAATATCAATCAACAACAAAGATTAATACCGAAAATAGAGTTACTTGATAAGTTTATTGAAATACAAAAGCAAGCATGAGAATCATGGATACTTGACGGTTAATTACACCATTTCAAACATGAAACACATTTATTCGAAGATTACCAGAGTTGCGAAAACCCAAGTTAACCAGATACAGAACAGACTTGATGGAGTCCAACCAACTAGATCATTTTCTTGGGACAAGGTCAATCCTGATACCGGAAATGCTGACATTATCGGCGCCTTCAACTGGCACCAAGGATACCAAAATATATTCATCATCTTCAGCTTTAAGGTCCTCCAATACCCTTGTGATTCCAAACTGCGCCCCACTTTTCATTTTCATGGCTCTTCCGAGACCGTGCTGCAACGATTCAAATGTACCAGCAAACTCACTGTTAGCCGCAGTGATATTTGATCCATCGTCGACGTCATTGACAAGCACATCGAACTTGAAAGTCGTTGTGCCGTCATATTCGATTCCACTTATGATCAACACCTCGGCTGCTCCAGTCTTCTCCTTCTTGGTTCTGTTTATAGCAGGTCTCTTCACCAGAAGCTTGACTGTCTTGTTTAATGTCACCGGGAATTTCACGTCTTCAGCCTTGTCCACTTTTCCAATGGAATCTGTAGCAACATGCGACTCAGGAGCATGTGGAGTCGGCGAATAAGAGGTCCAGGGTGTTGGGGAACTTGCAAAATCATAACCCATGTTGGTAGTGTATAGGCAATCCCTGTTGTAGACACGCACAAGATTTTTGTTCTCATCGTAAAACACATATGATGCATCTCTCCAGTCATCGGAGTCTGGCTCTTTGTTAGTCGCAGGATCTAGGTCTCTCCATAGAGTCCACATCCGATCGACGTTGGCATGATGGCAGTAAAATACAGGGTCATACCCGGCTGAGTAGAAGTTCCCCATGTCCTCATTGTTCCCCATTCTACCGTTTCCTACCCATGCGTGCACCGAAGTGTGAACCCCGGCCTCTATCGAGCCACCCTCATTCACGCCATTATCCCCAGCCGCCATTTCCCCACCAAAGAAGCCATTTTCGTTAGAGTTAGTCATCATCTGGTTATACATGGTGTATAGATTTTGTTCAGTTACCTCAGCTGGATCAGTACTAGGAACCCTTGCAAAATTAACAATACCCGGTGGGAGGTTAAAGTTCAAGGGATTCCTGTAACCATCAAACAGAGGATTAAATTTGGCATTAGGATTTCCAGGTTTGGTGGGGTCTGGAGGGTTAGGGTTGAGCAAAGCCTCTTCGAACATTGGAGGAATTGCCATACCGTCGGGATTGTCCCAGTTCCAGTAAGGCAAAGCGAAAGTTGGATCGTTAATCAAACTTCCCAAGATTCTCTCATAGAAATAGAGGTACCATCGATGGAAAGGATAGAAGAGCCAGTTGTTGTGAATCTGAAGGTTTATAGTGTCTTCGCCACTCTTTTCTTGAGTGAAAGCACCATTACAATAAGCACAATGGATCTTACCTTGGTTCTTCCAACTGCGGGGGTCGTCATCAGGGAGCGCCCTCATTGCTGCAATTGCAGCACGATACTTCTTGACATAAACAGGATCAGTAGATGCTTGATGTGCTGTTGGTCGAACACGCATTGTGGGGTTCTTAGGCAAGACATAATCTACTGGATACGACTGTGGTGACGTTAGTGGAGGGCAACAAGCAACTCCCCTTACAGCTTCACCCATGTTAGGTATTCCATCACCTGCACTAACGCAAAGTGCAATATTATCTGGAGCTTGGATGGGAACAGCAGAGGCCGATTGAATGGTGGACAAGTTAGCCGCTCCATAAAGGCCTCCGAGCCCTAGAAGCACATTTCTTCGGTCGATATTTTGTGTGTCGAGTGAAGTTTTGGGTAGAATGAGTTTTGAGGTTTCAGAGGTTTTGTTATTATCATCCTTAGAAGTGTTACATGAAACTTTGAAGCGATGGGATAAAGTTTTGGAAAACAATGGGGAACGAGAGAAGGTGTTGGTTTTTTTGGTAGTATTACTAGTAGGAAGAGTGGACAAGCCAAAAGAAGCCATGATCTTTGACTGGATCGGTGCTCTACTTGTTATCTAAAGACCCACTTATATAAGGAAATTTCCGGTTAATATGGATCTAGGGTGATCAAATGGATTAATATAATAACGAAGAAAATACGTGGCTTCCAAAACCAATGATATCGTTTGTTACTTAAAATAACAAAATAAATAGCTACAACAGATGAAGTCGTTGAAATAATTACTATGTGCAAGATGAAATATTTTATGATCATTATGGTTATTAATTAAACACGTGTTGGTCAGTATTTTATCATTAGATGAATGGGAGATCGGTGAGTTTAAAATTATTAGACTACTTAAAAAGTATGCATGTGGTAAAGATGTGGACATAGTTTTGGTATAATTACCAGTTAGGTACGTAATTGTATTTATTTTCTTGCTAATCTTCATGTTTTCAATAAGTTTTTTTTATATAATTAAGAACTGCACTTTTATATCTGGAGATGCTAATTTAATATCTTTTGAATATTAATCAAGGACATATAGCGTCATCGCTAAAACGTTTTGACCGTCTTTGCCAAAACCTTTAACGAAAGGGACATGGCGACGACAAAGACGATAGTAGAGCTTTTAGCGACGACTTAAGTCGTCGCCCTCAAAAGATTTATATGATATCACGCCAATTTAATCCTTCACAAAAATAAGTAGAAAGATATATGATGACATAGCAACACTAATTAATACAACAACATAGATTAATAAATTAAAAGTGCTAAAATAGTTTATTAAAATACATAGAAAGAGGAATCATGCATACTGGTGGTTACACCACTAGTAAAAACATGAAACTATTTATTATGAGGTTCCCAAGTTGACCATGCATACTGGTGGTTACACCACTAGTAAAAACATGCATACTGGTGGTTTCACCACTAGTAAAAACATGAAACTATAGAAAGAGGAATCATGCATACTGGTAGACAAAACCCACGTTGACCAGACACAAAACATAAAACAAACACAAAAGACAGACTTACGTACCCAAGCACGCATGCATGCAAATTAAATTCTGGGAACCAACTCAATCCTGATATCTGAAACTGAGACATCTTCGGTGCCTACAACTGGCGACAAGGTCACCAATACGTACTCATCATCTTCGGCTTTAAGATCCTCCAATAGCCCGGTGATTCCAAATTGAGCGCCACTTTTCATGTCCATCGCTCCCCCGAGGCCATGCTGCAATGATTCAAAAGTACCAGCAAACTCACTATCAGCTGCGGTGATTGCAGTTCCATCATCCACGTCATCGATAAGCACGTCGAACTTGAAGCTCGTTGTGCCGTCAAATTGGATGCCACTTAAGATCAACACTTCTGCCGCTGCACTCTTCTCCTCATGGGTTCTATTTATAGCAGGCCTCTTCACCAGAACCTTCACTGTCTTATCTAATTTTATTGGGAATGTCACGTCCTCCACCTTATCCACTGCTCCTATTGACTTAGTTGCAATGTGCGACCCAGGAGCATGTGCTGTCGGCGAATAATCGGTCCAGGGTGTTGGAGAATATGCATATTCATAACCCATCCTGGTGGGGTCTAGACAATCTCTGTTGTAGACACGCACAAGATTTCTATTCTCGTCATAGAATACGTAGGATGCATCTCTCCAGTCAGGGGAGTCAGGATCTGTGTTATTCACAGGATTCTGAGCTCTCCAGAGTGACCACATTCTGTCGACGTTGGCATGATGACAGTAGAAGACGGGGTCATAACCGGCAGAGTAGAAGTTCCCCATGTCCTCGCTGTTCGCCATTCTAGGGTTTCCCACCCACACATGCACCGACGTGTGAACCCCAGCCTCTATTGACCCACCCTCATTCATGCTAGGATCAACCCCTGCTGCCATCTGGCCACCAAAAAAGCCGTTTGGAGAAGTGCCAGTGATCATCTGGTTATACATGGTGTACAGATTATTTTCAATTATTGCTTGTGGGTCATCACCACCAATCCTACCAAAATCAAGGATAGCTGGTGGGAGGTTCAAGACATTCCTGTAAGCATCAAAAAGAGAGTTATTTCTGGGACTAGGCCTGCCGCCAGTCTCATCTGGCAAGGAGGTTTCAAACATTTCAGGAA